>CM076582.1:200315016-200915016 GCA_034641835.2 Pinus albicaulis
ACGATATTTACTACTGGTTTTTTTCATTTACAGTATAGAGTAAACTGAAGATGCCTAAACTTTTTGCACATGTTCCTACTGAACTTGAGGATAGTTCTTCAGTTGGTGTTTTGATGTTCTTTTCCTTATTTCTTTTGTTCTTTTCTATGATTGCTATTATCCTTGTTAGAATTGATCACTATTGTTTTGGTCACAAGGAATATGATTCAGGAATTATGAGAAGTTAAATGTGTTGCTCCGTTCTGTGAATATCACCACCTATTACAATGATTGATTATCTATATCTAGCCTAATTTTATTTGTTTATTGAAAATAAAATAATTTAGACTACACGGTTACCCCCTGTGGTGTGTTGGAGGTCAGCAGTTCCACCTAGAGTAGGAGGACTCATTAGTCCTGAGCGAATGTGGACTTGAATCACTTACATGTGGCAATGATTTGAGCACTAACACCCCTCTTAGAAAAGGTAATTTGATGACTTATTAACCCTCTTATGTGTTCATTTCCTTGGGGTTTAATTATTTTCTCCATTTTTTTCCTTGATAGTCCCTGGTACGCATTATCACACCCTTGCACGTCTTAGCATGACTTAGTACTTGGCACATATTATCATGTTTGACATGCCTTCGAACTATCTAGAACATGTTAGAATTCCATGAAATTCCTTGGCACTCATGTCCTCACAAGTAGGCTTACATGTTTTCACGACTTGGGAACCCAATCAAGTCCTTGCATAGATCCCTTGACCCCTAAGCCCTTGGTTCTTAACCCTTAACCACTGAATCCATTAATCACTAAGCCATTAACCTATAACCCCTGAAATACCTAGACCTCAACCCACTAACTGATGATCCCATTATTGAAAATAGTAGTGAGAAAGGTCTTCTTGACTTATGCCTTAGTCAAGAATGACCTTGATCAATCCTTCTTTACCGCTCATGATTTTGAGGATGAGATGATGGAGTAGTTAACTCATTTGAAGAAATTTTAGGCTCAATTCTGTTGTTATCCAAGTGTGAGTTTATATTTGGAAAAATATGAGTGAGAGCTTAAATGTCTAATTGAGGTAAGGATGAGTTAAAAGAGTGACTTTGACTTAGTTAACAAATCAATCACAATTTTGAGTTCTAAAGCTTAACTTGCCAGTTATAACATGAGTCGAAAGGCTTAAAAGGAATAGAAAGGCTCATCATGGTATCGTAATTGTGAGAACGAGTTTGTGTGTGATATTCTCCTAGGAATAACATATCAAGGAGGAGGCTAAATTCAGATAACAAAGATAATTTTCCTTACAGAAGTACACTGAGATTTAGGAGTTAATTCCTAAATAATAGGGGCTTGTCTAGCACTAGGAAATAAGAGACTTCAGCACAAGGAAATATGGGTTTGGTCAAGTTCTTGTAGGGAGGTTTTGATCTAAGTATTAACAGAGAGAACAAAATTGTTTTTTGTTGAAATATTTGGCCTTGTAAATAATACTATTTTCTCAATTTATGTCAATAAAATGTACAACAAAGAGAAGTTTTTCCCAGTTGGGTTCCCTAGAAAAATATCATGTTGTTATGTGTGACTATGTTTCTTTATCTCTGTTTATGTTCCACTACTTATCTATCCTAGAGAAATCTTGTGCCTTGGTGCAATGAAATTAGTTTAAATTTTTTTCATTCAAGTAGTTGCATGATTTCAATGAATTTCTACATGATATCAGAGCCGTAATTAGTATAGTGACCAATGCCGAGACTAGTTCATGAAAAACACATATCACTCAAGAAGGCTAGTGCTAGATTGTGAAGGAGAGCTATCTAGGTAAGTAGGATGTCATTACAAGGATTGAGATCCGACCACTATTTAGAGGAAGCCTCTAACTTTGTCTCTTGGAAAGGGAGGATTGTGATATAATTTTGGAGGATAATGGGTAGGGAGGTTTTGTCAAGAATGCTATACCACTACCGCAATATCCCTAATAGTTGACCCAACGTACTAAGAATGATATCAAGGCTACGAAAATTATTCTATAAGGGGACAAAGATCATATAGTTCCTCATATCCATGAGAAGAAGAAAACTTTTGAGATATTTAACTATTTTACATTTATATTAGAGTATCAATGATTCTAGGAAGTTTTATCTTAATGAGAAGCTAAGGAGTATCCATATGTGACAAGTATATCCCATCATCACATATTTTACAAGGTTCACTCGAGTTCGATATGAGCTAGATGGTGTGGGTGTCACTATACCTGAGCAGGACCTCGTGAGTTTTTCTTTACTAGGAATTCACAAGTCTTGGTATGGTTTCCAGGATGTATTTTGGAAAGTTTATGGAATGAATATGTTTAGGAGAAGATCTGGAGAGGAACTCAAGATGGTAGATCAACATATACTGAGGACAAGAATAATATTTCTCTTGTAGACAAGGCCAAGGGAAATATGGGAAAAGGGAAGATCGATTCTAGTCATAAGGGAGAGAAAAAGAAGAAATATCTAAGTAATATCATGTTATTTCATTTCCATGAGTTTGGACACTATGCTACTAAGTGTCCTAATCAAAATAAGAGGTCTAGTAAGAATCATGTGGTTGCATCAATTTAGGTAGATGGGTTTTTTTCTTAGTTTGAGAAATATTTATCATTGATAGCTTACATGGAAAGCTTAGTAGGGAGAAATGTTGAATTCTTAGTTAAACTGAGCGGGGGGGTGAATCATTTTAACACATACATGAGCTTTACAAATTTCTCATCAGCTTATTTACAACTTACTTTTATAATCAACCTTAGTATATGAACAGTCTCAATATGTTGCAGCAAGTATTAAATTAATGTGACATCAAACTTATTATGAGAGCAGCAAACATTAAGCAGATTTGGTTAATCATCTCAGTACACAGGCAACACAGATAGAGATAGCAGATATAAGTGGAAAACCATAAAGGGAGAAAACCATATCTTATTATTGTTGTGATGCAAAGGCAAGCTCCAACTCCCTCTCACCGCTGTTTTTCTATAGGCACCAACCTAAAGGAGGCTTCAACGTCAATTCTGCAAGCTACAACTTGCAAGGAAGCTCCAACTCCCTTCAATTTTCTACAGGCACCAACCTATAGGAGGCTCCAACCTCAGTCAGCTACAACTAATAGCTATCAAGCTTCAAGCTGATAGGGAAGCTCCAACTTCCTCAATTTATCAAAATAAATATTTGATGATTTACCTTGTTCTGTAGCATCTCTTTCTACTCCTCTCTTCTTTATCTTCTCTGCCTCAATCTTCTATGATTTTCATTCTCTATCCTTACTCTCTCTCTCTCTCTCTCTCTCTCTCTCATATGCATATCAAGTTGATATTATATATATAGTTCCTCGCATGAATTTTTGTATTTCACAAGAAATTTGGAGTGATCAGCCATGACTCTTTGGCTTCTGTCTTCTCATTCCTTTATCCAACTCATTTTAAAATTATAACAATATGTAAAAATTTCCATGCTGCAGTGGGATTTTTCTTTTCCTTAGGATACTTTCCTTTGCATCACAATCAATATAAAACAAAATATTTACATTTTCAGTTACACATTTCAATTCATCTTTTTTTTTTTTTTTTCTTTTCTGCTGTCTCTCTCTCTTTCGTTCTTGCAGGCTCTTGTAATAGACCCAATCTGTGAACTTTATAAACCAACTATATTAAATACCAGCGTAGTATATATATCAACATATATATATGTTCCCCACCAATTGTGAATACCCATGTATTCACTTTAACATATTCCCAGCACACACCTCATTTCATATAGGTTTCGACTTTAGCACAATATATAAATATATCACCATGTATGCATATTCCTCGAGTCAAGCATTAAAAAATAATAATAATCTGTGGCTTTTGTTTAGCGCCCAACATAAGTATTGTCACGGTTTTATAACCTTTATATCATCAAACTATATTACATTCCCCACTTAAATATATAATGCTTACTCGAATCTTAGGACCTTGGAAATCTTAAATATATATATATATATATCCCGAGCCTTGATTCAACTAACCACTTATAATGAACCTCTGGCTCTGGGCCCACATATATTCTGATTATTTAATAAACAACAATCAAACGCTGGCCATACCTTGTTTGTCACCTTGTAACTTCATTCATGATCCAATGGTGGATAATTCATCGCTTATTCAACCTCTGATCCAACAGAAATCACGTAATTAACTTGCACGAAGGTTAATATTCAATGGCTTCGTGATGGACTGGGCCCCAGCGCTTAAATAGTCCTTCTCATCTAACAGTTGAGAGCACGTCGCCTTGCCTCGTGTGATCCGAGAGATATCACTTGGCTTGGATACATGATCGATAATGCGTGATGATAGTGGTTTTCCAAAATCGCTTGAGGCCACGTGTCAGAAAGTCAATGGAATTGCTCCCAATTCTAAAATACTGCTTGCCCGAAGAAGGTGGTGCGATCAAAACCGGAAACCCACCTTTACTGTTTACTCCGCTCGTGGTTCCTCTCCTTCGCTCAAGGTTCCACTTCCCCTACTCGATCACTGTAAATCAACTTCTTTGTATCATAATTCTTCATGACGACTTCCGTAAGTTAGTGTGGTGGATCGATCTCTTGGTATTTATTCAACACTGCAGGGACTTCATTCAGATAGTATATCTGATGCATAATTAAATATACCTAATCCCTCATATACTGTGACATTTCTTGCACTCTTCATCAACAGATTAACCCAACATTTTACTTATTGAGGCTTGACACCAGTTCGATGTCGATTCAAGCGGGTCGATTTATTACTTTTCCATGTGCAGTCTTCGTAATAGCGATCACATACTAAATCAAGCTTCATCATTGGAACACAGAAAGAATTAATCTAATTCCTCCATAATATATAACACAAGGAATTCACACCAGATTCCCTTTACGCCCTTAAATTCGTTCTGCCTTCGAACCTTCAAACTCTTGAAACCCATATTCAATTTTCCCATAATAACGAAGACCCCACCTGGGTCTTGAGTCCCAGAACTTACGCATCATAATACATAACAGAGTTTATAAGTTCGTTCTAAGTGCCTTATTCAATACCCAATTCGAAACAAAATCAGTCAATCTCATATATTCATCAATGCTCAGGAATTCCAAATTACAAATCATTTTACATAACTCCTTTAATGACCTCTACTGGTATGGTCTGTGCATAAGAGGTAACTTTTCGACCAATCATCAATTTACTTTAACCATATACGGAATCACAGTTAAAGTCTCAGAAAAAGTCAAATACATAGTTTACACTGTCCAAAAACATAACTCTTTTAATGGCCTCTAATGGTCTGTGCATAAGAGGTAACTTTTCAACACTCTTTTCATACTTTCATAGACAATTCTAGCTATCAATACATGTTTCCTTTTTGCCACAGAACCTCGAATGTTCCTTCTATAATATGTTCCCATACTCCTAATGCTGCTCCTTGTTCCTGAAGCTCCTCTGCTGCCTCTCCAGATATCCAATCAGTTGACCCTTCTAAAACTGCCTCTGCTTCATGTCACATGCTCTCTTTTCCTTGTTGCTGTTTCAAGTGATCCTCCTTTGCCATCTCCTTTTCCATCAATGACAACATTTCCAACAGTCTCCCAATTTGGCATTGATGGCAACCCACCCATCAATAATCCAATACTTCCTCTGTTTTCCTTTAGGACCCTTCCTTCTGTTGCTAGATCTTCCTCCCCCTTTGACATCAATGACAAGGGGTTGCACATTTCTTAGTGTAGATTCTATCCTTTGATCCTTTGTTTTTATCCTTTTTCAACATTTCTTGCATTTCCTCTCTCTGAGATCTTCTGACTTTGTACCCTGTTGCTCCAAACTTTGGATTAAATCTAACATACTGACCCTTTATCCTTTTCATTGACTCTTTTATGTTGGATGTATTCTTTCCATAATCCTTTGATCCTGAGGACTTGTTTCATGCTTTCCTTGTCGGTTGATCTCCCCCTGGAATGATATTTTCGTTTCTGTTCTCCCCCTGAAACTGTGCTTTCTCTTCATATTAGAGAGTAGCATCTACAGATACTGCCCCTAGTCTATCTCTCAAATATTCAAATGGTTCTCTAGCAAGAGGTTTGGTAAATATATCTGTTGTCTATTATTTTGTTGGTACATACTCTAGTTTTACTATCTTCTGAGTCACTTGTTCTCGTAGAAAATGATACTTGATTGGGATATGTTTAGTTTTTTAGTGAAGCACAAGATTTTTAGATATACTTATAGCACGTGTATTATTACATTTGATTGAGATAGGTTCATCAATGCTTACCTTCATGTCTTGGAGGGTTTTCTTCATCCACATGACTTGTGTACAACATGCTGCTGCTGCTATATTCTGCTTCTGCTATAGAAAGAGAGATAGATGTTTGTTTCTTGCTTAACCATACCACCAGACTTTCTCCTAAATAGAATGCACCTCCACTTGTGCTTTTCCTATCATCCACACAGCTTTCCCAATCTGCATCTGTGTATGTTTTCAAAGTGAAGATTTTTCCTTTAGGATACCAAAGTCCATACTGTGTTGTTCCTTGTAAATATCTTAATATTCTTTTGACTGCAAGAAGGTGATTTTTTTTAGGTGCTGCTTGATATCTGGCCACTAGTCCTACTGCTAGCATGATGTCTGGTCTTGATGCTGTCAGATACAATAGACTTCCTATCATGGATCTGTAGAGTTTTTGATCTATATCAGCAGATCCTTCATCAGCACACATCTTGCATCCCGTGATCATGGGAGTTGACACAGGTTTGCAGTCCTCCATTTTGAACTTTTTCAACATTTCTTTCAAGTATTTTTCCTGTGAGATGAATGTACCTGTGTTATTTTGCTGAATTTGAAGTCTTACGTAGAAACTGAGTTCTCCAATCATGGACATCTCAAATTCTGATTTCATCTCTTCAGCAAACCCTTTTGCTAGTTCATCTCCGTTGCTTCCAAACATAATGTCATCAACATAAACTACAACAATCAGGAGTTCATTTTCATGGGATTTTATGTATAGATTTTTGTCTACTCCACCTCTCTTAAAGCCTTGTATTTGCAAATATTTATCTAGTTTTGAGTACCAAGCACGAGGAGCCTGTTTCAGTCCATATAGAGCCTTTTTTATCCTTCACACATAGTCTTCTTTGTTTGTTAAAGAGAAACCTTCTGGTTATTCCATGTAGACTTCTTCTTCTAGATCTCCATTCAGGGAATGCAGATTTCACATCCATTTGATATACCTTGAAGTCTTGGTAGCATGCAAATGCCAGAAACATTCTGATGGCTTCCATTCTGGCTACTGGGGCAAATGTTTCATCATAATCAAGTCCTTCGATTTGTGAATATACTTTGTAGAAAAGTCTGGCTTTATTCCTAATTACCTGTCCTTCCTCATTCATTTTATTTTTGAATACCCATTTTGAGCCTATGACATTTTTCTCAGTGGGTCTAGGAACTAGTTCCCAGGTATTTTTTTTCTCAATTTGGTCCAATTCTTCATTCATAGAATTTACCCAAGACTTTTCCTTGTTGGCTTCTTCAAATTTCTTTGGCTCTATTTGTGATAACATGGCTACGTATACCTCTTCTTTCTGTTCAGTTAGCTACCTTCTTGTATGGACCCCTTTTTTCTTGTCTCCTATGATCTGATCTTTAGGATGGTTCTTCTGAGTGTATCTAGAAGGGGCTTTAGAGCTCAGATCAGTATATTATATTGTCTTTCCTGTTTCATCATCATCTTGGTCTTCTTCTTCATGGTTATCTGATGGACTACTGTAGTCTGTATCTTTTGCATTTTTTGGAAGTTCTTCATCAAATCTCACATCAATGCTTTCTACTATTTTTCGAAGTGTCTTGTTGTAACACCTGTACCCTTTACTTTTGGAAGCATATCCTAGAAATATCCCTTCATCTGCTCTTGCATCAAATTTCCCAAGATTTTCATCATTATTCTTTATGTAACAGTTGCTTCCAAAGAGTCTAAAATTTTTGATTGAAGATGGCTTCCCATGCCATAGTTCATAGGGAGTCTTGTCACTGCTTGGCCTTAAGTGGGCTTTGTTAAGGATATGCACGGCTGTGTGTACTACTTCTGCCCAAAAGGTTTTAGGAATATTACTCTCTTGCATCATGGCTCTGGCAATTTGTTGTACAGATATGTTTTGTCTCTCTGCTACTCCATTCTGCTGAGATGTCCCTGCAATAATAAATTGTTGTTTTATCCCGTGTTCATTGCATAGGTCAGAAAAGTCATAATCTGTGAATTCACCTCCTCTGTCCGATCTGACGCATTTTAATTTTCATCTTGTTTGATTTTCTGCTAATGCTTTGAATATCTTGAATTTTTCCAGAGCTTCCGATTTATTCTTGAGGAATGCCACCCATGTGATTCTGGAGAAGTCATCAATTATCAGCATGAAGTAGGATTCTCCACTTGGAGTTTTAGTTCTTGCAGGTCCACGCAGGTCCATTTGCACAAGCTGGAGTGGTCTTCTTGTTGATAACTCATCTTTGGCCTTAAATGGTGTGCAGGTCTGTTTGCCCAGTTGACAAGATTTGCAGATGGTATTAGAAGGCCTTTTTATTTCTGGCATGTCTCTAACAGCTTTCTTCTTGCTTAGTCTGATGATGTGGTCGCAGCTGAGATGTCCCAACCTTTTATGCCATAACCATGACTCCTCAAGTTTTCTAAGATGACATACTTCATATTCCTCTTTCACAATGTAAACATTACTCTCTGTTTGAACTCCTTTGAGCAGAGTCTTACCTGTGGTGCTTGATCTGACTTCACAATCTTGTGCTCTAAAAAGAACTTCATAGCCTTTATCACACATTTAAACAAACACTCAGCAAATTTTCTTTCATCCCATCTACAAATAGGACATATTGGGCCTTTCCTTTACCATTGTCTAGGCTGAGTGAGCCTTTTCCTTTTATTTTTCCTGATTTATCATTGCCAAAGGTAACATTGCCAGATTTCTTTTCGTCAAGAGTTATAAACTTGCTTCTGTCTCCAGTCATATGTTTTGAGCAACCACTGTCCAAATACCATTGGCTTTTCAAGTCTTGAGCAATTAGAGCCAAGTCACATTTATTCACCTTCTTTATCCACTGGAAGCACCCTTTTGTTTGGTATATTTTGTGGGGTGATGAACTGCATTTTCTGAGAGGACATTTGGAAGGCATATGTCCAACTTGATTGCATACACAACATTTGGTCATAATTTTGTAGAATTGTGAGTATGAACAAAATTTATTTGATTCATAAACCTCCTTGAGGTGTTGAACATCAGTCTTTGTCCATACTTTCTACACTCGATGATTTTATGGCCAAATTCCTTACAATAAAAATAGTAACCATAGAAACTATTTTCATACTTGATGTAAGGTTGTCTTTTCCATTTGTTTGCTTGAGGCAGTCTCTTCACTGTTTGCATCTTTTGCTGGTTTGAATTACTCCTCCTTGTATGACAATATGCAGCAATGTGTCCCAGCTTGTGGAAGACATAACAGGTGGCATTATTCATAGGAGGGAAGAATCTCATTTGATGGTTTCCAAATTTGACATACTCAGGGGTCTTAGTATTTATTACATTCTTTGCTACTAGTGATTTCTTCTTATCTCTGTCTTCCTCATTACAAGTTTCTTCTTTTGTAGGAATTGTTTGAGCTGCTTCATCATTCTTCTTTGTTTTAAAAAAAATATTCTCTCTGTTTTCCTTTTCTTTTCTTTTACTTGATTCTCCTTCATAGCCTATTCTAGTTTTTATCATAGGAGATCTTTGATCATCCAGAATTTCGTTCAACTTACTAGATCTTGTTGTTTGAGAGGAATTTGTAAATACTTTCCTTTGAGCATTTTCTAATTTCTTCCTCAAACATACAACTTCTTCTTCCAGCTTCTCTTGTTCTCGAGTTTTATCCTTGATTTGCTGAAGTAACATGTCTTCTATCTTTTTGGATTCTTCAAGCTCTACCTTCAGCTACATGAGGGCTTCTAAATTCTTCTCTTCTCTTACATACTTGAGGAGAATGTCCTTTTGTTTTTTTCACTTCATTTTAATTCTGTCAATCTCCTCCAGAGCACTTCTTAGCTCCCCCTCAAGATCGACTTCACCTTCTTCTTCTTCATCTTCTAGAAGGAGTCCTTCAAGTTCTTCAATGGCCATCAATAAAAATTTAGAGGTTCCTTCTTCATTTGAGGTTTCATCTGAGTCTTTAGATGTACTGCTGTCTTGTTGAGCATAGAAGGATTTTCTGTTGAACTTCTTTCCTTTCTGCCAGATCTTTAATGTACTTTTCTCTGACTCTTGGGCCTGATTCCTTACTTTCTTGTGAGGACACTTGGCTGCATAGTGTCCAACTCTTCCATAGTTAAAGCATTTGAAAGGAAGTTTACGTTTGTATTTACTTGAGCCTCTATCCAGTTTCTTGACAAATTTTGCTTCTTATTCATCCGAGCAAGAACATATGTCTTCCTCTTCTTCTTTCTTCTTTTCTGCTTTAAAGGTTGCCTCCCTCGTACTTGGCTTCTTCTGTGGGAGCCTCATTTCATATGCTGTTAGATTTCCAAATAGCTGGTTCATGGTCAAGGTCTCCCAATCTGTTGTTTCTTCTATTGTAGACACCTTGGGATTAAACCTGGGTGGAAGAGATCTTAGAATATTTTGAACAATTTCAACTTCTTTTATGGTTTCACCTAGAGCCTTCATGTTATTTACTATTTCTGCAACCTTTAGAAAGAAGCTAGCAATGTCTTCATCATCATCCATTTTTATGTTCTCAAACTGGGCTCTATAGACTTGAATTTTGGCAGTCTTTACCTTCTTGTCTCCCTCATGAATATTCTCCAGAGTGTCCCACATTTCTTTGGCAGTGTCTTTGTGCATTACTTTGATAAACTCAGCTTCACACAATCCATTTAAGATGGCATTCATGGCTTTTGCGTTGGCTACAAAATCTTGTTTGGTTTCCTTTTCTGAGTCAGTTTCCTTTGGGGCATATCCTAATTCCACGACACCCCAAACTTCTATTCCTAGAGACATTATGTATGTCCTCATCCTGATTTTCCAGAAATCATAATTTGCACCTGTAAAGAAAGGGGCTTTATTGGTTGAGCATCCTTCTTTACTAGCCATCTTGAGAACCTAGAATATCCTTTCAGTTGTTAAACTGGTACAAAGGAACTTGGCTCTGATACCAATTGTTGAATTCTTAGTTAAACTGAGACAGGGGGGGTGAATCAGTTTAACACATACATGAGCTTTACAAAAATTTTATCAGCTTATTTAAAGCTTACTTTTATAATCAACCTTAGTATATGAATAGTCTTCATATGTTGCAGCAAGTATTAAATTAATGTGACATCAAACTTATTATGAGAGCAGCAAACATTAAGCAGATTCAGTAAATCATCTCAGTACACAGGCAACACAGATAGAGATAGCAGATATAAGTGGAAACCCATAAAGGGAGAAAACCACATCTTATTATTGTTGTGATGCAAAGGCAAGCTCCAACTCCCTCTCACCACTATTTTTCTGCAGGCACCAACCTACAAGAGGTTTCAACCTCAATTCTGCAAGCTACAACTTGCAAGGAAGCTCCAACTCCCTTCAATTTTCTGCAGGCACCAACCTACAGGAGGCTCCAACCTCAGTCAGCTACAACTGACAGCTATCGAGCTTCAACCTGATAGGGAAGCTCCAACTTCCTCAATTTATCAAAATAAATATTTGTTGATTTACCTCAAATATCAACACTGTTCTATAGCATCTCTTTCTGCTCCTCTCTTCTTTATCTTCTCTGCCTCAATCTTCTATGCTTTTCATTCTATATCCTTACTCTCTCTCTCTCTCTCTCTCTCTCTCTCTCTCTCATATGCATATCAAGTTGATATTATATATATAGTTCCTCGCATGATTGTTTGTATTTCACAAGAAATTTGGAGTGATCATCCATGACTCTTTGGCTTCTGTCTTCTCATTCCTTTATCCAAATCATTTTAAAATTTTAACAATATGTACAAATTTCCATGCTGTAGTGGGATTTTTCTTTTCCTTAGGATAATTTCCTTTGCATCGCAATCAATATAAAACAAAATATTTACATTTTCAGTTATACATTTCAATTCATCTTTTTTTTTTTTCTTTTTTTTTCTGTACCATTTTTCTGCTGCTGTCTCTCTTTCTTTCGCTCTTGCAGGCTCTTGTAATAGACCCAATCTGTGAACTTTATAAAACCCACTATATTAAATACCAACGTAGTATATATATATCAGCATATATATATGTTCCCCACCAATTGTGAAGACCCATGTATTCACTTTAACGTATGCCCAGCATGCACCTCATTTCATATAGGTTTCGAATTTAGCACACTATATAAATATATCACCATGTCTACATATTCCCCGAGTCAAGCATTAAAAACTATTAATTATCTGTGGCTTTTTTTTAGCGCCCAACATAAGTATGGTCATGGTTTTATAACCTTTATATCATCAAACTATATTACATTCCCCACTTAAATATATAATTCTTACTCGAATTTTCGGACCTTGGAAATCTTAAATATATATATATATATATATATATCCCGAGCTTTGATTCAAATAACCACTTATAACGAACCTCTCGCTCCGGGCCCACATATATTCTGATTATTTAATAAACAACAATCAAACGCTGGCCATACCTTGTTTGTCACCTTGAAACTTCATTCATGATCCAACGGTGGATAATTCCTCGCTTGTTCAACCTCTAATCCAACAGAAATCACACAGTTAACTTGCACGAAGGTTAATATTCAATGTTTGCGTGATGGACTGGGCCCCAACGCTTAAATGGTCCTTCTCATCTAACGGCTGAGAGCACGTTGCCTTGCCTCATGTGATTCGACGGATATCGCTTGGCTTAGATGCATGATCGATAATGCACAATGATAGTGTTTTTCCAAAATCGCTTGAGGCCACGTGTCAGGCAGTCAATGGAATCGCTCCCAATTCTGAAATACCGCTTGCCCGACGAAGGTGGTGCGATCAAAACCAAAAACTTGCCTTTACTTTTTACTCCACTCGTGGTTCCTCTCCTTCGCTCAAGGTTCCACTTCCCCTGCTCGATCACTGTAAATCGACTTCTTTGTATCATAATTCTTCATGATGACTTCCGTAAGTTAGTGTGGTGGACCGATCTCTTGGTAATGATTCAACACTGCAAGGAATTCATTCAGACAGTATATTCGATGCATAATTAAATATACCTAATCCCTCATATATTGTGACATTTCTTGCGCTCTTCATCAAAAGATTAACCCATCATTTTATTTATTGAGGCTTGACACCAGTTCGATGTCGATTCAAGCGGGTCGAATTATTACTTTTCCATGTGTAGTCTTTGTAACATGGATCACATACTAAATCAAGCTTCATCATTGGAACACAGAAAGAATTAATCTAATTCCTCCATAATATATAACACAAGGAATTCACACCAGATTCCCTTTGCGCCCATAAATTCATTCTGCCTTCGAACCTTCAGACTCTTGAAACCCATATTCAATTTTCCCATAATAACGAAGACCCCACCTGGGTCTTGAGTTCCAGAACTTACGCATCATAATACATAACAGAGTTTATAAGTTCATTCAAAGTGCATTATTCAATACCCAATTCGAAACAAGATTATTCAATCTCATATATTCATCAACGCTCAGGAATTCCAAATTACAAATCATTTTACATAACTCCTTTAATGACCTCTACTGGTATGGTATGTGCATAAGAGGTAACTTTTCGACCAATCATCAATTTACTTTAACCATATACAGAATCACAGTTAAATTCTCAAAAACAGTCAGATACAGAGTTTACACTGTCCACAAACATAACTCTTTTAATGGCCTCTAATGGTCTGTGCATAAGAGGTAACTTTTCAACACTCTTTTCATACTTTCATAGACAATTCCAGCTATCAATACATGTTTCCTTTTTGCCACAGAACCTCGAATGTTCCTTCTATAATATGTTCCCATACTCCTAATGCTGCTCCTTGCTCCTAAAGCTCCTCTGCTACCTCTCCAGATCTCCAATCAACTAACCCTTCTAAAATTGCCTCTGCTTCATGTCACATACTCTCTTTGCCTTGTTGCTATTTCAAGTGCTCCTCCTTTGCCATCAATGACAACATTTCCAACACATCAATGTGCTTCCAGTAGCCTACAGAGACCGGATTGAGTTCAATTAGGCTAGATCATTAGAGGAGGCCATTTGAAAGTTGAAGCATTGGTATGAGTAGTAAAAATGCAAAGTTGAGCCTAAATGTTATTTTAAAGGAAATGAGAAAGCTAAAGTAAGATTTCCACCAAAGTGGGAAAGACCACAAGATGTAGGTGGGAAATAAAATTTGGTTCCTTACAATAATTTCAATACAACCGGGAAGGGACTCAGAGAGTAGAATACTACAGGTGGTGGTAGAGAATTTTTGCAGTGTTGGATGTGTGGAAAGGATCATCATAACAGGGATTGTCTGCAGTATCAAGGTGGTAGACCCCAGATATATAGTGCATAGGAGTCACATACAGTTTGGTATGTTGGTCATAGAATTCCTCAATTTATGCAGTTGTGGACAACAGGAAAACAAATCATTAGTATTCTATCATTGAGATGGATGGTAAGCTTTGTCGTAAAAAAATTTCTATTTTTATTGATGCTAGATCTAATTATAATTAAATTAATCCTGACCTGGTGGATAAATGTGGTTTGAGAAAATAAATGCATGCGTAATCTTGGTTAGTGTAATTGGCTACAGGTACAAAGAAAAGAGTTCACCATTGGGTAATAGCTTGTACATTTGAGTTAAATGGTATGCCTATAATAGTGCACTTGAACATATTTTCATTGGGATCATAGAGCATGCTATTGGGTATAGGTTGGCTATACCTTCACAAGACCAAGGTGGATTTTTATGAAAAATATATTGAGTGCTTAGATGATAATGGTGAACCAAGATTCTTACAGGGTAAGAAGACAGAAACATCAGTTGGGATGGTGACAGCTATGTAGGCCAAGCCCAGTCGCAAGAAAGGGTGTGTGCTATTTGTAGTACATATCTCTAGCGACAAAGGTAAGGAAGTTGAGGATGTAGATATTTTGATAAGGTGTCCAATTCTACAACAGTTTTGGGATGTATTTACCGCAGATATTTCAGGGTTTCCACCTCACATAGAAGTAGAATTTTCTATTGAGTTGGTACCAGGGACATCACCAAAATCAAAGGCACCTTACAGGATGAGAACACCTGAGTTGGTAGCATTAAATTTGCAGCTGAAAGAGATGATTGATAAGGGATACATTAGGCCAAGTGTATCACTATGGGGCACACTAGTGTTTTTCTTAAAGAAGAAGGATGGCACTCTCATATTGTGCATTGATTATAGGCAATTGAACAAAGTGACCATCAAGAACAGGTACCCATTACCGAAGATTAATGATTTCTTCGATTAGCTGAAGGAATTAGTAGTGTTCTCTAAGATCGACTTGTGATCATTATATCATCAGGTACGCATAAAAAAGTACAACATATGCAAGACATCTTTTCAGACCAGTTATGGGCATTATGAGTTTGTTGTAGTTACTTTCGGTTTGACTAATGCTCTAGCTACATTTATGTGTTTGATGAATAGTGTGTTGCGTCCTTATCTGGAAAATTTTTTTATTGTATTCATCGATGAAATATTAGTATATTCTAAGAATGAAGAATAAAATTTTGATCATTTGGCAGCAATGTTGAGATTGTTGAGAGAGCATCAGTTGTATGCTAAGCTCAGCAAATGCAATTTCTTTTAAACTGTGGTACATTACTTGGGACATGTTTTATCCAAGGAGGGAATCACAGTAGATCCCGAAAAGGTAAGGGCCATCATGGAGTGGGTAGCTCATAGAAATGTAGATGAGGTGAGATATTTCATGGGATTTTCAACCTATTACAAGAGTTTCATCAGGAACTTCTCATAGATTACTTATCTGATTACAATATTGCAGAGGAAAGGTAATAATTTTGAGTGGAAGGAGGAGTGTGAGACTAGTTTTGAGTAGCTTAAGTAATTGTTAACACATGCTCAAGTGTCAAATATCGCAGATCCAGAAAAATATTTTATAGTGTGTAAATATTCTTGCAAAAGAGGGCTTGGTAGATTCCTTATGCAGGATGGATAGGTGGTATACTACGAATCACGAAAACTAAATGAGCATGAAAAAAAATATCCAACGCATGATCTTGAGCTAGCAGCGATCATTCATGCATGGAATATGTGGAGGCACTATCTTGTTGGTAGGAGGTTTGTATTGATGAGTGACCATAATGGGTTGAGTTACTTGTTTGGCCAGCCAAATCTGAATTCTAGGAAATCTAGATGGTTGGCTACGATTAGTGAGTTTGATTTTGAGATTAAGTCCATCAATGGAAAGGAGAACATGGTCGCAGATGCTCTTATTTGGCAGATACAGGTAAATTACATTGCAGCTATAAGCTCCTCTGGGATAGATTTACAGGATAGGATCTTGTAGGAAGGTCAGCAGGATGTTAGGTACATGGATCTTATGCACAGATTGCAGCAGAGTACAAGTACAATTACAGGTACAGGTACAAGTAAAAGGGAAGGTGTACAGGATGTGGACTATAATCTCACGGAAGATGGATTGGTCATGTTTAGAGACAAGATATATGTGCCAGATAGTAGCGAGCTCAATGAGGTGATATTAAGGGAGTTTCATGAAAAACCATATTCAAGCCCCCGAGGCTATCAAAAAACATTGACCACAATGAAGAAAATTTATTATTGGACGAATCGAAATAAGGATTTAGCATAGTTTGTGGCTAGGTTTTTGGATTATCAGCATGTGAAGGCACAGTGCAAGGATCGAGGTGGACTAATAAAACTGATTTTGATTTTAAAATGGAAATGGGAGCTCATTTACATCGAATTTATCCCAGGATTTCTGAGGACAATGAGATATCATGATTCCATCCTAGTTGTTGTGGATAGGTTGACAAACGTAGAGCACTTCCTTCTATTGAAGTCTACATTCTCAGCTAGTGATGTAGCATAGGTGTTCATGAGAGATGTGGTCCCATTTCATGGTGTTCCAAAGAGGATTGTGTAGACAGATGTAAATTTCACTTCCAAGTTTTGAAGGCATTATTTGCAAGCTTTGTGGGTTTTGGAACGTAGTTGGCCTTCAACATATCTTATCATCCATGATGATGGGACATACAAATAGGGTCAACAGATATTGAGACATTTGAGGATGGGTGATGCATCAAGAAAGGTAAGTGGGGAAGAGATCAAGAATTGGTTGAGTTTTCATATAAAAATGGGTATTATGAGTCATTGGGTATGAGTCCCTTCGATACACTGTATGGGAGGTGTTAGCACTGAAAATTTTAATGGTGTAATTGCCATTGTGTCACTGTTTTCAAATTTTTATTGTGTCCTAGTCCATTTCAAAAGTTTGAGTCATTTCCAATAAAAGTTAAAAAGAGTCCCAACATCAAGGTATTTTTAAGTGAATAGGTGTCATAGTGTTTTAGAGTCCTAAAATAAGTTAAAATATCTATTTTGAGTTATGCTAGTGTTGAATTTTAGTCGTTTCTTTGGTAATAAAGTTGTACTATCCAATCAAATAATAGCTACCTCTCGGCTTGCAACCATTGTCAAAACAAGTAATGGCAAGAAAGGAAACTATTTCTCAGAAATGAAATTCATATAGTCCACACAATGAAAAGCACAACTATTTCATTGAGATTTTGGTTATCTCAATAAAGAGGCTACAAGTAAACAGGTAATCATTTTTCAAAGTAGGCAAATTAAGGCTTCATGGATAACATTACAACCAGATTTTTTTAAAAGCAAAACACTGCCTGAAGAAAAACGTTTGACCAATAGAGGTGGATATCTGGAGAAGAGATGTTAGTATGATTCTTTCATCGTAAAATATCACTTTAGCTACGCATAAAAAATAGCCCTAACATCGATTATGGCTGCAAAATACCTTTAAGATTGCTGCACAAATTCAGATCTAAACACAAAAGATATTAAGCAGATAAAAAATAACATAGCTCCATAGATCCAATGAACAAGATAAGAAGAATGTATATGAAATAATTTTGTATTATATTAAAGAATGGGGCACCTGAGAGGAAAACAAGAAAGGTGTTTTCCGGTTCTCCTCAGTGGGATGGGTTCTTGGAAGTCCTCAGTGTTTCAGATCTAGCATTTCTCTCTCTTATGGATGTGGAAAAGCAAACATAGAACTCAATGGGAGTTCACAAAGCAAAATGGAAAATGGTGACCAAGAGAAGATCCGGGGTGATCTAATGCAATGAAGGTGGTTAATGAATGGGGAAAACCCCCTATTTATAACAAAATATTGGGGCGATCTAGAACTCGGTGCATGAATAAAATATTATTAATCGAATTCTAGAAGCACCTTTTAGGAATATTTTATTATATTTGTTGGAGGGAAAAGGATTCTTGACTTGGGTCAATTCCTTTATTTATAAATAATAAATAAATAAATGATTTATTTATCATTTTAGGGGAATGATGGGGATATAATTAAATAAATAATGGTTTATTTAATTATTTATGGATGATTTAGTCAAATTTAACTAAGAATATTATTTAAATAATGATTTAAATAACTTGTTCTTAGGAAATAATTAAATAAATAAGGATTTATTTAATTAATTTCCTTTTTTTGGGTTAAATATGACCAAATAAGTTATTTTATATGGTGAAAGCAATTTTACTTAGGGTAAAATTGGTCTTACATGGTGTACTTGGGTTCATCTAATAATAATAGGTTAGATGACCAAAAAAATGGTGTAACAGATTGCCCCCGAACGTACGAGGGTTAGGAGCAAACCGTATGACCGAAGTACGTTGTAAGAACTCAATCACTAAATATCAAAAGGGAAGTGAGAGAGAGAAGTGTAATGTTGTCTGATGTGTTAAAGGACTAGACCCTGAGGAGATGAGACTTACAAGTGCAACAAGTCTCTATGAAGTGGAACCTGTGCTAAAGGCGACGGGGGAGGCATACCTATGCCCTCCGAGACAAAGTACAAAGAATAAGGTGCCCGAAAAACCACAGAACGAAATAAGTACAAAGAATAAGGTTCCCGGAAAACCACGGAATGCAAGAATGAAGCATGTGCAGGCCGAAACAGGAGCCAGATAAAAAACATGATGGATCCCACATACATGCGATGCCTGGAATAATCTTCAAGACTTATCCAAAAATATGGTAGGACGTGAGATACAAATATACCCAAATGCCCCCTACACACGGGGAAGGGCTCGCAACATCTGACTGATACGTGAAAATCGAAGAAGCACCACAAGCAATGTAGGCTGATATCATCAAATGGGAGGAGCTACATCAGGGGTAGAAATTAATTCATCCAGGCATGTGGGGGGCTACCTGCATGGCCACCCCCTCATGAGGATTGAGACATCTCACACATGCCCAGGAATCACCAATAGCTGTTGCTACATCACTGGACGATCAAGTGTATAGATCGCGATCATGCTGATAGGAGCTCGAACCAAGGCACACTGCCCCCTAGACCTAGCTTCTGGAATAAATGAGTCAATGTCGACAGAATGAGGTCCGCCATAGGTGAGGCAATAAGGGAACTCTAGCTAAGGCACGGGGGGGGGGGGAATAGTAGAGCGACGACCAAGTAGATACTGATGATGATGATGGAATGAGATGAATGGAGGAGCAGTTGGACGACTTCCCTTGTTAGAGCATCAAGTGGATGAATGGTTGGGCAATGACGGACACAATTTCGTGAAGAATAGTGGATAGGGGTACTAAAGGCCATAATGTGTGACATGAGAGAGGGACCAAGCAGGAAAGGATGGAGGATTATGGTGGGGTACCAATGGACTCGAGGTAGACTCCATGAATGTGCGGGTGACTCGACACGAATGCTCCAAACAAGGGAGACTCGATGGTGTTGCCTCATAAAATGGGTCCAGTGGGGAACCGTAAAAGCATGAGTACAATAGGGTAACTCATGACGAAAATCCACACGAACGGAGACAAGTAAGGAAGCAAAGTGGTGCCCCAAGTACAAGTGTCATAAGTGAAGAAATTCAATTTTGAGAAGAGGTGAATAGACCCTTCATGGACAAAATGTGTCCTGGTGAAGTATCAAAACATAAAAAACTGACAAATACCCAGTTGAGTGCTCGGTGAGAGCTTTCCAACAGTGTGGACGGTGTGTCAAACGGAGCTACGGTTTGGTCGTACTGGGCGAAAGAAAAAACAGGGGTTTTCTTCTAATAGGGTGTTTTCCCTCCAAAATCATTCATTTTCTTGTGTAGCTGTGGTGAATGTGGAGAGGAGAGAAGGCCCTAAATCTTGCGGCGATCGTAGCGGACAAACCGACCGTTGGAATTGTGATCCGTCAATTGGAGGTAAGAGGCCTAATCTTAAGCTTTGTTTTTAATGGATTGAAGTTGTAGATTAGGGCTTTAAATCTCAGTAAGTGCCCCTACTGCATCCTTACGGTCAGGTCACACATTTTGGGGAAAAAGATGCGACCTAGGACGCAGGTTTGGGCCTGAAAAGTGTGACCTGGCCCAGGTTTGGCCTAAAAAGTGCGACATGTAAGATGTGGGGGTTTTAGTGCTGTTATTCTGTTTTGATGTAAGTTAACTCAATTTTGTTTATCTGGAGGCTGACAAAAATGATGGTTTTGTGCATATATGGCAGATCTACGGATCCAGTGGAGAGAGAGAGACTTAGGTACATTACTGACGGAGATCCAGGCGGATCAGGGTGTCCATCATGTGTTGGCTAGGTATGGGGTTCTGAAGTTTTTGGAGAACCCTTTGATGAGGGTCGGAGAGCCCTTGTTGGCCCGTATTATCAATTATTGGGATCCAGATCAGGAGGCGTTTGTATTGCAGGGGCACAGGATTGAGCTAACGGTATAGGATTTGTATTTCTTGACTGGTCTCCCACCATTAGGGATGGTGGGAAATACACAACCAGTGTTACCGCGTGGGTGTAACATTATGGAGTTTGTTGAGTGACATGGTCGGCCGGGTGTCCGAGTCAAAGGGACTTGGATATCCATTGGTGATCTCGAGAGGTTGGAGACCCGGGCGGTGGCCGCGGCAGTGTTGCGGATCTTGGGTAGCCAGGAATTCCATCACATCAATGGAGGGCAGATGATGATCATGGAGAGTGTGCTGAGTGGGACCTACTATGGGTGGGCCCAGATGATGTTGGTGTCGATGAAACGACAGTTGTCGCTATGCAAACGGCAAGTGAATCATGATTGCACCTATGGACAATGTTGTGCTCTTTCTTCTATGAGAAGATCCCGACCTTACGACCTCGTGTACTCAAGCTGCAACGAACATCGAAGATACGGATGGTAGGATCGTGATGAGGAGAGGGAATGGGGGGGTCAAAGAGACCAGACGATGCTGCAAAGGTACCGAAATCATCAGTATGGGAAGAGATGCGCAGATACGGGTCATCATGGGGAATGAGAGAAGAGCAAGTAAAAATATGGTCAAAAGATGAGGAACCCGTGTCTAGAGGAGAATCAAGCAGAATAGGTGGAGTGGGTTCAGAAGGAATGTACTCCGGGGAATGTGCAGATGATGATAGATATAGAAGAGGAGCAGCGGGGTCGGACATTTCAACATCAAGGGGAGGAATGTCAATGGCAGCAGGGGGATCTTCAAGTAGACTGGACGCATACTAAGCAAGGATGGGAGAGGTGGATTGGTTTTGTTCAACCTCGTACTCGTGGATGACCTTTAAAGAGGCTCGGTAATGGGTGAGGTGAGGACAATGGTGAGAATAATGGCCATAAACACCACACAGAGCATAGGGTTTGTTGGTGCGGAGAGTCTTCGGGTTTGTGGCTATGGATGAGGAAGAAACAGAGGTTTCAAGGATCGTAGATTCAGGGAATGCGACTTTATCCATGGGTTGGATACGGGGCAACTCAGGACAAGTATGGGTGGGATGACCGATACCATCACACAAGGCGCAACGCTTGGTCGGTGGGGGCGGGGTAGGGTCAGGAGTGGTGGCCTTGTCATTGGATGCCCCCTTGCAAGTTTTTCGTTTCTTGCTATTAGCTTTTGCAGTATGAGAAGGGTTCTGCGGAGGGGCTAGGGGCACTGTGGTGGTGGGAGGAGCGAAGGTAATTTGTTGCACCGGTGTCACGGCTATGTATGGTTTGGGGTGGCCTGGTGGGGTCTCGGCTGGAGGAGTAAGACACCATACTAGAATTCCCGAGTTTAAATTAGGTAGGGAAAGGGTGGCCATGATGGGGACTGAATAGACGCCGAGGGATGGGCTAATGAAAGGTATTTTATTGGCAGGGTAATGACCAGGGGGGACGGCTCCCATATGGTGGAGACTTGAGGGAACGAACTTAGGAGGTGCCAGAGTGTGATGGGAAGGGCCAGGTGAAGAAGGGTCGGTTGACTGAAGTGAAGGGCTAGGAGCAGGAGGCGGTGGGCGAGATGGAGGTTGCTGACTAGCCGTAGTAGGCTACGGAAGACTAGCCTGAGATGATTGCATCATGCAAAAATTTGCAGAGCTGGGGTCAGAGACCAGAGGAGGGGGAGGACTAAGAAAAGTTCCAAGCAAATAGGAGTCTTTGTAGACACCAGGGGAAACACTGGTCAAGGAATCGACTATTGGTTTATTGGTGATAGTAGAGATGGTGGACTCAGGGGAGGTCTGAGATTTTGGTTCATAGTAGGGTAATTGGTCAATGGTGACAATCTTTCCATGATGGGGGAAGAACATATTGCGGTGGACTGCGGATGGGACGGCAGACATGGCATAGGTGTAACTATGCCCCAAAAGGATGTTATAGTCAAGAGGGGCATCAATTACTTCAACGTCAACACAAACAGTCTTGCCGGCAAGGGTAATGGGATAGTTACGAAATAGGCCAATGGGTTGGGAGGCATGACCATCCCACGCACGAAGCATGATGGTGGAAGGGGCCATTTTAGGGGATCCGATTTGTTTCCAAACCGAAGCGGACAGTACGTAGGTAGATGCCCCCTCGTCAATAATACACCGAGCAACATTGGCGTTTTGGATCTTGACTGGGATTTGGAAAGAAACCGAAGGAGGAAGAGGGGGATGCTCTGACTGACGGGTGTCGAAAACAATCAATTGGTCATCATCAGGATCTACAGCGCCCATGGCCGATAGTAGAGCCTTCTTTTGAGAAGGAAATGACTGGAGGAGTTCTAGTGTTGAAATGGCAGCCGGAGATTGGGCCAAATCATCTACTATGCTGTATGAATGGGCAGCCTGACCAGAGGCAGCATTTCGACGTAATGGTCCCTTAGGAGGCTTGGGATGAACCGCGGCTTTGGGCAGAGGGAGTTGTAAGGGACCATTGGGTGTTGATAGAGGCTCTGTAGGACCTGATGATGGAGACTCATAGACAGATGTGACGGGAAGTGTGGAATACTTATGGGACCGAGTTTGAAGGTTGAGGTCGACAGTGAGAGGTGGATCAGAAGCCATCATGAGAATCTGGTAATAGGAGGAACCAGAAGGGGAAGGGTGAGTGGTTACCGGGGTGTGAGGTGGTTGAGTGGCCACAAATCCTTGTTGCGGGAAAGGATCGGTAAACACAGTAGGTTGAGAAGTAACGGGGGTGTGAGGGGCAGTAGGGGAGGAGTGCTATCCCCGTACGGTGGCCTGGGAATCCCAAATTTGCCACATTTGTGGTAATAAGGGACAATCGTGAGTGTAGTGACCATAAACACCGCAACACGAATAGGGCTTATTGGTGCGGAGTGGCCTGTCCGGCTTGGGCGGAGAGCCCTGTGGCTGGTTGGAAGTGGTAGAGTCGATTTTGGAAGGATTGGGTCCATGATTACCAGCAGCGGGTGGAGTGCCCCGTCTCCTTCTTTGAGAAGGAGGAACGTTAGGTGCCCCCTTTTGTGTAAATACCTGCCCTGGAGGGGGTAGTATGTGCGGTTGTGGGGGTGGAAAAGTCAATGGAGTGGAAGGTCCAAATGCTGGAGGAGTGGGGACATTAGGTTGCGGATATGGATAAGGGGTAGGGCGGGCAGCAGTAAGGTAAGCAGGAGGGTGGG
The DNA here is from genome assembly GCA_034641835.2 of Pinus albicaulis. Lineage (NCBI taxonomy): Eukaryota > Viridiplantae > Streptophyta > Pinopsida > Pinales > Pinaceae > Pinus > Pinus albicaulis. The sequence continues at coordinate 200,339,208 of CM076582.1, forward strand.
AAAAAGGAGGAGTCGTGGCGTAGCCTGAATACATGCTACCGGGAGGGGAGAAAACGCCAGAGGGGCTAGCTCCTGGAGGAAAACCATGGCTCGGAAGAGGTTGGGCAGAGGTATGCGACAGGGCTCTAGTGATATCGTTAGCAGAGTGAGATGCCCCCAAGGTATTAGGGCCATCAGGTTTGGGAAGGTCAGGGAGGATGGTATAAACATAACCAGATTGGGCGTAGATAAGGTCATACTTCAAGGCTATTTGGAGGGTGGCTTCTTCGGTTTGGGGAAAATGGGATGCAACATATTTGCCAATGGGAGGTAAGAGGGAGCGAAGGAACCAGTCCATGTAAACTCGATCTTCAAAGGGGGGAGCACGGTACAAGCTCCGTCTTCGCCGCCATTCCTGGACATGAGCAGACAGGTGGGTCGAAAAGGATTGATGGAAAGAGGTTAAAAGCTTGGTATCAATGTCATATCAGAGGGGGAGATGGAAGTAGGATAAAAAGGCTTCGGAAATGGTCGCAAAAGTGGTATGGGAGGAGGTGGCCTATTCAACATACCATTTTTGCGACCATTTCCCAAGCCTTTTTATCCTACTTCCATCTCCCCCTCCGATACGACACGGGTACCGATCTTTTAACCTCTTTCCATCAATCCTCTTCGACCCGCCTGTCTGCTCATGTCCGGGAATGGCAGCGAAGACAGAGCTTGTGCCGTGCTCCCCCCTTTGAAGATCGGGTTTACATGGACTGGTTCCTTCGCTCCCTCTTACCTCCCATTGGCAAAGATGTCGCATCCCATTTTCCCCAAACCAAAGAAGCCGCCCTCCAAATAGCCTTGAAGTATGACCTTATCTATGCCCAATCTGGTTACCAGAATCATACTAATAATGCGTAGCTAAAGTGATATTTTACGACGAAAGAATCATACTAACAATTGGTTACTCATAACAAATAGCCCTAACATCGATTATGCCTGCAAAATACCTTTAAGATTGCTGCACAAATTCAAATCTAAGCACAAAAGATATTAAGCAGATAAAAAATAACATAGCTCCATAGATCCAATGAACAAGACAAGAAGAATGTACATGAAAGAATTTTGTATTATATTAAAGAATGGGGCACCTGAGAGGAAAACAAGAAAGGTTTTTTCCGGTTCTCCTCAGTGGGATGGGTTCTTGGAAGTCCTCAGTGTTTCAGATCTAGCATTTCTCTCTCTTATGGATGTGGAAAAGAAAACATAGAACTCAATGGGAGTTCACAAAGCAAAATGGAAAATGGTGACCAAGAGAAGATCCATAGTGATCTAATGCAATGAAGGTGACTAATGAATGGGGAAAACCTCCCTATTTATAACAAAATATTGGGGTGGTCTAGAACTCGGTGCATGAATAAAATATTATTAATTGAATTTTAGAAGCACCTTTTAGGAATATTTTATTATATTTGTTGGAGGGAAAAGGATTCTTGACTTGGGTCAATTCCTTTATTTATAAATAATAAATAAATAAATGATTTATTTATCATTTTGGGGGAATGATGGGAATATAATTAAATAAATAATGGTTTATTTAATTATTTATGGATGATTTAGTCAAATTTAACTAAGAATATTATTTAAATAATGATTTAAATAAATTTTTCTTAGGAAATAATTAAATAAATAAGGATTTATTTAATTAATTTCCTTGTTTTGGGTTAAATATGACCAAATAAGTTATTTTATATGGGGAAAGCAATTTTACTTAGGGTAAAATTGGTCTTACATGGTGTACTTGGGTTCATCTAATAATAATAGGTTAGATGACCAAAAAAATGGTGTAACAAGAGAAGTAGAAAATGTTTAAAGGAAGCTCACCAGGAATTAGACTAAGGAATGAAGCGATGGAGAAGAACCATGTGTGGGATGAGAAAATGGCCATGATCCAATCGTAGATCTGAAAGGGAAGAAACCGAAAGCTGAGATTAAAGAGAAAATGGAGCGACTTTACAAATCGAAACGTTTAAAGCTTACTATTAAGGAAATCGTGTGGTATGTTAATTGATTTGAGATGCAATGAAGGGCGAGAAAGGAATAATGTCAGATCTGGGTGCAGATAAAAGGTGGGGATTAAAGCGCAAATGGGGCGATTTCGCAAATCACATTTTTTAAAGTTTACCGTTAAGGAAATCGTGTAGTATGTTAAGTGATTTGCGATGTGATGAGGTGAAGGGCAGGTGTCGGAATAGCGCACCAGCGCATATCACACATCGCATAGTTTATGGTTTAGCCGTTATGTTGTGAAACTAGCTCCAAAAATATAATAAAAGAGATATCAATGCCTTAGAAATAAGCCACTTCAAGGGGGAATCCTCCAATACATTACATGAATGAACAATTCTTGGATGATACAAACTACAAAACCTCCTTTCTATATATAGGCTTCCATGGGGCCACAATGTAATCCTAGTGGGGCCACAATGTAATCCTAGCCGACCTAACAATAATAATTTAAGGGCACAATAATAAAAATATGGGGGTTACAGGGGTACAATAATAACAGTAAGGGGGTTACACTAACAACAATAAGGCACTATACTAGTAATATATGGACCTAACACGTTATCAGTGTAAAGTTAAAATTTGCAGGCGGCCGATTTGCGATAAGATGGAAAGTTTTGTTGTGTGATTGCTTTTGATTGGTCAACTAGTTGTTGGGCCTAAGAACCATGGTTTCATATGTAATGCATGTTCAATGTAGTTTTGTTCTACATTAAGATTTATACAAGTAATAAATCACATGTAATGATAAGGTGGAAGTGTGAAGCTTAGTGGGATGACTTGGCGATGGATTTTGAATCATTTCAAAAATGTGCCATTCATCCTTGTCGTAATTTCAGGCATGAAATTAGAGAAGAGATCTCAATCACTACTCAACCTGAGGCCTGTGTGTATGATACAGGTAAACAAAAACCAATCCTCCAGTAAGCAGTCTCAAGTTTCGTGGACATCATTGCAACTAGATTTCAACAGTTGTATTCGTGAGTAGTTTAGCTGTAAAAAAATGGGGAAAGGAGGAAAGGTAAATAGGTCAGATCCTGCTAACACAAGATTTGTGGATGCGAGGGAAAAATCACAATTCAAATCTGCATTTTGGTATAAATTCCTCCATAATTTTTCTGGGGAGAATGTGGCACTGGCTCAAGCTTTCTCTAAGTCTTTCGATGGCGAAAAGGTTAGGTTAGGCAGCAAAAAATTCATCATTTTTTAGGCTATCATAGCCTGTGAAACTCAGTCTTCTACAATCATTGAATGTTGGTTTAAAATCAAAGCGCTGCTTGAAGAACTAAGTTCTTACCTTAAGCCTGAATATGCTCATATGAAATGGAATTCAACTGCTCATATTTCTTATTTCAAAGCCGAGTGGCAGCATGTTATTGCCTCAGTCAAAAAATACATCACATGAAAAGGGAGGTTTTCTCTGTTCATCATTATCAGTTGAGATTCCTAGCCCACAGCTCAGGAGAAAAAAATCTAAACCTACCCTATTTTTTGTATAAATATTTTCTTAAAATGTCCCTCAAGCTTTATAAAATTCCAAACTACCCCTTTCATAATTTTTATCACAGAGGGCTGATTAAAATTTTAGTTGTCTATCATCTCATAAAGAATAAAATTACTTGGGATAGGTTTTTAAGAGAGGACGGTTTTGGCAGTATTAATTCCAAAATAAAGGTAGGGAGGCCAAAGAAGAAATACATCCATGAAAAATCCAGTGTTGCTCCTGTTTCACACAATTCCCCATCTTCTCCTAAGAATCCTATGTCAAAGAATAAATAAAAAATTGCCTCCTCCTCACGAAGCCAACCTAAGAAGAAAATTTTCATGGCAGAAGAACCAGTGGAAGTCAACCCTGGTCTTCTTGCACCTAAGCCTGTTTTCTCACTAGTGGAAGTCAACCCTGGTATGAAAATTTCAAACCAGATTCATGAGTCATTTCATTAAGTGCAGCCAAACAGTGGCACGTCTCTCACTAAGTCCACCCTCTCACAAGTTTTTCTTTCTCTCAAGAAAGGAAAACAGAAAATGATAGAACCTACCATAGAAGAAGAACCTACCTTGGCTAAATTAGTTTCCTCCATTTGTTCTTCGATCAAGAGGAGGAAGAAAAATGAGATACTTTCCTATTCCTCATTTGAAGACAGTAGTGATCTTGAGTACACAGAGTCAGAATATGAGGAGGCAGGGTCTAGTAAATTTATACATGGAGGAAAGAGGTCCAAATTCATCCCTAATCAATATGTCAAAAGACCTCATACTATACCAAGAAACAAACTCAGGCTAAACAACAAGCTGATTACCAATCCTAAACTGAGGGATGAAATTATCAACATTGAAGAAAGCCCAGATACAAAATTGAAAGGAAGAAGGAAGCTCATTCAAAAATCCAAGCACAGAAAAAGAGGTCTGATAAAAGGGTAACTAAAGCAGAAGCCTTAAGAATATTTGCTTCTATTTTGGACCTTTGATGAATGAAGAATAGGGCTGACTTGGAGAAATCTTTTTGGGTAAAAGTTCCATGTTTTCCTATTATTGCCACCTTTTCTGCGAAGGTAGAAATTATTTTGAAATATCATAATGTGATGGAAATGGGCCAGTTTTTGTTTTGAATAATGATGGTGACATTAAACAGATGAAGTGGAGAGGTTATTCAGTTGCAATGAATGTTGTCAGGTGTCTTATATCCAGCTTTCTATGAAATATCATGTTTCTATTTTGAAGGATACAGCCACGTGTCACTCCCATTGTTTTTACATTTTTTGTTGAAGACTGGTTGCACTAAAATAGAAGAGTGGTCTTTGAATAGGTTATCACCTCACACAACCATTTCAGAGTGACAGCCTTCTGATGTCGTCATGATGTTTATCTTGTTTTTAATGTAGCACTTTGTAATTAAGATTAAGGGATAAGCCTCACCTCTTGCACAAGGTTGTAATGACTTCTGAAACAGATTTATCTTTTTTTGTGGAAGATGATAGTATCATATTTTGGTATATATATGCCAAAATGATATGAAGTCAGGGTTGGTTGGTGGTTATACAATTTTGACTTATATGATCTATAATTTTTTTTGTGGATGAAATGGAATGATACTACTGAGGACTTATTACCAATTTGTTGTGAGTATTGTCTACTTTACTTGTGTTTCCAAATCTCCTTTCTTCCAGTTCTAGTTTGAAAATTATCATACAGTTATGTGTTTTTATTTGTCTCTTAAGCATGTTATTTTTTTTATCAGTTTTTGTTAGTCTCACACAGTGAGCATTCCTGATAAAATATATGTTATAATAGTGGAAGAGCATCACCCATGATAGTTATTCTTCATGATATTTTAGTGAGAATATTGTCAGACTAGAAATATTTTTCTCTCAATGGAATATGCCAAACTGCTACTTTTGTGAATTTCTACTAAATACAGTAGATTTATGTTTTACAGAACAATTGATTCTTCTCATCTCACAATTTCTTCTCCTCATAGACTACAAACTTGCACCTTGCTACCACATCAAGTTACAATACCCTCATTAGTATAACTATGGATTTGACTGAAATCTCTTTTCAGTAAATCAGATTTTGTACCACCTACCATTCTCATAAAACAAATCATTAAATTTATTTATAGTTTAATATGTGTCTGGTCAGGCGCTTCCTACAATCCAAGTGTTGATTTCAACGCCAACATCTTTTGGTCCGCCTGTTGAGAGACGAAGGCCTTGTAACAAAGTATTCTCCCAAGTTTATTGTTATGAATTGTTGATAATCAGTTCTTGATGGTGAACAAGAATTGGTGACTTGAAGAAGACTATAAATTTGTTCACCTGGTAACTCCACAAAGAGGAAGAGGGCTTTCAAGACCTCCTTCTACAAGGAGGAATCATAGGTCTCTAACCATGAATCCAGTTGCTTACCCAGATAAAATCATCAAATATGCTAAAGGAAAATAGAGATCAGTTGAAGCCACATCTCAGTCAGTGAAGAAGGTACACAAAAATTATGTTCCAAAGCAAAAGGTACCTCTATATACTTTAGAATCAAAAGAGGTTTTAGTTTCAAAATATTGTGTTGAAAAATATCAAGTTGAAGCTACTCCCCTACAAAATAAAGTGGATGTTGTTAACCTAGGTTCAGCTAAAAAATTTTCTTACTCATCACCTAGTAAAAGAAGAAGAAACTAAATTTATAAGTGTTGAAAAGAAGTCAGAAGAGTTTGTGCCAAATGAAGGGGAATTAGAACAATTATTGGCTATTGCACCTTTCCTTGATAGGGATATTTTGACTGAAGAAGACTTCAAGACTATTTTAAATTTCCTTCAGAATCATCCTGAATACCAGTCTATTACTACCCCTCAGCAAGAGTATTTTCCTTTTTCTCCAAATCCAGCTATTGGATCATCTCCCTCTCATCCTTTTGAAGAGTTTGTACCTGGATGTCTTAATTTTAACTTATCTAATTTCCTTGCTAAAAAAAATAAGGACGAATTAAATCCATCCCCTCAAGAGACAACTTTAGATTATGATTCTTTTACTAAAGGATAATTCAAGATATCCTATGTTCATATTTTTGAAAACCCACTCTTCTCAGTTCCAAAGCCTGAAAAATAAGCTCAAGACCCTCAATTTTATGTTGTCCCAAATCAGAATCATAATTCACCAATCTTAATTCCTACTTCTCAAACAACTACATCAACTGTACATCAGCAAAATATGGCTCAGCCTGCCCTTACAAGGATGCAACAAATAGTGGCTGCGAGATATGTGCAATTTTCTCTCCCTAAACACTTGCATCCACTTCCCCAAGGAGATTACTTAAAATATCTTCCAAAATGCACTTGGGAGGGAGAAGGAGTTTATGTTAAAGAACATTGAGGGGCTTTCTATAGTTATGCTAACAATCAGAATATTGAGCATGAAGATGTCTGGACAATACTCTTTGTTCAGAGCTTGGATGGTGAAGCTCGAAAATGGTTTAGAAGTTTGGCTCCAAATTCAATAACAGGAATTGATGAATTATAAGAGATATTTTTGAAGCATTGGGGTGATAGGAAAGACTATGTTTATTATCTTTTAGAATTTGGAACTCTGAAGAAGAAAGCAGATGATTCATTAGCCGATTTTACTAAGAGGTTTAATAAGATTTATTAGAAAATTCCTGAAGAAATTAAACCTACTGAAACCACAACTATGATAAATTTTGCAAATGATTTAGATTCTAATTTTTCCTTATGGTTGAGGGATGAAAAATCACAGACACTGAAAACTATGCAAGAGGTTGCAATTGGAGTGTAGTCTAATCTCATGGATTCTAATATATTAAAAATGGAGGAAGAAAAGGTAGCAAAAGACAAAAATAAAATGAAAGAAGAAAAGCCTTCTTCTTCTAAGTCTCTTTCAGTAGAAGAAAATATCGACCAAATGTCCAATTTGATCAAGGAACTTGCCTCTAAGATGTCAAAATTAGAGGTTTAAAATAAACAAGCTGCTAGAGCTAATCAAAACGGAGCCAATAGTAATCAGGCTCCCTTCATCGGGCCTTTTCAACCTCAACAAATCCTACAGCGCCCAAGGCGGAATGCTGATGACCAAAATGTTCAACCTCCTTTGAATAATTTTGCTAAAGAAGAACAACAAAGAAATGAAGAATAAAATGAAGAAATAAACCTTGTAGGAGAGACTTCACAATAAACATGTTTGACATTGCAGGAATATGAATATAGATCAAGGATTTGTTTATTTTCTGATGATATAAATTCTCAAATTTATGCACAAAATGATAAAAAATAATAGGAAGTTCAAAACAGAAATTACCCTTTGAGATCCAAAGGTCATGTTCAATAGCCTCAACAAAAATCAGATTCAGATAAACAAGCTGCTAAACAGAAGGCCAAGGTAAATGAGGTTCCTCCACCTCAAAATTCTACCCCAATTGTTAAAATTATTGCAGAAAATAAGGAATTAGTTCCAATTTATTTCAGTTCCAAATTTGAATTGAATAAAATCAAAATTCCAGTCCCACTACTGGAATTATTGAAACATCCATCATATAAAGATTCCTTCAAAAGTCTACTACAACCTCTTCTCGCTCTTGATTCATGCAACCTTGAGGATGAGCATCCCACTATTTATCTAGGTTTCCATGTCCAAGACCAAAACGATGATAACTCACTACCTTTCTACCTGTCACTTAACATACATGAAAAATTGCTGCATAATTGTCTGTTAGATTCTAGAGCTTCCCACAATCTCATGCCAAAGAAAGTGATGGATGAATTAGGATTAGAGATCACCAAGCAATACCATGACCTTTACACCTTTGAGTCCAAAAAATTAAAGTGTCTAGGAGTGATTAAGGATTTGGTTGTTTCCCTTACCCAGCTACCTATGAAGAGCTTAGTGATGGACATTGTGGTTGCGAATGTTCCTTCTAGATTTTGGATGTTACTTTCCAAATATTGGTCTAAGAAATTGGGAGGTACCCTTCATATGGACATGTCATATGTTACCATCCTGGTGTTTGGAGGGGAATTCAAAGGGTTGTATAGGGAAACTAAAATGGCCTACATCATTAGTGATCAGCACAATCCATCAAACCATCCCATATATGCTGAAGAAAATGAATTAGGGTCATCAATTCTGCACCTTGCTACTGATGACAATGATTTCCGGCCCAAATTAAGTGAAAAACGACACTTTCAAGGTGCGAATGAAAATAATTTAGAAGGAGGATAGATATAGAAATTGTACTTTGACGGAGCCTCTTCAAGAGAAGGATTCGGAGCCGGTGTAGTCCTCATTTATCCTACTCAGCAGAAGGTGACCATATCATAAAAACTGCAATTTTCTACCACTAACAACATTGTTGATTATGAAGCACTTGTGCTAGGTATGAAGGCAACAAAAGATTTTGGAGCAGAACAACTAATTACCTTTGGTGATTTAGAGTTGGTGATTAAGCAGGTGAGCAACAATTACCAAGTGAAAATTTCCAAATTGAATAATTATAGGAATGAATTATGGGATTTGATTGAGCATTACTTTTCAACATTTAATATAACTTTTGTCACTGGAGAAGAAAATAAAATTGTTGATTCACTAGCTATTGCTGCTAGTAATTTCAAAATTCCTTTAGATGTCAAGGCAGTCTATGATGTTAAAATAAAAAATAGAACTTCAATTCCTCATATCATCAAGAACTGGCAAGTATTTGAGGATGATAGGGAGATTCATAAATTTTTAGAGTGTGTAGAAGAGTTTGTAGACATACAAATTGAGAATGAGCAGGAAATTGTTGAAAACCAAAATAGCAGCCCTTTTAAGAAACTATGGTTGGGAAAAACATTATATATCTGAAAACTAAATTTATTCCTAAGGGTTTAGTCCCTTTAGAAAGACCGTTTGATAATAATGATGTTTTTCTCAAGCCTGAAAGCAAGGTTGATGGAGAGAGTACAATAGAATGTAACATTGGTACAGAAGACCAACCAAGATTAGTCAAAGTGTCCAAATTCCTTCCTCTCGAAACCAAAACAAAATATATCAAACTACTGAAGGAATTTGTTGATATTTTGCATGGTATTATAGTGAGTTGAAAACTTATGATAGGAGCATAATGGAACACAAGATTCCTTTGAAAATATATGCAAATCCTGTAGCACAAAAAATCAGACATATCAATCCCATGTTGCTCCCAATCATTGAGAAAAAATTATTTGAAGCAAAGATAATTCTGCCTTTGATTTATTCTAACTGGGTAGCTAATATAGTCCTGGTCCAGAAAAAGAATGGAGAGATAACGATTTTTGTCGATTTTCACAACCTGAACCGGTGTTCATTAAAAGATAACTATCCACTACCCAAGATAGATTATATCTTTCCTAAGGTTGTAGGATCCAAAAGACTGTCAATGATTGATGGATTTTCAGGCTATAATCAGATTTCAGTTGATAGGAAAGACAGAGAAAAGACAACATTTACCACACCCTGGGGCACATTCATGTACAACAAAATTCCATTTGGTTTGATGAATGCAGGTGCAACCTTTCAAAGGGAAATGGATATTTCCTTTGTAGGAGAAAAGGATAGATTTGTGGTCATCTATTTGGATCACATCACATTATATTCAAAATCTGATGAAGATCCCTTGAAACATTTGAAACAAGTTTTTGACAAATGCAGAAAGTTTGGTTTGTCCTTAAACCCAAAAAATTCACATTTTTTTGTCCAAGAAGGTAAGTTATTGGGACATATTGTAATATAAAGTGGCATCTGTATCGATCTGGGAAAAGTAGAAGCTATTTAGAAGATTGGTTTGCTAAGAAATAAAAAGAAATTGCAGTCATTTTTAGGGAAAATCAATTTTCTGAGACGTTTTGTTCCTTATTTTGCAGAGATGATCAAACATATAAATGTCTTGCTAAAAAAAGATGTATAATTTAAGTCGTGAGATGAAGCAAAGAATTATTTTTCAGCCATTAATTCCACCTTGACTAAAGCACCAGTTTTGATTAGTCCTGATTTTGAAAAGGATTTTCTGATTTTTTCATATGCTTCAGAAGAAACAATTGCAGTTGTCTTACTACATAAGAACAAGGAGGGTTTGGAGCAGCCAATTTTATTTTTCAGTCGTGCTTATAGGGATACTGAATTAAAGTACATCTTGACTGAAAAACAAGCATATGCACCAGTTAAGGCTTTGAATAATTTTCAATTTTATGTGTTGCATTCAAAAATAATTGCTTTTGTGACCGATATCACTATTAAATATGTATTTTTGTGGCTAGATACAGATGGAAGAAGAGGACGATGGCTGACTAAAATTCTAGAATTTGATGTTGAACTCAAACCAACTAAATTTATAAAGGGTCAGGGCTTGGCTCGCTTGATGGTTGAATCCAATTACAAAGATTTAAATCTGAATGTAGAGGTACCTAAAGGAGAAGATGGATAAGGTATTTCTAATCATCCTGAAATATTTAATTCAGATTGGTACAAGGATATAGTTTACTTATTATTAATTTTCAACTATCCACCTAAAATGGAGAAGTCTAAAAGGAGAGATTTTAAATTGGTATTAAATTTTGGAATACCATCTTTACTGGAAGGATCCTATTGGAGTCTTCTTAAGATGTGTAGATGAAGCAGAATCCCAGGAAATTATGACATAGATACATGTAGGAGTGTGTCGAGGTCATTTGTATTGGAGATCCACTGAAAGAAAAATCTTAAGAGTTGGCTATTATTTGCCAACTCTGTTCTCTGATGTTTTTTCCAAGGTCAAGAGCTATGTCGAATGTCAGAAATTCGCTGGTAAACAAAAATTGCTACCATTACCTCTCATTCCTATTTTGGCAGATGTTCCTTTCCAACAGTGGGGGCTAGACTTCATCGGTGAAATTCATCCACCTTCATCAGGACAACATATATGTATTCTCACAGCTACAAACTATTTCACTAAATGGATTGAAGTTGTACCAACCAGGAATGCTACTGATATGGTAATTATCAATTTTTTGTTGGAAAATATAATGTCAAGATTTAGTTGTCCACAGAAATTAGTAACCGATAATGCAATGGCCTTTAAGTCTTCTAATATGTACAACTTTTGTCAGTAATATGGGATTGAATTGACTCATTCCACGCCTTATTACCCTCAAGGTAATGGATTATCTGAGTCGTCCAATAAAAATTTGGTAAGGATTATTAAGAAAATGCTTCCTGAAAATAAGAGGAATTGGGACACTCAGCTGATACATGCTCTGTGGGCAGATAGAGTAAGTGGTAAAAAATCAATTGGAATGTCTCCATTTTAGCTTGTATATGGTACTGATGTTGTAATGCCTTTGAAATTAGCTGTTCCTATGATGAATTTCCAACAAGATGAAGTTGATCATGAAAACCCATTCCAAAGGAGAATGCTACAGTTGATAGAGGCACACCAAATCAGAGAATCATTGCTGGAAAAAGTTTAGAAGTATCAGGCTAAAGTCAAATGTGTTTTTGATAAAAGAGAAAATCAACAGTTTTTTCAGGAGAATGATTTGGTGTTTCGTTAGGATGCTAGGAGAGAAGACCATGGAAAGCATGGTAAGTTTGACAATCTGTGGTTTGGGCCATTTAGAATTGCTGAAGTTTTGGAGAATAATAATTTTCTGCTAAAAAATTTGGATGATGATCAGTTGACTGGAAGCACAGTCAATGGTCATTTTCTTAAGAAGTTCTTTATTTAGTAAGTCAGTTGAGTCACTCCATTGTAAATATCCGGTGTGATGTGTCAATAAACTCCATTTTAAATATTGTGTATATGTTGGTATGATGCTTGGTATATGTAAATATGTATATGTATGTAAATACCACCCTGAGATAATTTATAAGGATCCAATAAGCGGTATGGATGTTATATGGTCATGGTATCATCGTTTTTTCTTTGAACAGGTTACTCATGGTAAATATTGCATCAAGTTAAGTTATAAAGCTCCATGAGAAATATGTTTTATTTTCAACGGTTTTATTGAGGTGTAGGTGTGGTTTAACACTAAGGACGGTGTTCCCCAAGGGAGAGGGTTCTGTAACAGACCCGAGAGAAATTTCATGTAATAAAAGTTAATAAAGGGAAAATAAGACCATGGTTAAGGGACACTTATTCCAATTTGAATTTTTGGCAAAGATATCCTAGTGGGAATCACTAGATATGTGTTTATAGCTAAGGAAAACTGGCAAAGAAAATGGCAAAGGTAATAAAGAGGCAAAAAGTATTTTTTCCAAATTTATTTATAAAATAATGGAAATTAGGAGAAAGGAAGATAAAAGGTCACAGGTTGCATGTGAGGAGGAAATTGAAGGAAAACAATGGAAAATGAAGAAAATGGAGGCCTAATTGATAAAAAGGCTTATGCGGATCAGTTGGCACCCTTTTTCAGCTCAGTTTTGGAGCTCTCTCATTATTCTTTCTCTCTTTCACTCTTGGATACTTAGAGTTTTCTTGGAGAATTTCAGTATTGAGCCAAGAAAGAGGAAAGCAAGCAAAGGAAGGACAAATAAATGAAAGGAAAGCAAATATCAAGCAAGGAAGAGCAGGATCTAGAAAATTCAGCGGAAATACTTGCAAGTAACATATTGAATGTGTGATTTCCTAGTTGGTTTGGACATGCATGGCTTATGAATGTTGTTATTTGGTTCTCTTGATATCAGTGGCATGGTTTTTTCAGGTTTTGACAGTGTTTTTTAGCCTTTCCTTTCCTTTCTCTGAATGCCACGGTGTGTTGGGATTTTGATCTCGGTTTTGAGCTTTGGAATTGTCGAATGGATTTTGGAATTTGGGGCGAAGGTGGTCTCAAGGAAAATTCACAAAGGCCTAGGAATCCCATGACTCGTTTTTTCTGGATACACGGTAAAGCCTGAGGATGGTATCTCGGTTTAAGGCCTAGTTATCCAGGATTGGATTGCAGTAAATCCTAAGAGACATGGAGACAGAAAACTCCTCAAGTATAGTGATGGATTTCCATAGCCATTCCAAGCTCAGTTTGGTTTTGTGATCGTAGCATCATTTTTGGTGTGATCACGTTATGGTGAGGGTGGAGGTGGTTTAACCTCTAGATTCCCTTAGTTGTTTTTGGATTGGTTTGCCCATGATATCCCACATTCATTCTTGGAATATGGCATGGGGGTGACTGGATGAAGAGAAATTTGGCTCAACCATGTCTATGGTCGGGTGGTATGTGGAAGTCCTGAACCTAGTCAGTTTTTGACTATGTTTAATAAAAGATAATTTCTCTTGATTTTTTACTTATTAATGTGGATTTAATGGTTTTGATCTCACTGTAATTTCCATAGTTTTATGCTGGTTATAAGCAAGATTTAATGACTAGTTCATTTCATGGTTATTTCATGTATTTACGTGTAAATGTTAATATAATAGATGCAAAACCTAATTGATGCCATAGTTCAAGGAAGAGGGTTTTAATACTTCTTGTAATGTCTCTCAAGATTTTTAAGTCATTTGTGCTCTTTCTTATATCCTAGACCTGTCGATTTCATTCATGCCAAGTGTTTGACAAAATTTCAATCCCAGTCGGGGATGGCCAAGCCTAGTCTTGGAGTAATTTTTGGTTCATTGACACTGTCACCATGTTTTTGATGAATTCTAAAAGCTACAAGAAGTTTTGGGCAGTGTATGGTATTTCGGGCTTAAAAAGTGCCTTAAATATCATGGAAACAGGCATAGGTTTTGGTAAAAGTGTCCCTATATGCATGCATGGCTATGCTATGGGAGCATGCAAAGCCTCCCAAATACACTCTTTCCCATATCAAGGGAGCATTCAAGGGTTTTCTTCAGTAAAAGTCAGTGGGACCCATGGAAAAGTCAGCTTGATGACTAGAATAGCCTCTAAGGGTCCTGCAGTAGGTGCAAGGAGTCTGTGTTATGGTTTTCCATGTTGATTTCATTTCCTTAAGTCACCAAGGAAGTTGAGTCTGCTCTTAAATTTTCTCATCTCATGTTTACCCCGATTGGTTGGTTACTTGGGTAGATGTGAGGGGAGGTGCACATTACATAAGGAATGAATCCATTCCTTTAAAAATTAATGTACCCAAGCTCCCTCTTATCTAGGGACTTTTCCAAGCTCTGTCTTAACTAGGGAATTTCTTCCAGCATATTTCTACTCTAGGTGGAGATCATGGAATTATTAGTTGCTTGAGGAGATCCTTCTTTCTATTTTATGAAGTTCATTTTTCAACTTTATGGAGCCTTCATATTTTGGGACTTCCTCGTAGGGCATTGACCATCCATCACTTTCCTTCTCGAACCATGCCAGTCATGTCATCCTTCCTTTCATTGGAAAGTGATCTACTAGACCATATTTGGCTTTTCTTCATACAAATACATTTTTTGCATCATTTTTCCTTAACTATACTCCATCTCACCACATGATTACTAGTTTTTGGTGACTTACACAACTTTTTTTCGGTAGCCCTATATCATCCCATCCAAATATTGTTTAAAAATAAAAAATGAACATCAAATCAAAATCACCATTTGTGATTTCCCTTCACCATGACATTTTCTTGTTGCAAAATAAAAATCTTGCATACATATTGACATATCTCCAAGATATTCAATTTCAAGGTTTATGTTGATTTCTTTTCATAGTTTCATATGTCACGCTCTCTTCTTTCTTTCTTCACATATTGCTTCCCAGGAACTTCCATTCATAATTTTTTTATCTTTGTCAACCACCTCATGATATTCCATATGAGGACATATTATGTTGATTTCATCTAGTCAATATGTGAACCATGAGTTCATGCACCATTCCAACAAAATATATCCCTTTCCTTTGGTAATACTCATGAGGTAGAGTATTCACCTGTGTTATTTGAAACTATATGATGACGTGTATTAATTCATTAAATATATGCATACATACCTCTTTCCTTCTGTTGGTCATCTAGACTTCCTGCAACATCTTCTTTCCTTTGACTAAAATTACTTCGACCATATTGAAATGATGCATTTATTTTTCATCATACCATCATTCTTTCAAACAATGAATCCTATCCAAGGTGGAATTCTCAGCGAGACACTTTCTTCTTCCAATAGATGAAACTTCTAATGAATATTTCAATGGAGGATATTGACTATCCTCATCCTACAAATGATGTTTTCTAGTCATGTATGATGATCTCTACACTAGATGACTTTATTCTACCCATAAGTACTACTTTTATTTAAATGAGGTTATCAAGAGCTACTCCCTTCTAGTGATGACTTCTACCTCAGTTATCTTTCAAGCTTCTTATGATGATGTCATGAGCTCTTGCTTCAATTGTATGATTTATGATTCCATCTCCTAAAAATGATGCATCCTATCATGCTTCTAATGTTTCCTACCATTATATCTATACTTTACAAAAAAATTGAAGAACATGGTGGAGAAGATCATCTCAATCATAGTACAAATATTTTACTTCTTCCTTCTTAGATTTCTTCTTCTCAACTTCTTCCAATTCTTCGGTGATATGAGCTTCTTCCCTTCCTCTTTTGTTCTTTCTTCTTGAGTTTAGAAAAATTTCTCTTGTAGTGCCCATAGCATTCGATTTTTGACATATCCTTCTTGTTCTTTTTCTAGGGATAAAACCTTCCAAATTTTCCTTTCTTCTTAGCCATGGTAGAAAATGTGTGTGCTTGCTCATTTGATCCTACATCACTCTTTCCCTTCATCCTGATTTCTTCATTTTTTCATAATGACCAAAGTTCATTGAATGGGATAGCTTCCTTCTTTCCATAGATTCATGGCGTAAAGTTGCCCCATTCCTATGGTAGTGCATTGAGCACTATGGTGGTCATTTCCTTATCAGACATTATTTATCCCAAATCTTGTAGTTGGTCTCTTATTTCATATAAAGTATGAGGCTATTCCATATTCCTTTTATAATTGAATGTTGTAGATTTATTTTCCTAATGATATCACTTCTCCAATAGTACTTACGAAGAATAATTCTACTAGCTTCTTGTACATTTCTTTCGATGTCTCCAACTTTGATACATAGGGTATGAGGGTATCTTTGATGGATTATATAAGTTTCCATTGATCCCTTACTTCCTCTTTCATATACTTTACATGAGATTGAGCTTGTTTCTTTGGAGGTTTAGTGATTGAACCCTTAACGTGATCAATGACTTCATTTTGTATGAGGATCAAATCAATCCTCTTCTTCCATGCAAGAAACTTTGATGACTCAACCAAATTATTGATTTCCTTGAAAAATGAAGTCATTTCGATAGATTTAGATGTGGACTTAAAGATACTTACTTGTGAAGATACTCCTTGATGACAATATCTTCAAATTGTTGCCTTCTTTATTTTGATGATGATGGCAATGATAGAAAATATCTTCTTGATGAATATGTCTTCCTTCAAAAGTGATCCTTTAGAGAGGGACATCACCTTGCTTCCTTGATGATGATGGCAAATCCTTCTCCTTGTTTTCTTCTATGTAGAGGCTTCAAGATGCTCTAATTTGTAGTCCTTTCTTTATTTTAGTTGAGGTAGGGTCTTTTCAGGTCTCCTTCTTCAAGGTGATCCTTTGTAGAAATTATATAACATATGCATTATATATCCAGATTCTCCTGATCTAACAATATTTATCTTCTTGCTAAATACAGAATCCTTCCACTGTTAATCTTTTGCGGAAAATAAATTGCAAACACATGAAGCAATGAAAACAATCACACATAACACAGTTTTTTAACGGGAAAACCTGAAGCTGAAAACCCCAACTATCATATATTATGTATCACGGAGATCATGTAACAATCTCATACAAAGCTTAGTACATCAAGCTCTCAATAAAATCAATTTTCACACACTAACAAGAAGAAATTTGCAAATCCATGCACTGATTTCTTGCCACCTGATAGCCTGCCTCCACTGCGCAATCCCTACTGAAGAATAGATCTGAATGAATTCAAATTTCCCTTGCCTTGACTGCGCAATCTTCATTGGAAACTCCAATGTGTGTGTGATGCAATCAATGCATCACTATAGTCACAGCAGATAGTCCATCTCACCCTTTCACCTACCTCTCCACTCGGTCTCCACTGGAACTGACATGCACTGTAGTTAACTGTTGTATTTTTTCAGTTGATTGATGAGTTATTATTTGTGAATTAATTAACTAATTAATTCACTCCACTCTCACTAGTGTATCATTCAGTTAGACTAGATACAACTAGCTCAACTGAGTTTAACTCCAATAACTGAGTTAAACTTAATAACAACTCCATGAACTACTCTTCAAACTCTGTCATAACTTTTCCACTTGAGTTCTAACTGAGTCCTCCATGCATGAACCACCAGTAAACCCTAGAAATTGTGTAATTCCTTAAGCCCGCTAATTTTCCAAATCCGTACACTAAAATAAAGTGTCCAAGAGAATAAGTTGTTGTTTATTGTCAGATTATTATTAAGAGCTAATAATAACTAACATGCATCTATTTTTAGATCAAAGATCTATAAATAGACTTCACCCAATATTCTAAAAACATAATTTCATCTATTTTTCCAACTTGACCAACCATCCACAAATAGCTTCCTGCAACTTCTGAAATGTGATCACCGTGTCTAAAAATAAACATAGTCTAAAAATAGACTTGCACCTAAAAATAGCCTGCGGGCCCACTTAGTTGAGGTGACTATTTTTCACTAAGCTCATCATCTTGTTGAATCTCCAGCCTCTCTATTAAGACAGGATTATCACTTTCTGCAGTCAACACTTTGTATATTAGTGCTTTTCTAAACAGTGCTTAATTGATGTGTCATCTAAATGCTGTGAGATATAACACCTTATAGTCTGCATTTTTAATCCAGTATGTAGTGATCTGTCTCAATATATTTGGAAATATATCTTTGGCTTGTAAGGATTAACATTTATAAAGTTTCTTCAATATTCTTCATTATCATTAGGATCAAATAGAACTTGACTTGAAACTGGCTCAAAGAAAAGAGATATCTTTATATAAATAGCCTTTGAGAAGCCTCAGTAGATTACAGAATGACATTGGATGATTCAAAGGTGACTCTTTTCCTGCTATAGATTCCATGGGCTACCAGGTGAACATTCTAGCATTCAATGTCATTTAGGCCTGTCTGTGTTTAATATACAGAATTTGGGGTTTCAATATGCTTTAGAGTTTCCATACTGGCAATAGGGGACTTCATGGCTGATATAGGGTTCTTCACCTCTATTTAAAAGTGTGATGGCTCAAGCTGCAGGTAGCTCTAGGTGCCTCTGTATAAAATTCTCATCCTCCCATGTAGAAGTTTCAGTGGGTAAGTTCTTCCACTTGATGAGATACTCTAAAATTGATCGATTCTATAGCTGTCGAGTTCTTGTTTCTGTGACTGCTTCAGGTTCCAATATGATTTTTCCTTCCTCATCAAGGTCTAGAAATATTGTTTGAACTAGAATATTTTCACCTATAACCTTCTTTAAGCATGAAAATTGGAAAATTGGATGCACTCGTGAAGAAGCAGGAAGCTCCAATTTGCATGCCATAGTACCAATATTTTGCAACACCTCGTAAGCACCATAGTACTTTGGCGATAATTTATTACCATTCCTAGTTTTTTTGAGGGACATTTGTTTGTATGGTTGTATCCGTAAAAATACCTAGTCTCCTACATCAAAACCTCTCTCACTGCGATGTTGATCTGCCTGTTGTTTCATTCGATTTTGGGCCAAATTCAAGTTGTCCTTCAAGAGTTGGAGAACTTCTTTTTGATGCTCAATGTGATCTTCCACTACTTGAACCTTTGAATTTTCTCTTAAATATGATGTGATGGATGGTGGATGATATCCATAAAGTGCCATAAATGGGGTCATTTTTGCTGCAGTATGGAAGGAAGTGTTATACCACCATTCAGCAAGAGGTAACCACTTGACCCATTGTGTTTGTTTATCAGATACAAAACAACAAAGATATCCTTTCAAACATTTATTTACTATCTCAGTTTGACCATCAGATTGAGGATGATAAGATGAGCTATGAGCTAATTGAGTACCCAAACAAGAAAATAACTCCGTCCAAAAATTTCCAGTAAAATGGGATCTCTGTCGCTCACAATAACCCTTGGGCTTCCATGTAGCTTTTGAATTCTATCCATAAATGTAGTAGCAACTGTACTTGCTTTAAATGGATGAGACAATGCACAAAAGTGTGCATACTTGGTAAGTCTATCAACTACCACCATGATGACACTCTTTCCTTCGGACTTAGGTAAACCTGTGATAAAATCCATTGAAATATCCTCCCAACGTTAACTTGGAATGGATAAAGTTTGTAGAAGTCTCGGGGTCTTAATTGTCTCAACTTTATTCTATTGGCAAACCAAACATTCTGCCACAAACTTTTGAATATCAGATTTAAGGCCATCCCAAAAAAATTCTTTCTTCACCCTGTGGTAAGTTTTTAAAAATCCTAAGTGTCCTTCTAAAGGAGAAGTGTGCAATTCCAGAAGAATCTTTTGTTTTAGTTGGGAATTCTTACAAAGATATAAGCGATCTTTGTACCATAAGGAATCATTTTCCAACTAAATGTATCAGATGTACTAGGATCTTGCTGCAACTTTTGAATGAGTGTCCATACATCTTTGTCCTTCTTCCATTCATCTCTTGCTTCGGTTATCCAATCTGGTTGGATAATAGAAATGGCACAAAGCAATGTTTCCACCTCTTCATTCTTTCTTGAGAGTGCATCTGCAACAACATTAAGCTTTCCTTTTTTGTAGATTATTTCAAAGTCATAACCCAACATCTTTGTGACCCATTTTCGCTGCTCTTCTGAAGATAGTCTTTGTTCCAAAAAGTGTTTTAGACTATCATGATCAGTTTTTACCTTTAAGTGTCTTCCCATTAGGTAAGTTCTCCATTTCTTTAGTGCATGCAGTATTGCTAACATTTCCTTCTCATAAATAGGTTTCTGTAAATACTTTCCTTTGATTGGACGACTTTCAAAAGCAATGGGTCTTCCTTCCTGCATTAAAACAACACCAATTCCATTTTCTGAGGCATCACATTCCACAATAAAGGTTTTTGTGAAGTCTGGCGTAGCTAAGACCGATGCTAGGCACATTGCCTCTTTAAGATGTTCAAAGGCCTTAGTTGCTTCAGGAGTCCATGAAAATGCATATTTCTTTAATAATGTTGTTAGAGGTGCTGCTATTCTCCCATAATTCTTAACAAACTTGCGATAATACCCTGTTAACCCGAGAAATCCTCGCAACTGCTTTATGGTTGTGTGGACTTTCCATTCCTTAATGGCTTTAATTTTGTTAGGGTCTATCTTAACACCCTCGTGAGATACAATATGACCCAGATATTCCACCTCTTGTACTCCAAAGAAACATTTGGATGTTTTTGCATATAATTGTTTCTCCTGCAATAATTTGAGCACCCTGTCAACATGTTCAACATGATCCTTCCAAGACCTACTGTAGATTAGTATATCATCAAAAAATACTAGCACAAATTTTCTAAGGAAGGGTTTGAAAATGGAATTCATCGACCCTTGAAATGTAGAAGGTGCATTGGTAAGGCCAAAAGGCATGACCAAAAATTCATAATGACCCTAATGAGTTCGAAATGTTGTTTTTGGAATATCTTCAGTCTTCATTCTAATTTGATGATATCCTGAACGAAGATCCAACTTGGTAAAATAAATTGCTCCATGTAATTCATCCAATGATTCATCAATCACAGGAATGGGAAATTTGTCTTTAATGGTGAGCTTATTGAGCTCCCTATAATCCGGACACATTCGCCATGATCCATCCTTCTTGTGTACCAATACTACGGGAGCAGAGAAAGAACTTTGACTAGGTTGAATTATACCTGCCTCTAACATTTCTGCAATCATACGTTCAATTTCGCTCTTTTGGAAGTAAGGATATCTATAAGGCCTGATGTTTGGAGGAACACTTCCTGGAATTAAATGAATAGCATGATTATGATCACGAATAGGTGGGAGTCCTTTGGGAGTTTCAAACACCTTGGAATGATTGTCCAAGACTTGTTGGAGATCTGCAGAAATAGATGATTTTGATGTCGGAACTTCTAGTGAGCATAATTGTGCAATTACGCCTCGTTGTTCTTTCTTTATAAGATTTGTCATGACATTAGAGCTTATTATCCTTCCCGGCTTCCCTTCAA
Source organism: Pinus albicaulis (assembly GCA_034641835.2). Lineage (NCBI taxonomy): Eukaryota > Viridiplantae > Streptophyta > Pinopsida > Pinales > Pinaceae > Pinus > Pinus albicaulis. Next base: position 200,360,943 of record CM076582.1, read on the forward strand.
TACCCCGTAATTCGACTTCCTTTCCTTCTGAAAAAAAATTCAAGAAAAGTTCTTGAAAATTAAAAGCTATCGTCCCCAAAGATTGTAACCATTGTATTCCTAGTACAACATCAGCACCTCCCATAGGAATGGAAAGCATTGGAATATTCAATACATATTCCCCCATGGTTAGCTTGATATTATGGCATTTTCCAGAGCAATTTATAGTTCCTCCATTTGCAACCATCACTTGACATTCTGGTGCTGGGTATATGAAACAATTCAATTCCTTGGCTACCTTACAATGAATAAAATTATGGGTGCTACCTGAATCAATCAACACTATTACCTTTTTCTTCTTGATATGTCCTTCTATATTGAGAGTTTGAGGAGTGGTAATTCCTGCCAATGCATTACACGATATGGTCGAACTCATTTATTCCTCTTCTTGGGTTGGTTCCTGGTGTATATCCTCTTCTTGTTCATTTTCTTCTTCCTCTTCACAATCTATGTAAAATAATTTCTTCTCAGCACACTTATGACCTTTAGTGTAATTTCTATCACAACTGTAGCAAAGCCCTTTTGCTCTTTTTTCTTCCAATTGTTGTGGTGTCAACCTTGTAGGTTGTGGAAATCTAGGAGTAGCAACACTTCCCTCTTTATAGAAGTGAGTGGTAGGCTTCCTTGTCGCCATAATTTTACATTCAATTTTCTTGCCAACCTGAATGCCTTCTCCAATGAATCAGGTTCCAAAACACGAACTTCATGTTGGATGTTATCCTTTAAAGTACCTATGAAGAGATCAATCTTGTGTTCCTATGAAATATCAGTTACCCTTATATTCAATTTTTGGAAGTCTTCAATGTGCTCCCCCATTAAACCTTTTTGTTTGAGATTTATCAATTGGCTAAAGAAGGTGTTTCTCTTTGTATCCTCATAATGTGCTATCATTTCCTCCGTAAAAATTGACCAAGTGAAAACATTACGAAAATACCACGATGACCTGTTTAGGTTAAATTCAGGAGCCTGCAAAATGACCCAACTTGTATAGATCATATCTCCGAAAATATTATGACCCAAGCGCTGATATTTTTCGAAGATGTTCCTTAGGTTTGTGGCTTCACACTCTAAAAATTTCGGATTCTGAACCTTCGTAGAAAAAACTTTATAGTGAAAATACCACGATGACCTGTTTGGAGCAGCAAAACCCTAGAATCTCAAAGCCTCTGATACCAAATGTTGTGAAACTAGCTCCAAAAAGAGAAGAAAAGAGATATCAACACCTTAGAAATAAGCCACTTCGAGGGGGCAACCTCCGATACATTACATGAATGAACAATTCTTGGATGATTCAAATTACAAAACCTCCTTTCTATATATAGGATTCCATGGGGCCACGATGTAATCATAGTGGGGCCACAATGTAATCCTAGCCGACCTAACAATAATAATTTAAGGGCACAATAATAACAATATGGGGGTTACAAGGGTAAAATAATAACAATAAGGGGTTTACACTAACAACAATAAGAGACTATACTAGTAATATAGGGACCTAACAAAACCGAGCAAACCAACTAGGATCTTCCTCATCCAGATAGCCTCACATGCAACTTGACTTGCTGCCATGTATTCTGCTTCCGCTGAATTGAGTGCCATGGATATTCGTTGCCTGTTGTACCAAGAAAATGTTGTAGATATGATACTGAAAACCCCTCCTGAAGTGTTATTTCTATTCGTTGGGTTGCCTACCCAATCTGCATTTGTGAAGCCACGCAACTTCACCTCATCCATCTGTTTGTACCATAAGCCATACTCAGATGTGCCCCTGAGATACCTTAGGACATGCTTTCCTACCTTCCAAAAGAGCTTGGTAGGCTTAACCATTGCTTATGAAATTTGGTTCACCGCATAGCATATGTTTGGTCTTCTATTAACTAAATACATGAGCGAACCTACCAACTGTCGATAAACAGTGGCATCCACTACCTCTGCCGATGTAGCATCCTCTTTCCTCCAATTTCCTAGAAGAGGAATATCAATAGGCTTGCAGCCTTGCATGTGAAACTTCTCTGGTATCTCTCGGGCATACGTGCCTTGAGACACAAATAGTTCACCTTCTCGTTGCCATATTTCCAATCCAAGGAAATAATGAAGGAGGCCCAAATCCTTCATCTTGAAATCCTTTGCAAGATCTGCCTTGAATGAGTGTATCAACTACTCATTACCCGTTAGTATTAAATCATCAACATAAAGAACAATGATTAAAAGCTTACCCTCCACCACAATTTGGTACAGGTTTGCATCCGCCTCACTCTTGGTGAAACCAAGTCCAGTGAAATAGTTGTTGATCCAAGTGTACCAAGCACGAGGTGCTTGTTTCAACCCATACAACGCTCTTTTGAGCCTGCACACATGTGACTCGCTGCTGAAGATATCAAATCCTTCAGTCTGCTCAATTTACACCTCTTCCTCAATGATTCCATTAAGGAACACAGTCTTCACATCCATCTGATGAATATGCCAACCCATCTGCGCTGAGAGAGCAAGGATGGTCCTTATGGAAGAATATCATGAGACAGGTGCAAAGGTTTCTTCATAATCAATCCCCTCGATCTGTGAGAAGCCACAGGAAACAAATCTTGCCTTATACTTCTCGACGCTTCCATCAACAACCTGATTTACCTTGTAGATCCATCTTGATCCTACAACTCATTTACCCACCAGCCTTGGAACAATCTCCCAAGCATTGTTACTGACAATGGAGTCATACTCCTCCACCATGACATCTACCCATGTGGGCTCCTTCACTACTTCTTCAAAAGAAGATGGCTTTATCATGATACACTTGCTCATAAGAGCCATGTATCTAGTAAATCAGTTAAGTGATTGTCTCTATTTGCGCTGTGATGTAGGGACTCCTACATTCTGTGCCGCATCAAGATTCAGTCTCTCAACTCCTGTGGTACACTTTCTGCCTTTTCTGATGTTTGGTTCTGCATGAGTGGACTCCTCCACTCCATGAATCTCCTCCTCTGGCTAATCCACATCTAGAGGCTCATCTTTGGGAACAAGAAGTTCCTCCTCTGCATGCAAGTGTAGCTCCCTCTCAAGCAACAACTTCATGGCTTTCACCTCATTGAATTTTATATCCTGTCGTACCATAGTCATTCAACTGTCTGGAAAATACACATGATAATTATGAGGTGTTTCTGTGTACCCCACAAATATCCCAACTTCTATAGTCGGCTCCAGCTTCTTCCTGGCATCCTTTATCACATGAATGTAAACAGATGAGCCAAAAATATTCAAATGAGAAATATCAGGCTTCTTACCAGTAAAATATTCTTTAGGTGTACTCATGCCAAGTACTCTATGAGGACAACAGATTTGCACATAAACCACAGTGTTGCATGCTTCTGCCCACAAGTGCATTGGTAGGCCCTAGTCATGCAGCATAGCTCATGCAGCACCCACGATCATTCTTTTCTTCCTCTCTGCGACCCCATTCTTCTGTGATTTATGAGGAGCTATGAGTTCTTTTCGAATTCCTTCTTTGCTATAGAAGTCTTTGAATTCTCCCGAGATATATTCACCACCATTATCGCTCTGTAGAGCCTTCACTTTCTTCCCCAACTCCTTCTCCACCAATGCTTTAAACTCACAGAGATTTGAGAATGTTTTTTCTCTTCTTCTGCATGAAGAAGATCCAGCATCTACGAGAATATTCATCAATAAATATAACATAATACTTGTGTTTTTTGTTGAAGCAACCAAGAAAGGTCCACACACGTCTGTGTGAATTATCTCAAGGATCACCGAAGCACGGTTCTCCTTCTCATGAAAGGTGGTCTTCACAAACTTACCCATAGTACATCCCTTGCACTGATCTAACTATGCAAGAGTACCCTTGGGAAGTCCAGTAGAAATCTTTTGAAAAATCTTCAAAGCGCCATGGTGAAGATGGCTCGATCTCCTGTGCCATAATTCGCCCTCATCCCGGCTCACCACTTCTTCTGCTTTTCCCATCATTGCAACACAACCATCTACCTCCAGCTTATAGATATTATTAACTCAAATCCCTATCCTCTTGGTTTGACCCTTTGTTTTATGTCGAAGGGAGGCTTTTCCCTCAGTGAAAACAATGTCATAACCTTTTTCTTCCAACATTGCGACTGATACCAATTTCTTCTTCAGACCTGGAACATGCATAACATCTTTCAACAGAAATGGATTACCTGACTCCATCTAAAAGGTAATGGTCCCAATTCTAGTTGCACTGTATCGACCATCGTCGCCCATCTCTATATGCTTTTGGAGGTCCTTCTCCTCCAGATCACTAAACAACTCCTTGTCTCCCATCATATGGAAAGACGCACCACTATCAAGATACCAAACCGATCCCATTGCGCTTCAAACTAAGCATGTGATTAGAGAGAAATCATGTTCAAATTGTGAGGCTAAGACCTCACCTACTACAACTCCAGCAACCTTCTTGTTCTTCTTCTTCTGTGGGCAGTTAGTGTCGAAATGCCCATGTTTGTGACAATGAAAACACTTCACCTTGGACAAATCCTGCTTCTTGCCTTTAGCTTCGGATTTTGAAGGAAATTTATTCCCCTTTCCTTTCCTTGCTTTGGCAACCAAAGTGAAATTCTCTTCATCTTCATTCTTCGATGAAGAGCCATCCCTGGTACTTCACCTTATCTCCTCCTACACAAGATCCGACCAAAGTCACTCCCATCCCGACAATTTCTCCCGTCCATTGATAGAGTCTTCGTAGCTATGCCAACTCTTCGGAAGCCTAAGGACAGCCAATATCACCAAGTATTCATTATCAACAGTAATCTCCACACTTCCTATTTCATCCCCACGGTGGACAAAATTCGTGAGATATTTTGGAATACTGTCACCCTTCTCCATTTTTATTTTTCTGAGATTATCTTTAAGCACCAACTTCCTCTGGTCACTTCTACTTTGGAAAAAATCTGTCAAAGCCTTCTACATTGAAAATGGAGTGGATTTCCCATGAAGGTTGGACACAATATGGTCCTTCACACCTTCCAACATAATTCTTATTGTCTTTGCTACCTTCTTTTTCCATGCGTCAAGTCCTGTAGCATCACTAGAATCCGGCTTAGGAACATCGCTATTGATGAACTCCTTTAGTCCATTATCCTCCAGCACTGCCTCCATCCTGTCTTTCTAGGCTATGTAATTCGAGCTGCCATCAAGGGCATACTCCAATCGCAACCCATTGAAATACATTTCAATGTATACTCAACTGTCACACCAAGAATTTTCTGTAGCAAATTCGAATTGTCCACCAGCACAATCTCAACAATTCTTCACAATTTCAATCTTCAAGAATTAACACTGCTCCGATACAATGTAGAAATTATATAACATATGAATTATATATCCAGATTCTCCTGATCTAACAATATTTATCTTAGTATAAATTCTTTTGGTAATAATCACATGCACTGGAACGTGGTCGACGCGTTTCGAACCAACCAGTGTGATTCATCATCAGGACTACACATAGTCCTGATGATGAACCACACTGGTTGGTTCGAAATGCGTCGACCACATTCTAGTGCATGTGATTATTACCGAAATAATTTCTACTAATTTATATGATGGATCACAGAAGTTTAGATTCCAAAAATATTTATCTTCTTGCTAAATACAGAATCCTTCCACTGTTAATATTTTGCGGAAAATAAATTGCAAACACATGAAGCAATAAAAACAATCACACATAACACAGTTGTTTAATGGGAAATCCTAAAGCTGAAAACCCCAAATATCATATATTATGTATCATGGAGATCATGTAACAATCTCATACAAATCTTAGTACATCAAGCTCTCAGTACAATCAATCGCCACACACTAACAAGAAGAAATCTGCAAATCCATGCATTGATTTCTTGCCACCTGATAGCCTGCCTCCACTGCGCAATCCCTGATGAAGAATAGCTCTGGATGAATTCAAATTACCTTTGCGTTGAATGTGAAATCCTCATTGGTAACTCCAATTTGTGTTTGATGCAATCAATGCATCACTATAGTCACAACAAATAGTCCATCTCACCCTTTCACCTACTTCTCCACTAGGTCTCCACTGGAATTGACATGCACTGTAGTTAACTGTTATATTTGTTCAGTTGATTAATGAGTTACTATTTGTAAATTAATTAACTAATTAATTCACTCCACTCTCACTAGTGTATCATTTAGTTAGACTAGATACAACTAGCTCAACTGAGTTTAACTCCAATAACTGAGTTAAACTAAATAACAACTCCATGAACTACTCTTCCAACTTTGTCATAACTTTTCCACTTGAGTTCTAATTGAGTCCTCCATGCATGAACCACCAGTAAACCCTAGTAATTGCGTAATTCCTTCAACCCACTGATTTTCCAAATCTATACACTGAAATAAAGTGCTCCAAGAGAATAAGTTGTTGTTTATTGTCGGATTATTTTTAAGAGCTAATAATAACCGACATGCATCTATTTTTAGATTGACAATCTATAAATATACTTCGCCCAATATTCTAAAAATATAATTTCATCTATTTTTCTAACTTGAACAACTATCCACAAATAGCATCCTGCAACTTCTGAAATACGATCACCATGTCTAAAAATAGACTTGCACCTAAAAATAGCTTGTGGGCCCACTTAGTGAAGGTGATTGTTTTTCAGTAAGCTCATCATCTTGTTGAATCTCAACATCCTTGTGTGAGGTTCCAAAAAATGCTTCAAGTGTAGAATCCTTCTTTGAAAGAACTAGTGTTTTGAGGCCTTCTTCAGTAACTTCCTTCAATATGATTATGTAATCCGTGTTATTGTAGTGCCTTTGATTTGAGTGGTTCATCTTGATGATTGATTCTCTTGATTTTATTCTAGTGCTTTAGCCCTTGAGTGTCCTTCTTTAAGCTGCCCGTTCTTGAATTATCACCTTAGCTCTAATACCATTTTGATAAATCTAGAGGCAGCTAGAGTTAGGATATTTCTTATGTTGATAACTACTTGTGATGTATTTTTACTTAACTTGGTTAACTTATTCTTTAAATTGATTATTATTAATGTTCTCTATCATCAAATGACTACAAAAAAGTAAAATCAATGAGACAATAGGACACAATATGTAAGTGTAGTGCTAGGGTCCCCTAGATCAAGTCTTGAGTCAATTTTGTTAAAGTGCAGTGCACAGGTCAAGGGGCTTTGGGGTGGGTCAAATCTCTTTCATATTGTAATGTGTAAAAGGGTAAAACATGGGGCTCATACCACAGTTTGAGTCCATGGTTTTTGCGCATCTAATTCATATAAATAGGCATGTATGAGTCAAGCAAAGAGAGAATATGATCTATAAGAAACATTTGATATCTCATATGTAATGCGATTTTGAGCAAGTTTTTGTGATTAGTCTGAGTAAGAGACAGGCTCATGTGGCTGTATGCGTAGATACTTGAGGAAAGTATTGGGTTGTGTGCAAGGAATCTGTGGTTGTGTGCATAGGAGAAATAAGTTGTATTCATTGAATATCTTCTTAATAAAGAGAAGTTTTGGCAAAATCACTAGTTTGCTTACATAATTTTTGTTCTTATGTGTTAATGTTAATGATTTTCTTATAGATATGTTTCAGTTTCTATTATGTAATGTGAATTTTTCTGGGTTAATTATATAATAATATTTATTTTTGTTTACGCAATAATTATATCAGTATTAAGGTTTTCTATTAAGTAAATCAGAATAAGAATAGATAATTGTGTTTGAGTGATAACTGCACCTGTGTTAAGGGTTTTATTGAAGTTATATTTGAATCAGGTTAAGATAAATAGCGCAGCACAATAGTGATTAGATCATACCAGAAATAGTTAGATCCACATCATAAATCTCCCTCTCGATGTGGAAACTTGGTTCTAGCACCCCCCCATTACTACTTCGGGTGAGACTTTGGTATGCGCAAGCAGATCACTGCTGAAAGGGCCAGTAGTTGAAGGGTTTTTTTGGTTGCAAACATACGCTCTGAACCTTGGCCTAGACCCCTCCAGCGAAAAAATGGTTCCATTGTTGGGATCGGGATCTATTTGAGGGAAATTTGATGTGGCATCCAACTAAGAACGAATTGTAGGATTTTTTGGATAGAAAGGTGTGCGAGTTCGTGATCCAAGAAAATTGAAACTCGCAATAATTTGTTGAAGATTGGGAAAAAAGATACATTTATATAGAACAACACGAAATCTTATTTGATTCCTACATTTATATAGAACAACACGAAATCTTATTTGATTCCTTCACAACAGAACTATAAGAGTGGTTGTCTCGGTTCATTGAGATGTGAACCTATTGGAAGGACGACGCAATTACTAGGGGTTCTCCTAAGTTGATTCAGCATTTGGAAAAATCCAACAATAGGATTACTCACACAATAGACTATTGAATCAACAATATTCTAATTGGATTTGTCACAGATTGTGCTATTGATACCTTTGTGTCATACACTAAAGCTAAAAGAAGGTTTTTCAAAGGTCCGCGACGTAATTTTATGTGCTCTTTGTAGTTGTGGATTAAAATTATCTTATGTGAAAAAAGTACTTTGTGCAGCCACCTTGAGTGAATGTTCAAAAGAATTCAAACTATCTCTACGCGTAGCGGAAAAAATTATAGAGAAGACCTGGATGGAGATTTTGTGTATAGTCCCCTCAAAGGTTGGTCTGACAGCGATGACGAATCCGAGGCGATCATTTTAGGTGATTCGGTGCTAGCAGAGGATAGTAACGTAGTTTCACTTTATATTCCGTCCACCCCATTTCCAAATCCACCTCACACTACCATCCCACACTCCACTCCACCTCCACCCCCGCCTCCCCCACCAATCTCCGATATGGATAGCTCTATTAAGATTCAGAATTTTAAGGGTGTCGAGAATGAAGACACCGAGAAATTCTGGTTTGTCACACAGGTTGTGTGGAAGGCACATTATATTATTGAAGATGATGTCAAGAAATTGCAGCTTGCTACTGCATTCTAGGAACGTGCACTGGGATGGTACATGAGGTATCTAGAAGCTAACCCAAATATGGAAATAGATGATCTCAAGAAAGCCTTGAAAGAGCAGTTCCGGAAGCAAAATTCATATGCTCAATTTGTTACTGAATTGAAGGATATCCACGAGTAACTGAATGAAACTGTATGGGAGGCAGATGAGCGATCAAAACGCATTATCAAGGATGGATGCTTCATCATTATTGATGATCAACATAAATAATGGCTTATTGCAATGTTTTTTCCGCATTTGTGCTTGCCTTTATCTCCACAGAAGATCACAACCCAGGTTGAAGCTTTGGAAATCACGATGAAATTGGAAACCTCACCAGTTTAGGAAACGCAAATCAGGGTTCAGAAAATTTAGAGCCAGTTGGCTACCCTACACTTAGAATTTCAAAATTTGTGGAAGGAGGACAGGAAGGACATGCGCGCAGAAGTATGGTGTGTGCGCTGCAAGGCTGAAGGACAGTACAATGAACAATGCCCATTATATGGAGAATATATAGCAGATGGAGGGCTAACTCCGATTAAGCTTAATCCATGGGTAGGGCCAAGTGCAAGCCCTGCAATATGGTGCGCATTATGTCAAGTAACTGGAAAACACCCTACAGACTATTGTCCCAGGTTGGAGAAATGTATTCAGTCTCCCAAGAAGTTATATAGCACATTTTTTCGGTCTGTAGGCCATGATGATAATAATTTCCATAGTTTTGACCTAATGATTGAACAAGTTGCTTCTTATAGAATATAGTCGGACTATAGAGGTACAGATTCGCCTGTGTCACCCTTTGGGTGAGGGGGATTTTAGGGTCGAGGTCATGGAAGAGGAGGAGGAGTTGGTCGTCGAAGAGGCCAGATTATTTGTTATAATTGCGGAGAATTTGACCACTTTGCGCACAACTGCCAGAAACCAACACACCCATATTGTAGGCATTTCTAGTAGTTAGACCATGTAATTGAAGATTTACCTGTGTTGTTTGCGAAAATGCAACAAAATAAGACTCATATGCCTACACATAACTTTCAGATGATGAGGGTAGAACCACGCAACAAAGAACATAGCATTAATATTGTGACCAAAAGTGGTGAAAAAACTAGCATAGATAAATCAAAAGAAAAACAACCTATTGCAGATGTATGGGTTCGAAAGGCCCCTGAGAAGAAGGAATGATTTCACTTGCAGCGGGAGAAGGATACTTAAAAATTATGACTAGGCTTGTTGTAGATATCACAGATGAGACTGATCCAGCTTAACTAAAATTGTTTCTGCAAGCCTGTATTAAGATTTTGAACAATAAGAAGGTAGTTGACAACCTTCAAAAATTAATTGATAACTGTGCCGAGAAATACTAACCTTAGATGGAACAAAAGTTTGTCAACAAAATCTACAAGAAAAAAATAAGAACTAGGCGAAAGATGCACTTAACCACTCAGATAAGAGACTTTGAGATTGATCAAGTTATTTTGGATATGTGATCCGATGCAAATGTATTACCTAAACAGACATGGTAGAAAATAGGAGAACCTAAGTTGGAATGGTCCTGAATTCAACTGTGCATGGCTAACCAGCAGAAAATTATCCCAATGGGTAGACTCTCTCGGGTAGTAGTTGACATTGAAGGAGTCAAGGTGTTTGTTGACTTTGAAGTCATTGAAGTTATTGATGATGTAAATCTGTATCCTGCGTTGCTCGGTCTAGATTGTACTTTTGACATGGATGCTATTATCAACCTCAAACGCGTGAGCATGGTATTTGAAAACAATGGGACAAGGGTTGTGGTCCCCCTAGATCTTGTAGAAGGAGCAAGGTATAAAGAACCGATGCATGACGAATATGCAAACGAAGAAATTGACCATGTCTACAAGTTAACCACGAAGGATCATTAGGGGAATTTTGAGGTCTAAAATGGGCCTCCTAAGAAAAATGTACAACAAAAATAAACTTTATAACAACCAATAGGATTCAAGATGATGATGTCAACCATGGGGGATGATTTACCATTTTTTAAATAAAAGGGTAAAAATATTAAAAAATAATAAAATAATAAAAATACTTTTTCAACTCGTATTTTCAACTTATCTCCCACAATTTTTACTCAAATTTTGAGTGGGAGTACTCGTTGGATGCAAAATTTAATTCCTCAGCCAAGGAGTACCCATGTTGCATACTTTGAATGAACCCTGCTACATGAAAAATGGGAAATACATAAAAAAACATGATTATAATCACGTTTTTTATGTATTTCTCATTTTTCATGTAGTAGGACCCATCAAAATTATGCAACATGGGTACTCCTTGGATGAGGAATTAAATTTCGCATCCAAAGAGTACTCCCACTCAAAATTTGAGTAAAAAATTTGGGAGATAAGTTGAAAATATGAGTTGAAAAAGTAGTTTTTTTCATTTTTCGCTCTAAAATTTGATGATGTCATCAAATCTTATTTGATTTTTTCCACTATTATTTTATAATTTCCTTAGGAGGCCCATTTTAGACCTCAAAATTCCCCTAATGGAGGATTGGATCAATCCCACAGCAGATGGCCAGCTTAGTTGGGAAAAATATAGTTCGTTCTTATCAGATTCAAATGAAGAATTAGAACACTAGCAGAACCGCTTACATGAAGTATCCACACTGTGATGTAATCGGGTAACCAAATCTCTGCATTGTATATCCTCTAATTTACGTACATTTTCCCACTATGATGGTAAATAAGATGTCAATTTTTTTATATATACATTTGAAATGGATTTTCCGAGGAAAAGCAGTTATGTGGGCTTGATCTAGCTCTACGCTCAACCCCAGTGCATTGGTGGGGAACCCACAAAGAAAATAAATTCGATAGGAGTGAATGTCATAAAATGATACGACTACGATTCAGAACCCCAAACACCTACATGAAAGAACAATATTCAGGAACAGATGATCTACACAATCATTTAGCCAATTGGATTGCAGTTTGGGGTGAGGAGACACAACCGGAATGGGTTCACATATTCATTCATAAATTGGACATGGTACCCATGAATTGGTATCTAGAAACCGAGCTACGACAAGGTACTGCTAAATGGGTTGTGCTGAAATATATATTTATTTTTAATTTTATCTTTGAAAGTGGATTCCACTGCATTGATGAGGCATTACAGCATATTCGAGACACTATTTTTGACGTGCCAAAGGAACCATTAGTACGATCCCTACCAGAATAGAATGCGTAGATGAAGGATGCAATTGAATGTCACAATGTAACTCCTGAATAAAATGATGAGGATCCAAGAAACATTAACACCCCTAAGTCTGAGGGGCAATGCGCAGTCGCTAGACTTGAGATTGAATTTCCAAACATTACTGAACCTGTTAAGACTAGAAAAGTTAATATTGGAATAGAATAGCATCCTAATTTTTCCAATATAAGGGATTATTTGGATGAAGATATTGTGGGAACAGTTGTAGAGCTTCTCAATGAATATCAAGAGTTGCTCTCTACTAAATATTTTGAGCTAAAAGGGATTATCGGAGACCCTCATGTGATTAAGATCACCCTAAAACCAGATGCTAGATCCATTAAGCAGCACCCTTACAGATTGAATCTGAAGTATAAGTAAAAGGTCAAGGAATAGTTGGAAAAGATGGTTTTTGCAGGAATTATTGAGCCAATAGAGGAAACAGATTAGGTGATTCTCATGGTAGTCCAATAAAAGAAGACAAAAGGTGAAATTAGGATCTGCGTTGACCTGCGCAAATTGAATGATGCATGTGTACATGATCCTTTTCCAACCTCATTCTTAGATGAAGTCTTAGACAATGTCAGAGGGAAGGAAGCCTATTCATTTACTGATGGATTTTCTAGATATCACCAAATAAGGGTCGCCCCTTAAGACCGGAGTAAGACTACCTTTGCGACAAAATGGAGTTTATTCCAATATACTGTAATTCCATTCAGTTTGAAGAACGTGCCAGCCATATTTTCGTGCATAGTAGTTGCTAATTTCAAAGGTTATATCCATAAGTTATTAGAAGTGTATTTTGATGATTGGACTATTTTTTGAAGAAACATGTCTCTAGCCTGCGCTTAATGCTAAATACTTGTCGAAAGTATCAGATTTCTCTGAACTTGAAAAAATGCATATTATGCATCCATTTTGGTATCATGTTGGGTCATATTTTCTATAAACATGGGTTTATGGTCGATCCAGCCAAAAATGTGGTCATTATTAATCTAGATCCTTTGAAGAGTGAAGCAGTTGCGCTCGATATTGGGAAATACTGGATATTATCAAAATTTTATTCAAGTGTATGCACAGATCACTGCACTGATGGAGAATTTGTTGAAGATTTCTATTGGGATGAGGATTGTTAGAAGAGTCTGGACATGCTTAAGTAAACTATGGTGATTACGTCCATCTTGGTATTCCCATATTGGTCAAAGGAATTCCATGTACACATTGATGCTTTATGTATCGCGTTAGGAGTTGTGTTAGCATAGTCATGTATTAGAGATATTGATCATCTGATTAAATTTGCAAGTAGGAAATTTTCAAATGTGGAGTACAATTATTCAACCATGGAAATAGAAGGGCTATCCATGGTGTATACGCTACAACAATTTCATTAGTATCTGCTTGGAGGAAATTTCAAGATGTTCACATATCTTTTTTATTTGAAATACTTGGTGAACAAGCCTGTTTTGGGGGGAAATATCTATAGGTGGTTCCTCAGTATTCCAGGAATATGATTGTGAGGTGATTGTCAATCTCGGAAGGTTGAACGCAGGACCATACCACTTATCGCTCATTAAAATTGGTGAATACCAAATGCGTAGTTGTTCGCTATTAAGGTAGTTGATGATCATTTTGCCGATATCATCCATTTTATAATCATTGGGAGTATGCCTATAGAATATATGATCAAGAAAAATAAATAATTGGCAATTCGCACAGCGGATTTCACTTTTATCGTAGGTCAATTATACAAGATGGGAGTGGATGAAGTTTTGAGGTGATATATTCATGAGTTCGAGATACCTAGCATATTGGCAAAAGCACATGGAGGCATTACAAGTGGTCATTACATTGGTAAACCAACCACACGAAATATCTTAAGGGCTGGTTTATGGTGACATATTGTGCACATTGATTCTAAGGAATATTGTCATGCTTGTGACATATGTCAAAGGGCTGGAAGACCCTCGTGCAGAGACGAGATGCCACTACAACTGCAGGTCACTTTACAGGCCTTTGACAAGTGGAAAATTTAATTTGTAGGGAAAATTAACCGCCCAAGAAAGAAAAATGGAGTGTGATACATCATCACTGCCATAGACTACTTAACTAGGTGGGCGGAGTCTCAACCTATGAAAGATTGCAGCGTAGAGACAATTGTGCACTTTATCTTCGAGAATTTTTTGACGAGGTTTGGGTGCCTAAATTATGATGAGTGACCAGGGTATGAATTTTATAAATGATACCATTCAAGCACTGACAGAATATTTTAGGATACATCATTAGAGTAGTATGCCTTATCATCCCTAGGCGAATGGAACTGTAGAAGCTTTCAACAAGATTCTAGAGAATGTGCTCACGAAGATATGCAATGCTGATCGCAATGACTAGGATGTGCATGTACCTATTGTTCTATGGGAATATAGGACTACGTGCAAGAAGCTGACGAGACAAACACCTTTCGGGATGGTCTATGGATAGGAGGTTGTTATTCCTATGGAATACATTGTCCCTAGTCTATGTATCGCAACCATAACCAACATGGTTGACTAGGACATTACGGAGGAGTGTATGTCGCAACTTGTTGCACTGGAGGAAGATAGAGTCATTGTCGGTTTCCACCAATAGGTGCAGAAGGCGCACAAGAAGGTTTGGCATGATCGACATATCAGATAGAAGACTTTCAAGAATGATCATTTGGTGTTGCTTTTTGACAGTAAGTTTGTGCGCATTCCTGGGAAGTTCAAGATGCACTTGCATGGACCCTATATTATTAAGGAAATTACTAAGGGAGGTGTGGTGAGATTGGATAAGTTAAATGGTGAATTTCTTCCCAGATATATTAAAGGTAGCCACCTAAAAATTTATAGGGATGACCCCATCCCTGTGAGCACTAAATGACTATATGGTCGAAAGAACGTCCTAGTGCCCCAGACAGTTGCGAGAGGGTGCAGGAATTTAAAGAAGTATGTCAGTTCTTATTGCCAAAATGTTGGGCGACAAAGTTTGAGAGGGCATAGGTATCTGCGAAACTAGCACAGAGGCTATGCCAAGAGGTTGTTGCAGTCATAGACGAGCTGAAACTAACTATTGTAATATTAAATCTGGAAACGACATCTTTGTTACCATTTAGAGGAGTGGGTAACTTGCATTTAAGGATGGGATTATGCCAAATTTGGAGCTGCTTTAGAATTTATGGAGCTGCATCAATGGACATAAGTTTTTTTAAGCCGTGACATCACTATAAATATGGCATAAAGGTCTACACAATTTCCCTTTTCTTGATGAGTAATTCAATTGAGTTGTTCCCTCTGCACTTGCTCCCTTTTCCATCTCCTATGTCTACATCATGGGAGCCTCTTGAAGAAACTTTGCGCCAATAGGGTTTAGGCTACTTAATTCCCGTGATGATGAAAATGACTCAACCCACCCCTGTTGCACCACAAAAATAATAGAAGGGATAGTCGTCAGGTACTCGGAAGTCCCCACGCAAAGTGACCCCGAAACAAAAGCAGGCATCCCGCGTAGACAGAAAGAAGTAACCAATGGAATAAATTGAGGAAGAGGTTGAGGTAACTGCACCGGAAGAAGGGTTTGTTGAGGAGTTGAACCCAAATCACAGCTTCCTCTATATATGGCCCCACGAAAGCCATCAGTGAATGTTTCCAAGGATCCCAATAAGATCAAGGCACACATTGTTACACCCTTGTTGCCTAAGAATGTTCCCATTGAGGGTGACCTACTAGGATGGGTCCCCTCTCTGAAACTGGAGGATTGGGATTTGGTGGACCACAAAAAATTTCTTGAGCTTGCGTCATCGTAGTATTTGGAACAAGTTCCTTATGAATAAGTCAACATCATCAAGGTGGATCCCATGTAATGGGCTCTGGGACTGCGCAATTCCAAGCTCTTAATCCTTTTTAATGTCCCGCACAAAATCCTTAGGAGGGAAGGCTCATGAGAAGAAATTCATAAATAACATGAAGAAAACATATGAAGTGGTCAGAAATATGCGGGGGTTTGTCGTCAGCACCATCAAATACCCTGATGTCGAATTTTCCACGCAGATCTTGGCTTGCAAGATGATGAGGAAGTGTCACGCCAAAAAAGTACCAACACCTCTCATTGCATTAACGACACAATGTGTCAAAGGCATACAGTACAACTAGGTGAAATATATGTGCCGAGATTTTTTGGAGGATGTCTGGGAGGTGCAGGAAGAAGGGAATTCACTTGTTGGATGGAAGTTGTCGTCGCAATCACAACTCCCCAGGGTTGAACCTAATCTATGTGAAGTTTCACGATATGCATAATTGTGGGTGACAAAGAATCCAATGCGGGTGACAAAAAACAAAAAAAAAATGGTCTTATTCTAGATGGTAACTTCAATAGGTTGTTTTTCGAAGATGCACCTCTCGCCCATGTTATATGACCAATACAAGCACACAATGGACTTCAAAGCCTCATTTCATAATGTGCACATTCTTGCTAAGGTATACATCTCTAGGGTATGGTATGACATGCCTTACCTCGTCACAGAATATGAACTCGTCCAAGTAACCACCAACTGGCATCCCTCCTGGTTGAATGTAGCAGCAGACATTGGCGCCACCTTGTTAGAAAATTATATATTACAAAGAAATGGAAAAAATAAAATATGCGGAAACACAAACACATAAATAAAATATAAAATAAGAGAGATATGGATATATGTGGTTCACCCAACTTGGGTTATGTCCACAGAAACATCCATTCCTTCCTTTCTATTATCCAGCAAAATGAAGAGACACAACCTACAGCAGATTCGATGTAATATCCTCTACTCTCTCACACAGTCCCCATTTCTGGTTCTTGTTAAAAATATACACTCAATACACAGCCGCAATACAATACCCTCATACAACATAGGGGGTTTTTTTCTAGCACAAAAAACCATAAATTAAACATAACTTTTACCGTCATTTCATTTGCCTAATGAATGGCCCAAGTTGACTACGCAATTATAATATTTTACAAGGAAATTTTACATCTGTTTTTAGCTTCAGGGGCGTTTCCCCTAAAACCTCCCACTAAGGGGGGGCTCATAAAAGCGTCGTCGCTCCCCCTAGACTCCCTTGACGGCGATTAAACAACGGGCGGCATTTCTGCCCTGTTAAGGACAGGTATCCAACCCGGTGATACATAAAGAAGATAATTAGGCTCCACAACCAACAATCTCCCACTTGAAGACCACTTGTAGCAACTCTACCGCTACTTCATTTTTTGGACAATGACTCCACTTTGGACCTGTCTATTTCTCATCTTCATCATCATACTTGAAGGCCAATTGAAGCTGAGAAAAATCTAAGATTCTCCCTAGTTACAACTTTTGTTAACATATCTTCAAGATGTTGGCTAGTGTGTATATTTTCTAGCTTCAACTATCCATATTCCAACACTGACCATATGAAATGGTACTTGATTTTTATGTGTTTAGTCCTGGAATGAAATGTTGAGTTCTTTACAAGATGAATGGCACTCTAGCTATCACTGTATAACCTTCCCATCTCTTGCTTCTTACCCAATTCATCCATAAACCTTTGTAACCAAATCATTTCTTTACTAGCCTCTGTAGCAACAACATACTTTTCTCCTGTTGTTGAAAGTGCAACAACACTTTGCATTTTTGAAATGCAACCGACAGTTGTTCCACCTACAGTAAATACATACCCTATAGTGCTCCTCTTGTTATCTCTATCAACTCCCATATCTGCATCAACATGTCCCTATAGAGAAATATTTGAACCACCAAAGCATAATTCTTGATTTTTGGTACCTCTCAAATATCTGAGAATACATTTCACTACCATCCAACGTTATTTTCCTCGATTTTTCATGTACCTGCTTACAAATCCCACTGCATGTGCAATATCAAGCCTTCTATAGACCATTACATGCATTAAGCTTCCAACTATTGATGCCTATGGAACTTTAGACATATAATCCATTTCTTCTTTGGTATTGGGGCACATATCCTTACTAAGTTTGAAATGGCTAGCCAAGGGTGTGCTAACTGGTTTTTCATTCTGCATATTAAAGCTTTCCAACACCTTTTGTATGTACTCATTCAGAGACAGTCTTAATTTTTTATTTTTTCTGTCTCTAGTATTCTCATACCAAGGGTTTGTTTTGCAAATCCCAAATCTTTCATTTCAAATTAATTTTCCAATTTTCTTTTGAGCACATTTATTTCCTGCATGTTATACCCTACAACATTCATGTCATCTACATACAATAAAAATATAATTTAGTTTCCATCATTTTTATTTTTTAGATAAACACAATGATCATAGAAACATCTAGTATAACCTTATTCAGACATAAACCTGTCAAATTTTAGATACCACTACCTCGGAGCCTGTTTTAAGCCACACAAACTCTTCTTCAACCTGCACACTAATTCTTCCTTCCCTTTGACCTCATATCCTTGTGGTTGATGCATATAGATCTCTTCCTCCAAATCTCTATGGAGAAAGGTTGTCTTTACATCTAACTATTCAAGACACAAATATTCTGCTACTATAAGACTTAAAATAGTTCTGATTGAAGTAATTTTAACAACAGGAGAAAATATTTCATCAAATTCGATACCTTTCTTCTGTCCAAACCCCTTCACCACAAGTCTAGCTTTCTACCTTTTTTTCATCAATATTCTTCCTTCAACCTGTAACCCATTTATTTAGCAATGTTGTTTTACCTGTAGGAAACCTGACTAAGTCTCAAGTCTGGTTATGTACTAATGATTCCATCTCTTATTTCAAGGCTAGCTCCCACTTCTTCTAGGTTTCTACCTGCATTTCTTCTTCATAACATTCAGGTTCACCAGAATCAGTCAACAATACATAATATAATGAAGGAAAATATCATTCAGGGGGTCCGCTTATCCTAGTATATCTTCTGACACCACTTTCTGGTGTTTGAGGTGCCTGTTGCTATTGTGGTGGTTTTTTTTGTTGTGGCTATTGATTATTATTATTTGCAGGCGCATTTACCTTTTTTGTGATCTCACAAATAAATGTGTATTATTTGCTTTCTTTTTCCTGTTTATTTTCCTGCAACTAATCCTTATACAATACCTTTTCATTTAATATTACATATCTTCTCCTAATGATTTTGTGATTTTCAAATCGTATAAGCGATAACCAAAATCATTAACACCATATCCAATAAAGGTACATTTCTTTGATTTTGCCTCAAGCTTTTTTATATTTTCTTTATTAATATGGATATATGCCTCACAACCAAAAGGCTTTAAAAATGATTATTTTATTGTTTTACCTGTCCATGCCTCCTCTGGAATACCACCATACAAGGAACTTAAAGGCCCTCTGTTTATTAGATAAATAGCAGTATCTATAGCATTAACCCAAAATTTTAAAGGAAATCCAACATGCAATCTCATGCACCTTGCACGCTCCATGATTTTCATGTTCATCCTTTCTGACACACCATTTTCCTGTGGTGTTCTTGGAACTGTCTTCTCTCTCTGAATTCCATGCTCTAAACAGTACCTATCAAAATCGTTGTTGCAATATTCACCTCCATTTTCTGATCTAAGACACTTCAAATTCTTTCCTGTCTCAATCTCAACCAAAGCTTTCCATTTCATGAAAGTATCAAATACATCAGATTTATTTTGAATACAATAAATCCAAGGTTTTCTAGTTGCATCATCGATAAAAGTAACATGATAATGAGAGTCACCAAGAGATGATACTTGAGCAGTTCCCCATACATCTGTATGCACAAGCTCTAATTTTTCGCTCTTGTTTTCTTTCCCAACTCTAAGAAATTTGGCTCTCTTATGTTTTCCATAAACACAATTCTCACATAAATCCAAATCAATATTCTTCAAACCTAGCAACAAGTTTCTAGAGTGAAGAATATTCATGCCCTTCTCACTTATGTGTTTGATCCTATAATGACATAATGTTGCATCTACTCCTGTGGAGGTTAAATCATTAACACATTAAGAAATACCATTGCATAAATACAATGTACCAACCTTTCCTCCTTTTTCTATTACCAAGGCTCCTTTAGTGACATTCCAGGTTTTATGTGACAAAATTGTCACTCAACGTTCACCGCCTAACTTCCCTGTTGAAATCATATTATTATTCAGATCTAGAACATGCCTTACCTCCTTTACTAACCATTGGTTTTCATTCTACTATTTTACAATAACTTTACCCATTCCAACTATTTTACAGGGTTTATCATCACCTAGACAAACTTGTCCAAAATCTCCTTGAACATAGTCATGAAATTGTTTCTTATCAGGTGTGGCATGGAATGAGGCCCCTGAATCTACCACCCAGACATCAATAACATTTTATAAATATAGAATCAAATCATCTTGTAACACATCACCTGTCACATTTGCTTCATGATTGTTTTCTTTTTGTGCATCTCCTTCTTTTCCCTTTCTAGACTTGCAGCTTTCTTCAGGTGTCCTTTCTTCCCACATTTCCAGCACACTATCCCCGATATGGACTTGGATCAGCCTTTCCTTTATTTACTACGATATCCTGAGCTCTTTCCTCCTTCCATTTTTCTTCCCCTAGTCCTTTCACTCAAAGCATTTCCTGGTGTCTCACCGAAGCTTTTCCGTCGCATTTCCTTGCTAAGGATGGCACCGATAACATCATCAAAATTTAAAGTACTAGATCCAGAGACAGAGTTACTAATCACCATAACTAAACCATTCCAACTCTCTGGTAATGAGCACAGAAATAATAAAACCCTAATTTCATCATCAAATTTTACCCTTATAGAACTTAATTGAGTGGTAACCATATTAAATTCATTTTAATGGTCAGCAACAAATCCACCTTCCGACATCTACATATTAAATAAATGTTTCATAAGAAATACCTTATTTTAGGCCAAGGGTTTTTCATATAGTTTCAACAATGTCTTCAGTAAACCCTCTATTGTCATTTCCTTCAAAATATTGAAGGCTAGTGACGTCGCTAGGCACAGTCGTATTGTTCCAAGTGCCTTTCTATCAAGAATCTACCATTCTTTGTTTTTCATACCCAACGGCTTCTTCTTTTTTTCGCTCAATGGTGGGTACAGATCTTTCTGATATAGATAATCTTCCATTTGCATCTTCCGCAGCTGGTATTTTTGGCCGTTAAATTTATGGACCCTAAACTTGCCATTTTCTGCCATTGCTCCCACTCGAACTAGGAACCCTTCTTTCCTGTGAGTTTATCAGCCAAATATACCTTCATCTTTGTTATCACTCAGTAATTTCTCTAGGTTCAAGAGATAACTCACCGAGATAACCAAAAACCTACTTCAAACTCTAGGATCTAGCCTTCCTAGAATTCATAGAGGGCTCTCTCTTTAAGATTTATCTTTGTTTTTTATTTATGCTTTTAGGTTAGTTATGATAGAACAATTGGTTTTGTTTTTAAATATTTTGGTGGGAAAAATCACTTAGAGGTAAACTAGAGAGAAATATACTTGTCCATTGGGCTATGGGGTCTAAATCTAGATAGCAGCACTAGAAGTCAAGGCCAAAAAGGTACAAATGTATTCATGGCAAGATAGATAACCCTCAGAGATTTGGAAAAGTTTTTTTGGTGAAATGGTATGATCAGGATAAATGATTATGAAGGATCCTTTGATCCAGAAAATGGAAGAAGGAGGTAGGGTTCAAACGGGATTAGAAGCAATTAAGAATTCCTAACACCGGAAATCAGCAGAAAACATTTAAATGGTAACTAGTTAAAAACATGGAGTAAAGGACTAGCCTGTAGTAATATTCGTAGTTACTCATTAAGATAGAACAAACATATAATGAATTGCATGAAACTCAAGAAATGAAACAATGAAAAGAAGAAAGTACTTCACTCATCAGCTTATCACAGGGATCCTGAATTATGATGCCAGTTTAGCTTTGTCCAGTCTGCTACTTCGAAATCAACACATAATAACCTCCAATGTTCAGCAAAAATTCTATAGTAAAGTCTAGAAATTTTATTCCACACTCAATACTTCAAATGTAGAAGTATTTATACAAAATGTAGTTACAAACATCCTAGGAGAAATCTAGGAATATCTTTAGGAAATAGAAAATATCTTTACAAAATAAAAGGGACAGTTTCTTAACAAATCAGCAAGTTGTCCTCTTATCAAAAATACATAGAACTACTTTATCTAACAAGGAGCTTGTGAGTGATTAGTTGTCCTATTTTGTTGGCTGCTAAAAAATATCTTCATTTGAGTTTCCTTAGCTGATACTCTTTCATCTGATACTCTTTAACGCTTCCTTTTAACTCTGATACACTTTTGACTGATATTTCCACTGTTTTACTACTGTAAAAAAGTATTTCCTTTTGCAGTAAAAAAACAGCAGACTGTTCTTTTTCTTCATTGTTTCTTCTTGACTATTTTCACATCAAATCTGTAAATGCTTGCCACTGTTCTTCACTGGGAATTTTTACATTCTTCAGCTTTCTAAAATCCTCATCTGCCTCTGTGTATTTAGAAAATTTGGGTTTGAACACAAAAAGATGTTTGATCTCATGTTGAAGAAATAATAAATCTTCAAAGTGTTGAAGGAGGACTTTACCTGTAGGAGTGCCTTGTGGCAATGGTTTGTTGACTTGTTCCTTGGAAAATTCTTTGATTTTATTATAATAATTTTTTTGGGGCATTAGTTTTTCATTGAAGACATGAATGTATGGCAAGCCCTTTTTTCTTAGGTTTGTATACTTCACCATAAACTATGTTATGGCAATATTCATTATTTCACACTTCTCTTCTAGGTAGTTCATCAAATTTTTCTTTGTTACTAACTTTTTAATCTACAAAATGGTCTCTGTTCTATCCAGTATCTATAACTCTTCCAATTCTGCTCTATTCTTGCTATTCAGGAATGTGATGAGTTTTAAAGCCTGATTTGGATTATCATTTAACTCATCCTTAGTCTTCTGAATTGTTGCCTGTGCTGCTAACAATAAGTCTCTCTACTCATAAATAATCTGAATTGAAGGCCATTGAGTGTGAATGGCCTTAATTATGTTTTTCCATAGATGATTCTTGACAAATGAAATTTGTTCAGTAAATGTTAGCTCTTTTTGCAAGCCTTTGATTTTCTCTCCAAGTCTAATTTCCTTATGCTCATGGGTTTTAGAATTTATTTGAGCTAACTTATTTGAGGATTCAAGATTTTCAACCATTTTCTTTAGGCTATTGATTTCATTATTTTTCAAAGACAATTCCTCCATAGCCTTCGTAATCTGACCTGCTCCATCTGCTTGTTGGACCTGTGTTGTAGAAGAATCTGTGTTTGAAGTAGTAGTTGAACTCATTGGCACTACAGTTGCCAGTGGTTCCTTTGGTGCTAGCTTTTCTCCTAATGTAGATGCCACTATTGTGGTAATCACTAGTATCACTGAAGGAATAATAAGAGTTTCAGTCTCTTTCACAGTTTCTTTCTCTTGGACAATTTGGTCCATTTGAGATTCCATTTCTTTGATTTGAGCAGTTAGTTTGAGGATGAGCTTCATCATCTCTTCTTTTTTACTTTTCTCTTGAAGGATTTCTTTAGTCTATGGGTGCTCACTTTGAGGAAGCTTAAGCTGTTTCCTCAAAGCTGCAATATCATCATTATTTTTCTTAATCAACAATTCAGCTGCCTGCACATTTGAGGGATCATATCCCACCTGTAAAATCAAATCCTCTAAGGCTTTAATCCTTAGGTATTTTTCATATAAAGAGCCTTTGTCTAGATTCATTTTATCCTGCATGTTAATAATAGTACTATGCAACTTGGTAGCACTCATTTACTTTGTCACCACAGTTGAATACAACATTTCAGAGCTATGTCTGTGGAATTCAATTTGGTCTAGCTCATGAACATTTTCAGTATCTACTTCAAACTCAACCTTTTTATACTCTGCCATTGTCTTTGGTGTTGAAGTAGTTGGTTGAAGAAATGACATAATAATTTTGTTTGTAGAATAGTCAAAGGCTTTCAATAGCCTATTCTGATTCCCTAGTTTTTTCTTGAGGAATTGAGAATATGTCTCTGATTTACTTTCCTCATTTTTCTGCTTTATCTCTTTATATTTTTCCTTGATATCTAGGTCTTTTTCCTCAGCTGTCTGTGAGGAAGAAGCATCCATATTTTGTTTCTCAATCATCTGAGTATCATCTTTACCTATTGTTTGATATTTTCCAATCTCTGCAAGAGTTTCATTGATTATCAATGTAGCTTCATCATTATTTAACTCTGGTTCATTGGTATCCTCAACATCAATTACCTTTTCTTTCCCTATGGAACTGAATTTAAGCCTTTTATTGTAAATGAGCTTGAATTTTGTCTCTGTAGTTGTTTCAGCTGTATATGTTCCTTCTTCTCTGCTTCTTTTAGCTACAGTCTCTAGTGGCTTTACAACTTCCAAGGCTTGTGTTGTAACCATTTGTCCTACTGTCTCTGCATTAATGACTGTATCTATCAGTGTGTTTTCCACCCATTATTTTTTATTGGCAAACTTCTCAATCTCTAGTTTGGGCTTATGAATGAAGGGTGTAATTTTACATTTTACCCTTAAATTACTAAGGATCCCTTAAGGATCATAGTTCCATGGAAAACTTTTTTGGAATTTGAATTCTACTAGTTTCTTTGAGATCTCCTTTTCTGCCTCTCTATTATTTATGATGAAAGGACCCACCTAATTCTTCAACTTGAATTGAGTCTTTTTCCTTGTAGCTAAGAAGTTGATAGAGTCAGAATTTAGAATCTATCTTAAATATTCCAATGCAAAAACTCTCATGTTCATGTATTTTGGCAACTTATAAGGTAATAATTTGGATCCAAAAATTCTTATCTCTGTATGCTTTTCATAAAGAAACCAGTCTCCCATTTTATTATGTTTTGATAGTTGTAAGATCCTCTTCATTTCTTCATTGACCCTAGGCTACTCTGATTTGTACAAAATATTCATTGCTGGATGGAGGAAAAGTTCTTAGAAATCTGTATAAGTGAATTCCTTGTTCTCTTTCCTTAGCAAGGAAGTCTAGAAGACAATAGATAAAGGTTTACCCTCCAAGTCCATCTTTTGCAATGCAATTGGAAAATTGTCAGCTTGGAAGAATAAAAACAAATGAAACAAGTAGGAAGAGTATCTGAAAACCCCTTCAGTGGGTAATTTGGTAAGTTGGTGATGAATACTGTCTGTTATGAAACTGGCATAATCAAAAATGAGTGTTGGGGGTGGGCCTGGGGATAAGGTGGATAGAAAGCCAAGAATGGATTCATCAGTGAATCCATCTATAAAGTATCCCAGTATAAAAGATAACATTGAAATAATGTGCCTAGACCCTTCAGGAAATTCAGTAGTAGAATAAGGGGGATTTATTTTTGGAATGTCAACATGGGAAGGCCAAAAATTTTCAAATATCATAAACCTTTTTGGGAAATCCAAGCTGAAGTATAACTGGGTCAAAAATTCAATAAATAGGGGGACTAATTGAGGATCAGATGATAATTGTAGCATTTGATTTATGGATTCTGCTGTGATAGTAAAAATAATCTCTCTGTCAGCATTAACAATGGCCCTTTGGTCTGGTTCATAATGCTTTTGACACAGTATAACAAGGTCTTGTCTAGGGTGAGTAAATGGAACTACATATTGGGGAAAATGAGTCTCCCAAATAGGCATTTTGTCTTGGTCCAAGTATTTATCATAGCACCAATTATGTATTTCTAAAAGGTTGAATTCTACCACAGGGTCAGCAATCATGTAATCCATATAAGTCAATGGAATAGTTCCTTTAGCAGCTACAGGTGGCTGGAGGGGATTTACTGATATAGTGGACTTACCAGTGAGGGCTAAAATAGATTTAACAGTTGTAGGTGTTACAGGTTTAGGAGGTTTGGATCCTTTAGGCTTGGTTGGTTTAGAACCTACAGGATTAACTATGATCTGCTTTTTGGTCATTTTGGACAAATTGTTGCAAGCTTAAACTGTTTGCAGGAGTGAATTTTCTTTATCAGAGGGTATGAACTGGGATAAGATAGAAAACGAGGGTTTATTGAATATATTTTGACTGTAAAAAGAGGTTTTTAAGATATTTAAAGGACTTCAACCCTTTTTTGTATGTGAAATTGATCTTCAAAGGGCGCAATTTGAGGATATTGGCCAAAAAAGTTCTTTTTTCGAACTTGGAACTTTCTAGGAAAAATTGTCCAGGGTTTGGCCTCTTTTTCGGGCTTTGTTAGGTAACTTGGCTTTGGAAAAATCCTTAATTACATGCATGGTTTAATAATTCTTGGTTTAAACTTTGAAATTGCAAGTCTTGATTGTCGAGAAATACCTTTGAATGCAGGTATTTGGTTGATTTCAGGGTTCTTAGGAAGGTGTGGTTGAATTTGAAGTCTGGTCCAGATTGCTAGTGTATTTGAATGGCTTTAATGGTCTTCAATGGGAATCTATGGTCAATTTCGACCTTTTCTAGGTATAAGTCGGTGATTTTGATCAAAGGGTTTTTCTCAGTCAAATAGAGCTCTTTTACAGTTTGAATTCACAAATACATATTAAAATGGTATATCAAAGGTTTAAAACTTTGATATTTAACCATCATAAATGCATTAATTGTAGGTCCCATCAAATGGCGGGTGACAGTTTTGATTTTGAAATGCAAAACATGCAGCAGTTTTCGCGTTGGATAATGGTGATAAGTTGTTTTGCTCCGAATGAACATGATCGAATGGTGTTTTTCCACTTCGCACGAGGCGAAAATGTCAAAAAAACCCATTTCGCGTCCATTTGGGCTTCAGGCAGATGATCATGTTGTGAACGCAAAAAGGATTTTGCGCCGTCGGATCTAAAAGTTTGAAGCAAAGGGCCATGATTAGTTTAGAAGTTGTGGTCTAAAGTTATGTGGGACCAGGGTTTAAATGATATGCGCTGAGGGGTGGAAATGGTTTTAAAACCTTCATAAACTAAGCATTGGATTCAAGGTTATATAGTTATGTATATAAGGTGGGCTTATATATAGTTAAAAGGGATTAAAACGTATGTGAGCGAGGGCATGAGGCAGGATTATAGGTTTTAACCTAGGTCAACTTTATGTATAGCGTAAGGCAATTTACATATCGAGGATAAAACACGAGAAAGGTTTAACCATTAAATGGATTAAAACGTTAGTTGCATAGTGGTAAAATCTTGGGTTAAAAGGTGATGCAGGGAAAGATTAATGAGTATGTTACAAAGGCGAGGTGGTTGCTTTTTGTAACAAACTTTATTCTGTCTTAATACTTAGGATAAACATGGGATGGGCAATATTTTTGGGCATTCAACACATAGGATATGTATGAAAGCATATTCACATTTTTTATTTTATTATATAGTTTTAGACTTTTTTGAAAGGTTTATAACCATAGGGGGCGGGATATTTAATTAAGGTTAGTTTGAGACCAAAGGGAGTATATTTTGGGTTTTTAATTCACTATGTGGATAATATCTTTGGTCAAAATCCTTATAATAGTGGGTTTAAGGGGGTATTTTAGATAAAGGGAATTTATATAGATAGGATAAGGTATTTTTAGGGAATTAATAAAGTAAGTTAGAAGTTAATATGACAAGGGGAAATGGAATACACAAAATACACTACCAAGTAGATTGAATAAATAAAAGCATCGCTTATTATTTCATCATTTCACCAATTTATTTAGGATAGAGAGTTTTTTTAGGGTTTTTTGTATTTTTATGAATGAAGGAAGTTAATTAAATGGGATTTTAAGTTTCATTAAGTAAAAAGGATTCTTTACTTATGAAGATGACTTAAATGTATGAATGAGGGATAAATAATGGTAAAGGGGATTTTATCATAAGAATTCAACATTTTCCACTATCCAGTCATCAAGCCTTGGGTCTGGTCCCAACAGAAGTCAGAGAAATTCTCTGAGCCACTTTGACTGGAAGTATATAATACTGAATACTTACAGGAGAAGATAAATTAGTGATTTTTTCCCGGTCTTGAATATTACATGTTTTTTCACACTTCTTTCTACCTACCCAACATTACTCTAACATTTTTTCTTCCTTTTAGCAGGTGCGTTTAAGCTTGCTACCTTAAAACATTTTATTCTTTTGAAAGCATAAAACTATCTAATTATACCTTATTTCATCCGAGGGCTTAGATTAAACTGATGAGCTCATCATTATTCTCTACCTATCTACTGATTTGTCAGTATTAAACTGTCTGACAAAACTTTATTCACTATCTAAAACGTGGAAATTGAAAACATGACAAGTCAAGTTTAGACAGTTTAACTCATCATGGATTATGGCATTTATTGACACTCTACCATAATCATTTGCAAAAAGTAAAAAGTAGTGGTGTTTGGACTTGCACACTTTCATGTTTTATTTTCATATTTTTTCTTTTGGGGTCTATTTTTTTAAAGTCCTTTGATCTTTCTTTTAGGAATTTTTACTTGTTTTTTATTTTTTTTATTATTATTTTTTTTATTTTTTATTTGTTTCAAAATATGGTAAAACAACTTGCAGAAAGCAAGGTATGTACATAGTTACAAGACTATCAAAATTCAATTCAAAATTATGAATCCTATATTTATACGACCCTAACAGGCTTTGATATTAGTTGTTAGAAAATTATATATTACAGATCAATGGAACACAGAAAATATGCGGAAACACAAACACATAAATAACATATAAAACAAGAGAGACACAAATATATGGGGTTCACCCAACTTGGGCTACATCCATGGAAACATTCAGTCCTTCCTTTCTATTATCCAGCAAAAGGAAGAGACACAAACTACAACAGATCCGTTGTAATATCCTCTACTGTCTCACACAGTCCCCCTTTCTGGTTCTCGCTTAGAATATACACTCAATATATAGTCGTAATACAATACTCTCATATAATATATGGGGTTGAATTCTAGGGAAAAAATTGCTAAATTAAACATAACTTCTACCATTAGATCATCTGCCTAATGAACAACCCAGATTGACTATGAAATTATAATATTTTACAAGGCAATTTTACATATGTTTTTAGCTTTGGGGGCATTGTCCCCAAAACCCCCTGCTAAGGGGGGATCATAAAATCATCACCCCCCCCCCCCCCCCGCCCCCCCGCGGACCCCCGTGAAGGTTAATGACAAGGATCCAACGCAGCGATACATAAATAAGATAATCAGGCTCCACACCCAACACACCTCAACCACCCCACCCAAACCTTTTGTGACGAAGCCGCGCACCAAGAAAGACACCCAAGAGCCTACGACGATGACAAAAATGAAATAACAGTAGAATTAAACTATATATTTTCATAGTTATGAGGAGTTGGAGGACCGTGATGTAGATAGTGTCAACGCCCCTCAGACGTAGACAGAAACTCGTCGAGGCAACAAGAGAGGGACTCAGTCCCTGGGCGGACAGCATAAGAAGAAAAAAGCATCAAAGAATTTAGGGACTAAGCCCCTCATATTGACCAAAGGAAATTATGATGATATTGGCAAAACTGTCAATACATTCATTGTATAAAAATGGAGAAAAATTGAACACCAATACGTGATTGTCCTCAAAGAAGTGCAGCAAGGCATTCAGTAGCTACAGGTTCAAGTGAGCTTGGTTCAGGCGAGTGCACTTCCAGTAAGCACCCTAGTTGCATAAGCCACCACTGAAAGAAGATTGATATAGATACCTGGAAAAGCACTTCATTCATCACATCCAGTGCAGTGCGCAATTTCCCGATATTGGTCATACATTAGAGTCAACTTGGTCGCACTCCCTATTGCCCACTTGCACATGATTCATAGCAAAATAACGAATGAGTTTTAGTATCGAGAATGTTGTGCTTCATGTTCCAGAATGAAATTAGAAAAGCAGGCCGAGCAGTTACATCAGGAGCAGCAGCAGAACAAACAAGTCCAACACTTCGCAAAGATTCAGCGTGAGCAGCTCGAAACACTTATCACCCGGTTTTGCGCCAAGATTCTAGGATTGTTGGTTCCATATGATACTGCACCTACCAAAAATATTGAAACACTCATAGCCACACTAAAGGCTTACAAGATAGATATTGAGACAATTCATGTTGACCTGGAATAGAAGATTTCTGATCTACATAACAAGTTACAACCAGAAACACCGCCAGAGGTTCGAGAACAACGAGCTGCCATTGTTCAGAAGGTAATGACCAGCATTACTACAGTTGTTGAGGAGTGCGTCACTCTGTTTAAAGATGCCATGGAAATATGGACCTCCATCCAGGAGAATCCATTAGCTCAAAAATTGCAGACAGACATTAGGGATAAGCAATTTCAGTTTGATGAGATTTGGGTCATTGTGCAGACCTTAGTTCCCATACAGAGATTTATCAAGTTACAGGAATTTCGAAGCATTTAGGGCAAGATTGATATGTTGTGCCACAAGGAGCATCTTGTGGCAGCAAGGACCCAACCTTTAGTCAAGGAAGCACTTCGATTATCACAGACCATTAAGAGTATGCTCAAAGGACTCTGCCAAATTCAACACAGCATCAGCTTGGCAGTGGAAGGGCCTACTACAGAGAAATTATTCGGATAAGCGCAGAAAGCTGCAACACAGAGTACTGAGGCCATCTAGCCTCTAAACGAATCCATCCAGGTGCTCAAGGCCAAAATGCAGGAATCTAGAGCATAATGGCTCGAGGACAAGTCACGAGTTTGTGTTGGGGGCCTATTGGGCTATGGTCCCCTAGGTTGAGTCTTGAGTAAATTTTGTTAAAGCACGACGCATAGGTCAAGGGGATTTGGGTCTAATTAGAGATCATTTATATTGTAATGGGTAAAATGCTAAAACATGGGGCTCAAACAACAATTTGATTCCATGTTTTTTGCGTGTTTAAGTCATATAAATAGGCATGTATGAGTCAAGAAAATATATAATATGATCCGATAGAAACATCTAATATCTCATATGTAATGTGATTTTGAGCAAGTTTTGGTCATTAGTCTGAGTAAGAGATAGGTTCCTATGGTTGTATGCACAAATACTTGAGGAAAATCCTGGGATGTGTGTGAGGACTCTACGACTATGTATGCAAGAGAAAGAAGTTGTATTCATTGAATATATGCATAATAAAGAGAATTTTTGGCAAAATCACTAGTTCGCTTACGTAATTTCTATTATTATGTGTTAATGTTAATTCTTTTCTTATAGATCTATTGTAGTTTTTGTTATGTAATGTGCATATGTTGGGGTTAATCATATAATAATAGATCTCTACATTTTCACAATAATTATATCATTATTAAGGGTTTTTGTTAATTGAATAAAAATAAAAGTATATCTTTGTGTTTTCATAATAACTACATCTGTTTTAAGGGTTTTATTGATGTTAGATATGAATTAGGTTAAGAGAAATAGTGCATCACAATATTGATTAGATCAAACCAAAAATATTTATATCCACATCTTAAATCTCCCTCTCGGTGAAGAAACCTGGTTCCATCACTCCCCCATTACTACTTCAGGTGAGACTTTGGTGTGCCCAAGAAAATCACTTCCAAAAGGGAAAGTAGTTGGAGGGTTTTGTTGGTTGCGAAAATACACTTTGAACCTGGGTCTAGACCCCTCGATCCAACAGTAAGCAATCAGCCAAGACCAAAACCTCTCCAACTTTAGAGGAAAACCCATCAGAATTTGTTCTCTTCTTATATACCTTCAACTGAAAATTTCCAAGACCTTTAACCCTTGACCAAGACCCTCTAAGACCAAGTCAAACCTTCTTCTAGAAACTTCTGCAATTTTGACTTCTAGCAGCTTCTTTTACAATTTTGACCTCCCTGGAAGATTCTTTTACAACTTCAACCTACCCAACAGATTCTTCTGCAACTTTGACTTGCCCAGAAAAATCTTCTCCAGAAACCATAACCTTTACACATGTGAGAGATAATGGGGAGTTATTGTTTTTTCCTCATTCACTTGGATAGATTCTCTCTCCTAGAGAATTTCAACTTCCAAATAGCATTTATTTATGACCTAAATTTACTTCTGCAGCTCGACTTCTATTTTTGCAATAGGAGGCCGAATCTCTTCGCATGTGTAGAGAGTATTAGCCTAGAAACAATCCCAAAAACTTGATTTTCTTTTCCTCCTTCATCCTCTTCTTCTTCGCACTCATTTTTATTTCTTGTGATCTAACTTGAGTGTTTGAAGTGTGTCCTCCAAGTGAGGTCGAGGTATCCTTTATATAAGCTTCTCATCGGGTCAAATTACTCCTTTTAGGTTGACTT
Organism: Pinus albicaulis; assembly: GCA_034641835.2. Lineage (NCBI taxonomy): Eukaryota > Viridiplantae > Streptophyta > Pinopsida > Pinales > Pinaceae > Pinus > Pinus albicaulis. The sequence continues at coordinate 200,393,524 of CM076582.1, forward strand.
GTTCATGAGTGTAGGCCGAATTGAATATTGCATCATGATGAGGTCTTGGAGGGTCTTTTAACTTAAATAAAATTTCTTTTACAATATGTAACATGGAAAAATGGGTCTTTCATACATGATAATGACTTAATGACTCGTAGACTCAATGACAAGCCCTAGGAGCTCACAATGGGATCTTGATCTAAAAGTAAATTTCCTTTGAGCATGAAACCCATTCCTCAAGAAAAACTATAATAATTTTATTTTTCACATTACATAAAATACATAAAATCATGATTACATATGTCATTATGAAGACCGAACCGAATTACATGTTTCAACAGTCTAGGCCAATGGTATAATAACAATATACTCCTTATAATTTCTTCATGGATATCCCCAACACTATGAGGATATAGGAATTTGGATCTCAAAATAAATGAATTTGTGGAGGACAGCTCTAAATAACCCCATCCCAAGTGACCTCCCATGGTCTAATAAAACAGAGAAGGAGCAACCTATCCTATCAAATTATTGTTGGAGGAATCAATGATGCGACTAGGAAAAAGATGTTGGATAATTTTACACTAATCCTTTAATGAATACCAATGGAAACAAATACACGTCTAACAAGAAATGATTTTAGAGTTATGACACCCTTCAACATGCAAGACACATTTAGAATTATTTTATTTGAATGCCAAAAAAATGTAGACTATTTAGATAAATAGTTAACTCTAAATTTCCCAATAGTAAAATGATCACTTCCCACTCATTAAGTCTCTTCTCCATGTCAAATATTGGTGGGACAATTACTACGATAGACATGTTGGGCATGAGTTTACAGCATCTAGAATATAACCCACTTAATCAAATTTCATTGATGTCATCAAGGAGGAATTATACCCCATTGGAAATCATGATGAATAGTACATGAGATGGATTACATTATTCCTAGGGAGAATCCACATTGTGTGGAAGTACACTAATATCTTCCATAAATTACTCCTAAAACTTAGCATCAATGACTTCAAGTAGCAACTCATTCTGACATACTACATAATCCCTACATGGGTATATCCAAATAGAAAATAAATTTTAAGAACCTCCTCATCGGGAGTTCCTTTTCAATCTGATATCAAAATTGACAACAAATTTAAGCAACAAAATAAGTGGGATTTTAGGTTTACAAATCCACCATACTAAAAGCATAATAAATGTGGTTGTAACTCAAAATACATGGAAAAAGTAGGGATAACCAACCTAACCACTAATAGAAGCTATATGTAAAGAAAATGTAATAAGGATTCAAAGAAGGACACTAGAAAGAGGTGTGAGTTACAACAAATCCCTTGGCACAACATTGATGAATTTCACGCAAAGTCGTCATGATCTTAAAGTCTCAAAATAAAATTATGGATAAAAATTTAATTAAAAATAATGGAAAGTGTATCATTAATCTAAAACCCGTTGCTACCATAAATATCCAACTAGAAAATCTAAAGTATCAAGAGGAAAGTGACCACCCATTCCACTCACAAGTGTGAGTCAAGGGGGGACAACATAATGGTAGTTAGAAGGACCTCATATCGTTGGAGGTCATCAAGAATTTAAAATAATTATTTGAAATGACACACTCCCATACATACACCACTATTTAATTGAACTAGGGTTGAGAAATCTTTATTAGTCACCACGATACCTTATGAAATCGAGCCCTTAAAAGATAAAATACGATGTGAATTTTCCATACTTAGATTTTGTGATGTTTATTTGGAAAACCCTATCTATTAATTTTTTGTGGTATTTATGATACCAAGCCCCATAGTGTCATGTTACATTGGGGACTAGCTTTGTAACACCCTCCTCCCACATTTACCCAAGTAACCGGACAACCAAAGTAAACATGTGACGAAGAGTTACTATGATCTTATTCAACCTCCCAAGTCACCTTAAGGAAGTTGAACCAACACTACACAACAACACCTACCTTCTACACATGCTACAGAACACCCGGGAGCCATCCCAACCTTCTAGAAGGCCATTCCCTAAAACAAAATGGAATTTTCATGCATCAATCCCCCAATATCTCCCTTGACATGGGAAATAGTGCGACTAGGACCCTCCATTCGCATTCATAACATGCCATGCATATGACTAGGGAATTTTTCCAATAGATTTGAGTTTACGACCCCGATTTTTGTGCCACTTTTTCAGGCCCGGAGCCCAGGTCACTACCTAGAACACCATGATAGTTTCATAAATGAAATATAATATTGGAATAGTGATCCAGAATAAAACGCTTGAACAAGGACTTGACTGGATACCTACTAGCCATGACAGGAATTCTGTCAAACCTCTCACAAATATGTAATCTAGATGTTTAAATAACATATTTGAGCATAGGGTTATCATACTTATCTGAGAATCGCTAAGAAGCTTTGTTGCCTCATCACATTAATTTCATTACCATATATTTGGGCATAGATACATTTTTCATTCATTTAAAAATCAAAACATGATGAGAGCCATGCATCATCACTATCATAAAACACATTCATAACTAGCATATAAACAACTAAAATGAAAATCATAGAACAAACATATAGACCACATAATAACAAGCATATTTACCCATCAATATAATAGGAAAAGAGCTCTTATTCCCATAAGAAAAATTAAACCAAGTCTGGGACTACCACGTTCCACCCAACCATAAACATGGTTGAGCCAAATCTCTCTTCAGCCAGTCACCCACGTGCCACATTCCAATCATGGATGTGGGATCTCATAAAAATCATCAATTAAAACCAAATCAGGGCTTCCTGAGGACAAACCACCTCAACCCTCAACCAATTATTCCACCTCACATTGAATATCACATCCATCACCATATTGGTCTCCACCTAAGCTTTCCACCATTCCAGAGCATTTGTTCCAACCAGGGCTTCCAGGACTAGTAACTCAACCCACAGTTGTTGTTGGGCTTCGAGAGAATTTATCCAACCAAGGATTCTAGGACTAGTAACTCAACCCACCAAGGGCTTCCAGGAATAGTAACTCAACCCAAGTTGTTATAGGGCTTCCAAATCGTTTTTCCAACCAAGGCTTATAGGAACAATAACGCAGCCCACAACCAAAGGCACATGAGAACCAACCAAAACAACAAGAAATGAAATTAACCCACAACATCATGGCTATCAAAGAAATGGCAAGGCTAGTAAAATTCACTATCAATCCAAGAAATCCTCCATTCCAATGATAGATCATGACAAAGAAACCACATGCATATGCCATGCATGCCCAAACTAGTGAGGAAAATGTACGTGCAACTCAGTACCTGCAAACAGAATGCATTGTCATTTTTTATCCCGATGTCCTCTTTCTCTTTCCTACTCTTGTTTTTCCTTCTTGCTCCAAATATCCAATTATTCCAAAATCTCCAAGAGTGCTCCAAGAAAACTCTAAGTATCCAAGAGTATGAGAGAGAGAGGGAGAATAATGAGAGCTCCAAAACTTCATTGACCAAAAGCCATGAACTAATCATCGAAATGTTTTTTATTAATGAGGCCTCTATTTTCTTTATTTTCCATTATTTTCCTTCATTTTCCTCCTCACGTGCAACCAATGCCTTTTCACCTCCCTTTTCTCCTGTTTTCCATTATTTTCAAAAATCAAGGCCAATAAATGCCACTTTTCCTTTCCAAATTCTTATCCATTGCCTTTTCCAATTTCCATAGCCATAATAAACCATATGAACACCCACACTAGGATTTTTTTTCCCAACATTCAGCTTAGAATATGTGTCCCATGACCATGGTTATTATTTTTCCTTTATTAACTTTTATTAAATGGAATTTTCACCAGGGTTGTTACAAAAGATTCCCCCTTATGGGAACATCGTCCTTGGTGTTCAACAACGCCTACAACCAACAAGACTATTGTAACAAAAACATACTTCCCATGGAGATTTATAACTTAGCTCATTGGATTATTTACAATAATCAACTTGTTGAGAAGCAAACCAACATGAAAACTATAACATCATAATGACATGACACTCATACTGCTTATTGGAGCTTAATATCATAGATCGTGGCGGTATTTTTATCCATATTGTTGAAATTCAACAAAAAATTTCAGCACCCACGCTAGTGTGGGACCAGGAGGTCCAAGCAGCACCTACACTAGTGTGGGACCATAGGTCTTAGCAACACCTACACTGGTGTGGACTAAATTTGGTGCATGTTTATTTTAGTTATCCCTTAATTAAGATGGGCAATAAAATGTAATCTAATCTCAAAATAACTTGTAATAGTTAACTGAGTGTGATAAACTCAGTTAGCTCATGAAATTTGAGTTAGAGGTAGTTGGTGAGGCATGTAGAGTAATTCTAGTTGTAACCGAGTTCGAACTGCATTGGTGCATTATTTAATGCAGGTTGTAATCAGTTTAACTCAGTGAAATGAGTTAAACTTAGTTGTGCTAATTGTAACTGTTAGATACACTAGTGAGAGATCAAGTGAATTAAATATTAATTAATTCACAATCACGATCTCACATGAAACTGAGGATTTATTATTATTAGTTACATGCATGTCAGTTCCAGTGGAGACCCAGTTGATATCTAGGTGAAAGGGAAGTTGACTATCAGTTGTAGGATTATTGGGTTGCACCCATGCAACCAAACACCAATTGGATTGCCCATGATCCTTACGCATTTTAGGAAGGGAAAATTTCCTATACAATAGGGATTGCATTCCACACAAATTGCACAAGCAAGGCAGGCTATCTGGAGGTAATAAATTGCCTAAGTATTGGTCAATTTTATCTGATATGGTGTGAGACAATTAGCTGAGTATAGGAGGGATATTACGAGAAAATTTGTATGTAATTTTGTCATGTATTCATGCTGAATATACAATAGAATATAGTGGGGTTTTGAGCAACAAGATTTCCCCTGGAAATTATCTGTGTTGTGGCTTGATTGATTCTTCTTTGCTACATGTGATTGGCGATTTTGTTTTTAATTTCGCAATTGATTTGTACAAGCGATTCAATATTTAAATTTATTACATTGTTAGATCAGACTGAATCAATGATATACATGCTTGTTTTATAATTTCTACATGGTTTCATAGCACAGGAAATAAAAATAGTGAAGGAGGAGATGAGTTTGTGACTGGATAGAATTCAAATTTGCAGAAAGACTTTCTTGGTGCTACAGCTAATTCAGGATCAAAATGGCTTTCAATGGCTTGATTTTGGAGTATGCACTTGAGGGCAGCTCAAACTATATTGCTTGGAAGGACAGGATGGAGGCAATACTCAAAGATAATGGCTTGAAGGAATTCATTAACAATGATGTTCCTAAACCCGTTGTGATAGATGCTGCAAATCTTGATGCATGGAAAAAGAAAGTGGCAAAGGCGAGGAGGATCATATGGGAGGGAGTACGAGACCACATTGTCTCAAGCCTCCATGGGAAAGCCACACCATATGAAATGTGGAAGGATTTGATAGATCTAGTTTAGAGAAGTAGTGACCATAAGAAATTGGCACTGAAATATAAACTCAGGAAGATCAAGATGGAGAAAGGCGACTCCATGCCAAAATATTTAATAAAGTTTTTCCAACGTAGGGATGAGCTGGGGAGCATTGGAATAACTATCTTTGATGCTGATTTGGTGAGTTTTTCTCTCCTAGGACTTCCCAAGAGTTGGCACAGTTATCAAGAATTTTTCAATGGAAGGGAAAATCTTCCATATTGGGAATGATTGTGGTCAGATTTGGTGCAGGAGGAGTTCAAACGGAACACTAGAGATAGATCTTCATCTAAGAATTAAGATGAAGAAGATTGTGGTTTGGCTACCAAGGCGAAGAAGGGGAAGGGGAAGAAATTCCATTCCAAATCTGAGTCCAAGGTGTTAGCTCCCCGTAATTTCAGTAGATTGGTGAGACTAAAACTGTGGAGAGGACATTGGAACCACTTTGGGATTCTAGGATCTAGCCCTCCTGAATCCAGAGAGGGATCTCTCTATAAGTGCAAATATTGATTTATCTTTAAGGCTCGAAATATGCTATTAGGCTAGTTATGAGGAAAAAGGTTTTTTTTTGTTTTGGTTGGGAAAATATATGTGAAGGTGAAGGAAGTCTAAATCAAGGGTGAAGGTGAATGAAAGTGAAGAGTAATTCAGCTAACAAGATAGGCAAGAAGCAGCTTCAATCCATTGGGCTATGGAGTCATAGTAGGATTTAATTGAACCAGCAAGGTTCAAGAGTGGTCCATGGGGCAAGTCATCTATGTTTAAGGATCTATTTAAAGTTGATTTTATGGAATGAAATGAAACAATAAGAAGGGGAATTAAACAAATGAAGAACAAAGAGTAGCCTAAGATCAAGTAAGTACTTTGAAACTATCATGCTTTTGGCATACACTTAAGAAAGACATAAAATTAATCTAAGATCAGGTAAGTACTTTGAAACTAGCCTTATTTTGATGCACTTTCAATAGAAAACATTTCAAACACAAAAAATAATAGCTTAAGATCAAGTAAGGACTTTGAACCTATCCTGCTTTCAGCATATTCTAAGGGAAACTTTTCAAAGCAACCGTTGGAGAAGAAACTAGGGGACAGGGCTCACCATAGAATTCCCTAGTTCTTCTTTACTTAGAAAAATTTCAAGACAAAAAATTAAGATAACAAAGAATAGTCTAAGATCAGGTAAGGAATTTGAACCTATCCTGCTTTCAACATACCCTTAGGGAAACTTTCAGACAACCTTTGGAGATAAAACTAGAGGACATGGCTCACCATAGACTTCCCTAGTTCAACTTTACTTGGTAGAAACTGAAAATAACATTCAAGAAAAATGTTTAGTTTAGACAGTAGGACAAGAGAATGCCAGCATTCCTAACTACTTGGACTGTATTAAATCATTCTTAAATACACAATTTTGGAAGAAAACATGTAGATAAAGCTTATCAGTAAGAGCAGGGTACCTTTGATAGTAAATCCTAAATCTATAATTGTTGTTCTTTATCAGAGAAGATGGACAAAATGGAAACAAAAATAAAATAACAATTTACAATAAGAAAAACATCATCGTTGACATAGACCAAGATCCCATAAATCAGCTTGTATTTGATGCTTCAAACTAGTTACAATATTCAAGTCCAGTGTTTCTCTACAGCTTCAAACTTCTCATCTCAACTTAAGTATCTTCAATTACAAATAGAGCTTACAAAAGCTTCAGTAAACTATTTACAGGCAACAGATATGCAGTGACCAACCCTTTACAATGAGCTCCTCAAGAAGATTTTATAGGAAAATGAGGAGGTGGGATGAGAGAAAATATCTACAAGCTCAATTAATATAGTTTAACGCTTCTCGACCTTTGAGGGGCTCAATGGAGAATATTTTAGATATTTCCTCTGTATTAATGGGTTTGTATTAAGTGTTTGATTTTCTTAGCAGATTTTGTTGACTTTAGAACTCTTTCTCATCTTTGTAATAACTCTGCTGACAGTTTAAATTAGTTTCTTTGATTCGAAATAACCGTTCAGTTGTCTTGAGGAGAATATCTTCTGTTCTAGCAATAACTAGGCCTCTTTTGAATGCTTTGAGGTTGCAAGTGTCTTTTGGCAGCTGAGAGGATTCAATTAGCCTCTGATGTGGTAGTGGAGGCTACTCGGATTGATGAATTTCTTTGTTTTTTTTCTCTAAAACACCTTTAATTTACTTGAGATCTGTGTTTTAGGTCTGATTAGGCTTAATCTGTGTCTTCTAGTATTTATGATGTCTTTAATTGTGGATTAGGCTTTTGATAGCCGAATTTGTGCCTTAATCCTTCAAAACTATGCTAAAACCTTCAAACATGGATTTCCACTTTGATTTCATGTTGTGAAACTGATACTCTTTGTTTGTGGATTTTACTGTGTTTTCATTGCTTTTGTGAGCGCGCGAAGGTTTTTAAAATGGAATCAGTTCTCATGAGCCATGGATGAAACATGGTGTTGAACCCTGTAGAATGATATTTTTGATGAATAAAGGCTTGGGGTATCGTCATCCCCAGCCCCTGATTCTCTTTAAGAAACTGTGAAAAAACTCTTAAACCTGCAAAAACAAACAAAAAGTTATAAAAATCCTACATGGATGGGTATAGACTACTTTAGAGGTTGAGGTTAGATCGCAACTGTTGGATGAAAGCATCCAACGGCGAGGATTCAATGCTGAGGAAAATGGAGAGGCGGTTGGAGGGGTGAATGAAGGATTAAGTCTGGGTTGTAGATGCATATTGATCAACGGTCGAGTTTAATCTGGGTTTTATAATATGAAGGGGTCATATTATAATAAAACATGGAGGATAATGTAATAAAAAGGGGAAGAAAAACCCTTAGCGGGCGGTAAAAAAGAGTTAAATGAAATTGGGGTTTCGGGAAGATTTTGGGCCGTCGGATTGATTAGGCAATAGAGATCAACGACGGAGATTCCTTTATACAGCCCTTTGGAATATGGGTGGAGGGCGATGAACTAAGGGCGAGATTAAACTGGGATCGTTAGATCTCAGAGATCAACGGTGGAGATTACACATGGGATAATGCAATGGAAACGGGAAAAAGTGGTTTTTGCGATAAAAACCATTGGTGTTGCGCTGCTCTTAAGAGGTTTCCAAAATCTTCATAAAAAATGCGATATGCCTCGCTGCCCGCCACGTGTCCTTAAAAAACCGCCCATATCGCGTAATTTTTAGGAATTAACTATCGGACTCAGATTTACGCGATATGGGTCCTTGTCCATTGGATGAATGGCGGGCATATCCAACGGTAGAGATGAGAGCGCGATAAGACAAGATGCGCAGACGGAAGATGATGGGCCTGGTTAAGGTGGTTTTGTCAGATCAGAGAATGAATGGCTAGGATTGATAAATGGTGGTGGTAGGACCCAAAGGAGTTGGGCCTATCGTGTTGAATCTGGACCGTTGGATTAGAAGAATGGATGGTCTAGATTTAATTTTGGGAAACGAAAAATAATATAAGGCAGGGGGTCGAGCAGAGATCGGGAGCAACGTGGGCCATTGATCTGCAGAGATCAACGGTGGGGAATGAATCGGGAATCGTTGATCATAGAGAACAAGGTGTGACGTTTAAAATATTTCCCGATGCGCGACTTGCAATTACGTGCCAGCCGTCGTATCTGGAAACAGATCGACGGTCAGTACTCAATTGGGGGGCAATGGAGAGGGGCGGTGGTGCGCGATTCAATTAGCGTTGGGCTGTCGGATCATAATGGTAAATCAACGGTGGAGATTGCAAGCGGGACATCGCATCAGAAGTTTCAAAGGAGACGCAATCAAAAGAACTCTTTGTAGAATTTCTAATGCGATGGGCAGGGAAAGGAAATGTGCGCTGGCCATTGATTTGTTTTTAAAGGATCAATGTTGGAGAATGCAACGGGGGTCCATAGAGTAAAAACTCAATCACATCGGAGTTTTTCCATATAACAAAGAAAATGCACTCACACCTAATCTTCCATTTGCGATTAGCGCTTTGTGGCTTAGCGCTTGGTTGTAGCACCCATTTATATGGAGGGGAAGTGGTTTAGGGGCTTAGCCAGAAGGGGCTAAAGGCCTTAGTTAAAAAATATTTTTTTTTATGATTTTTCAAGGATTTTCAAAGGATTTTGGGGGTTTTGACAAGGTTTAAAAAGGAGTTTTAAACCTGATTAAAGGGGATTTATGAAGGGAAATGGAAAAAAACGAGGAAAAAAGGAGGATTTTATGGGGAAAAGGGAATAAAAAAGGAGGTTAATTTTGAGTGTAAGAAGGGGTAAAAATGAAGGGGAAAATGGGTTTTTGCAGCAGTATTTTCTCCTTACAAACAACAGACTTTTCAGGGTAGATGAGGGAAACAGCAGTAAAGATTACTGAAGGATAAGTTGTCTTCTTAAGACTTCAAGAACTAACAATTTGGCATAAAACTTGTTTCTTGAAGGCTTGAAAAATGATTTAGCCACCATTTGATATAACAAATTTTATAAGTGGCTAATAGTGGCTCCACATGGGGATGGCACCTTTCTGAAGGTGTCAAGAACTTTAGACTTGAATTATTTGGGAGCTGATCAATGCCTCATCCATTGGGCTGCAACTTTCTTCACTTTGCTTGCTTTCTTCTATTTTGATACATGTTAGCAGCCATGAAAAACAATGGAACACTATCAACCAAGCTTTCTACCTACCCAACCCTAATGATCTAACATTTTTTCTTCTTTAAGAGTGCATTTGGATTGGAAAATTCTTTTACAAGCATTTTATTATTTTGAAAACATAAAAATAATCTAAGTCTACTTCTTATTTCTCCATGAGCTCAGATTAAACAGTTGAGTTCATAAGATTCTCTACCTAACTGCTATCTGTTAGGATTAGTCTAAAAGATTTTTATTCTCTAACTTCTAAAACAAGAAATTCAAAAAGTAGCCAAGTCAGAATTGAATAGTCTAACTTGTTGCTGATCTATGGCATAAAAACAAGTTGCACATAGATTATTATTTGCAAAAAATTAAATCAAAATGGTGAAGGCTTAAGATCTGAAAGTTTTAAGCACGTCCTTCTCTTTTCTTCAACTCTGTTTTTTATTTTGTTTGAGTTGTTTTTTCCTTGTTATCTGGTTCAGGTTTTGGGCTTATTAGAACCAGTTTACTTCTATCTTTGACTCATGATTTAAATAGATTAGATTCATTCCTCTTTTGGAAACTCATAGGTTCAGATTTTTGGCTTGTTTGAACCTTTATTTTCTATCCTAATCTACCTAACTGATAAGCCAAGATTAAGTTGTTTGGAAAATCTAATTTCACTAACCTATCAGCAGTAAATTTAAAACTAATTAGTCATGATTAGGCTGTATGACTAACTAGGAGTGTGTTTCTTAGGAGTGGCATTTGAGCTTGCACTCTTTCAGATTTTGTTTCACTTTTTGGTATGGGGCTATACCTTTCTTGTTTTCACTCTTCCCTCTTTTCTATTTTTATTGTTTTTGTATTTTTTATTTTCCTTAAAGACAAAAATCAACAACTATCTAATTGATCAAAACTGAGCTTTATTGACATTCTTATCTAACCTATTCTAACTTGGAATATTTACATCCTTATATGATACAAAAGTTCCAATGTAGCCAATTGAGTAGTGTAAAAAAGAAGAAGAAACTATGGTTTTTTGTCAGGGGTATCCATAGTACATTTTGAAGATTAATATTCAAAACCAAGACTATCACAGAGGGTGACAGCTTTTCATGCATTTAGCTCTTGCAAAGGATCCATGCTTGATAATTTTAGCCAGTTGGGACTTCCACACATTCTTCCAAAGGATCAACAAAGAATAGATGAAGATTCTCTTCTTTTTGGCCCTCCATGTTTGGTAGATTGTCTGCTTCGAAGACTTCAGATTTGAGGAATATCTCTTCAGTACGTTGCTTGGAAGCATCCTCATTCTTAACCTGCAAAACAAAAAGCATTGAAATTTCTTCTTTCTCTAAATATATGCTTTCTTTTGATATAAATTCAAGTTCTTTAAATGGCAGATTGATATCAGCGATGGGAGAAGTTTCTTCTTGAAAAGATGGTATATCCTCAGTAGGATAGTCTTCTATTTGTTTTTCTCCTTCAAAGTTTTTCCAATATCTTTTATTGTTTGGGACAGTTGGTCTGAATTTTTCTTGAATTGTATATTGTTTTCTCTCCCAAGGTCTCAAACATGTACTAGCCACAAGGGCTAATACACTAGCAAAACTGTTTTGGTCTTTAGGAACAAGGATAAGTTGGAAATCTTTAAAAGATTTTAATAAATCCATGGCATAATCCTTATAGGCTCTAAGTCTAGGATGTTTAACCATGCATTCTTCTTTCACTTGCCTAATTACCAACTCTGCATTTCCATGAACTTTTATCTTCTGGGCTCCTAAATTCTTCAATAAATGTAGCCCTAAAAGAAATGCCTCATACTCTACTATGTTACTTGTGCATTGAAAGTTCAATTTATATGAATAGGCTTCCGAATAATTTTTTTCTGTATCATAAAGCCATATTATTGCACCTACACTGGTTATAGTACATGACCCATCAAAGTTCATGATCCAAAGAGGACTAGTTTCAGTTTTATCATTAACTTCCTTACTGTCCTTTTTGTCTTGAGTGCCCTTGGATTTTTATATGGAGTGGGCACTATGTTGATGATTGTCTTGTTTGGATGATGTTTTAGAGGGTAGCTTCTTGCTTAATATTTGATCAATTTTTTCTTCTGTCAAAGGAGAGATCTCTCTTTGAACATAAGCAAAAACATGGCTGCCCTCTTTCTCTTGATCTACAAAAGAAATTTCTAAATCTTTACAACAAATTTCTCTACATGAATGAGCAAGAGTATTTGTTTTGCAATAAGTTTCAAAGACTGTCTGTTTATTAATAGTCTGATCTATCTCTTTTTCTGTCAAAGGGGAAGATATTTCTATGTTCCTTTGAACAGAAGTACAACAATTCTCTGTCTCTTGTAAAGGCTGATTTTGAGGCTAGATGTTTTCTTGAGCCTCTTCTAGGGGATCTTGACTTGTGCTTGCAAGGAAACTTTGAGGATTTTCTATTGTTTCCTGGTCTTCTTGTGTAAAAAATTCCTCATGATTGTTATGATACTCAGTTTGCATATAATTTTCATGAGTTTTTTTTTCTACATTATCAGGACACCACTCTTCCTGTGTAATCTGATATGGGTTGTAATCTAGAGGGAAAGTCATTATATGAGATGGTTTTCCTCCTACATCAGATTCTGCGTTTTGAAAGTAGCTACTTGTTTCATCAAAGCACTGCTCACTATATGTGTTTGCATTTTGGTCATGAAGTTCTCTTATCAGCATAGTATAAGACATAGGAAGACAATCAAAAATCTATTGACAATCTTATTTATTGCTTTCTCTGTAAGTTTGCTCATCATCTTCTATAAGGTGTTGATCATAATGCATATCGTGGTCATTGTCTTGTTCTTGAGGTGATTGGGCTTTTGTTTGATCAAAGAAAAGAATAGGTTGTTCTAGATCATCAATATTCATATTAGCCATCAACATATCCATTCTCTTTCCAAGCATGTAAATCATCTTTTTCATCATAATTAGAAATTTTTCTTGATTATTTTCTCTATAATCTTGTTCATCATACATGTCTTGTAGTGGTAGAGTTTGTGTTTGCTCAGGGAAAGGCATATGTTGCTCTAGATCACCAATGTTTAGATTAGCCATAAACCTATCCACTCTCTTTCCAAGAATGTACATCAATTTTTCCATCATGACCATATGTTTGTCTTCTGGGTCTATATCTAAATCCATGTTTGTAAATCGGAAAAATAGGTCACTGTGTCTGTTCAATCAGTTCAAGGTATTTTACCAGTGGAGTCATTTGGTATTTTTGGAGTTATAAGGAGTGGAGTCGCCAGGTGGAATATTTTTAGCTCCTAAGGAGGTAAAATGTTTTATGGTTCCACCACCATGTTTATTATGAATACCAATCTAAAGATATCATGGGTGTTCTGAGTCTTAGGAGTATTTAAGATGAAATTGACTCAAAATCCCCAGTGGAGTCGCCAGAAATGTTATGCTTGGTGGCTCAACTAGCTAATATACCAAATTTTCTTGAATCAAGGGCTTTCAGGAGTCTTATGGTGTACTTAGATTCTCACTAACTCAGAAATCCCCAGCAGAGTCGCCAAAAATGTTAGCTCCCCGTAATATTAGTAGATTGGTGAGACTAAAACTGCGAAGAGGACATTGGAACCACTTTGGGATTCTAGGATCTAGCCCTCCTAAATCCAGAGAGGGATCTCTCTATAAGTGCAAATATTGATTTATCTTTAAGGCTCGAAATATGATATTAGGCTAGTTATGAGGAACAAGGTTTTTGTTTGTTTTGGTTGGGCAAAGATATGTGAAGGTGAAGGAAGTCTAAATGAAGGGTGAAGTTGAATGAAATTGAAGAGTAATTTAGCTAACAATATAGGCAAGAATCAGCTTCAATCCATTGGGCTATGGAGTCATAGTATGATTTAATTTAAACAGCAAGGTTCAAGAGTGGTCCATGGGGAAAGTCATCTATGCCTAAGGATCTCTTTAAAGTTGATTTTATGGAATGAAATGAAACAATAAGAAGGGGAATTAAAAAAATTAAGAACAAAGAGCAGCCTAAGATCAAGTAAGTACTTTGAAACCATCCTTATTTTGGCATACACTTAAGAAAGACATAAAAGTAATCTAAGATCAGGTAAGTACTTTGAAACTAGCCTGCTTTTGATGCAATTTCAATAGAAAACATTTCAAACACAAAAAAGAATAGCTTAAGATCAATTAAGGACTTTGAACCTATCCTGCTTTCAGCATATTCTAAGGGAAACTTTTCAAAGAAACTCTTGGAGAAGAAACTATAGGACAGGGCTCACCATAGACTTCCCTAGTTCTGCTTTACTTAGAAAAATTTCAATACAAACAATTAAGATAACAAAGAATATTCTAAGATCAGGTAAGGAATTTGAACCTATCCTGCTTTCAACATACCCTTAGGGAAACTTTCAGAAAACCTTTGGAGATAAAACTAGAGGACATGGCTCACCATAGACTTCCCTAGTTCAACTTTACTTGGAAGAAACTAAAAATAACATTCAAGAACAATGTTTAGTATAGACAGTAGGATGAGGGAACGCTAGCATTCCTAACTTCTTGGACTATATTAAATCATTCTTAAATACACAATTTTGGAAGAAAACATGTAGATAAAGCTTATCAGTAAGAGTAGGGTACCTTTGACAGTAAATCCTAACTCTATAATTGATGTTCTTTATCAGAGAAGATGGAAATAATGGAAATAGAAATAAAATAACAATTTACAATAAGAAAAACACCAACGTTGACATAGAACAAGATCCCATAAATCAGTTTGTATTTGATGCTTCAAACCAGTTACAATCTTCAAGTCCAGTGTTTCTCTGCAGCTTCAAACTTCTCATCTCAACTTAGGTATCTTCAATTACAAACAGAGCTTACAACAGCTTCAGTAAACTATTTACAGGAAACAGATATGTAGTGACCAACCCTTTACAATGAGCTCCTCAAGAATATTTTATAGGAAAATGAGGAGGTGGGATGAGAGAAAAGACCTACAAGCTCAATTAATACAGTTTAATGCTTCTCGGCCTTTGAGGGGCTCAATGGAGAAGATTTCAAATATTTCCTCTATATTAATGGGTTTCTATTAAGTGTTCAATTTTCTTAGCAGATTTTGTTGACTTTAGAACTCTTTCTCATCTTTGTAATAACTCTGCTGACAGTTTAAATTAGTTTCTTTGATTCGAAATAACTGTTCAGTTGTCTTGAGGCGAATATCTTCTATTCTGGCAATAACTAGGCCTCTTTTGAATGCTTTGAGGTTGCAGGTGTCTTTTGGAAGCTGAGAGGATTCAATTAGCCTCTTATGTGGCAGTAGAGGCTTCTCGAATTGATGATTTGCTTTGTTTTTTCTCTAAAACACCTTTAATTTACTTGAGATCTGTGTTTTAGGTCTGATTAGGCTTAATCTATGTCTTCCATATTTTATGATGTCTTTAACTATGGATTAGGCTTTTGATAGCTGAATTTGTGCCTTAATCCTTCAAAACTGTGCTAAAAACATGGATTTCCGCTTTGATTTCATGTTGTGAAACTGATACTCTTTGTTTGTGGATTTTACTATGTTTTCATTGCTTTTGCAGGCACGCGGAGGTTTTTAAAATGGCATCAGTGCTCATGAGGCACAGATGAAACATGGTGTTGAACCCTGTAGAATGGTATTTTTGATGAATAAAGGCCTAGGGGATTGTCATCCCCGACCCCTGATTTTCTTTAAGAAACTGTGAAAAAGCTCTTAAACCTGAAAAAAAACAAACAAAAAGTTATAAAAATCCTGCGTGGATGGGTATAGACTGCTTCAGAGGTTGAGGTTAGATTGCAATTGTTGGATGAAAGCATCCAATGGTGAGGATTCAATGCTGAGGAAAATGGAGAGGCGGTTGGAGGGGTGAACAAAGGATTAAGTCCAGGCCGTAGATGCATATTGATCAACGGTCGAGTTTAATCTGGGTTTTATAATATGAAGGGGTCATATTATAATAAAACATGGAGGATAATGTAATGAAAAAGGGAAGAAAAACCCTTAGCGGGGTGTAAAATAGAGTTAAATGAAATTGAGGTTTTGGGAAGATTCTGAGCCGTCGGATTGATTAGGCAATAGAGATCAACGGCAAATATTCCTTTATATAGCCCTTTGGAAGATGGGTGGAGGGCGATGAACTGAGGGCAAGATTAAACTGGGATCGTTAGATCTCAGAGATCAACGGCGGATATTACACATAGGATAATGCAATGGAAACGGGGAAAAGTGGTTTCGGCAATAAAAACCACTGGTGTCTCACTACACTTAAGCGGTTTCCAAAATCTTCATAAAAAATGCAATATGCCTTGCTGCCTGCCACGTGTCCTTAAAAAACCGCCCATATTGCGTAATTTTTAGGAATTAACTGTTGGACTCAGATTTACGCGATATGGATCCTTGGCCATTGGATGAAAGGCGGGCAGATCCAATGGTAGAGATGAGAGCGTGATAAGACAAGATGTGTGGGCGAAAGACGATGGGCCTGGTTAAGGTAGTTTTAATCTTGACCGTCGGATCAGAGAATGAATGGCTAGGATTGATAAATGGGGGTGGTAGGACCCAAAGGAGTTTGGCCTATCGGGTTGAATCTAGACCGTTGGATTAGAAGAATGGACAGTCCAGATTTAATTTCAGGAAAATAAAAGAATATAAGGTAGGGGGTCGAGCGGAGATCAGGAGCAACATGGGTCGTTGATCTGCAGAGATCAACGGTGGGGAATGAATCAGGAATCGACAATCGGAGGGAACAGGGTGCGGCGCTTAAAAGATTTCTCGATGCACGATTTTCGATTACGCGCTAGCCGTCGAATCTGGAAACAGATTGACGGTCAGTACTCAATCGGGGGGCGATGGAGAGGGGCGGTGGGGCACGATGCGATGAGTGTTGGGCCATCAGATCAGAATGGTAAATCAACGGTGGATATTGCAAGCAGGACATTGCATCGGAGGTTTCAAAGGATACGCAATCGAAAGAACTATTTGTAGAATTTCCGATGCAATGGGCAGGGAAAGGAAATGCGCACTGGCCATTGATTTTTTTTTAAAGGATCAACGGTGGAGAATGCAGTGGGGATCCATAGAGTAAAAACTCAATCTCATCGGAGTTTTTCCATATAACAAAGAAAATGCGCTCACACCTAATCTTCCGTTTGCGATTAGTGCTTTGTGGCTTAGCGCTTGGTCATAGCGCCCATTTATATGGAGGGGAATTGGTTTAGGGGCTTAGCCAAAAGGGGCTAAAGGCCTTAGTTAAAAAAGATTGTTTTTTATGATTTTTCAAGGATTTTCAAAGGATTTTGGGGGTTTCGACAAGGTTTAAAAAGGATTTTTAAACCTGATTAAAGGGGATTTATGAAGGGAAATGGAAAAAAATGAGGAAAAAAGGAGGATTTATGGGGAAAATGGAATAAAAAAGGAGGTTAATTTTGAGTGGAAGAAGGGGTAAAAATGAAGGGGAAAATGGATTTTTGTAGCAGTCTTTTCTCCTTACAAACAGCAGACTTTTCAGGGTAGATGAACGAAACTGTAGTGAAGATTACTGAAGGATAAGTTGTCTTCTTAAGACTTCAAGAACTAACAATTTGGCATAAAACTTGTTTCTTGAAGGCTTGAAAAATGATTTAGCCACCATTTGATATAACAAATTTTATAGGTGGCTAACACAAGGATGGCAAGAAGCGGGACATGTCTAGGGTGAAGTGTTTTCACTGTCATGAGCATGGGAATTATGCTACTATTTTTCCATAAAAGTAGAATAAAAAGAAGGTTGGAGGATCTGCAGTTGGTGAGGCTTTGGCCTCGCAATTTGAGCTTGACTTCTCATTGATCGCATGCATGGTGTCAAGTGCACTGGGATTTGTGTGCTATTTGGATAGTGGTGCTTCCTTTCACATGACGGGAGACAAGGAAATTTTCAGTAGCTTGGAGGAGAAGGATCTCTAGATGCATATTGAAATGGGTGATGACGGTTGGTACAGTGCTACCAGGATTGGTACCATTACCTTCCAGAGACAATTAGGTAAACCCTTTCAATTAAAATATGTAATGCATGTACCAGGTTTGAAGAAAAATTTAGTCTCAGTTGCAACATTGGAGGATAGAGGCTATGATGTTGTTTTTAGTGAAGGAAAAGCTTTCTTGCGACGTAAAAAAATAGGACAAGCCAAGAAGATAGGGATTTGATTTAAGAATATCTACAATATGGATGTATATGGTTGCATAGCATTGATGAGCAAGGTGGACAAAGTGGAGAGCCAAGATGAGGGTGAATTATGGCACAAGAGATTGGCCCATCTTCACCATGGAGCCTTGAAAGTCAAGCAGCAGATTTCTACTGGTCTTCCTAAGGTTACACTTTTGTAGTCAGAGACATGCAAGGGATGTACTATGGGAAAATATGTAAAGGCCACCTTTCATGAGAAGGAGAACCGATCTTCGGGGATCCTTGAGAGAGTTCACATAGACGTGTGTGGACCATTCTCTGTTGCTTCGACGGAAAAACATAAGTACTATGTGATATTTTTTGATGAATTTTCTCGGAAGTGTTGGATCTTATTAATGCAGAAGAAATATCATACATTCTCAAAGTTTCTTGAGTTTAATGCACTGGTGGAGAAAGACAAGGGAAATCAAGTGAAGAATCTTAGGAGCGATAATGGTGGAGAGTACATCTCTAACGAATTCAATAACTTCTGTAGCAAAGAAGGAATTTGAAGATAACTGATAGTGCCTCATAACCCACAGTTGAATGGGATCGTTGAAAGAAAGAACAGAATGATTGTGGGTGCAGCAAGAGCGATGTTGAATGATCAAGGCCTACCGATGCATCTGTGGGTGGAAGCATGCAACACTACGGTATTTGTGCAGAACCGTTGTCCTCATAGGATACTTGGCATGACTACACTAGAGGAGGCTTTCACTAGTAAGAAACCTGATGTTTCAAACTTTAATATTTTTGGCTCATATTTTTATGTACATGTGACCAAAGACGCCAAGAAGAAGCTAGAACTGACAGTTGAGATCGGGATTTTTGTGGGGTACACTAAAACACCCCACAACTATTGGGTGTATTTTCCAAGCAGTAGAATGATTATTGTGTGACGGGATATAAAATTTGATGAGGAGAAAGCCATGCAGTTGTCCCTTGAGAGGGAGTTAGACTTGCATGTGGAGGAGGAACTCTTTGTTCCCAAGGATGAGCCTCAATATGTGGAGCAGCCACATGCGAAGGATCATGGAGTGGCATAAAACACTCACGCAGAGCCATCCATCAGAAATGGCAGAAGGCGCAACACAAAAGCTGATAGATTGAGAATTGATGTTGCAGATAATGTAGGAGCCCCTACTTCAAAGTGAAAACAGAGACAGTCTCCAAATAGGTTTGTTGGATACATGGCTCTTATGAGAAAATGTATTGTGACTGAACCATCTTCCTTTCAGGAGGCAGTGTAGCAACCAACTTGGGTTGATCCAATGGTGGAGGATTATGACTCCATTATCAAGAACATTGCATGGGAGATTTTCCCAAGACCAATCGACAAATCAGTGGTTGGATTGAGATGGATCTACAAGGTAAAGAAAGTTGTTGATGGGAGTGTGGATAAATACAAGGCCAAATTTGTGGCCCGGGGATTCTCACGGATTGAGGGGATCAATTAGGATGAGACTTTTGCACCTGTTTCAAGGTACTCTTCCATTAGATCCATCCTTGCACTCTCAATGCGGATGGGTCATTGCATTCTTTAGATGGATGTGAAAATTTTCTTTCTCAATGGAGTCATTGAGGAAGAAGTGTACATAGAGAAGCTTGAAGGTTTCGAGATCTTCAACAGTGAGTCACATGTGTGTCGACTCAAGAGAGCACTTTATGGGCTGAAGCAAGCACCTCGTTCTTGGTACACTCGGATAGACAGCTATTTCACCAGATTGGGCTTCACCAAAAGTGAAGCTGATGCAAACATGTACCAGATTATGGTTGAGGGTAAGCTATTGATTATTGTTCTTTATGCTGATGATCTAATTTTGACTAGTGATGAGTAGCTGATACACTAATGCAAGGAGGATCTTTTAAGGGATTTCGAATTGAAGGACATGGGACTCCTTCATTATTTCCTTGGTTTGGAAATATGGCAACAAGATGGTGAAATTTTTGTTTCTCAAGGAAAGTATGCCAAAGAGATATTGTGTAAGTTTCACATGGAGAACAACAAACCCATGGACACTCCTCTTCCAAGAAATTGGAGGAAAGAGGATGCTAATTCTCGAAAGGTAGTGAACGCTACTGTCTACAAGCAGTTAGTTGGTTCACTTATGTATCTAGTGAACACCAGACCAGACATTTTCTATGCAGTTATCCAGATGATTCAAGATATGGTTAAGCCTACCAAGCTCTTTTGGGAGGCGAGGAAGCATGTCTTGAGATACCTGAGGGGCACATCATAGTATGGTCTATGGTACAGACGGATAGAGGGATTGAAACTTCAAGGCTTCACAGATGAAATTGGGCAGGCATCCCATCAGACAGAAAGAGCACATTAGGAGGGATCTTCAGCATAGGATCGACAACAGTTTCTTGGTACAGTAGAAAGTAGTGATCTGTGGCACTCATTTCAACGGAGGCAGAGTATATGGCAGTAATTCAAGTTGCATGTGAGGCTATCTTGATGAGAAAGATCTTGGTTTGTTTGTTAGGTTCTTAGATGGATCTTACAATGATACATTGTGATAATCATAGTTTCATTAAACTCTCGATTAATCATGTGTTCCATGATAGGTCCAAGCACATATATATCTGGTACCACCATATCATATATTATGTGCAGAGGAGAATAATGTTTCTTTAGTACATTCCCATGGAAGATCAAGATGTAGATATTCTGACAAAGGCGCTCACCAGGGGAAAATTCAAATACCATAGAGGTGGGATCGGGGTGAAGGATAATTCCTTTCTTGTTGAGAGGGAGTGTTGAAATTAAACAAGAAATTTCAGCACCCATGCTAGTGTGGGACCAGGAGGTCCAAGCAGCACCTACACTAGTGTGGGACCACAGGTCTTAGCAGCACCTACACTAGTGTGGGCTAAATTTGGTGCATGTCTATTTTAGTTATCCCTTAATTAATATGGACATTAAAATGTAATCTAATCTCAAAATAACTTGTAACAGTTAACTAAGTGTGATAAACTTAGTTAGCTCATGAATTTTGAGTTAGAGGCAGTTGGTGAGGCATACAGAGTAATTCTAGTTGTAACGGAGTTCAAAGTGCAGTGGTGCATTAGTTTATGAAGTTTGTAATCATTTTAACTAAGTTAAGTGAGTTAAACTCATTTGTGCTAGTTGTAATTGTTAGATACACTAGTGAGAGATCAAGTGAATTAAATATTAATTAATTCACAATCCGTTATCTCACATGCAACTGAGGATTTACTATTATTAGCTACATGCATGTCAGTTCCAGTGGAGACCCAGTTGAGATCTAGGTGAAAGGGAAGTTGACTATCAATTGTAGGATTATTGGGTTGCACCCATGCAACCAAACACCCATTAGATTTCCCATGATCCTTCCACAGTTTAGGAAGGAAAAAATTCCTATGGAATAGGGTTTGCATTCCACAAAAATTTCGCAAGCAAGGCAGGTTGTTTGGAGGTAGTAAGTTGGCTAAGTATTGGTCAGTTTTATCTGAGAGAGTGTGAGACAATTATCTGAGTACAGGAGGGCTCTTGTGAGAATAGTTTCATGTAATTGTTTCATGTATCCATGTTGAATATACAATAGAAGATAGTGGGTGTTAGGTCCCTATATTACTAGTATAGTCCCTTATTGTTATTAGTGTAACCCCCTTATTGTTATTATTGTACCCTTGTAACCCCCATTTTGTTATTATTGTGCCCTTCAATTATTATTGTTAGGTCAGCTAGGATTACATTGTGGCCCACTAGGATTACATTATGGCCACATGGACTCCTATATATAGAAAGGAGGTTTTGTAAATTGTATCATCCAAGAATTTTTCAATTATGTAATGTATTGGAGGTTGCCCCCTCGAAGTGGCTTATTTCTAAGGCGTCGATATCTCTTTTCTTCTATTTTTGGAGCTGGTTACACAACATTTGGTATCAGAGCTTTAGATTCTAGGGTTTCGCTGCTCCCAACAGGTCATCGTGGAATTTTCGCTATAATTGTTTTTGTATGAAGTTTTAGAAGCTGAAATTTTTAGGGTGTGAAGCAAAAATCCTGAGGAAGATCGTCTAAAATTTCAGAGCTTGGTTCAAAATATTTTTGGAGGTATGATCTGTGGAAGTTAGGTCTTTTTTCAGGCTCCTAAACAGGTCATCGTGGAATTTGCGCTATAACTTTTTTTCTACAAAGGTTCAGAATTGGAAATTTTTAAGGTGCGAAGTTGAAATCCTAAGGAAACTCGTCGCAAAATTTCAAAGCTTGGTTCGCAATATTTTTGGAGATATGATCTATGGAAGGTAGTGCTTTTTCAGGCTCCCGAATTTCATCTCAAAGAGGTGATCGTGGGAAAATTTCAATAACTCTCTCTCTAAGCATCGGATTAGAGTGTCATAAAAAGTGGTCACAAGTACATGGACTGTAGTTTCTTTGCTATAAATTTCAGAGGTGAAGGACGAAACAGTGACACGTGGAAAGTCGTACAAGTTCTCTCTATTGAACTAGTCCATAATTAGGTCATTGTGGGAGATTGGACATAACTTTGTCTTGGAGAATCCAAATCAGGTCAGACCTATGGCATTCAAAAGAGAATTCAGAGGACTATTTCAGTGTTGAATTTCAGATATTGAAGAGCCGCAATCATAGAGATAATCCAATTTCAATATCTAGCTCCTCAAAAGCAAGAAAAAGGTGTGTATTTTTTTTTTGAATTGCATAAGTCTTGTTTGAAAAATCAATTTGAATTGATTCCAAGGGCATATTGTAGAATAGATATCAGTATTGGGTTCTAAAAATGCCCCGTGAAAATAATTCAACACCCATTAAGCCTTTAGAAGGCTCTACTATGACTCATGAAGATGAAGAATTGAAACATGATCTATCAAAATTACAAGAGCAAGTGCACAAAATTTCGTTCTCGCAAAGAGCAGCAAAAAATGAAATGGAAGTTTTGAAGAAGGGCATGGAAGCAAAGATGGATGGTGTGAAGAATAATATGGATGGTTTGAAGAAAGGCGTGGAATCTAAGATAGATGGCATGGAAGCTGGCATGGAATCTAAGATGGATGACATGGAAGCTAAAATGGAAAACATGAACAATGATCTAAAAGCAAACATAGAAGGTTTGACAAAGTTGATACAAGAAATGTTTCCTAATGGTGAAAAGATAGTAGAGGAAACTCATGATGAGAACAAAATAAATGTTAATCATGATTTCGTAAACTCTAATGTTGGTGGGAAGAACCACCATATTCCAAAAATGGATATGAGGAAGTTTGATGGAAAGGATCCTGTAACATGGATACTACAGATGGAGAAATATTTTGATCTCCATAATGTGAAAAACACAAAAAAGGTATGCATTGCAACTTTACATTTAGAACAAAATACATCTGTATGGTATCGATGGCTTTGCTCCCAGAAAAAAATTGTCACTTGGTCAATTTTTACGGAGGAAATGATAGCACATTATGAGGATACAAAGAGCAACACCTTCTTTAGCCAATTGATAAATCTCAAACAAAAGGGTTTAGTTGGGGAGAACATTGAGGACTTCCAAAAATTGAATATAAGGGTAACTGATATTCCAAAGGAACACAGGATTGATCTCTTCATAGGCACTTTAAAGGATAACATCCAACATGAAGTTCGCGTTTTGGAACCTAATTCATTGGAGAAGGCATTCAGGTTGGCAAGAAAAGTTGAATGTAAAATTATGGCGACAAGGAAGCCTACCACTCAATTCTATAAAGAAGAAAGTGTTGCTACACCTAGATTTCCACAACCTACAAGGTTGACACCACAAAAATTGGAAGAAAAGAGAGCAAAAGGGCTTTGCTACAGTTGTGATAGCAAATACACTAAAGGTCATAAGTGTGCTGAAAAGAAATTATTTTACATAGATTGTGAAGAAGAAGAAGAAAATGAATAAGAAGAGGATATACACCAGGAACCAGCCATAGAAGAGGAAGAAATGAATCCGACCATATCATGTAATGCACCGGCAGGAATTACCACTCCTCAAACTCTCAAGATAGCAGGACAGATCAAGAAGAAAAAGGTAATAGTGTTGATTGATTCAGGTAGCACCCATAATTTTATTCATTGTAAGGTAGCCAAGGAATTAAATTGTTTCCTATACCCAGCACCAGAATGTCAAGTGATGGTTGCAAATGGAGAAACTATAAATTTCTCTGGAAAATGCCATAATATCAAGCTAACCATGGGGGAATATGTATTGACTAGTCCAATGCTTTCCATTCCTATGGGAGGTGCTGACGTTGTACTAGGAGTACAATGGTTACAATCTTTGGGGACGGTAGCTTTTAATTTTCAAGAACTTTCTTGAAATTTTTTTCAGAAGGAAAGGAAGTCGAATTACGGGGTATTGAAGGGAAGCCAGGAAGGATAATAAGCTCTAATGTCATGACAAAGCTTCTAAAGAAAGAACAACGAGGTGTAATTTCACAATTATGCTCACTAGAAGTTCCAACATCAAAATCATCTATTTCTGCAGATCTCCAACAAGTCTTGGACAATCATTCCAAGGTGTTTGAAACTCCCAAAGGACTCCCACCTATTCGTGATCATGATCATGCTATTCATTTGATTCCAGGAAGTGTTCCTCCAAACATTAGGCCTTATAGATATCCTTAGGTCCAAAAGAGCGAAATTGAACATATTATTGCAGAAATGTTAGAGGCGGGTATAATTCAACCTAGTCAAAGTTCTTTCTCTGCTCCTGTAGTATTGGTACACAAGAAGGATGGATCATGGCGAATGTGTCCGCATTATAGGGAGCTCAATAAGCTCACCATTAAAGATAAATTTCCCATTCCTGTGATTGATGAATTATTGGATGAATTACATGGAGCAATTTATTTTACCAAGTTGGATCTTCTTTCAGGATATCATCAAATTAGAATGAAGACTGAAGATATTCCGAAAACAACATTTCGAACTCATGAGGGTCATTATGAATTTTTGGTCATGCCTTTTGGAATTACCAATGCACCTTCTACATTTCAAGGGTTGATGAATTCCATTTTCAAACCCTTCCTTAGAAAATTTGTGCTAGTATTTTTTGATGATATACTAATCTACAACAGGTCTTGGAAAGATCATGTTGAACATGTTGACAGGGTGCTCAAACTATTGCAGGAGAAACAATTATATGCAAAAAAGTCCAAATGTTTCTTTGGAGTACAAGAGGTGGAATATCTGGGTCATATTGTATCTCACGAGGGTGTTAAAGTGGACCCTAACAAAATTAAAGCCATTAAGGAATGGAAAGTTCCCACAACCATAAAGCAGTTGCGAGGATTTCTCGGGTTAACAGGGTATTATCGCAAGTTTGTTAAGAATTATGGGAGAATAGCAGCACCTCTAACAACATTATTGAAGAAAGATGCATTTTCATGGACTCCTGAAGAAACTAAGGCCTTTGAACATCTTAAAGAGGCAATGTGCCTAGCACCGGTCTTAGCTACGCCGGACTTCACAAAAACCTTTATTGTGGAATGTGATGCCTCAGGAAATGGAATTGGTGCAGTTTTAATGCAGGAAGGAAGACCCATTGCTTTTGAAAGTCGTCCAATCAAAGGAAAGTATTTACAGAAACCTATTTGTGAGAAGGAAATGTTAGCAATACTACATGCACTAAAGAAATGGCGAACTTACCTAATGGGAAGACACTTCAAGGTAAAAACTGATCATGATAGTCTTAAACACTTTTTTGGAACAAAGACTATCTTCAGAAGAGCAGCAAAAATGGGTCACAAAGATGTTGGGTTATGACTTTGAAATAATCTACAAAAAAGGAAAGCTTAATGTTGTTGCAGATGCACTCTCAAGAAAGAATGAAGAGGTGGAAGCATTGCTTTGTGCCATTTCTATTATCCAACCAGATTGGATAACCTAAGCAAGAGATGAATGGAAGAAGGACGAAGAAGTGTGGACACTCATTCAAAAGTTGCAGCAAGATCCTAGTACATCTGATACATTTAGTTGGAAAAATGATTCCTTATGGTACAAAGATCGTTTATATCTTTGTAAGAATTCCCAACTAAAACAAAATATTCTTTTGGAATTGCACACTTCTCCTTTAGGAGGACACTCAGGATTTTTAAAAACTTACCACATGGTGAAGAAAGAATTTTTTTGGGATGGCCTTAAATCTGATATTCAAAATTTTGTGGCGGAATGTTTGGTTTGCCAGCAAAATAAAGTGGAGACAATTAAGACCTCGGGACTTCTACAACCTTTATCCATTCCAAGTCAACGTTGGGAGGAGATTTCAATGGATTTTATCACAGGTTTACCTAAGTCCGAAGGAAAGAGTGTCATCATGGTAGTAGTTGATAGACTTACCAAGTATGCACACTTTTGTGCATTATCTCATCCATTTAAAGCAAGTACAGTTGCTACTACATTTATGGACAGAATTCAAAAGTTACATGGAAGCCCAAGGGTCATTGTGAGCGACAGAGATCCCATTTTTACTGGAAATTTTTGGACGGAGTTATTTTCTTGTTCGGGTACTCAATTAGCTCATAGCTCATCTTATCATCCTCAATCCGATGTTCAAACTGAGATAGTAAATAAATGTTTGGAAGGATATCTTCGTTGTTTTGTATCTGATAAACAAACACAATGGGTCAAGTGGTTACCTCTTGCTGAATGGTGGTATAACACTTCCTTCCATACTGCAGAAAAAATGACCCCATTTATGGCACTTTAAGGATATCATCCACCATCCATCACATCATCTTTAAGGGAAAATTCGAAGGTTCAAGCAGTGGAAGATCACATCGAGCATCAGCAAGAAGTTCTCCAACTCTTAAAGGATAACCTGAATTTGGCACAAAATCTAATGAAACAACAGGCAGATCAACATCGTAGCGAGAGAATTTTTGATGTAGGAGATTGGGTATTTTTACGGCTACAACCATACAAACAAATGTCCCTCAAGCAAGCAAAGAAGGATAATAAATTATCGCCAAAGTACTATGGTCCTTACAACGTGTTGCAAAAGATTGGTACTATGGCATACAAATTGGAGCTTCCTGCTTCTTCGCGAGTACATCCAGTTTTCCATGTTTCATGCTTAAAGAAGGTTATAGGTGAAAATATTCCAGTTCAAACAATATTGCCAGAACTTGATGAGGAAGCAAAAATCATATTGGAACCGAAATCAGTCACGGAAACAAGAACTCGACAACTACGGAATCGATCAATTTCAGAGTATCTCATCAAGTGGAAGAACTTACCCACTGAAGATTCTACATGGGAGAATGAGAATTTTATACAGAAGCACCCAGAGCTACTCAAGCGTTGAGGACAACACTTTTTTGAAGGAGAGGGGCATGTTAGGTCCCTATATTACTAGTATAGTCCCTTATCGTTATTAGTGTAACCCCCTTATTGTTATTATTGTACCCTTGTAACCCCCATTTTGTTATTATTGTGCCCTTAAATTATTATTGTTAGGTCGGCTAGGATTACATTGTGGCCCACTACGATTACATTATGGCCACATGGACTCCTATATATAGAAAGGAGGTTTTGTAAATTGTATCATCCAAGAATTGTTCATTTATGTAATGTATTGCAGGTTTCCCCCTCGAAGTGGCTTATTTCTAAGGTGTTGATATCTCTGTTCTTCTATTTTTGGAGCTGGTTACACAACAGTGGGGTTTTCTGCAGCAAGCTTTCCATGGGAAATTATCTATGTTGTGGCTTTGATTGATTATTCTTTGCTTCATGTGATTGGTGATTGTGTTTTTAATTCTGAAATTGATTTGTAGAAGAAATTCAGTATTTAACTTTAATACATTGTTAGATTGGATTGAATCCATGATATACATGCTTTTTGTATAATTTATACACATATACATATGTACATATACCAAAACATATGCCAAAACACACGCCAAAACATTCGCTCAAACAGCGAATAAGGAAGGATACATGGCCTGCATCTGATCCGCCATATCCCATGTAGCTTTATCGGGCCCAAAGTGCATCCAATGCACTTTAACTTGCTCGATTTTTAGCCTCTCTCATAAAACAATAATAAATCCAAAAATAATATAAATAAATTAAATATTAAAATTTAGTAATTTATGCCTAACTCTTTAGATTGGGTTGTTCCTCTAAGATAGGAGTTAGTTTAGGTAGCTCCTATATTGGTGTGTGTTTGGTTGAGAAATTATCTCAACCAAGGTTTCCAAGATAGCACGCACTATCTTGAGACACAGTCTCCTCATCTATTTAATTGTAATATTACATTCTTTTAATAATGAGAAAATATGTGAGGAAGCCGTGCGGCTGAAGCCTTTTCCGCCATGACTGTGTTTGTGTATAAATATGTATATTTTTAATGTTTGTTAATGGTGTGTGATTTTCAACATGTGGTATCGGAGCTCAAGGTTAAAACTAAGTGTGTGATAGATTGTTGCATTAACTTCAATGTGTGAATGTGTGGAGCTAATGTTTTGCTGGATAGACTATGCTGAAATTTATTGTGGATCGATTTGTCATTTCTGGACTGTGTTCTAAAACATTCTCAATAGTTGTTTGCAGGTGTGTTGTGGTATTAGTAAGAGAAATGTTCATTTGTTGTGATTGTGTATGATTGTTGTCACCGTAGTGCTTTACAATGAGAAGGGTCGTTGTAACACCATGGAATGATGGACACAAAAGGCCTGTGTCTGTATCATATCTCACCCACTAGAATGGAATCGAGTATTTCCAGCCATAGGACCTACGAATCTGTGTTTGTAATATTTGATCTCAGAGAAAGCCAGCAACCAACAACCAGTGTCTGAGGAGAAACTTTTTTTTGAGCCCATGTACCAGACTATATATGTTGCGTATGGAGCGTTGGCTGAAGGACGACTTTAAAATTTCCCAACACCGTAAGCGAGAAGGAGCTACCTGTTGAAATTTGGTCGCATATGAAAGTGTGATAAAAAATTCCTGCATATTCCACATACATTCTCCCTTGTATTATGCCTAGATTGTGAGCCTATGAATTAGAATCACATAGCAAACCTAGCTACGGTGGTGTTCTAGGCGGTTAGATTTGGAGGCCTGCGTCCTTGTCGTGAGAGTATTCAGGCGTGTGTATGTTGTAAGGAGGTGGATCTGCACAAGGGCAGTGGCCTATTGAAGTGATCCAAAGTCGAATGTGTATCGAATCAGAGTGGACGCAGAGGCACCATCGAGAGTAAGGCAATGAGGTAGCCGTGAATTCTAACAAGTCGTGATTGTCGTGAATCTGTGGTCCTTGTTATGGCCTATTGGCATTTGTTTTAATTAATTGTTGGTGGCTTCGCGAGATCAAGCCTAGCATACATCAAAAATGCATTTGTTTAGTTCTTGAGATGTTTTGGAAAGGTGAGTTGCGTTGAACCTGCGCCGGAAATATGTTATTGAGCCTGCATTGGGATTTGCATTGAGCTACGTGGAAGAAAACCTGAGTAAGGTTTGTCTCATCGTGATTGAATCCTTGATATCATTTTAGCAGATTGACATATTTCTAGGTAACTTTCTTTGCATTTTTTATCTTGGTTTGGCATTAATAATATAATTGTGGAGAATACCAAAATCGAAATTGGTACTAGGACATTGTTTTGAATGGGTGCCTTAAAAGCCTGTAGAAACAATTCTCAAAATGGTAATAGTTTTGAATTAACTAGGTGATATCCCCATGCAACACTCATGCAGCCCTATCAATTTCCTGAGACATTGTCCAAATTTCATGAATGCTCTCCTCTGAGTGCGATTGCGGCATCAACGTATCGTTGTTTCTATTCTTGGTACGCAGACACCGGTTGGAATTGGAGTATGAGGCTTTGTGGAAGGCACAAACAAACTGCAAGTTCCAACAGATTCTCGAGATGTATCACCGGTTTCGTGTCAAACATCAACTTTTTGGTGACCACTGTTCTCTGCGTAGAACTCCAATTCTCATTTCAAGCATGCTTCCTATTTTTAACTTGCCACAGTGAAGCCCAATGAGGAGTTGCGTGTATTTCTGGCGGGAACAACGAGGTCGTTTTCCCATAAGAGGAAATCTGAATATCATAAATGGTTGTGCTTTCATTCACTTTTTTTAAGTGAACGTAAAATTCAGTGTTTTTTTAAGGTACATCACCAAGTATTTTTTTTTTAAGGTTTAAACAAGGGAGTTAAATTGGAGTGGAAAGGTAGTATGCATTTTTTGAAATAAGTGGAGGCATTTTTTTAATGAAAGGGAGTTAAAAGGTAATGGAAAGGTAGTATACCTTTTTTGAAATAAGTGGAGGTATGTTTTTAATGAAGGGGAGGTAAAAGGTAATGGAGAGGTAGTATACTTTTTTAAAATAATTTGTTTTTTTTGGATTATAAAGTTGTTTTATTTTAACATAGAAGCTTGTAAATATTTTATTTGGGGAAGATAAGTGATTATAGATTTTTGGATGAGATAAAGGTGCATTAAATTTTAAATTTTGGAGAGATAAGTGTGTGTGTGTTTTTTTTTAAAGTGGGGTGAGGAGTGATAAATGTAAAACTTTTATTATTATTATTTAAAGAGTAATAAGTTGTGAGAGGATTGTTTCCTTGTAATTTTTTGTAGTAATAAGGAGATTTTACTTTTGTAATTATTGGAGTGATAAGTTGAATGTTGAAAGTAATTTTGTGGAGAAATAAGGTGCATATTTTGTAAGTTTGGAGTGATAAGTTTCTAAAGGAAAGTTTATTGTTGTAGGAGGTTGTGTCAGTTTTTGAAGACATTTTTTCCAAGAAGTTCTCAAACTTTGATTCCTTGAAGATGTTGTGAAGATGAACGATTATGTACTCCAAATTTTAATAAAGCGTATATTTTTTGTGGTGATTGTGTCCTAGATCCCCCCGAAATTGAATAAGGGGATATTAGGTACACGAAGAATGTGTTGATGATGGTGCATGCTTCATGTTGTTGCTTATGATTTGTGTCTACTTTTGACACATGAATGATCTCATTTAACACACACATAAATTTCAATGCAAGCAATCACAACACCTATAACAAAGTAGCTACAAGGAAGGATAATTAAACTCAACACATGCATTTCACCACTACAACACATAATCAAAGATTGTCAATGTTAGCCATCAGTATTTTTTACATGTTAAGTGATGACTATATCTACAGCTGAGTTTTCTAGAAACTGATTTCCTTATGTCAATATGTCATCCAGAAAACCCTCCTAAAACTTTTTTCACCTTTCTACCTTTTCAGTTCGCCCATGTCGAATATCAAAACCTCATATCACAATCCTATCTAGCTTCAGCCTTATTGGTCTGCCCATCAGCTTTAAAAGGAAAATCCACATCTGTTTCAAAAGTCTCCCCTATGTTAGGAAGTGGCGCTTTAAGACATTTCACCCTTGGCAATCATCAAAAAGCCAAAAAGCCTCCATCTGCAACAGACCTACCATGACTGACCTCTTACTTTGCAAATGAAATTGACAAACAACCCTAAGTCGCGCCACTCACATCCCCTAGATCTCAGCACTGCATAAAACCCAATCTCAAGCTGACTATTAGGTTTTTCACAGTGTTCTATGGTTTCTACAAAGGCAGGAAATATATTTCATCTCACGGAGTAAATGTTTGAGTTTACAGTTAGAGGAACAGCTGCTTCTAAATGTAACTTGAGCCTTTAGATATGTCTGCAAAACAGAAAGCTACTCATCTGGACTTTACAGCTCTTTCCAGCATGAAAATCACAGTAAGAAAAGGTCACCACTGTCTCAGCAAACTGGTAAATTGTCAAGGCCCAGAACCTCCTTCATTTACAAGCAGAGGGTTAGGGCGCCTCCTTCATCCATAAGCAGAGGGCGCAGGCCAGTATTGACTCAGAAGGTTGCAAAAGTCTAGGTTTTCCTTTACTGAAACAATGAAACAATATCTTCAGGTTTATGAATGTAATTGATGATCATAACAGGAATGGAGCTTGAAATATGCTAGCTCAAAAGAAAGGAGAGTCTGATTTGATAAAAGAGATCATCTGAAACTTTCAAGTCATGTGAATTGTTGAAGCTTTAGAAGGCCTGTCATCAGTAAACATCCCAATCATAAGAAGCCTGTTTTGTCCAAGATCAAATGGAATAGATGCTGTTAACCAATGCCATTACACAAGCAGAAGGAAAGCCCTTGGTTTTTCAAAAAGCACTGACCTTCATAGTCACAAAAGTTATTTGTCAAGTAAATCTATCATGAGTTGAACAAGCCAAATGATAAATATCTCAGTCACCCTTAGGACAGTGCAGAGGAACAGTGTCACTGTGGCTAGGGTTTCTTCTAAAACACAGTGATGCTTGCAAGTAAAGATGCTAAGATTGGTGTTTTTCAAGTAGTTTACTTACCACCACATTCAGAGAAAGGCTGTGTCAAACATAGTAGTCAAAAAGCCTTCGGATACCTTACCTGATGAAGAGCCTCCTCCATGCATGAGTAGATGGCCAAAGCCATTGCAAGTTGCTGAAACTGATTGATATAAAATACAATGGAAGGATACAAAGAAATTGAATAAGAAGTCATTGCACAGGTAAGTGTTAATGTTTATGACGCAAAGGTATTGTTTTCCCTTTTCAAAGAACTGTCTGTCAGACAGTACCTGTAGTGGAAAAGAGAAAATATTGAACATATTGTATGCTATTGATGCCAAAAGGAGCAGTTGATTTAAAAAATGGTTAAAGGCATTCCATGATCACCTGCCCAGAAGTCTAAAGAAGTCCCTTCTGAGTAAACAGAGAAGTCTAGTGTGAAAGCATGCCATCAAAAGAGTGCACTTACAGTCCAGAGAGAAGCTTGTAAATCACCTGGAAGCAGCAATTATCAAACCCATCGGAAGAACACAGGCCATCTCATATAGAACAACACAACAATCGCCAAGGTATACAATGCTATTAATAGACAAAGAGGTAGTTTGATAAATTGTCAGTTTTTGAGTTTGAGGCAAATGCATCTCTCTCACCATTCAAGAGACAGATATATCATGAGTAATGTACCTTCAGGCAGGAAGTTATTTAAAACAAAAAGGAGGCGCCTTTTGAAATTGAGAAACCATAACCAAATCCAAGTTAGGTCAGCAAACTTGGCATCTTTTGTATTTAAATATTGGAGAAAGCAGTCAGAAGACGAAGAGTTGTCAGAGAAAATTGACAAACTACTTGTGTTATTAAAACACCGTAGCTGAAGTGGTGGAGTTGGTTGAATTGTTTGTCAAAGTTTAAAGTTCGGGGTCAAGGTCGTGTTCGGGTTCACATATTTAAAAGGACAAAACCCACTGTTTTAAAACAAAACAGAGTTCAGCACCAACGTTCCTTTTCCAAGGAAATGAACGTTGGAAATTTGTTTTAAATTGACATCACATAGGGGGAAGTATTGTAAATTTCAAAACTAAATCCACCCCCGTGCCTCCACAGCATCAAACAAGAAGAAATCGGGTCGAAATAACGCAGTGGCACGTTTTTTTGCACTGCGCGACGTGCCTGGGGTTTTGCGCGACGTGCCTGGCACGAATTTTACACAGTTTTCTTTGTTGGCGCGACGCGCCTGTACATTGGCGCGACGCGCCTGTACAAGGCCGCCCGACCGCCCGACAGATCGACCCGACATGCCACCCAAGGTTTTCTTGCGCGACGTGCTGACCGCAAAAGAGTGCCGCGCAAGTGTTGGAGGGTTCCGGTGCAACTCAAGCTTCCTCCAAAGGATTTCTCCTCAAAAATTCAAAAGGTATTTCGACTCCTACCTCGAAAATCTCGAAAAACCAAATTTAAACCCTGTGTGCCGTGGTTTGAAACTATGCATTGTTGAAAAGGCCTCGACCATTTTGGAAAAGAGAAACCCTTGCAGCCTCCGCTCAAGCTTTGGAGTTTTAAAACCCTGTTGCCTCCGCTCTGAAACATGATTTTGACTGTATATCCACAACAAGGTTAACTCTAAAAATGAGCATGTTTTTGTTTAAGTGAAATAGCATTACAGAGAACAGTAAATTTCAACGAGAAGGGTGGGTGTTAAAACTGAGGACAGCCTGCTTAGGACTTCAAAGCATCGAAAGGCAGAGATTTACATTTTGAAACTGCAAAGAAGACTTTGTTATAGAAAGACAGGGTTCTGGTCTTAAAAGAAAAACTGTCCTCACAGTCCCCCACACATTGCCACATTGTCAGAACAGTGAAATGCAACCAGTGAAAGGGGCCATTTTCTAAAGAACAGAATTGTTAGATGTTTGAAAGCCTCCTTGAACAAGGAATTTTTGTGTATAGGTGGACATCTAAGACTTCATAAAACAAAGTAATCATTGGCATTTTCTCACAGCACACTACTTAAGCAGATTGCCTTTCATTCACTGTATTCTCCCACTATGAATTTGTTAACAAAGAGTTTCCAAAGGTGAACAGCATATTGAAGGACAGAGGTTGTTGATGGTTAAATTTTGACATTGAAGGCTGAGGTACAAAAGTGGCGTTTGATTTCTTAAAACTTCACAAGTGAAAGGGGCCATTTTCTAAAGAGCAGAGTTGTTAATAATTGAAGTTAATATTGGAGACAGAGGTGTAGATGTGTTGGTGTATATCTTAAACTCACAAGCAAAGAGTGTGTTTTCTAAACCACTGTGCACTGATTTTACACCCAACCTAGGTCTGCTTTTTCTTTTTACTACATTGTATCATTATGAAGAGTTGTTGACAGAGAGATTCTAAGGGTGAAATAGGGCCATTTTCTAGAAGGTAGGGTTGTTGATGATCGAGTTTAACATTTGAAGCCAGAGGTACAAAGGTGGTGATTGATTTCTCAAAATTCACAAGTGAAAGGTGTTTTCCTAAACACTGTGGGCTAATATTTCACCTAACCAAAAAGTCTCCTTTCCTTTCCACTGTATGGTCTCTTTTATATAAATCTGTTGACAGAGGTATTTTCAAGGTTAATGACCTGAAGAGCAGGGTTTTAATATTTGAGTTTTGTTTTGAAGACACAAATACCAGTGTAGGTTGGCCTCTAACAAATTCACAAGAGGGGTGATTGTTCAAAACTGTGCACAGGGAATCTACAAAGCAGTTATCCCATCTTTACACATGGTACCATTGTTAAAAAGTTTGCCTGGCTGAAGTGCATCCAGAGTTGGAGGGTTGTTTTTTAAAGAGTGCAGAGGTGGTTTATTTAAAGAAAAATTGTTGCATTTCATCAAGACCACATTGTCTAAACTGTCCAAACAGTCTAGTGACTAGTTTCAATCTAGCAGAACATTTTTCATACAGTGAAGGCAGTTTGCCTCTTCCAAAGTTTGGTCAAAGTCAGAATGCCTCCAAAGCGAGATCACAAGAGCGGTCCACATAAGAGATATGAGCCTATCTCCATAGAAGAAATCAATGCTCACCCATCAGTTCTTTTCAATTTCCATGAAGTAGGCTGTCTTGATTTCTGCCAGAGGATAGAAGAAGTCAAGAGTTTTTCGCCACTTACACATTTGTGCGCTTTGAGATTCAAGGACAAACACTTCCAGTTAGCAGGTCTTGACTTCAAAATCTCCCCAAGGTATGTATCCAAGGCTACCAAGATCTCGTATCATGGTGAAAAGTGGTTTAAACAAGCGCATCTTGATCTGGAGGATTATAAACCTTTCATCAAGCCTGAACATAGGGAAACCATCACTGCTATTTTCCCCTTCTCCTATCTTCTTGACAGTTATGCTCCGCTAATGAAAGCCATAATGAGATATTTCACTTGTGAAGGGAGGTTTAACCAAATTTATGCCTATCATGTCCGCTTGTTGATGCATTTTACCAGAAGCAAGCAGCTAAACCTTCCATACTTTTTGTCCAAAAGCATAGAGAAAATGGCTTCTACTGTCCAAAAGAAAGCTCCACCTCAGCAAATCCCTTCTCTCTTTCATCATTCCTTGATCAAGATTATCTTCTTACACCAGCTGGAGAAGAAAGGGGTTTCATGGGATTCCTTCATTAGCCATGCAGATTTCGCCACTGTCCCTCCTGTTCATGTGTCTCCTACTCAGCCTGTCCATCGCCCAGTGCCTTTATCTAGTAGGCCTACCCCTAAAAAACTCAAGATGACCATTGGGCAGCCAAGTGAACAGGGAGAAGGAGAGACGGTCGTCCTGAGGAAAAAGAAGAAACGATGGCTTAGCGACGGCAATTTGAGGACGACGCGATTTGGAGGTGTGGCGCGACGACAGTTTTGAGGGACGCGGTAGTTGGAGATTAGTGGCGGCAATGACAGTTGAAGATCGGCAGCAGCTACGGGTTGATGAAGCAATGACAAATCAGGCAAGAGGAGCGACAGCTGAAGGCAGAAATTAAGAAAAAGCAGCCAGACTGACGAACAATTGAAGCCTTTAGACACAATTTGGACATGATGTGAGAAGATGCACAAGCTGAAAGTACCTCCTCCACTTGATGACCAAAACTATTTATTACTAAGAAGTACTTAAAAAACAACTAGCTTGCCAAGGAGAAAAAGCGCTAGATTGGCCTTCAAAGGCAAAAGTGCAGTTGGAGAAAGTGCCAAGCATGGAGGTAAATCAGCTGTCATCCCTATCCCAAGCGATGACAGTGATAATGAGGCCCGCATCCTTGAAAACCTCCTCATTCAAAAAGAAGGGCAAATTGAGGTGTTACAAGAAGATCTTCAAAGGGCGAGGAATTTCAACCATTTCTTGGAGGTTGAAAACAAACAAATGAAGTATCATGCAGCCATTCATGAGGCAAGGGCGATCAAGTATAAGAAAGAGGCAGAAAAGGCGCAAGTAAGAATTGAAGAGCTCATTGGAGAGTTTGATGATGAAGAGGAGGAAGACCAGCCTAGGCGAAAGAGGCCTAGGACCATCGGGCTTAGAAGAGCCTTGGAGAAACAGAGAGCAGAAGAACAAGCTCAATTCGAAGCCTTTCCTCTCACTGCCCTCTTTGAGCAGGAAATTGAGGAAAACAAGGAACCATGGCTTGAGAGAGCCAACCAGCATTTGGAATTAAAGCTTGAGAAGGAAAATAGGGATCTTGAGCTGCAGAGAAAGAGGACTCTTCACTTTCAGAAGCTAAATCAATTTGCCAGGCGAAAATTGAAGGTAGCACAAGAAAAATTGAAGAAGTTGAAGGAGAGGTGCCTAGCACGGAAAGAAGCAAAAAGCATATCAGCCCTTGATATTTTGGCTTCAGCTTCGGAGCATGTTTCTATGGACCCTTGAGGGTCATGCATGCCAATTTTGAGCCTGTTTTGGCAACTTTTTGTTTTTTGGCATTTTTTGGGTTTTTGGCCAAAAACTCATAAATTCGCCATGTCAGTTTGATGAGTTGTCAAGGGAGGAGGATGATACTGATGGATGCCATAATTCCATGAGCAGGTCTCCAGCGATTTTCAGGGCATTTGAAGATCATTCGCCCCCTCAAATTGGCGAAAAACAACCTCATTTTGCACATTCTGCCCGCCATATCAGCAGTCTGCTATTTTCTGGGTTTTTGCACACAGGTACAGTTTTGAGGGACTTTCAGAGATCAGATTGAGGTGATTTCACTTGCGTCGGAAAGCAGACACAGAGAGCTTTCCAACGAGCCATCACGAGCCTCATTTCGACACCGGGAAGGCTGCCATTTGCATCCAGCAAGTCAGGGGACCTTTTTCAGGCATAAATATGAAGTATTTTTGTAATTTTTGAACTCCAAAAATCTGCTTTTCCCAAATGTGCGTTAAGCTATTTTTATCATGGGGAAATCATGTAAAGTCAATATAATTTCCGTTTTTAGCAGTTTTTTAGATATTTTATGGGATATTTTGTGCCTTGGGCTTTGCAAAGCCTCAAGGACAAGTTTAGATAGTTTGACTTGGCCAATGGGATAGCTAGTTGCTCCATGAGGTTTTCCTCCCTCAAGCCTATTTATTCCATGGTTCTCATTGTAAATCAGAGGCTGAACTTGAGAGAAGAATTAATACATTGGTCATATAAGCTTTGAAGAATACACTTGAGTTATGATTTTTGGACTGCCTCTTGGATGCTTTTGAGGAATGGTGAAGGCTTGTTGATGGATTCCTTGTCATGGTAGAATGGTATAGTGCTTCTTAGTGTGTTTTGTCTTCTAGTTCTCATTCATATTACATATTTCTTGCTGCTATAGATCAGTAGAGATTGATTTTGAGATATGCCCATGGAGGCACCTCAAAATCCCTAAATCTTCATAGCTTGATGTTTTCTTCTCCCTTAGTTATGCTAAAGAATTCTTAGTTGCTCTTTAGTAACCTAAGGTATTGTTGCTAAGTTTTATTCATAAGTTCTATGTATGTTGGATAGGATGTATGGTTTGCCCTACCTACCTATTAGCTGCCCATAGTTCTGTCCATAAAACTTTCTCTTTGACTGATTTGTTGATCATCTTGTTGAACCAAGGAGGCCTAGTCCCGATCTAGCCCTTTGCCTAAAACTATGAAAACTTATTTGTCCAAGTGCCCAATGACTTAGAGACTATGTTTAGGCGTTCCGGCGTATTTGATGAGTTGTTAGTTTGTCTTGTGTGTTTTCCCCAAAGTCTGATAGCCTTTTCCCGAAGTTAGAGGGTCTTATACCTCTATGTATGGCTGGAATGTTTGATTTCTATGTATTAATTAGCTTATAGTTATACTTAGCATGATTAATGGCTTGCTATTACATGTTTATTGTCTGCTATTAACTAGTTACACTTGAAATCCCTTGTTTTTCACCAACTTGTTGTCCACTTAATCCATTTTTCCCAGAGATCCCTTCTACCGTGAATCAAATCGGCCCTACAGCAGCTTTACATCATCACTTCATAGCTTCCTTGACCTGTTTGACCCCATAGCCCAATTTATCTACATCTTGTTATCCAGTTTATGTATTTGATCAGTTTCACCCCTCACAAACTTAAAAACCAAAAAACTAAAAACATACTTCATAACTAGCCTAATATCAAAACACCGCAAGCAAACACACCGACATCTTTTGCATATAATAGAGAGAGCCCTCTCTGAGTCCAGGAAGGCTAGGTCCTTGGGCTCCAAAGCTTGGTTTGATGTTACATCATCATTTGGCTAGCCAATCGGCCAAATCACGGAACCCTATGATCTTTATCAAGATTCTAACTCAACAATAAAATTCACTCAATACAATCAAGTTCATGACTCTGGAAACTCCAGTGTTTCAAAGCATAGTCTACATCAACATTATTGCACATAAATTTAAGAATTTGTAATCTGAGTTGGATTGTAAGGGTGCACTTTCGGTTGAAATCGACACCCAAGTTTTAAATTGATAAGAAGTCAAGAGTGTCAATTCTCTTCAACTAAGTCAAATTAAGACAAGTGAATTCATTATGTGAGTCATTAAAATCATTGTAAGCTTTTTTGGATGCATTTTCAATAGTGTTCGACACCCTTCATTTAAAACACAATCAAGTGAGTACCTCAAGTGGGAAATTTTTAACTCTAAAACAAAAAACAAGTTCACATATTCTGCAAGCAAGTGTGAGTATTCCTTCAAGTGAGTGTGAAGTAATCAAGCAAGTCAAGCGAGCGTTCAAGAAAATCAATCATCATCAAGCAAGCGTAATTTCAAGAGTTCAAGCAAGAAAGTTCTATAACTCTAGCAAGCGTTCCAAGAAAGTGCAATAAGAAAAAAATTAAGCGAGCGTGAATATTCATTCAAGCAAGTTCCATCAAGTAAGTACAAAGTTCAAAACATCAAGCGAGCCAACGTGAAGTTCATTGCAGCAACCATCAAAGCAAGTAAGTGAGTTCAACTCTAACACTAATCAAGCAAGTTGACATCTAAGACAAGTGATCCTGAATTTAAGAGAGCGATTTTGGATGGCACAACACATCAAGCTGATAGAATTTCTTCACAATTTTATCATCTCAAGTGTTGAAGACATGGTGCAAATCAGCAAAGAAACTCTTGTTGATCTTTCATGGCATCTAGAAAAGGAAAATGAAACAATTGAGTTCCTTCAACTGGAGTCGCAACTACAAAGAAATGAGTTGCAAGAGAAGAGTCATGCTTCCAAGTCTTTGAACCATCC
Source organism: Pinus albicaulis (assembly GCA_034641835.2). Taxonomy (NCBI): domain Eukaryota; kingdom Viridiplantae; phylum Streptophyta; class Pinopsida; order Pinales; family Pinaceae; genus Pinus; species Pinus albicaulis. The sequence goes on from CM076582.1 coordinate 200,433,959, forward strand.
AGATGATAATTCATTCATCCAAACAGCTTCAAGTGTCAAAGTTGTTCCAATTCAACTTTCTTCCAAGCTCATCATCAAGCCATGGGAAGAAATCAAAAGTAACAAGAATCGACAAGGCTTAGGATATGTCAAAGATGACACCAACTTGCATATCCCCGATTATTCAAAGCCCATTAATTTTGTCAGTGCAGGATTTCTTGAACAAATCACCTCAGCACATTTAGATAAAGTTGCAGACAAACAGAAATGCACACAACCTGAAGTTGTAGTCAAACCGAAATGTTCTCATTGTTAAAGAACCGGTCATATGGAAGATCAGTGTTTTGATCTCCATCCTTGTTGCCATTGTGGCAAGCCAAATCATTCATCTGAGAAATGGTGCAACCAACAAAAATCATCCAGATCGAAGATATGTTATGAATGGATTGATCCTTGGGAATGGTCATCCACAGTCAAAATATTGTCTCGGTTCTACAACCGAATACAATCACACATAGTGCAGCCGACAATGAAAAGAAGATGGTACTCTCATGTAGTTGAACGGGGAGTGCACCAATGAAAAACTCCTACACCTGAAGGGGGCGAGTTCAGTAATAATTTGCATAGGATTGTCTCTCCTTTCAGCTGACAAAGGGGGGAAAATGTCAATAAAATTGACGGTGGTTGTCAGACTGAAAGTCTCGATAAAACCAGCAAAAGCAACCAGTGGGCAGCTTCCGTAGCTAGTGAGCATCTTCAATGGCCAGTGGGCATCAAAATTAAATTTTCACTAGTGGGCAGTCGACACCAAAGAAGCAGTGAGAATTTTTCAATGCAGCAAAAGCAACAGTGAGTTGTTTTTCACATCATCAGCCAATGGGCGTTCAACAAATTTTGCCAGTGGACAAATGATTTTGATTTCAAGCAAAGGACAGATGGATCTTTTTGCAACTTGGCACATGATGGAGTTGTCAAGCAAAATTCAGAGATGAATCAGACATGCAGCTGACTCATGGCCTCTTCAGATTGTAGTTTTTCAGCATCCAGCTTTGGCGGTTTTTCAGGCAATGTTTTTGAGGATCAACATGAGATCTTGGAAGATGGTTCCTCATTCTTATTTTGGATTTATCATTGAAGGGGGGAATTTTAGCCTCTCTCATAAAACAATAATAAATCCAAAAATAAATTAAATTAAATTAAATATTAAAAGTTAGGAATTTATGCCTAACTCTTTAGATTGGGTTGTTCCTCTAAGATAGGATTTAGTTTAGGTAGCTCCTATATTGGTGTGTGTTTGGTTGAGAAATTATCTCAACCAAGGTGTCCAAGATAGCACGCACTATCTTGAGACACAGTCTCCTCATCTATTTAATTGTAATATTACATTCTTTTAATAATGAGAAAATATGTGAGGAAGTCGAGCGACTGAAGCCTTTTCCGCCATGACTGTGTTTGTGTATAAATCTATATATTTTTAATGTGTGTTAATGGTGTGTGATTTTCAACATCGATTTCCTAATTTTGTAGCATGAGCGCCTTTCTCTGCAAAATGCAATGTGGTTCCAGTTGGAATTCTCCTTCTGGCTCCACCTGCAATAAAAACTAGCCAATCACATGATCAACATCTTTAACATACTTCTTAAGCAATGACACATGGAAAACATCATGGAATTTCACTATCGTAGGCAGTGCAAATCAATAGGCTACTGGCCCAATCCTCTCAAGAACCTTGAAAGGTCCACAAAACTGAGGTGCCATCTTGGCACATGATCCAATCCGCAAGAAGCTCTTCCTGAGCTTGATGCACAAGTACACCTGTTCCCCAATCTGCATAATTGTCCTGCCTATCCTATGTTGATTTCAGATTCTTCTTAATTACTGCATTTCTTATTCCATCTCTGCCAACATGTCTGGTCCAATAAACACTATGTTAACTAGATCACACCAACTGATGGGAGTATTACAACTTCGCCCATACAATGCCTCAAACAAACTCATCCTCAAATATTATGGATACCCATTGTTGTAAGTGAACTCTACCAATGGAAGATATTCTTCCCATTGTCATTGTTGATGCATCACATACATCCTCAACATATCGTGTTGACCCTCTTTGTCTTTCCATCTGTATACGAATGATAATTTTTACTAAAGTCCAACTCTATGCCTAAACCTGCAAACAATTCCTTCCAAAACTTGGAAGTGAACTTTGCATCCCTTTCTGATACAATATTCTGTGGAACACCATACAATCTGACGACATACCTAATAATACCTATGCTACATCGGTCGTCGAGTATATATACTTACTGGAATGAAGTGTGCTACCTTCGTCAACCTTTCCACCACAACCATGATGGAATCATGTTTTCTATATGTCCTCGTTAAACCTGTGATAAATTCCATGGAAATGACCTCCCATTTCCTCTCTGGAATCGCAATCGATTGTATTAGTCTACCTGGATGTTTACACTCTGCCTTAACCTGTTGTAAATCCAAACACCTAGCAAAAAATTATGCTACATATCTCTTCAAATTCAACCAATAGTAAAACTTCTTTACTATAGTTAATGTCTTATGATAGCCTAGGTGACTTGAATATGGTTTCACATGAAACTCCCTCAATATCACCTTCTTGAACTCACTATTGTCTGGCACATATATCCTATCTCTAAACTTGACCAAGTCGTCTATTGTGAGACGATATTCCACATCCCATGTGTTAGTGCAAGGAGTCACTCCTTGACTACAAGAGGAGTAAGCCTTACACATCATAGTTCATTTCAAATTTAAATTTTTTTGAGTGGTGGGATGGCTTCTCAAAGAGTTTTCAATGATTTTTTATTCTTTAATACTTTCATGCATTTGGAAAGTTGTGGCAAGTATAAATTGTATGGGTAAATTCGTAGTATAGGGAGCAGAGTATAAAAAATTAAAGGAGATGGATAGCTGCTACTTATTCTAAGAAATATTCATATCCTAAATTAGTCACACAACTATAATGATGGCCCTTTACACAAACTATGTTTTATGTAAAGTAAAAAACATTCAGAAAGTAGAGTACATGCATAAGGTATTTCACAAATCCTTTCTAAAATCTTCACTAACATGTTCTATAACATATATATGATTTGCGGGAAGATGGAAAGTAGATAATTTACTATTAAATACTTTAACAGTTTCTTACTCACACCTTACTAGCTGTTGTAACTCATAATTTAAGAAATTAACAAAGGGAGAAACACACCATACATGAGATAGTTCTTGAGTCAAAAAATCCTCCAGCATGAAGTGCAAAAAGGTTTTTCTTTATTATATTAAGCAGGGAAAATTTTAAGAACCCCCCTAAATTTATATATATAATAAATAGGTGAATCCCCATGATACATAGGAAAAATGGAAGGCAATTTTATTAATAATATAATATGTATATATAATTTTTTGGCGAATCTCTCACGATATTATATTATCCTATAAAATCATGGTGAATCACCAGTACAAATGGCGAATCACTACTACAAAATGGTGAATCGTTGTCTAGTGGAGTTTGGGGTGTTGGTTCCAATGAAGATATGGTAATTGAACCAGGAGTAGAAGGAAGAGAACCACCGAGACCAAGTATGGCACATGGTGACTTGTGAGGGAAGTAGTTCTCGTGTAGTTTGGAAAACACGTTCTTCTAGTTCTTCTAAGCATAGTGTTGTTTCTCATGCTACTACTAACACTGATATTGAGGTTGGAGAGGAGTTTGAGGAAGCATGGAAGGTAGCAGTGGTGGAGAATTACAAAGAGTACCCCATGATGGGCTCCATTTTTCCCTTTGGTATTTGTGCCTGCAAGACCTTCTATCCATTGAACCAACAATTAGTCGTTCAACCAACAATCAACTTGACTGAGTTGATTAGGTACGAGTCAACTTAGACTAATCTTCAAAACTATGCTTTGCACTATCCCATATTTATCACACTAATGCTACACAACATTGTGCATTTGCACCTAACTCTCAATATTTCTTTTCCAAGAAAAATCTATAATAAGAAAAATATTTTACTATATTCTAAAAGGTGAAGATGTCGAAATCATGCCACAAAGTGAAAGGAAATAAAATATCTTTCCTCAAACCACCAAATATATAAAGAAAAAAATAATGATTATAATAATAGAACTAGATCTATCGATCTATCGATCTATGCATGATATGAGAACCATAAGCATTCAAGAGACTAATTTCAAACTCAACAAAATCCTCTAAACAAGCAACAAACAAACCACTAAAATTTTCAAAGATATCAAGGCTAGACATTAACAAAATTTCATGTACTTGAATAAGCCCATTGTTGCTTAGCGTTAGACTTCTTAAATTAGTTCTTTATCATTTAATACTAGGACACTATCTATGTGAAAAGAAATAGGTCCCAACTTCATCAAATCCGACTTCATTTCCAATCAAAGATCAAAACTAGCTTCGCTTCCAATACCAATATAAAATCACACATTTTCCAAATATCAATAATTATTTTCCAAGAAAATATAAAACTCGAAACTCAGCAAAATTCCCCAAACACAAGCAACATATATACCATTAAAATTTTCCAAGATGTCAAAGCTAGCCATCAAGGTAGTTTCATGTACTTGAATGAGCCCATTGATGCTTTGCATTAGTCTTGTTAAATTAGTTATTTATCATTTAATACTAGTCAAACACTATCTATGTGAAAATAAATAGGTCCCAAAATCATCAAATCCAGCTTCATTTCCTGTCACAAATAAGAAACAAACAATGTAAGGATTAAATATGAAACATCAATATTAAAATAACACACATGAAAGAAATGTAGCTGCAATGTTACAATGAAAAATAAAAAATATAGAACCCATTTTTACCTGAATTTGACATGTAGTAATCTTGCATGATCAACGGAACATGTATACCAAAATAAGAGTCCTAGGGTATTTCAATTTCCCAGTTCTCATCTTGGTCATCATTTTCTACATTGTGAACATGATCTTCTCCAAATGTATTGTCATTATGAGCCTCCAAAACATTATGTTCTGTATCAAGTTCATTAGATAAAATTTTTATATTGTTTTCTCCCCTTCTATCACAATCTGATCGCCAAAGTGCTAGTGCTCTTTCATATGGAAAATTGTCAACGTCATACTTTGTTACATATAATCTTAAACATGTATCCACATGTTTATCAAGCTTGTTCCTCAAATTTGACTTCAAAAATGATAGTGCACTAAACATTCTCTCATCCTCCACTGATCCCAAAATCATGGTTTGACATAAATCTGCTAATTTAAAATATTCTGATATGTTTTCTTGCAGGTATTGGCTAGCACTTAAAGTATTCCATAATCTTGTTATGGCACCGTTTTCATTAGGATTCTCCAAAAAAGGATATTGCTTCCACATTGTTTCAGTAAAGCATCCACCTTGTTGATACAATTTTGATGAATCTAAAATACCTTTAATCTGTTCTCCATGTATCAAGACTTTCTTGCAAAAGTGGTCTACTAAACATTTTAATATCTTTTGAAAATCAGCTTTTAAATTTCTTGGACATTGACAATTTTTCCAATATTGAGGGTATACCACACACATGGCCTCCAAAAATTCATCTCGAGGAAATCGTTCTCTTATCTCTGATGATAGTGATCTTGCAATTTCTATCAAATTTTGTCTCACTGAGATCACAATATTATCAAATTGGTCTCTTGACATGGGGCAATCTTTTGTGATTTGTCCCGTCTTACTAATATAATGAAAGGGGACCATATACCCATGCATTGTGATACATAATATCCCTTTTTCATCAAACGTCAAAAAAATTTCAGTATTTTCTATATTGATGATCTTAGTCCAACTTGTAAACTCTGGACCAGTAAAAGAGTCCGGCATCATATACAAATTATCCAATGCAAGGCATGCTGACTTTCTCACATTTGTGTATTCGGCAATATACATTGTGTGATTCTGAGACATTTTCACGAGGACATTCATTTCATGTATCATAGGAAGAATTCCAGCCAATGTCAATAATTTTTCTATATCAGTTAGTCGAAAAAGAAGATCTTGAGCTTTGTCTACATTGTAGCGATTTTCATACATCAACCCTACCAAAGATTTGAACTCACTATATAGTCTTTGAGCTGGTCCATTTAATGAGATCCATCTTGTATCAACATCTTTCAGTAGTTTTTTTCCATCCGTAACACCATATGCAAATTTTTGAAACTCTAAATATCGTTTGGGACTACGAGAAAAGTATGCATGTGTCTCACGTACAAGATCTTCAACTTTTGAAACTAATGGAAACTTGCTTACTATTTTAAATGCAAGATTCATCCTATGAGCCATACAATGAATATTAATCATATATGGCGAAGCTAATAGTTTTAGTCTAACACAAAGACCATTCCTTTTTCCTTGCATTACCAATGCTCCATCTGCTCCAACAGATACCAACTTTTTTTCAATCATTAAATGATCCATACCACTTTCCTTCAAAGTATTAAGAACAATTTCATAAATATTTTCAGCTGTAGAATTCTCTCTCATCTTTTTAATCCCAAGTAGATAGGAATGCCTAATATGTTCATTAACCATATAAATGCTCATGCAGATCCATGAAGTATTATCAATAGCTGTAACCTCATCCAAAGACAATGCCAAAAACCTAACATTTGCAATCTCCTGTTTCAAATCATCAATTTCTACTTGAGCTAGATATCTTGCCCATTCCCAACCACTAGTTATGGACCAATGAGAATATGGAAAGTTTGGCACGTGAATAAAAGATAGAAATTTCATCTGATCTGGATAATCTGTCATACGACGACCTTTACATAAGATGTGAAATACAATGCTCAATTGTATCGTCTTGGATAACAAACTTCTTTCCATCGTCTTTTCAAATTGAGATATGATGGTTCCTCCACTTGCCTCAAGTTTCTTCTTATTTATTAAATATTTTGTGTATTCTTCCACACATTGGCTATGTCGACATTCCTCCAAAGATTTCCATCTGACAATAGATTTCTCTTTACCATTTACAATTTTCTTTTCATAAACCTTTCCTGCATGCTTTTGTGTTGTATCTAGATTCATCTGAAATTTCACTACCTTGCAACTTTTCCAACTACACGCAAGACATTTAAATTCTTGTAAATCCTCATTTGTAGAAGGTATTTCTTCAATAAATGGAAAACTTGAGAGCTATTCATCTTGGAATTTTCTCCCTATGGTCCACTGGCCTTTTTTCCTTTTCCGTGAATGGTTTGTGTCACCTTCCAAGGAAATATCTTTAACATTTTCATCATTAATTTCTATTGAAACTGCATTTATCTCACCCTAATCACTTGAGGAACCTATTATTTCATCCATCATATGGATATCAGATGCATTTTCACAAGAGTTAACATCTCTCTCAGTAACAGATTGTTCAAAGGAGCTTGAAGCATGAAGAGAATGTGTATTCTTGGATTGAAACTTTTTAAAGTATGATAATACATCAATTTGCCTTGATTGTTTCTTCCCAGGATTATATTTTTACATCTCACTGAATATTCTAGAAGTAAAATTTCAAATCGATCTAGAAACCTGCATCAATAGTTTTCAAGAGTTGAGAATTACTAGATTTGTAAGTAGCTTTCAAAGTAAAATAAGTGTAATGTTCACAAAAACCATTATGCAATTTTTTATTAAAATGTTGTGCCAAGGCCCAAGCCCAAAAGAAAAAATAAATCATTATACACAAAACAATAACATCATGAGTCATCATCTATAAAACAAAGAACATCATTCAAATATAAAATATAAAAAAAAAATTCCACTAAATTAAATCATATCTCCAAATCACCTAATGAACACTTGAAAGCTTTAAACAAAACAACAAAATATTACAATAAATTTAATCATCCTTTCCAAAACACCTCTCCCTTAAGTTGTAAAGAATTGGTTATAAGAAGTTGAAACATATCCTCTATCATTTTCCATGATAAAAGTGAGGAAGGAAACTAGTCAGTTACTAGTGATTCTTTTACTTATCAATGGAAAGAAATCCCTTAAGACATTGTCCTCCTGTTGACCATAGTTTCCTTTCCATAGTGAAACACGTCCAGTATGGCCATGAAATAACCTAAAAAGACTCAAATGTTTTCCATGATTTGTAAACTTTATGGGTGCCATGTAAAGTTTCAGGCCCAAAAAAGCACATGTGGGATCCTATAAACCAAAATTAGTTATTGTATCAAACATTTAAAACTCCTAATTAGCACTTAGTGTTTGTTATTTAACCAAGTTCCATTGAAATAACAGTAATGGGATGTTACCAAAGAGTTAACCAATAGATAAATGCACACCACAAATCATACATTCATTGGAACTTCCCCTCCCATGAATGACCATCTAAGGGAAAGGGGCAAAAAAGAAGAAAAGAAGTCAACGAATCATCATAGTCAACCAATGATTCTTAGTGTCAAATCATTGGAAATTGCAAATCAAGTGCAAATTTAACCCATGAATCCATGGGTTGACAAAAAGAGTTTATAGCAGCCACAAGCTAATCATTCTACGAGTCTACCCAAATCTGACACAAACTCCTAAAACTTGTTGATTAGAAATTCCCCAAGAAATTTCACTTGGTTCATGAGAGAATGAAAGACGAGTGCAAATAAACTTCCATGAAAGACGAGTGCAAATATCCTTCCATGAATGGATATCACTCTCCAAAATAATTTTGGGCATATTCCAATATGTAGGAGCCAGGGAAACATGGTGCATAACAGCAGTCTATTGTGCCTGAATTTAAACTGCATCAAGGGAACATTTGTACTCTTCACACATTGAACATTGAAGACAATTAATTAATGCCTGACATGACCATAGCAACAAAAGCATCAAGTAGAGGCTATAACAAGATTATGTGAAAGTGAGAAAGAACACCCATCATGAAGCATCAATTAATATCATCCACAACATCAACATCACTGTTGGGCAGATTTTGATCGCCTTCGCCTACTAGAAGTAACTTCTGGTGGTAAAGGTGGTTTTAAAGCTAATCTATGCGAACGACGGGGGGTAGGATTATGTTCTTCCACGATTGTTGATTAATTTTAACCAAAAATAAATAAACAAAAAGAGGGTAATGCTAGGAAAAAGGGTTTACTAGTAAACTGTGAACTGCAGAATACCTCCTGGCAAGCCAAGAAGTACGGGCAGGAAATCTCCCTGAATGTTGTGTTCGGTGTATCACAATTTAAATGCGGCCGACTCGGTTCACTATGGATGTATAGCACCTAAAATTTGTCCTCCCAAATATACCCAAAGGTACGTGGAGGCCCAAGTCCGTAATAGCGTTGTTTAATGCGAAACCGCACAGTGAGAGCACCACCTATATACTTATCATACTATAACGCCGCCCCGAGGGACGTGCTACGATATAATTATGTACGTGGGGTGAGATATCACACTCGGAATGTATCGCAGACAAGTTAACGACAGCTGCTATGTTTTACGACGCCGGAACATGTCTCTAGCCTAGACCTTCTAAATGTTATCGTAATGGTTCCAATGCGTTTTTAGATAAATTGAGATTAATTTTATGTTGATCTTGCTTAACAATTTGCATTTCAATGGTACCGCGATGATGTATGTAGAAATTCCTAAATGAAAACTAAGAATGATAAGCAAACTTTTCACTTTTAGTTTTTCAATGAAAGACCTAGCTACAAAGGGAAGAGAGCAAATAATTTTGTGAACAAAAAAATCAATGAACAAAAGAAAACATTGAGCACAAAACTAAATGCAGATTTCCTAATGTTCCTTTTTTGCAAAAAAAACACAATCCTACATGCAAATACAAGTTTTTCTTTTCAGTTCCTTTAATGTTATGAATTCAGAAAATAAACTAAGTGCATCAAACAAATGCTTTTTACTTTTCGAGAAATGAATAATATGAACGAAAATTGTATAACTGCCATCATTTCCAGAGTATACATGCCATTTACAAAATGTCAAGGAACTAGATTAAGAAGAGATATCTCAAATATCGAATTAAAAAGGAAAATAAAACAATCATCATGATACAAGAAACAAAAAATATCAAGTGAAAGAGTTAAGGAAATAGCATCTTCGTGTTGGAGGAGATGTGAATATGTAGCCTTAGATGTTAGATGAAGTGTTAGATGGAAGTGTTCGGGGTTTGAAGTTATACACATAAAAATCCTGTTACAAAAAACACAAACTCTCATAGACCAATGGTCCCATTGCCTATAGATCTTTGCTAGGGAAGAAATGATGCAAATACTAGTATAGATTCTCTGTAACTCTAGATCTATTAAGCAACAAAAGGGATAAATATCAAATAACTTCTCAGGCTTAAAAAAATATAGGGTCAAGTGGATCTATGCTAGTTTATATATATTTGTAACATTAAACATCGAATATGAAATACTTTCCATGTTATTTTATCAATGTCCATGTCTATTACAATGATGTCTCTGCCACCCAAGCTTTAATGCACCTCACTTTCTGTCGGTGCAACTAGAGATCTAAAATGTAGTTAGTTCTATTATTGTTTAATACTTTTAGGATAGAATTAAGTGTTTATTCCCTATATGCTTTGCATGACAAATGAATGCCTTTTAATGTTTTTCTGATTTAGTCTTTTTATAGTGAAATCGAGTACCACATAAAATAGCATGAAAGAGGAGGATAGACTTTTGCTGGCTAGCTTAAGTGCTGTATCTGCTGACCCAGATGACATTGAGCACCAGCTACTTGCCAAGGTATCCCTTCTTGTGAAATTAGCTTAATAAGCTTACAGGATGATCTTATATCTTGTAATTGATATGTACTTAGTCTTCTAGAGTGTAACACATGCATTTTATTTTTTTGTTAAATGTAGCTCATTTTCCTGTATTGCTTCCCACTTTTCATTGTACTTATTGGTATGATAGGATGAGAACATAGCTCATGAAAACATCAGTCAACCTGCACAGGTAAGCGATGGTGAAAAAACTTCTGAAAGAGAAGAAGGTGATCAAGAAAGTTTGCTTACAAAGGTCCAAATTCATGCTCAATTAAGGGTAGTGGAGGCTGAAATAGCTGCAGTTTCAGCTGGCCTTGAAATAGTTCAAAGCATTGCAGGCAAAGATTCAGAGAGTTTAGAAGGTGAAAAGTATGAAAATGATCAAGACTTAAGTGAACACAAGCCTTTTGTAGTGGATGGAGGAGTGATTCAACGAGCATTGGCTACTGAAAGGCTTAGAAGCCTTAAGCAAAAAAGAGGACATCTTAAGGAACAACTGAAAGCTTTTGAGAGAGATGGAAAGACACGGGAACTTGAGGAACAAAAGGTGCTTCTGAATTCAGTGAAGAATAAAGAAGAAACAGTGATCAATAGAACTGGACGTCTGTTGGATAAGCCAAGAGGGAAAAGGAATAATTTTTCATTGCAGGAGGATGATGAGTTTGATGTGGCAACGTCAGGGCTCATTGAAACTATAATTTACATTTCCCTTTAGTCATGTATTAGTATCATATGTCTTAAATGCAATACAAATACTTTTGAACTTTATTTTAAAAGAGTAAAATTCCGGGGCAGTAAGCAAAGTATCAATATAAAAATAAATGTATTTAATTGCACATGGTGTGTGTTGTGTGTGTGGATGTCTTGGTATTATTTTTTCCAAGGAAAAAACTGTAGATTTATATTCAAGAAGAAAGTTACCTTCTAAAGGTACTCAGAGCACTGATATCAAATAAAAGATGATAAACAATCCAGCAGAGAAAATTATTCTGCCTATATTATCTCCTGTACTGTAATAACACTACAAAACAAGAGATAACAGTCATGTCATCTGGGTTAATGTCCTATATTTGTTTGGAAGATGTGCTTGAAGTGGTTGATCACCATGCTTTGCAAGTTCTTTGTTTCCTCCCTTATTGTGATTGGTGACTCTGGGATATGACAGTTCTATGTATTTATAGGGAATATTGCAATGTAAACTGTGAGTGAAACCTAGAACAAAATTATAAATATCAATCTTCTCAGGATTACCACTTTATCTTACTAAAGTTGAAAATATTTTGAGACTTTTTTGTCCTTTAGAAATCTATCTTTTCCTAACAGTTAATGGTTTTACTGTTTTGGTAGAAGACATCTTGTAAAAAAAGAATGATAGGAATAAATAGTAGGAAGGTTCAGATTTAGCAGACTATGATTGCAAAGTTGAAGGTTGTGAGGAAGATATGGATGATGTTGGCAGTATTGAGGAAGACACTGTAACTCTTGAAGGAGGATTCAAAATTCTTGCTAAAATCTTTGACAATAACTTTGATAACTTTGATTATTGATTGAATCTCCATATGTTTTGTAGAGTTTGGGTTTAAGTCCAGCTTTTCCCTCTCTGTATTGCCTTCAATTACTGGCTATGATTGTAAATTTTCAATTAACTTTCTTATTGATTGAATCTCCATATGTTTTTGTAGGTTTTGGGTTTTTTCCCGTAGGGAGATCCGCCAACATAAATCCATCCTATTAAGTTAGAGATGGAAATCTCTCTATATTTTATCTCTCCTGTATTTAAGATATCAGTTTTAGGGAGGGTGATTTACTAGCATGGCCCATTTGGGGGGATGATCCACTAGCTTGGATCCATCTTACTCTTCTATCTATTAAACCTTGAATTGCAAAATGCCATGTTTGTAATTTTACTGGATACACATTCCCAACTCATGGTATCTATTAAACCCTGAAATGAAAAACTCCATGTTTGTAATTATGGGTTATGATTGTAATTTTTCAATTAGCTTTCTTATTGGTTGATTCTCAATTTCTCCATATGGTTTTGTAGGGTTTGTGACTGTTTTTTGCTTGGGGTGATCCACTGACATAAATCCTATCTTAAACCTTTACCTATTACATTAGATATAGGAATATAAGATATAAGTTTTTGGGTGGAGGATCCCCATCTTAAATCTTTACTTATTAAATTAGATACATAATCTCCTTGCATTTTATCTTTCCCGTATTTAAAATATCATTTTTAGGGTGGGGGATCCACTAGCATAGATCCATGTTAATCGTGTATCTATTAAACCCTGAAATGAAAAACTACCAATTCCCTCTCATCTATGTTACTAGTTCATTTACTATTTGTTAACTATGCAGTGGGTTAGTTCATGAACAATTGGTAGAGCGCATAAATCTTTCATGTCCCCTTTAGTTTTTTTCATGTATGAATATCTTTCTTCATATTAAAGTTGGTATTCTCTCTCCATGTCAAATGAGTATTTATACTCCCTTAATGCAGAGTTAATCTTTTCATTGATTTGTAAATATAAAAACCTTGTTATTTAAATATGCAATTCGTTTATTGCTATTTTTAATATGTAATTTTTATTGTTTTCTTTTAAATACGTGAAATACATATGATGTTTAAATTTTTACAATTTTAATTAGCTTATTTTTCAGTTTTATACTCATGGACACAGTTTTGAAGATCTACACTCCCAAAGTTGTAGAGTACCTTGTTTCTCTTGGTGCAATCAATTCTTTGTTTGTGCGAGTAACAAAGCATTGCATATAAATGATGGATTGTGTGCATTGAATGTAGATACTATTATAAAACCATGTAAACCTTGCTCTGATATCACCTTGATGTTGTAAAGTTGGAACTTGATATATGCAACCTTCAGCATTGCAAGCTCCATAACAAACCCATGTTTAGATGGGTCTGGGTTTGTACAAATTTTTATCATCTCAGTTGAATTGTATGCACTATTAAAGAATTGAAACTCTCTCCCATCCTAGGCTGTAGGAGCATCTTGCTTCTCTCAGTGCAATCAACTCTTTTTTGTGTCTATGTAATACTAGTTTGAATCTAGATGGTGAATTGGGTTCATTGAATTCAAACACTTTCAAACCCAGCTAAACTCTTCTCTGATATGCATATGGAGGTTGAGGTTGTGAAGTTAAAACTTAATATATTCAGCTTCCAGCTTTGTAACCATGAGATTTAACCCAGGTTTAGATGGTTCAGGGTTACTTTAAATTTGTCTCTCAGATACTATGCACTGTTAATTAAGATGTATCCAGATCACTGAGAGAGCAATGAAGGGGTTTTTGTTACTGTTTTTGGTGAATGGGACGTTCCCCCGTGGTGCAGTGTATTTTATTTCTCTTCTTCTTTTCTCCTGCACTTGTTCAATTTCTATTCATTTGGGTAGCTATCCTAACCTTAATATTGTATAAAACCAATTTCAATAATTGTCCTGCTTGAAGACAGGTTGATGGATTTTGAGGGCAGAGTACCATAGTATTCCTTTTTGAAAAATCTGGAGGGAACAAGGGCTTGACTAGAGGCTTTCATGCCTGGTTTTTACCATAGCATTGAGGAATGGATAAGGCCCATATTCTGGCCAAGGATAAGCATCCAAATTTATTCTAAATCTGTTCTATGTGTGTTATCCTAGGCAGGAACAGAGACCTGAAACTTAAGATGTTTTATTTTCAGGTGAAAAGGCTCTTGTCCTGACTGCATATCGGATAACCACATATATAACATGTGTATTCACAGCTGACTAGTAGCTAGACCAACATGGATGCTTGTGAGTTTTCCAGCTTGCACAAGATTTGTCAATGAATATCCACCAAGCTTTCTTATCACCAGCACCCTTGGTGCATCTACAGGTCTACTGCAAGGGAGGCCTTAATGACACATAGGCTAAACCCAGGTAGTTTAGGTTGCATAAGACCTTCTGAACCACCATGTAAAGGTTTAGGTTCTTTCAATATATTCGTACATCTAAAAGCATTGTAAAGTTCTAGGAATTAGATTTTTGTATTAACATCACTGAGAGAACTATCGTATCATCTGCAATTGTCAGTTTTCTTCTTTTTCACCTGATCTCATTTACCTATATTTTTCATGTTTCATTAGATGTTAGCATCTAAGTCACCATGCACAATTTGGAGTTTGCTTGTGATAAGAAAAGATTCCTGAAGAAATTAATGATTGTCAAAAAGTTGAAAAGAATTGTCATAATACTACGCAAGCATGTACAATAAAGTCTATCTTCATAGTATCATACCCACATTCGTTAGTAAGAGAGGAAAACATCAAAGTATCATGGAATAGGCTTCCATGATTCTACTGCCAAGTTACCTCAACTGAAAAACAAACATCCTACTACAGTGGATACATTCTCTATGACTTGAGCTCCACAACCTGCTCTGAAGTCTAACCTGTGTCATGAGTCCAACATGACCAGTTTTGAGCTTCAACATGATTTTCATGTGGGATTAGAGAATTACAGTAGCTGCCACAGTGAAAAATGGAATAATTGGTGGGTCTGAGATGTCTTTCGCATTTAGTGTTAAAGCTAAATATTGTTTTTTCCACTCTGAAAAAGGAAAAAAATGGCAAGTGTGAGATGAATTTTATGTTAAGTGTTAATGCTAAATTTTATTTCAAGCATTCATTGTTTAAAATGTTATTACATTGTGATGGTTGCATTTCCAAATGGCTCCACTGTTTAGTGATCATGGTAGAAAATTTGCAAATGTCTTTTCACAGTCTTTTGTTCATTTGTTCTCTCTCGAAAGCCCTAACACTGCCTGCTCTGAACTACATCACCAAGATGACCAGCTCTAAGCTGAAATTCTATCTGCAAAAGGTCATGGAGCCTTGCTTCAGCTGCAACAGTGAAAAAAAGTGAAAACAATAAGTGCTGATGGCTTCACCATCTAATGTTAGGGAAATTTATTTTCATTAACCCAAGTTTAAATCTTAAATATCTTGGCCCATGTAGTTTGGTGGATTGATCAAAGCTTTATTAGTCTTCGTATTCTATGAAACTCATTATTATTTTCTTTGTTCATGTTTTAACCTGTGAACTTAGCTTGGAATTTACAATGTGCATATGTTGTAATTATTTCACTGGTCTTTTGTTTTATTTCTTACCCTTACTTTATGTTGCACTATGATAGAATATATAATTTTTCAAGATTCATTCCTTTACCAAATTTTTTCTGCAGGTGTTCGCTGAAGTGAAGTGTCCTCCTGTCTGTCCTTGGGGAGGTGCATTTGGGATGACTCCACTTTGTCCTCCTGGTTTTTTTCAGTATAAAGGAACTCTATATGTTTTTTACAAGATCATTCGACAGGTGTGTTTTTTTGGTTCGTTACCAATTTTGAAATGTTGCTTTTTTTATCATAGACTGATGTTTTGTCTGTCGTGCCACTTCAGAAGGCATATGCTTCTACAGAGAATTCTAATTGTGTTGCATTGACATTTGTAGGAAGGCTTCTATCGCCTATGGAGAGGTACCAATGCAGGTTTAGCATTGGCCATACCTACTGTAAGTGCCCTTCCAGAAAACATATTTTAGTAGTCTCTCAAATATTGACTGGTTTTTGTTTTCATTTTTATGGAAAAACTAAACTTTGGTACTGTAGATAACAGTGGAATTTAGGTTTAGGTTCTTACTATCAATTGCATATTAAACTTGTTTGTTTTCTTTAGATCCAGTAGCATACCTACTTCCATGATGTATGGCATGTGTTATGGGTTCTCTTTGATCTTCATTGTATCCCTTAGCAATTTTATCAGTGTGGTGATCCCTCTCTTCCTAAGCCAAAACCCATTGGACTGGATCACAGAAAGATCACCTAATTCTTCTCATATATGCGTAACAGTGTTCTCATTACCTGGAGGCTCTATTTACTCAACCTGTTATATATACATGGCAGAGCACCTTTTATTTGTATATCCTAACCTTATCTGTTTGGCCTTGACAGTGGTGAGGATAATTTGGTTGAAATCTTTGGTTTCTAGCATCATTGCAAGAGAGTGTGCCCACATAGGTCTCATCTAATGCATCAAAGCATACTATCAACAGTGTAAATGTTATTGTTTGAACCCAGCAGATTTTATCATCTAGTTTTGAACCCATCAATCTAATATATGAAGATCCAGTATTAGCGATGCAACCATTCTGTCATACTCTCTTTGCATTTAAGGATCATGTCTCTTGTGATAAACATATATAATATTTTTGTACTTAAATATGAACTCATAAATTTAATACACCAAGGCGTACTATCATCAATATGACCATTACTACCATGCTGTCAATTTCCATTCAAGCATCATGTCTTTCATGAGCAGTCATATATAATGTTATTGGACCTAACTTGGAACTCAGAAATTTAATACACCAAGGATAGCATGTACAATAAAGTCTATCTTCATAGTATCATACCCACATTCGTTAGTAAGAGAGGAAAACAGAAAAGTATCATGGAATAGGCTTCCATGATTCTACTGTCAGGTTACCTCAACTGAAAAACAAACATCCTACTACAGTGGATACATTCTCTATGACTTGAGCTCCATAACCTGCTCTGGAGTCTAACCTGTGTCATGAGTCCAACATGACCAGTTTTGAGCTTCAACATGATTTGCATGTGGGATTAGAGATTACAGCAGCTGCCACAGTGACAAATGGAATAATTGGCAGGTCTGAGATGTCTTTCGCATTTAGTGTTAAAGCTAAATATTGTTTTTTCCACTCTGAAAAATGAAAAAAATGGCAAGTGTGAGATGACTTTTATGTTAAGTGTTAATGCTAAATTTTATTTCAAGCATTCATTGTTTAAAATGTTATTACATTGTGATGGTTTCATTTCCAAATGGCTCCACTGTTTAGTGATCATGGTAGAAAAATTGCAAATGTCTTTTCACAGTGTTTTGTTCATTTGTTCTCTCTCGAAAGCCCTTGCACTGCCTGCTCTGAACTACATCACCAAGATGACCAGCTCTAAGCTGAAATTCTATCTGCAAAAGGTCATGGAGCCTTGCTTCAGCTGCAACAGTGAAAAAAAGTGAAAACAATAAGTGCTGATGGCTTCACCATCTAATGTTAGGGAAATTTATTTCCATTAACCCAAGTTTAAATCTTAAATCTCTTGACCCATGTATTTTGGTGGATTGATCAAAGCTTTATTAGTCTTCTTATTCTATGAAACTCATTATTATTTTCTTTGTTCATGTTTTAACCTATGAACGTAGCTTGGAATTTACAATGTGCATATGTTTTAATTATTTCACTGGTCTTTTGTTTTATTTCTTACCCTTACTTTATGTTGCACTATGATAGAATATATAATTCTTCAAGATTCATTCCTTTACCAAATTGTTTCTGCAGGTGTTCGCTAAAGTAAAGTGTCCCCCTGTCTGTCCTCGGGGAGGTGCATTTGGGATGACTCCACTTTGTCCTCCTGGTTGTTTTCAGTATAAAGGAACTCTAGATGTTTTTTACAAGATCATTCGACAGGTGTTTTTTTTGTTCATTACCAATTTTGAAATGTTGCTTTTGTTATCACAAACTGATGTTCTGTCTGTCGTGCCACTTCAGAAGGCATATGCTTCTATAGAGAATTCTAATTGTGTTGCATTGACATTTGTAGGAAGGCTTCTCTCGCCTATGGAGAGGTACCAATGCAGGTTTAGCATTGGCCATACCTACTGTAAGTGCCCTTTCAGCAAACATATTTTAGTAGTCTCTCAAATATTGACTGGTTTTTGTTTTCATTTTTATGGAAAAACAAAACTTTGGTACTGTAGATAACAGTGGAATTTAGGTTTAGGTTCTTACTCTCAATTGCATATTAAACTTGTTTATTTTCTTTGGATCCAGTAGCATACCTACTTCCATGATGTACGACATGTGTTATGGGTTCTCTTTGATCTTCATTGTATCCCTTAGCAATTTTATCAGTTTGGTGATCCCTCTCTTCCTAAGCCAAAACCCATTGGACTGGATCACAGAAAGATCACCTAATTCTTCTCATATATGCATAACAGTGTTCTCATTACCTCGAAGCTCTTTTTACTCAACCTGTTATATATACATGGCAGAGCACCTTTTATTTTTAGATCCTAACCTTATCTATTTGGCCTTGATAGTGGTGAGGATAATTTGGTTGAAATATTTGGTTTCTAGCATCATTGCAAGAGAGTGTGCCCACAGAGGTCTCATCTAATGCATCAAAGCATACTATCAACAATGTAAATGTTATTGTTTGAACCCAGCAGATTTTATCATCTAGTTTTGAACCCATCAATCTAATATATGAAGATCCAGTATTAGCAATGCAACCATTCTGTCATACTCTCTTTGCATTTAAGGATCACGTCTCTTGTGAGCAACATATATAATATTTTTGTACTTAAATATGAACTCAGAAATTTCCAAAATATCTTGAAGAATAGAATGATCCACTCCAAATTCAATAAAAAATTATTTATCCTTGCTAGGCATTAAACTTGTAGCCTTGCTAAAACTATCTATCACATTTAATTACCTTCTTCATTCCATAAGAGACCCCATCCAAAATAATAAAACACTGTTAAAAAAAATAGATAGGTGATAGAAAGGTGTCTCAAGACTCTAATGCCAAAAATATGACCCAAACAATTTACTTTGATAATGAAATGATTGAGGCTCTAAATAAAAATGATGAGTAGAATGGGAGAAATAAAGGAACACCGCCCGAATCATTGAGCCGCCTTGAAGAATCTGGAAGGAACATCATTAATAAGAAAAATAGATTGAACAATATTCACACCATAGGAAAAGCTCCATGGTCCAACCATTAGGACCAAGGCTCATGTCCTTAACGAAGGATCTTAAAACATATTCCACTTTCTCCTTACAAGTATGCTTTTCTAAAACATCAATCTTCAGGAGAGAAAAAAGTAGGATATGAATCCAAAAAATTTAACTAAGCACCCACCTCTAGATCATCCCTGATAGTATACAACCTACTAAAATATTGGACATCCCCTATCTATAGTTGATCCCATTATTGTAAGGTGTTACTATCATCATCCCTTAGTTCCCAAATGGAATTCACCTTCCTTCTATGAGAAGCAAACTTGTGGAACAATTTAGTATTATTGCCTCCAAAAGTAACCCAAATAGCCCTACTTTTTAGCCACCATTCCTCCTCTTGCAGATGAAGGACGTGGAAATTTCTATCCTCTAGAAGAAACATTTTCTTTCTGTTATTGTAAAAAAAAAACTGAGTGATTGGGATTTTCCAACATATCCATTTTTTAATCAATCTCTATGGGTTCTTCATATTTATTTTTCTTCATATCTCTTTCCCAACTTTTTACCACTACTTTTAGTCTTTTTAGCCTATAACAAACCCTTCCATATGTGAAAAAATTTTCAATTTATGTTATTTCAACCAAACATCTCTAACAATCTTCTGAAAATCCACATCCGACAACCAAGAATGATTAAATTTGAAAGGAAGGAACAATGGGGCAGGGTCATCTTTCCATTGCAAAAAAATGGGACAATGGTCCGAGATGTAAGCTTGTTGGATCCAAGTTCTCACATTACCCAAAAAATTTGGAAGCTCCTCTTTTATGAGAAAATGATATAGGTTTTTTCCAACTCTTTCATCCCCAAATTACAATTTTTCTAAGTAGGTTGTATAGGAGAAAGGGAATATCTCTTAACTTGAAGGTATAAAACACATTCAAAATATATTTTTCCAAAGGTTCTGATATGCACTTACCCCCCACCTCCCTACAACATTATTTTGAAGACAAGGTAAGATTTAAATCACCACCCAAGATTATACCATCAACCAAAATTATCCCACTCTGATTCATTTGATCCCAAAAGGTTTGTCTCTCCACATAAGGGGCATAGAAATTTATGATTTGGATCCCTTTTTTAAAACACTTGATCTAACCTGAAATATCAATGCATGCACATGATTTATAAGAATCAAACTTAGCTACTCTCAGGGGTCCCATAGAGTAGCCAAACCCGCAGAAAGCACAAGAGCATCTAAGCCACAAAAAATCCAACCAGGGCACAAGCTAAAAAAAATATGGTTGTGCATTGGAAACAAGCGCCATAGTGCCTTGAAATAGAATAAAAAAAGGCTTACAACTCTAAATGAGGTATCTCAAGTAATTATTCTTCGATACATTCCCCAAAATTTATATGTTAAGGGACAAGAAAATCATTTCGGGGGTGAATTTGAAGGCATATCTCTAAGGGCCTTGGATTCATCCAATGTTTTAAAAAACGGAATCGGTCAGCTACCAGGCCGAGGTAATGACTCGGTAATGACTCTGAATCGGTAATGACTCGGTCGACTCGGTTTCAATGACTCGGTTTTTGTAAAAAATACATTAAATATTAATTTTTTTGTACAAAAACATAAATTTAAAGATGGCATTAATCTGGTAATGGTGTAAGGCATCTCATATTCTAATGGTGTCTGCAGATTTAAAACAAAGGGACCTATAACTATAAATAACTTCAGCTTTTATTTGGATTGATGTATGTTTCCAGTGCCTAACTGTCCATATTAACTTGCTTGTGATATGTTCAGAATTGAGTCAAATTACAAATATTTCTATTTTGAGGTATTATCTAAAATGCTTATTGGAGCATGAGGTGCATTTTTAGGTGAAATATGTTGAAATGGTTGTGCATTCATTTAATCTATCTTTCTAGATAGTGAATTCATCAAGCAGTATGCAATTTTTTTTGTCTGTCAAATCAAAAGGCTTGGGAAGGGAATTGTCTTCTGTCCACCAAACTTTTTTATGAAGTTGCAAGGACAAGAGGACAGAATTTTTCTTCCATTTTTGTGTTGTCAGGCTGAATGATATGGCTGCAGCCTCCAATATTTTTTTTAATTCAAATATAATTGTTACTGTTCAAAAATTTACTTATTAGACAACAATTTTAACATTTATTTGATAGGCTTCAAATAAATTTTGTTAAGCCCAGCTGTTTTCAATCTTCATTTTAGGTTCTCCACATTTTCATCAGCATTCCTCTTTATGACACTAATGTGGTAGTGGTATGAAATCTCATGCTGTAATAGTGTCTCCAGGTTTAAAATCAAGGATTTGTAATTCTAAAGGACTTTAGTACAAAGAAGTGTTATTGGGAATGATGCATCTTTCCAGTGCTTAACTGTGTCCTGTTTGGAACTGAGTCAAACTGCATCAACAAACATTTTTTTTTTGTAGTATTATTGAGAATGCTTATAGGGGCATGAGATGCAGTTCTTGTGGTGAAAGTCAAATGACCAAAAGAAGGGGGACCATCATCAGCTAAAATAAAAATCGAATGACCAAAAGAAGGGGGACAATATTTTAGCAAGGCATTAGAGGTAAACAAAGAGGAACACGCCAAATCTCTGGATTTAATAAAGAGATTGATGCAAGTATCAAGGCTCAAGTATTTTGATGAATCCATCTCCCTAGAGACTAGAGTAGTTCCCTAATGTTTTCCAGCCTCAAACTGAGTTGATGAATTCAAATCAATAATCAAAGAAAAATAAAAAAGATGTGTGCTCAGTACTGAGGAAACCTAGGATGAGATAAAATCTCACTTCCATTCCATAGAACAATCAGCTAGACGTCGAAGGTCCACTCTTAAATTAGTTCTAAAAAAAATATCTTTGAGAAAGTCTCATAGCACACTTTTGAAGGAGTTGTCTATTTCATGGCACCCTATACAATGAAATGAATCCTCCAATAATCCAATAGTTTTCTGTGTAATCCACATTCCCATTTTAAATCAACCTCTACCTTCACCCCCAAACCAAATTCAACCTCAACTAAAATCCATGCCACCTGCTTGTTAGAATCCACCAAAACTATGGTTATATAGGAAAATGAATTTTCCAATATTATTGCTAATATGACTCAAAGAATTCCTAGACCAAAGCTCAATAGGTAAACTAGGGAGCTCCACCCAGACAAAATTTGTTCTCAACATCTCAGTGAAGGGATTGAAGCCAACATGCAATCTCTACAAATGTAAAGAACTATGACCCCAAACCTAGGTCCGATGGAGAATATTATCTGCATCCATATATTGTAGGAAATGGATCGCATACCAATTATTCATACGCATGCCTACTTTATGACAATAATCTAAATTTGGCTTCCAAAATTCCATCCCCCAAGAATTTTTTTACTTAAGGTTCCCTGCTACAAAATCTCATCTTTCGACCAATTCTCTCTCTGATAATCCAACCACCCGGTCAAACATAATGTCTGCAGAAAATCAGTTCCTTGACCTCCGCATACACCTTTGTTGCCTTATATTTTTTTCCTTTGGAAAGGGAATGTGATTTCTGAGATAATAACCATAGGTTTTCCTACAAGTAACCTTGACATCCAAAGAAGGAGGAAATAGGGAATTCCCTTTGGAAGTGTGAAAACCACCACCCAGCACCTTTTGTTTATTCAAGTAATTTTTCTTTGCAACATCCACCACCTATAGGAGCTCATCTGTATCTAGGATGTCATGGCTCCCCTTACCTACCAAAATTCACCCCTCCCCAACCAAGAGGATCATTCATATCACCATATGTCTAAACCAGATCAAATAGTACAAAGACCCTCACACCTTCCATCCAAACACAAATACACCATCCATCCAAACACAAATAAAGCAAGAGAAAAAAAATTAATAGAAACATGTAAGGACCATCACTCATAAAATGCCATAACTGCGCCACCTTCCCAAAATAGATCGCTAGAATGTGATCTCCGATAAAAAAAGAAGTTAGGTAAGCCACATAAATTTTCAATGGGAAAAATCAAAATCACCAGAAATTTTAACATCTATGTTCTCAACTGGAGTGTCAAATTATCTAGTAATAACTCCAAAAAACACCTCATCTAAATAGGAATAGAAATTAAATGGTCACCCAAAGTAAGCAAGCATACCACTAAGAAAGGAGGCTTGATTACTCTCCTGTTTAATCTTTAGCAGTGTCGATAGAGAGTAAACCACCATAGAGGGTTTCAGGATATACATGCATACGATAAAAGTCACCAATATTATCCTAGATACGATTAAGGATACAAGAGTGGTAAATCCAAGCATGGAAAGATTCCCCTTTATCATATCCTTGAAACTCTACTAGCTCTTATAATAACTGAAAGGCCTGAAATACTTACCAACGTCATCTTGAAACAGAGATATTGAAATCGAGAAAGGGAAGGAAGGCGCATACCCTTGAACAAACTGGTGAAAAGCGCAGTGCCTCTGTGTTATTATTTGGCGTTGGAGTCTGAAAGTGAGTTTGTACATGCGCTTGAGGCCAAGCACGTAGGCTATGGCGAGTGTTATCTCCCACAACACCATCTCTTCGAAGTGTATCTCGATTCTCTACTATATATGAACTATGGGAGGCCCTAACGGAGTCCGGACCAGAGAGAGTCGGCCAGGCCCTAAAGAAACATGATGGGATTCCTATGACTATTTTTTTCTGACTCGGCCTCGCTCAGGAGTCAGCCAGCAACAACTTAGAATATTGGTGTGCGAATGCCATGGAAATCTGGAAAATCGATTGAAAAAATGGGGTGAATGCCATGGAAGTTAGCTAGCAAGAACTTAGAAGATCGGTGTGTGAATGCCATGGAAATCTGGAAAATCGATTGAAAAAATGGGGCGAATGCCATGGAAATCTGGAAAATTGGGGGCGAATTTCATGTTTCCAGTTTTGTGCGCCTTTTTTTTGGTGGGATAATATTAAATAATTAATTATTTTTAAAATATTTTTTGGGCTAACTTTATTAAACTATAAAAAATGGGTTTTATATAAAAAATTCGCCCTAATAAAATTTAAAATCCATTAAAATTCGCCTTTGGGCTAAAATTCGCCCCTAAAATTTTCCCTGATATTAAGTCTTCAAGTATACCAACATCTAACCTGGAAATGATATTTACAAATGGTATATATAGAAATAGAGGCACCAACTCCACCTCTTCTAAAAATAAGGAATCGCTACTCTTAACATTACATAGGTGTCATAGGACATTAAAACCATATCCCATCGAAATCTAACTGAAAATATAAATGTAGATGAAAGAAGAGAAGAGAATTTGGGCTGAACTGTTGAGTATGCTAACATGTTGCCCCTTTTTCTATTGATTTGTCTCCTCATGTCATTGTTTCTTAAATAACCATGTATCTTGATTAAATATTACCTCCAATA
This sequence comes from Pinus albicaulis, assembly GCA_034641835.2. Taxonomy (NCBI): domain Eukaryota; kingdom Viridiplantae; phylum Streptophyta; class Pinopsida; order Pinales; family Pinaceae; genus Pinus; species Pinus albicaulis. The sequence goes on from CM076582.1 coordinate 200,459,013, forward strand.
ACCTCACAACTACTTATCACCATCACTTGTTATATCCATTTCATTATGAGTCCTTATCTTTCCTAAACTGGATTAGAAATTTTGTTGACAGATCACAAAAATCATTTAAAACCTATAACTGCACAAAAACTATAATGCTACTGTAATTTCTGGTAGTGCTATATTTCTTTTTCAAAAATGTACAGAAAACACTGAAAACCTGTGCAGACTTATACACTTTTAAATTTGATTTTTTGTTTAAAATTGCACTTGATAAGCAGAAGGTTTTTTATTAGGAAACCTTTTTACCTTTCTTCCATGTGGGCTGCAGCTTCAACAAACTTGTCCAAATATGATTTGCAGCCAAAAGTTGATATTGATCTTGTGGTTCTTGTGGATTCTTCTTTAATAGTGGCATTTTCTTCCTTTGAACCCTTTTTTATATTTCTTCTTTTTTAGGGTTATGTTTGCTACTCTAAAGGGGTTTTGTTTTTATCTTTCTTCTTGGACTCATTTGTCTTTGAACCCTTCAAATTTTCCTTCTACATCAATGACCTTTGTCACCAATCTTGGGTTGTGCAGAGCCTTAGATGATCCAGATAAATTTCTAATACCCTTTAAAACAAGACCTTTTACTTCGGATGATATGCTAGAATTTCATTTAATCAAAGATTTAAGGAACATAAATGAACATCTTCATGTTGTAAAGAAGAGGAACATAAGAAGCATTAGCAACATATGATATTGATAACGGAGTTTTTCAAGGAGGGACTACGTCTTCGGGCCTCAGTGTCAAGATGGTGTAGGCTGCTGCATTAAATTCTGGAAAGAGTGATGATGTACATGGATGGTATTTTCTATGTCATACAAGAAAAATGCCCTCACACAAGAGTGGTTGGACCTCTATTGGACTATATAAATCACTTATTAAATGACTGAACAACACACATTTAATTATCAATCCAGGGACATCTTTTTATTCCAATGACAGTTGCACTGTCTGTGCCGATACACCAACCAGAAGTAATTTCAGAGAAAATAAATCGTTGCTGAAGTAAATGCTAGAAATAAATCACTCATGCAGAAATAAAAGAATATACAAGATTTAAATCACACTTCAATTGATTTTTCTAGCTCACCACACAATAAGTACCCAATTGGTATTTCTATTATCGCATGTGTAACAACATTTAAGGTATTGAAATTGAAGCAGATATATTCCCAGCTGAACAGTAGCAATAGCACTCTAATGATACATAAACTGAAATAAAATTACATACATAGAATTACTTTAATCACTGCAATCCATGCTAAGAAGGAGGGCCCTTCCTCCCTAGCAGGGTGCAGGTAGAGAAAAAACTTTAATGGAAACTAAATAGAATCACACATGTAACAGCAATAATAGGATGATTTGTATTAATCTAAACACAATTACAGAGCCAAAACAACGTTGTTCTCTGCTAACCTCTCAACCTCTAGGGCTGAGAGCTATATAGTGGTTACATCAGAAAATCCAGGGATAGATCATTCATGAGAATCTTATGATTCTCATGTTGATCGAAATAGAACACATACAGTTATAACCACTTCCTAATAAAGTTCTAATTAGAAAATAAAAGATTACAATCGGAACTGCCCATAGGCTATTATCCCAAAAATACAATGCTAACAACTCCTACAGCTATCATAATGGAAACACAGTTGTAGTACAATTGCCAGAGAACAGATCAGCAACAATATCGACAAGAGAATTCAACGGTACAACTATGTCAGCAGTTCACCAACGAGTCTGTAACAGCAGTTTGTCAACACATCTGTAATAGGAAGTTGTAATAGCATCACTTTACTTAACAGAACTATCCAAACTACTCTCGTGAACTCTGTGTCTGGGATCTTTGGTGCTACAAATGACATCTAAAAGGACAACACAAAGACCATCAACCTTATCCAAACATTCACCATCAATTAGTCATAAAAAGGTATAATAGATCATAATAATTGGTGAATTGTCAAAGTAACGAAAGCAAGATGAAAGAACACAAGTTAGGGTAAAAAGGTATGAAAATGGGTAAAGATACTCCCATTGGTTATGGTTATGAGGAAAAATAAGGAAGATGAGTGTAGGAAAAATGTACAAAACCAGCACCCAACATCTCCCCCCAATTGAAATACTTGCATGTCCTCATGCAAACTCATCTCTCATGGGAATACCTTCAGTGCAAGTCAGTGAGATCATAAGCACCAGTTGTGTCCTCATCTGCAAACTTGTATCCCTGATTGGCCATCTACTGTCGTACCCAGGATTTTGACTCATACTTACTTAATTCGTAATTGGTCTAGTAATCCTGAATGGGCAACCAAATCAAAGGAAACTTGAAATTCAGTCCCAACCACAAAGAACCAATGGATTGTACAATATGTGTGTAGGTTGCTACATGTATAATAGCCACCACAAAATTCTAGAATGAGAATGGATCTCCCTTCAATAGCTCAGCACTGCTGGCTTCCATGTGTTTTAAACACCCTGTCAAAGCTCGACTCTTCATCATTGCGAATTGATTAAGGCAGAAATCCAAAATTATTCTTCTATAGGTGGCAGTTGGTTCTTTAATCCCAGGGATACTTAGCATTCTCCTGACTTCTCGTCTCAACTCAGCAACCCGTCCTAGTTCTGCCCGAACCAATAATTTTGTCTTCTCCTCATTAGTCTCCATAGATTTAATGGCCAAGTTCCATTCAATTTGATTTCTCATGAAGGATACAAAAGCCCTTAATTTAAGATCTCCCAAATAATAGAATATTGTCACAATCATCTGCATACTCACATGTTCACAAATAATGTTGTGTAAAAATAATTCACACAGCAAACGTTTCTCGTCAAAATCTGAGGCACGGAAAACATCCAAAAACGTTTGAGTGGAGGAACATAAATAAGGTTTGTCCTCCATAATGGCTTTCAACTGAAATAATAAGTAATGTTCCCAAAGAAAAATAGGATAGGATGGAGAAGGTTGCCTACAACCCAGCAAGTTGAGCGCGAGGTCATGAAGTCTCTACATATCTACAGTGAGGTCTCGAATCTGCTCCTATAACAGTAGTAGTTGTTCTTCTTGTATCTTCAGATCTTCTTTCTTCTTGTAACTCTCCCACCCTTTCTTCAACTCTTCTTCCATCCATATTTCATGTAAAGTGTCTATATCTCTCTGATGTTCCTTTAGCGAAATCATCCCATCCTGAAGGGAGATTACTTCTTGTTTCCATTTTTGTAACTCAGAAATTAACAGGAGTTTCTCAGAGTTCCATCTCGATATGGGACTCAGCATTCTCCTAAATTCAATACCTTCATCAATAGTAGGTGTACCAGCCTCTACTTCATGGGTTTGTTCCACCTCTGTTGCTGGTTCTTGTGTAACAACAACCTCTTTGGTGGGTTCCTATGTGTCAGCCCCTTTGTTTTTACCTAGAGTCACCTCTGTGTCCATTGTTGTTTCTTCAACAATAGGAGTGGCCTCCACAGGTTCTTGTGGGTAGACTTCTAAGTCGATTATTACAGGAGCCTCTACTTTAACTATTGTTTCTTGTGTAGCAACAGTATCATCAGTAGGTTCTTTTGTAACAACCTCCTGTTGTTCTGTTTCTACTTCCATTGGGATGATATTTTATTTACGGGCATTATATCCTGTTGTTGTTAAGTTTTGAAAACATTTCATGCATACTGACACTGGGATTTCCTTTCCCTCAAATAATTTCCGCTTCAATTCCTTGTTTTCCTTTCTTAATTTTTTAATTTCTAAACACAAGGCATTGGTTTCGTCCTTACCTAATGAGGAAGGTTGCCTTTCTTCTTCTAAAACTTCTTCTTCCATCTGCTTCTTGGCCGTAGGAAAGGGTTCTGTGGGTATGCTAACCTTCACTCTTTGTTTCGGTCTTTTGTCCCCAATTATTTGATCAATAGGCTTCTTCCCAATCCTAACTCCAACAGGGCGAGTCTGGGTCTTCTCCTCTGCCTGACTTCCTCCTGAAGTCGTAGAATATTTTCCCCGGCTTGTCCTTGGTCTTTTCTCTTGAATTATTCCCAAGTTTTTCCTTGCTAGCCTAGGGCATCCAACACAATTAGCTTAATGAGTTCATGATTAGTCACGCATGCCTCTGGGTGTACTGTTGTTTTTACTACTGCCGCCATGTGCTTGATGTTTCCAAGAAAAAAGAATGGAATATTAATTCTTTGATGGTGCTGAAGATGGTTAAGCAGAGGAAAGTGATAGTTGAACACTATCGTGGATCTCCCTTCGAAAGTGATATATTTGATCAATCCCATGGCAAGGTCTTCCCAAGGATGAGGAAGTGACAATATGTCAATTCCTCTTCCTTTCTTCTCTAGTTTCTCTTCCCCTACTAGGAAATCCTCTTTCAAGGGGGGGTCATTGATTTTTCTATTAAACCACCTCCACCCTTCTACTATTAATGAAGTTACCCAGGAAATTACCTCTCCAGTCACCTCCACTTACATGCCTTTTACTCGGGTTTTATTATTTTTCAAGTTCTAAGCAAATTCAATTGCCACTGCCTCGTCTGAGCCTTCAAGCTTCTCTAAAAACTCAACCCATCTAGCATCTCTGAATATATGGTAAGCTTCTTGGAAATTCTGCAGAGCATCCATAGAATTTGGCTCATGCCTGACCGCTACTCCACCCATCTCTGTTGTTTGTTTCTAAATTTGATTCTTAATGTTCGGCAACACTGTAATATCACTAATTTTCTGAGTTCACTTCTTTGTTGTTCAGTCCTAATGTAACATCAATGTCTCTGAACTAGCTGCTGCTCGGCACCTCTTCTTATCCCTGTATAAATTATATAACTTATGTGTTATATGTCCAAGATTCTCCTGATCACACACTATTTTAACTTCATGCACAATACAGAATCTATTCCACCATTAATCATCACATGCGGAAATTAAATCAATTGCAATGCACACATGAAACCATAAAAAATCGCATACATTAACACAGTGATTTAACGGGAAAGACTGAAGCTAAAAACCCAAAATATATGTATATAATATATGTCATATAGATCATGTAACAATCCTCATATGAATATGATCATATCAAGCTCTCAGTACAATACAATCACTACACACTAATCAGGCCTGATCTTGCAAATCCATGCACCGATCTTTGCCACCGGCTAGCCTGCCTCTACTATGCAATCCCTGCTAAAGAATGGCTCTGAATGAACTTTAATTCACCAAGCTTGTACTAAAAAATCCTCATAGGCATCTCCACTGAGTGTTGGATGCAATCAATGCATCACTATAGTCACAACTGATAGTCACACTTTCTCTTTCACCTACCTCTCCACTGGTCTCCACTGAAACTGCCATGCACTCTAGTTAACTGATGTATTCTTTAGTTGATTAATGAGTTAATATTTAGTGAGTTAATTATTAATTAATTCACACCACTCTCACTAGTGTATCAATCAGTTAGAGTAGATACAACTAGCTCAACTGAGTCTAACTGAGTTAAACTAAATACAACTCCACCAACTACTTCTATAACTCCACCAAACTCTGTCACATGAGTTCTAACTGAAGTCCTCCATGCATTAGCTCCAGTAAACCCTTAGGAATAGCATAATTCCTTCTGTTAGCTACTGTGCCACATCTGTGCACTTAACTGAAGTGCTCCAAGAGAATAAGATAATGTTTAGAGTCTAAATATTCGACATATCTATTTTTAGACTGGCAATCTAAAAATAGAATTCCATCTATTTTTAAAACTTGACCAACCATCCACAAATAGCATCCTGCAACTCATAGAATATGATCGACATGTCTAAAAATAGACATATTCTAAAAATAGACTTTGCGCCAAAAATCACCTGTGTGGGCCCCACCTAATTTAAGTGATTATTTTCCAACTAGGATCAAGGATGATGTTTCAGGATGCCTCCTTCACTGTTTCTTGTTGCAATCTTCAACAATCCCAATCGACGAGTTTACCATGAGAATGCAAGGTTTGAAAAGGAGGTTGATGAAAGGTGACAGCTTTCACAGATTTACCAAATCATACCCTACACTAATATTCATAAATGGATTATTATAAAAAGTGATGGGATTTCGTACACACACTCTTTTCCAACCAGATTCGATCATCATTAGCAATTCTGTTATTGATTAGGTGCATGTGAATTTAATATATATTTATGATTATAGCCTTTTTGCAATGATTTCAAGTCATATGCTCTCCCCCACCTTAATGGTGATGTCCACCCATGGTCGTCACAGGAGAGTCATTACTTTTCCAATTAATCACTGAATCATTAATGACAATCATTTACCTTTTTAATGACATACCTTGGGTGACATGGAGGAAGACTTGAGTTGACGACGTCCTTCTTGCAGTGCTCATGTTGTTGTGTTTAGCCGACATGGTCATTACTGCTTATGGAATGAATTACAAAGAATAGTATTCATGGCTGTCGGTTGCCAAGACAGCTTTTAAATTATTCTCAAAAAAACATAATAATCAGAATAAATTGGTACAAAAAAGGAAATTACATGAATAGCATCATCCTATGACATAGATCAGGAACGGAAGATGATATTACGGGGAGAAAAATATGGGTGTAACAGCCGCCACAAGAGTGGTTTTCAACTGTTACTGGCTGTCTGACTGCACCCTAGAAAGGGGTTTTCACAGTTATATTTATTTTTGTTTTTCTTTTATTTTGTTATTTTATTTTATTTTTTATTTTTTTATTTTTTTATTTTTTTAAAACAAGTGTAACAGCTGCCACAAAGGTGGTTTTCAACTGTTGCACTTATTTGAATTTCAAATTTTAAGGCTACAGAGGAGAATTTTCCCCTAATGTCATAACATGAAGATCAGAGTCCGCGACAATGTTGACAAATGATTCCTTCGAAGCGGGTTGATGATATAACCTTATACGGTGCCCATTAACCAGTAACGGTGTCTTAGCATTGTCAGTGGTGACCAATTGTACAGTCCCATTGTCAAAGACCGTATCCACTTCGTAAAGACCTAGCCATCTAGTGCAGAGCTTGCCTTTGAAATCTTTGAACCTTGAATCATAAAAAAGAGCCCAATCTCCTTTCTGGAAATTTTTCTTCTTAATAAACACATCATGCCATTTGGCTCTTTGTTGTTGAATGATTTATGTCTATTGAATGGCATCCAGCCGTTTCTCTTCCAACTCATTGAGATAGTTCAATATTTGAGTCTGTGCTGTACTCAAATCCAGATCGACCTACAATGTTGTTCTTAATGTATTTATTTCAAATTATATGGGGAATAATGGATTATTACCATACACTAGCTCATATGGTGAGAAGCCTATAGTATTCCTCCATGTTGTCCTGTAAGCCAACAGTACCTCTAGAAGTTTCTCACCCTAATTTCTTCAGTGGCTAGCTACTGTCTTTGTTAGGATTCCCTCAATGACTTTATTGGTGCTTTCTACTTGACCATTTTCTTGTGGATGATATGGTATGGTGATTCTGTGATGGATTCCATACTTTTAAACCAACTTCTTGATCAAATGAGATGTGAACTGAGGACTCCCATCTGTCACTATCTCTCTGGGTATCCCAAAGAGAACAAAAATATCTTGAAATAGGAAGTCTAAAACAGCCTGATCTGTTGCTCTAAATAGTACCCTTTCTTTGACCCATTTTGTGACATAATCATTGCAGACCAATTTGTATTATTTTTGCTGTTATGAAGGATTAATTGGCCCCAAAAAGTATAGGGCCCATTTCTCGAATGGTTCTATTGCTATCTGAGGCTATAATGGCATCTCATCTTATTTTAGAGTCTAGCCCATCCTTTGGCAACTATCACATCCTTTCACAAACTTCTTGGCATCCTGGAATATATTTAGCCAGTAGTACCCCGTTGAGAGTACTTTATGTCATGTCCTCTTATCAGCAAAGTGTCCTCCACAAGGTTCCTCGTTACAAGCCTTTAGGATCTCAAATACCTCATTTTCTCTAACACATCGCCTAATCTCGAAATCTAGCCTAGTGTGATAGAGATTTCCTTCTTTCCAGGAGTAGGTAGCGCTCTATTATATAATCCTCCTTCTTTCCTTGGAAGACAATTGGTGTGGGAATTTTCTTGCAGCAAGGTAATTAGCTATATCTTCATACCATGGTGAGCGAGTAGAAATGGAAAAAATATACTCATCTGGAAAAGAATCCTTAGTAGCAGCGTAGTCATCACTTATAGTTAATCTAGAAAGTAAATCAGCAACTACATTATCTTTTTCGGGTTTATCTAAAATAGTAATGTCAAATTCTTGTAACAGCAATAACCATCTTGTAACTCTACCATTAGTAACAGGTTTCTTCATTAAAAATCAAATTTCAGCATGGTCAATGTGTACAAATAATTGGTACCTGGAGATGTAGTGCCGGAATTTATTGATATCATGCACTACTGCTAGGAATTATTTCTCAGTAACATTGTAGTTAAGTTCTTCTAGAGTTAAGTTCTTACTGATGTAATAAATGGCATAAGGCTTCTTATCATCCAGCTGCCCCAAAACATCACCCACAACCATGTCAGATGTGTCTGTAGCAATATGAAACAAAAATTCCCATTTTGGTCCTCGTAAAATAGGTGTTGTTGTTACAAAGTTCTTCAACTTTAAAAAGTCTTGCTCACACTTTTCTGTCCACACAAATTCTGCGTCTTTCATCAGTAATGAAAATAAAGGAGATGCAATATTTGAAAAATTCTCTATAAATGGTAAGGGAAAATGATCCTTTTGAGTGGCCTTGTTAAGCTCTCTATAGTCGACACAGACCCTCCTGTTATCACAAAAAAAAAAAATCTTTGAAACTTGGTTAGTTACAATTTTTCCTAAGACCTAGTGTTAGATAGGGTTAGAGTCATTTTGATATTTTTCAAGGTATATATCATGGTTAAAGGTCTCATACCATCATTAAACATTGTTTATTAACCTCACTTCACTCTTCACAAGTCGCATGCCATGTTTTAAAACCCATTTGTAAAGTAGGTTTCGAAAATTTGATTGAATAAGCCCAGAAACCGCGTTTTCGTAGCGCGCCTAGTGAAAAAAGTCCATTTTGTGCTATGAAAACGCTGGTGAATTCGTAGTGAAAAAACCAAAATTTGCACACCATGCGCTACGAAATTGGGAATTTGCAGATTTGTCTCTGAGCTGTCATATCTGTCAAATACAGTTAAATTTTCCATCATTGGGTGTCCTTTATGAGTTTTCCTCCACGCATGCAACCATTATTTGTCATCATTAGAGGTCATTTTTCATAAATTATAGGTTAGTCATTATTGGTCCTTTCAAATTTCAAACAATTGGCCGTTTTCATTTGTCTCATGCAAGAAAACACTGCATGCATTCTTAAATGTTGAAAGAAAGAATTCGTGGTGAGATTCCTAGTTATCAAGCGAGGCTGTATTTCTTATCAAGCGAGGCTGTTAAATTTTCAAGCGAGGCAGAATTCTTATCAAGCGAGACTGAATTATATTCCTGAGTGAAACAGTCTATTCAACATGAGACTCAGATTGTTAATTCGCTGAAGACACAGGGTTTTTAGAAGGGTTTATTGCAGATTTCTGGAGATACAAGTTTCAAGAGGAAAATGCCTAAGGAGATAAAAATCCATGGGTTTGGTCATTGCTTAAGGACTGAACCTGAAGGTGTTGAAGCCCTTAAAAAATATAAGTCTATCGAAGCAGCTTTTAAGAAAGTTGGATGTTGGAGTTTTTGTGAAAAAATTCAAGGAGGGCACACTCAAGTTACCAAGGAGTTTGCCATAAATTTCACAGGATCAAATTCAAAGATTGGGTTCCTAAATGTACCAATTTCCCTTGAATTAATATCAGCTGTAACAGAGATCCCAAGAGGTGAAGACAGGTGGTTTAAAAATTTCAAATTTGATATGACACCATGTAAGATCTTTTTGAAACTAGAATTTTCAGAGGTTTACTTGAACAAGGTTGTGCCAAGGAGTTATGTCAGAGACACATTCTCCAATCTGCTCTACAATATTCGGAGACACTTCACTTGAGAGGGTAGATATCATAAGGTATACGCCTACCATTTTAAACTCTTGCTTCATTTCACAGGGATGATATCATTAGATTTACCTTTTTATCTCTTCAGAATCTTGGCTAAGATGTCTGATAAGGTACAAATGAAATTTGAATCATGTGAAACCTCTTTATTTCACCATGGATTAGTCAAACTAATAGTCTTACATGAGATAAAAAGGGAAAATAGAGATTGGGCAGAATTCATTTTTTTGAGTAGAATTGGAATAGAAGGAACAGCTGCCAGCCCACAAGCTAAAACCCCATCAAAGATTTCTGGTCCTGTGGAAACAAAGTCTAAAATATTTGTTAAACTTAAACCCAGGAAACAAGTGAAAGTACCAATGACGTCATTGAATATCCAAGAGACTCCTAGATCTATACAGAAGAAGAAAACCCTGGTTGAGGAAACAATTTTAGAACAGTCAACTAGCAAAGCAAATCCAAAGAAGTTGACTAAAAGTCAGAGGTTAAAAGAAAAGGGTAAGGCTATAGTTTCAAAGGAGACAAGAGGAAATTCGAATGACATACTTCAGGCTATCGACATAGAGGAATCTCCCCTAGTGCAAGAAGTCTTCATCAAATTAAATACAGGTGCTAGCAAATTGAAAAAATTGAAGACATCTAAGAAGTTAGAATTTTAAGAAGAGGTGGCAGAGTTTATTTTTAAACCCAGAAGACCCTCAACAAGGCAATCTAAGAAGCTGAAACAGTCAGATTTGGTGATAGAGCAAATAGGGGAAGAAAGTGCCACTGTTTTTTAAGAAACTACAAATGCATCATCTGCAATGCCTGAAGAAGATAAAAGTAGGGTCTTCAAGGTTCAAAAGGAAAAAAGAAACTATGAAGAGGTAAAGAATAAACTCAGGCTTGAAAATAATGAAATTGATAAATTGAAGAAAAGAGAAAGAATATATGCTGAAGAGAAGGTCAAGTTTGAAAGGATGAAAGGGTTTTGGGAGCTTGAGAAAAATCCAAATCCTGAATTGATTGACAGTCAAGCTCAGTTTTTCATCTGGACCCTACCTGCAATAAAGGAAGCCAAGCTCATCGGGATGTTTAACTTAAAACTGAGGGCTAATAACAGAATTCTCAAGAGGAGAATTGAATATTTAGAGATACAATTAAATCAGTTTGGAAATGAGCTACAGCCTAAACAATAAGTTTCATCTTTGAAATAAAATTTGAAGGTTATATAGTAATGCTCCATTTTTTATACTGCTCAAGGTTGATGGTTATTGTTATAAGAATGGATCTACACTTGAAGACTAAGTTTTAAAGGTTTCTGACTTGAAATTTTGAGGAAAAAAATGAGAAAGATGAAGACTCGGGAGTTTCGTAGTGCGCTATGAAACTGCTGCAGGATGCAGTTTTGTGATTTTTTGTAAATTTCAAAGAAGAAATGGTTCAGTTTTGAAGCCTTGATGCTGATGGGAGATATATATTGAATATAAATGAATATTCAAATGGTTTTGGCACATTTAATTGGAGTCTAAAGCATGTTTTTCAAAAGAAAGGTCTGCACTACGAAAACATAGACAGTTTCCTAGCGCAGCATTATGGCAGTTTCCACATCATTTTTGAAAATTTGACATATACGTAGATGGAGGTCAAATCTCTATGAATACTTTAAGACATTTTGCACGTGTTTTGAGTTCAAATTATGCAGCAAACGGTTTGAATTGGTATTAATGAAGCACTCAGCTACTATACAGGAAGCACTATCCTATTTTACAGGGACAGATAAGGAAGAGATAAAGGGGGTCTAACAGCAAGAAGATAGACATGATCATGGTCGAAGACTAGAAGATGCAGTTGTCAAGCATTGTTTCAAGTATTTAGATAAGGTTATTATGTTTTAATAAATGATGTTTTAGTCCTAATTGTATTAGGAGTCTAAATAGACAGTTTAACTGTCAGTTGTAAATGCAGTTTGTTTTATGAAAAGTGTTAGGTGTCAAATTTTGAATTCTCCTCAAAAAATTGGAGAGAATCCTAAGATGTAATGAATACTCTATAAAAGGGAGGAAATCAAATAGCATAGGGTTTTAATTTTTTTGGAACAAGTGTATTGTTTGGTATTATCTGCCACTCTGGTTTTATCTTAATACAGTGGTATCAGTTTGTTACTCAGGATTCAGAAAGGGCTATGGATGATTGATGTTGTTGTGTTTATCCTTTATCTATTACTTGTAGTGGCATGAGTGTATGTTACTTAGAACTCACTATGAAGGTGCTCTAACTTCCTTCATATATTCATGGACTGTGTGACCTACTGTTTTATTGTTTTACCGATGCATCTAAACCTTAATATGCCCTAACTTCCATATGAATTTGATATCCAAGTTTAGTAAAAACATGAAGTGACCCCATAATCCCAATGGATGCTTATTTATTGTAGTACAAAAAATTACTAAATTTAATCCATTTACTTACAGAGTTAGCCATCTGAATTTTATTTGAAAATCATAAAAACTTTGAGAGAGCCCTCTCAGGTTGAGGAGGCTAAGTCTCAGCTAAAAGCCTCGTTTTAAATAGTTACTCAGGGTCTCCTTGATTAGCAGCCTATCAAGACCTGATTTTGAGATAACACCTCCATTTTCCATTCTTCTTCGGAACTATGAAAAGCGGAGACACCCACTTACTACTAGAATTAGGGTAGATGAAATTAGCATTAAGGAGTTTCTGCAATTCTTCTTTTACTATCTCCTTAAGTGCGGGGTTCATTTGGCGTTGAGGTTGTCTAACAGGTTTGCAATATTCTTTAAGGTAAATATGGTGAATGCATAGGGTAATATGGATTCCTTTCATATTGGTATAGTCCCACACATATGCCTTTTTGTATTTCTGTAACAGATGTATCAGCAATCTATTTTATTCAGCAATCAGGTTAGGATTGATGTTTAAACATTTTCCAAGTTCAATTTCAACGGAACTGCTGATAGTAAGTGGAGTTGTTTTCAAATGTTCAATAATTACATCATCTTCCTCACCTTCTTCTCCCAAATCTCTAATGGAGGCAACAGGGAGTGGATTACTAATAAAACCATTAATAATATCATCCTTTGTTTCATCCTTAATGTATTGTGCTCTTCTAAGCATGAGAAGAGGTAGGGAAAGATCATATTCATGTGAAAATTCATCCCACCAAGGACTATTCAAATCCATATGAGGTTTTTATAGGGGATAAAGATTCGGGTTCTGAGTGGCCTTTCCATCAGAGATCACCATAGATCTAGACCTACATCCGATATGAATCTACAGTGGCTAGCCATGATCTTCCCAAGATTAAAGGATGACCCCCCATATTGGATTCGGTTTGTAAAATGAGAAATTCAGTTGGATATTTCCAGGAGGCTACAGTGATAACCACATCTTCAATCATTCCTTCGGGTTTAACACGGGACCTATCTGTTAGTTCAAGCACTGTAGGTGTAGGTCTAAGTCCATGAAGTCCTAGAGAGATGAAGAGGTCTTTAGTCATACCGTTAATCGTTTCCCCTAGATCAATCAGGGTATTGGTTATAGGATGATTGTCAATCTGGACAGCCACTGTGGGGTTCCCTGGGTCATTATATTTGGTCAACAAAGGCTGATCAATCATAAGATCGGACAATTTTCTCATGACATGAATAGTAGTAGGGTCTTTAGGTTTCCTCCCAAGTCTTTTGATGCATAGATCCCTCATTGTTTTAGCATAGATAGGCACTTATTCAAGAGCTTGTAACAGTAGAATCCGTAGATATAAATTTTGCAGCTCCTTAAGGAATTCAGATTCAGGTTGTAAGACCAGCCCAGTTTCAGTTAATCGTTGAGGGTATGGGGGATTCTAAATGCCAACAGCTGAGTCAGCTACCACCAAATGTACCAGCCTTACTCGGATTGGTTGTTGTAGGAACAGCAGACCTTCCTGAGCCGGCTGTTATAGATGTAACAACGGGTGATGTATCATATGTTAAATGTGTAACAGCTACCTCAGAATCTTCCATATCCTTCCTGGGTGATTCACTTTCTTCGATAATAATGGGAGTGTGTTCATATCTGATTACTTTCCCTGACCGAAGCTGAACCTCATCAATTCCAATAGGAGTAATAAGATAAGTTTGGAGGGTAACATGAGCATCCATTCTTAGGGCTACCTTATTATTTGGATAGGGGTTAGGTTGTACAGGTAATTGGGGTCGGACAGAAGGTGTAGGATTCTGAATATAAGGCAGTTGTAACTGTTGTTGTTGCATTGGTATTGGAGGGGGTACTGGACCTTGGCCATTTCCCCTCTAGTTTTGACCCCAAGGATTAGGTTTTGAAGGATATTGCATTGGTGGAGGAGATGGCCACTGGTTCCATGGTGAATGAAATTGTGTTGAGGAAGGAGTAGGATACTACCATGGATATTGTTGACTATTATAAATATTATTCCACGGATAAAAAGAAGAAAAATATGAAGGCATGCCTATAGGTCATGGTTTTCATGGTCTCTTTGATCCGATAAAATAAGAATATTGAACATCCTCGCTTGATTCTTGGAGTATCGCCTTAAGTCTGGGAAACTCAGGACACTGATTTGTAGAGTGCGCCAACTCATAGATGTTGTACAGTTTGACACTATTCAGTCCGCATTATCTTTCTAAATGTTTCTTTTTGCATCGGGGACAAAATATTGCTAAGGTTGCTTCAGCTTCTTCTTGTGCCTTCTTGACTTCTGTAGTGATCGGAGCAGAGAGAGTGCTAAGGAGATCACTTTTAAAATCCTCGAATAAGTTCCTGATCTCTGCTCTGGTTAGTCCTCCACTTGTGGACTTCTGTATCCAAAGTGAAGGGTCCTGAATTGAAACTTTCCCTTTGACTGATCCTCTTGAGCTACGTCGGCAAAGCTTCATTATCTCATCAAATGTTTCTTGCGATATGTATCCTTTTCCTATTATGTTCAGATGTTCCAGAAAATCATCTCTTAAACCTCTTAAGAATATTGGATTTAGAATATCTAGATCTAATTTATTAAACTTAGACCTATGTAAATTGTAGTGAAATCACTCCAATTATTCTTCCAGGTTTTCCTCCTCCTTTTGTGCAATTCGGAAAATTTCATCCTTCAAATCCTTGGTTCAGTAGTAGCCCTGATACTTGAAGAGGAAGGCTTCTCTCATATCATTCCATGTTTGAATTGTGCCAGCACCCAATCTCATGAACCATATTAATGTTGCTCCTTTCAAAGTAGCAGGGAATACAACTTCTCGTCGTCTGAAGTATATTCATAAACTCTACACAGCACATCGAATTCGAACAGAAAGGTATCAGGATCTTCAACAGCCATCCCTTGAAAGGATGGTAGGGACGATAAAGGGATGTTCTTCATAGGAGCCTCATCTTGTGTTACTACTATTGGGAATTCAAAAGTAACAGAGCTATCTATTTTGACATTCTCATCCCCCATGGCTGATTCTTCCTGATAGCATGAACTAGCCTCGAAGTGCACTGAAGACTGACAAATAGAAGGATCAGTATACTCCAGGATAAATTGCTTAACAGCACTACTAGTGTCCAATTGATGATCAACTAACCGTTGTTCCTCAAGTTTCTGATGATCCCCATTGGTCTCTCTATGTCCTTCAATTCTCAAATCCTGATCAATAATTCTCCACTGCTGTTTTGAATCTGAATTTTTGATATCAGGAGTGGATATGCTATTCGAAGGATGGTGAGGTCCAGCCACTGAAGACACCAATGGTCCAGGCCTTGATATGGTAGTTTCTTTCTGTGGTCTTGTCTTCCTATTATCTTTGTATGACGTGGACTGTTCCTTTTATTCCCTTGAAATCAGATCTCCAAAGAATGTTTTCCTTCCCAAATATGTGCTCTTCTTTTCCTTCTTATGACCCGTCTTTCCTGTAGTTAGTAGAGTGGGGGGTGCTTGTAGATGTTGATGTTGTCCTATCGGCACAAATGGGCCCTGTGCCTATCAATTCATCCTATAAGTGCTTCAGTTTCTATAGTAGTGAGCATGCTCAAGCTTGTTAGAGTGATGCGCAGGTTCTTACCTCTCGTCTTACCGTCCAATGACTGTATAGCTAAAGGCACCCTAAAAAACACCCAAAATTCAATTCCTAAGTGTCCCAGCAAGACATTTGCGAGCCCGCTCAAGCCTGCGAGAGCGCTGCACAAGTTCTTACCTCTCGTCTTATTTCCCAACAATTGTATTGTTGGAGACACTCTATGAAAACACACGGAAATTTCACTTCTTAGAAACAACTATGATTGATTGGATCATCACTGCCATCCCCAGAAATGGCGCCAAAATGTTGGACTATATAAATCACTTATTAAATGAATGAAAAACACACATTTAATTATCAATCCATGGATGTCTGTTTATTCCAATGACAGTTGCATTGTCTGTGTCGATACACCAGCCAAAAGTAATTTCAGAGAAAATAAATCATTGCTGAAGTAAATGTTGGAAATAAATCACTCATGTAGAAATAAAAGAATCTACAAGATTGAAATCACACTTCAATTGAACTGTCTAGCTCGCCACACAATAAGTACCCAGCTAGTATTTCTATTATCGCATGTGTAACAACATATAAGGTATTGAAATCGAAGCAGATATATTCTCAGCTGAACAGCAGCAACAACACTCTAATGATACATAAACTGAAATACAATTACATACACATAACTACTTTAATCACTACAATCCCTGCTAAGAAGGAGGGCCCTTCCTCCCTAGCAGGGCGCTGGTAGAGAAATAAATTTAAGGGAAACTAAATAGAATAACACATGTAACAGCAATAACAGGATTATCTATATTATTCTACACACAATTACAGAGCCAAAACAACATTATTCTCCATTGACCTCTCGGCCTATAGGGTCGAGAGCTGTATAGTGGTTACATCATAAAATACAGGGATAGATCAGTCATGAGAATCTTATAATTCTCATGTTGATCGAAATAGAACTCATACAGTTATAACCATTTCTAAATAAAGTTCTAATTAGAAAATAAAATATTACAATCGGAATAGCCCTTAGGCTGTTAACCCAAAAATACAATGCTAACAACTCCTATAGCTATCATAATGGAAACACAGTTGTAGTGCAACCACCAGAGGATAGATCAATAACAATATAGACAAGAGAAGTTAATGGTACAACTGTGTCAGCAGTTCGCTAACGAGTCTGTAATAGTAGAGTGTAATAACAGTTTGTCGATGGGTCTGTAACAGGAAGGTGTAACAGCATCGCTTTGTTGTAACAGCACTATCTAAATTGCTCCTGTGAACTCCGTATCAGGGACATTTGGCGCTACAAATGACATATGAAAGGACAAAACAAAGACCATCGACCTTATCCAAACATTCACCATCAATTAGTCATAAAAATGTATAATAGATCATAATAATTGGTGAATTGGAAAAGTAACGAAAGCAAGATGAAACAGCACAAGTTAGGCTAAAAAGGTAGGGAAAAGGGGTAAATATACTCCCATTGTTTACGGTTATGAGGCAAAATAAGGAAGATGAGTGTAGGAAAAATGTACAAAACCATCATCCAACAACCTCTCCACGAGATGTTCCACTACAAGAAATCTCATTCACAAAAAGGACTCCTATTAGTATGAAAATGACTCGCACATAATGACTATGAGTATCCTGCTAACATGGCAACAAAGGCATCTCTATCAAACATACATGTGACATTGAGTATCCTGCCAACATGGAAATAAAGGGATCTCAAACATAAAGAAAATCCATGATAGAAAATTACATCTCACCTCAAGACAAAAACAAGATCCCACATCAAACATCAAGCAAGGATCTATATAGCAGAATGCATCTCATAGCAAGGAAGTACTTGATCACATAGCATATACCTCACACCCTTGAAATCTCGTGGCGTTGAATATATTGAAGACAATTTCTCACACATTGAATGCTGACACCTGCAACTTCACTTTGAAAAGTGGTCGAAAAACATAAGGCTCGAATGGAAAATCTGACTGCAACGCTGAACTCGTGTCTCCGAGAGGTGTAGGATTGACTTTCAATTTGCTGAATTCTGACAAAGAAAAAATTTGGGCCTTAGGGAAACTTTTAGATTCCCCCTAGATTCCTAAAAGATGCTGCTCCACAGGGAATCTGGAAATCTGCAACTCAAAATAGGAATCTAATCTCACCTTTGAGATCCTTGTGAAATTCTGAGAAGAATGAGTATAAAGTTGACCTCATTCTGACACCAGTGAATTTTCGCCTCCAAGGAATCTGAAAGATTCCCTTAAGGTTCCTGAAGATTTTCCTCCACAAGGAATCTGCAAAACCATTGCTCAAATGGAAAATCTAGGCACACCATCGCACTCCCTGTGAAATTTTGGTTAAAATGCATATAAAGTTTAATACATTCTGACACGGGAAAATTTTACCCCCTTGGGATCAAAAGATTCCGTTGGCATCAAACAGGAATTTGTCTCGAAATTTGTGCATGATCCTGCCTCAAACTGCATGCTCCAACCTCTACTACCTTGGCCTCAAAAATAATGCTTGTACTTGGCTTGGGCGCACTAGGAAAAAATTGTGTTTAAATAAATGTGGGTCGGCATACTTAACAACGTCACCATTGGTGGCGTAACAACAAGGTCGTTTGGGTGGAGGAGGAGAGGTCAGGGGATCAAATCCTGACTCCTCAACATGGTCATATTGCTTTTTTTTATAACCACTACATATATTTTGGTTGGCACATTTTATAACCATGGAAATTTATGGTTATGGTATAAGCATTGGAAGTTTTGAGCGTGTTATATATATTGTATTGTTGCATATGGTTTGATGTTTTTTTTGTATTGAAGTTTGATTTGGAGTCGACATTGGGGGCTAGCCCCTTGTGGGCTGGGCGGGTTCAACCCTAGTCGGCTCCCCTCCCCATGGTTCCAAAGAAATGGCCACCACATATATACATGTTTGTATATGTTCCAACTGACTTTGTAATGTATCACCATAATCTTTAAAGTGATGAATTTACTTTGAATGGTTTATATTACCCACATGAATTTTTTTTTAAACATATTGGTTGGGATTTAATTTAATTCAAACCATATAAAGTTTTTTTTTTATTTTTTTTTTATTTTTTTATTTTTTTTTTAGTTGGGATTTAACTTAAGTCAAACCATATAAAGTTTGTTTTGATTTTTTGGTGTCTTTTTTTTCATATAATTTATATTTTTAATATATTTGTTTTATCTTTTATGCAAGTTGAGGACCAATGGAGGAGTGACATGTGTCAATAGATGAGAGGATTCCATGTGGGTCCCACGTGCTCATAAGGATGCCATGTGGCACACCGTGGGCCCCACGTTCCCTACCTTAACAAAACTTCAAACTGCTCTAACTTCTTCATATGAGCTCGGATTGATGCGTCATTGGCACCGTTGCGATCAGGGTGACGAGCTCTTCAATCTAAAGCTGATTTCGCCACATTTATTCCACTTTTAATTTTGAGCTTTGTACTTTCCACTAGTATGTGTAGATCCACCTGGATCAATCCTCCCCACTGAGGAGCTTTTGGTCCTCCAAAAGCATCAGCTTCTATCCATCATCAACTGCATTCAAATGTCTTTGAAAGGCACATTCCCACATGACTCCTTCACCTGACGTACTTCGGAATCAAAACGCAATACCAACACCTACAACTGCAACGCAAATGTCTGAAAAGGCACATCCCTTGAAGACTCCTTCACCTTTGTCCTTCGGAATCGGAATGCAAATGCAAACACCTGCAACTGCTGCGATGCATATGTCTAAAAAGGCATATCCCTTGAAGACTCCTTCACCTTTGTCCTTCGGAATCGGAATGGAAATGCCAACGCCTACAACTGCTGCAAATATCTACTCAAGTATGACCAATTATGACCCAAACATTCCCATACTTGCCACGATTTTACATACTCGGTGGTAAAGATTACATCAAATAAGAATCACACCCCAGCTATCATTCCAAGGCTAAAAACATCATTGTCGCATTTCGAAATGATGGAAAACACATCATCACTTTTACATAGAATAAATGCATCACATGACTGACAAAACAAGGCCAAAATATCAGTGTTTCTTAACAAGTGATGGAAAAACACATCATCCCTTTTACATAAATAAATGCAACACATGATTTACAAACATGGCCATGACACACTACCACATTTAGAAAAACCATCTCTCACTTATGAAAGTGAATGGATCATCTCCATGTGGCACATTTTCTTGTCGAATAGTCGTTTCAACTAGTTCATGCACCGACGCTTCGTCCTTAAGGTGCTACTCTAGATGAAGACTCAAACATGTGGCTCTTTGATGGCCACTTTGGTTGCAGTGGCCGCAGAAGTTATTTTTCCTCCAGACCTTCTTAACCAATTTCTTTCCCTGCTATGGAGAAGGTTTTTCA
Source organism: Pinus albicaulis (assembly GCA_034641835.2). Lineage (NCBI taxonomy): Eukaryota > Viridiplantae > Streptophyta > Pinopsida > Pinales > Pinaceae > Pinus > Pinus albicaulis. Next base: position 200,479,529 of record CM076582.1, read on the forward strand.
TGCCTCAACCTCCTTTGTGCTACCATTCTTTTCCAACACTCAGCAATGACATGGTTATGCAAACCACAAAAATGACAAGTTTTCTTATGCCATGATTTATGTTCATGATTAACAACATGCTTATAATAAAAATGAACTTGTGAATATTGATACTTGTTATACCTTTTCTGGTGGTCTCTAGTGAAATCATGGTGATGATAGCTTGTCTCAGCTCTTCTCTTGCGACATGCACTTCCATGGGGTGATGGCGAAGTGTTCCCATCATTCTTTTCCCCTAATGATTTCAACAATGTTTGTTTTCCTTTGATATCCTTTGAACATCGTGCCTTTAGTGTATCCAAAACCTATGTATCAAGGTCTATGCACAACCTGAAATGGTTGAGTTATGCCTTGGCCACGAATTCCAAGTCCTCCTCCTTGGTACCCCATATTGGTAAGGAGTCTCATGTCGGTTCCTATAATGGGTATCTCCACACTTCCAATAGAAATGATATCATGTGAAGATGAAAATAAAGAGAAATCAACATTGTTTAGCTCAATTGTCGATTTTGAAATAGGTGAAGAGGGCTTCTCTGAGCCTTCTTTGTGCTTCACTTCCTCCAAGGCCTCTGTCGCGACTTGTAATTGAAGATGCAATCATTGCTTCTCCTCCTTATCTTCTTGTAGGAGTGCTTTCAATGCCTCATGATCTTCTTGACAACTTTCGTCATTGTGTTTCAATTTTTACAATGCCTATAGTGTGGCATGCTACTGAAGCTGCAATCGATGTTTGTCCTCCTTATCCTCTTGCAGGAGCATTTTCAACTCAGTTTTATTTGCTACTTGTGTCTAATAAGCTTCATACAACATGTTCGCTTTCACGGACACCTTAAGAATGGTCTCATACATATCTTTGACATCCTCCATTTCTCAACTCAGTGAACATTCAATGGTCCATGTTTGCAATCCAAATCAGCAAGAAGACTGCTCTAATGCCACTTTATCTGGGTAAATTCTTGATACCCTTTAAACCAAGACCTTTTACTTCGGCTGATGTGTTAGAATTGTATTTAATCAAAGTGTTAAGGAACATAAATGAAAATTTTCATGATGTAAAGAAGAGGAACATAACAAGCATTGGAAACATATGATATTGATAACAGAGTTTGTTCTGGAGGGACTACGTCTTCGGGCCTCAGTGTCAAGATGGTGTAGGCCACTGCATTAAGTGTTGGAAAGAGTGATGATGTACATGGATGGTATTTTCTCTGTCATACAAGAAAAATTCCCTTACACGGAAGTGGTTGGACCTCTCCATGAGATGTTCCACTACATGAACTCTCATTCATAAAAAGGACTACTATCAATATGACAATGACTCGCACATAATGATTATGAGTATCCCACCAGCATGGCAACAAAGGGATATCAATCAAACATACATGTGACGATGAGTATCCCACCAACATGGCAATAAAGTAATCTCAAAAATAAAGAAAACCCATGATAGAAAATTACATCTCACATCAACACAAAAACAAGATCGCACATCAAACATTAAGCAGGGATCTATACAGCACAATGCATCTCATAGCAAGGAAGTACATGATCACACGGAATATACCTCACATACTGGAGCTATCTAAAGAAAAGGATAATAAACTATTGGATCTGTTTGTACCATCAATCTCATGGCATCGAATATCCTAAAGACGACTGCTCACACTTTGAATGCTGACACCTGCAACTTCTCTTTGAAAATTGGCTAAAAAACATAAGGCTCAAATGGAAAATAGGACTACACCACTAAACTTGTGTCTTCGAGAGGTGTAGGATTGACTGTCAATTTGTTGAATTCTGACAAAGTTAAAATCTGGGCCTTAGGGAATATTTTAGATTCCCCCTAGATTCCTCAAAGATGCTACTCCACAGGGAATCTGGAAATCTGCAACTCAAAATAGGAATCTGATCTCACCATTGAGATCCTTGCAAAATTCTGAGAAGAATGAGTATAAATTTGACCTCATTCTAACACCGGCGAATTTTGGCCTCCAAGGAATCTAAAAGATTTCATCAAGATTCTTGAAGATTCTCGTCCACAGGGAATCTGCAAAAGTGTTGCTCAAATGGAAAATCTGGGCACACCATCACACTCCTTGTGAAATTTTGGTTAAAATTCATATAAATTTTAATACATTCTGACATAGGAAAATTTTACCTCCTTAGGATCAAAAGATTCCCTTGGCATCAAACAGGAATCTGCCTCGAAATCCATGCCTGCTCCTGCCTTGAACTACATGCTCCAACCTCTATTTCCTTGGCCTTGAAAATTGTGCCCATACTTGGCTTGGGTGCACTGAGCAAAAACTGGGTTTAAATAAATGCAGGTCAGTGGACTTAACAACGTCACCATTGGTGGCACAACATCAAGGTCGTTTTGGTGGAGGAGGAGAGGTTGAGGGATCCAAAATATTTAGCTTTGAGATGGAATAAAAAATTACATGTAAAATTTCATCTTAACAGTGAAACTTAAAAGGCATGAACATAAGAAGAGAGAAGCACATAGAATCATGCAAGAAGACAAGAATTTGATATCGAAGTTCATCTAGGAGGGACTACGTCTCGAGACCCTTCTCAATCAGTGGGGAGGCCATCTTTCATTAAGTGGAAAATAAAATGAAAGTACAAGCATCAATGCAAAATTACACCCTTATACCTCCATAGCTGAAAGTGCCTGAAAATTGGAGACCTCTGATGAAGAAATAGATAACACTGTTGGATTCGTGTCACCGAGAGGTGTAGAATCCATATAAAATTTTCCTGATTCCAACGCCGGAAAAATCTGGGCCCTCTAGAAATAAGCTCAGTTCATGGTTATGCCGCCCTCGACAAATTCATCTACTATAGGAACTGATCCTACCTCCTCGGTGTCCATAATCAATGGTGGTTCATAAAGCTTCATATTTTTGACATCCACGACCGATTACATCTGCATGTATATAGGAAAATAGAGTCAGAAAGCATTATTCCCAATCTTCTCCAATATGGTAAATGGACCATACCAGATTGGTCACAATTTCTTGTCTTCCCCCTTCATTCAATCCTTGCTAATATGGAACCACGCCTTATCACCAACTTGAAATTTATGGTCTACTCGGTGCTTATCATGTCGTGCCTTATATCGAGCCTGACTCTTTTCCAACTTCTCTTGCACTGATTGGTGAATTTTCTGTATCTGTTGGATGAACCGATGTTCTTTGTCCCTATCATCATGTCCACTAAAATCTTCATCCCTTCCATAGATCATGTCAAAAGGGTCCTTTGGTAGGTAACCAAAACAAGTCTCAAATGGTGAACGCTACATAGAAGAATGCACTACTCGATTGTAGGCATGTTGCACATATGGAAGATGCTCATCCCAAAACTTGGGATGTTTGTTGAAATAGCCTTGCAACAAGTGTACCACGGTACAATTGACGACCTTTGTTTGTCCGTCAGTTTATGGATGGAAAGTCGTACTTCTCTTCAACTTGGTGTCCATCATTCACCAGAAGCTGGTCCAAAACTCTCCGAGGAAGCGAGAGTCTCGATCTAACATAATCGATGTGGGCAACCCAAACTCGACCCAAACAAAATGAAAGAAAAGATAAGAAATCTTCTTAGCAGTGACCTGCTTTTTACAAGGAATTAATATACACATTTTTCTAAAACTATCTACGACAACATACAAATATTTGTGACCCTTTCTAGACATAGGAAAACCTCCTACAAATTTCATCAACACACTTTCCCATGGATGACCTAGAATAGGGAGTGGTGTGTAGAGCCCGAGTTTTCTATTAGAGGACTTTGAAACAAAACACATCACATATCCCTTTACAAATCGGGTTACAATGTTTTTCATATGAGGCCAAAAGCAAAACCTTTTCAAATGACATAAGGTTTTTTTCGACACTAAAGTTACTGGATACAAGATAGGTGTGCCTCTCGAATTACATGTACCCTAATCCTAATGATGTGATTAATCCAAAAAAAAATTTATCTACATGTACCCTTTCTGTTGTGGGTATGGATAATTTTCCAAGGTGATACAATAGCTTCCCCTACAAATGATAGTTATCCACCTATGATCCATGAGTTAGTTTTGCATATATTGCTTTAAAGTCATCATCGTTAGCGTGTTGTGCAGCATAACTTTCAAAAGACAATGAAGCATTATGAAAAATAATAGAAGCAGCAATAGGAGGGCGAGAGAGAATATCTGCTACTTTATTGCTAGTGTCCTTATTATACTTTATTACCAGATGAAATTTTTGTAGAAAACCCATCCACCTGAAATGATGAGCCTGTAGTAACATGGTCTATGATTGAAGGTATTGCAAGGGCTGGTGATTCGAATGGATAATGGTTCCTTGTTGATTAGGAAATGTTTCTTCTTTTTCATACTTTGGACCAAGGCATACAGTTCCTTGTAATAAGTGGGGTAATTGATGACATCCTTGGAGAACTTATCTGAATGGTAATATATCGACTTCTTTTTCTGCAACAGTACAGCCCCCATGGCGTATCTACTAGCATCAGTTTCGATCTCAAAATTTTGTTGGAGATCGGGTAAAGCCAGGACTGGTGTGGTGCTAATTTTCTATTTCAATGCTTTGAAGGACTTATGCTAATTTCCTCCACACTAAAATTCTTATTTTACGCTTGTCAGTGCGTGTAAGGGTGATGTAATAACGGAGAAGCTGGAAATGAATCTCCTCCAATACTGTACTGCACCTAGAAAACTACAGACCTCTATTACATTGGTAGGCTTAGGCCATTTTACAATCACCTCAACTTTGGAGGGGTCTATTTTTAATTGACCATTACCAACAATATGACCTATGTAAACCAAATATGTTTTCTCGAACTCACACTTTGACAATTCACATACAGTTCTTCTCTTTTTAATACATTAAGCACTTTCTTTACATGGCATACATGTTCATCCCAAGTCCTACTAAAGACAAAAATATCATCTAAATAAACAAGTACAAATTCATCAATGAAAGGCCTACAAATATCATTCATGACCCTCATGAATTTTTCTAGAGCGTTGCACATTCCAAATGGCATCACCATCCACTCGAAAAACCCCTATTTGGTCTTGAAGGCGGTTTTCTACAAGTCCTACTCTGCAATTTTGACCTGGTCATAACCACTACGCATAATCCAATTTGGTGAAATAGATAGCATTCTTTAATTTATCTAACAAATCATCAATGTGAGGGATAGGGTATTGGTTTTTCACCGTGATTTTGTTTAGCGCCCGATAATCCATGCACATCCTCCATGTGCCATCTTTATTAGGCACTAACACAATCGTCGAGCCGCATGGAGAAGTGCTTGGCCAGATGACCCCTTTGTCCAATCATTTTTGTACCTTCTCTTTGATCTCCTCCATCTCGATAGACGACATCCTCTACATACCAATGTTTGGAAATGGAGCATCATGTTGCAAATGGATCTCATGTTGGATTTATCATTTCGGAGGAAATCCTCTGGGTTCCTACAACAACTCATCATATTTAGAAATAAATTCACATAATTCCTTTTTATGAGCTGGATCACATCCTCGGAAAGCATCATAAGTTTCTGCATCTTTTTCTCTCACAACCATGAGAAAACACCCCTTGCTGGAATTCACCAATCTCTTCATCTGTCATGCACTTACAAGACTGGCATTGACCTTGGTTTGATGAGTTGTTCTAATATATTCTACCCCATATTTTGTGATTTGGTATTTATTTTCATGTCAAAAGAAAATTGCTTTCTTGTCGTAAAGATAGGGACTCCCTAACACAATACCACATATATCCAATGGTATGACATCCAATTCTACTTCATCCACAAGTTTAGAAGCAATTACAAATTTAACCTTACATTGCTTGGTTACATTTAATTTTACTTTGTCATATATCCATCCAAGTAGATAAGATTTCGGATGAGGCTTATCTTCTAAGCCTAAATTTTTAACCAATGATTCTGAGATTAAATTTGCTTGAGATCCTGAATCAAATTGAGTTTCTACTTTTCTATGATTTATGAAAACTCTAATATGAAATAACTCAATTCTCTTTCATTCGTTAGGAAGAGGCTCATATGTTGCACTAGTTCTTCCATGCTATTCAGAATTAACATGAAGAGAAAGAGTACCTTTTGTGCCTGCTCCTATAATCAATGCCTCATCGCCAAAGTCGGATCCAATGTCTTGTTGTGCAGTTGCTACTGTCTTTTGCTTACCCTTTCCACCATATCTCTTTGGCTTATTTTTTGGGTACAAGTTCCAACAATGATCGTCGTCATGACCTTATTTTTTGCAATGAGTACAATAAGGCTTTTCTCCTTCATCTTTCTTTGTTGATGTTGTCTTCTTTGCCTTTCCCTTTCCTTTCCCCTTGAATTTTCCATTTTAAGGTTTGGAAGGTGGTTTCTTTGAATGATCATCTTTATCATTTCTGCCCCTGTTTTCAAGATGAATGGTCTTTGCACTGGCCAAGTCAATAGTCGTAGGTTCAAAATTAACAATGAATGTCTAATGTAACTATGTAAAGACCCAATATGCATAGTTACCACTTCAGGTGAATCTAATGAAATTCCCAAACTTAGTGCTTTTTTCTAAATTCCTCGATAAAGCTTTGCACATTTTGGCATTTTCATTGCCTTAGGTATTTCCACTCCATTAAGGATTTTTTCTTATAACCCAATGGATATAAATGATCTTTTAGTGCAGCAATAAAATTTGACAATGACGAAAGAAGGTTACCCAAATTATCGTTGCCCTGCAATTTTCTCTTTCACCAGATAAGAGTGATGTCATTCAGTCAAAGAGAAGCCAACTGGATCCTTGCCTCATCCTCCATAATCTGTTGAATCCTGTGGTAGAGTTCAATCTTCCTAATCCATTTTTTAAGCTTCTCTGCATTACTTTCACCATTATACATGGGAAGATAACATTTGACATCTAACTTAAAGAAAGTTTTATTAGATGCATTTCCTAAATTCCTATGATGATGGTGAGAATAGGAGGAAGATCTTCACTCATAGGAGGAGAAGAAGGTGGATCTCCTCCATCATCTCCATGCGCTGAACCTCGTCCCTCTAAAGCATTCTGTCATGCTTTCTTTATTTTCTCAAGCTTAGAGAACAACTTCTCGACCTAATCTACCATGGTGTAGAATGTTTTGCGGAATTTTAGCTTCTCCTCATTTCTAACATCATCATCCATGTTTCTTCTCCAATGTGCACATCTTTCCTCGGGATCAAAAGACTTTATTTTCCCTTTGCCTTTTCGTACTATTTCTAGTTAGCATAGAAACATGCAATTCACATATACAAATACCTGCTCTGATACCACTTGATCCAAACAGTTCTTTAGCTTTGTGATGGAATAAAGAATTACATGTAAAATTTCATCTTAACAATGAAACTTAAAAGGCATGAACATAAGAAGAGAGAAGCACATAAAATCATGCAAGAAGACAAGAATTTGAAAATGGATTTCATCCAGGGGGGACTACGTCTCCGAGCCCCACTCAATCAGTGGGAAGGCCCTCTTTAATTAAGTGGAAAATAAAATGAAAGTACAAGCATCAATGAAAAATTACACCCTTATACCTCCATATTTGAAAGTGTAATGTTCCCAAATCAGGAACAGCTACACTATTGGTAATATCTCAAGATATTACCAATGTGGAGCTACAACAATATGTAAAACACCCCCAATGGAGCAGCAGTGATACATTAACACATAAAATGCCAGAGAATCCAAATAGCCATCATATTAAATCATATCAGCATAAGATATACAAACCCTTGAGAAAATGATCTCTCAAGTAAGGCACTACAAGTCTCAAGAGGAATGTACATGAGAATATGAGAAATGCTGCTACATGAAATAATCCCTAGGCTATAACTGCGTAGTTTTATATGGAAAAACTGCTGAACATATTTCAATACATAGATATGCAAATAAATGGCTCATACAATCATTGGGAGAGAAGATCTAAGCTCCCAATCACTACCTCAAATCAATCCTAGAAGGATTGGCTAAAATAAGCAAAACTACAGAATGTCAGAGTTGCTGGGTAGAAGCAGCAACTCAAGAACTAGAAATAAGTGGAGAAGACTTAAGATGCTCCAATAAATGACAATATCTTCTCCAATGGATCTCTAGAGTGAAAGGCTGCTCCTTTCACCTAAGATCTCACCCTCCAAACTATTTGTTGATCCCTCACAGCAAATACTCTCCAAGAATAACGATGTCTAAGAGAGGGATTGTGCTGCTAATGATGGTAAGTAGTTGGCTTGGTGCCAAAGATGGTGGAATAATCTCATAAACCTCCCTTACTGATCTCCCAGGGGAAGGGAAGCTCCCTCCTGTGGAAAACTAGCCAAGGATGGTGTTGTAGAAAACCTCCCCAACAACATCCAACAACACTGCACAATCTCCAGCTGAAACTGCACTGATGAAGAAGGTTGATGCTTGACCTCAATGTCTGAATATGGGGAATGGAGTTAAATCCTTTAATATCTACTCAAGAAGGAGGGGAAATCCTAAACAGTAATTTCCCAACAATTCTTGCTAAGCAGCAAGAGATTGCAGCAAGTCTAAAAGACTAGAGATGAATAATACTCAACATGAATCACAATGGTTGCCTTGACCTCCTTTTAAACAATGTGAGCTCCTCATCCATGGTTCCCACTCATGATAGCTTCCTTCTCAAGAAACCTTCCCTCCTCTTTCACTGCGGTGTCCCACAAGATACCTTCTGCCTCCTACCACTGCGCAATTTGACTTGGTCAAACTTGACCTAGTCTTCCTACAAAAGTCTCTATTCACACATGGAGGTGTGAAATCCAGATCTATAAGTGATCATCTTTCACACTCAGAGGATTTTTATTCCTTATTCATGAAATTAATGGGTCTCTTACCTATTTTATTTATCTCCTATGTGAAAATGGCAAAAATCAATGTTCCATAAAAATTGGGAACATTACAGTCCTCCCCTCTCAAAGATTTCTTGTCCTCAAGCAAGTGCAAGGATAGACTGATTCATTTTCCCCTTACTCTCCCTGTAGAATCCATGCATTATTAACTCCTCCAAGAAAAGGATTCCATATAATCAATCAAGTGTCCAAGTTGTCCCTCCAACATATGCAATCTAGCTTTTGGTGAACATCCCCAAATAGTTGTCATGTAGAAACAAATATCCATGGAGGAAACATTGGGATGTCTAAGGGCCTCCTTGATGCATGGGATCTGATATAAAATGGGACTCATCATCCCCATATGAATCTCCCATCCCCAAGCAATCATCCATACAACATAAGCCGCCTCCCAACATGGCAACCCATAAAAATCTCCCTCCACCTCGAGCTTCGGAAATGAAGGTGGGCTGAAAATCTGAATATGGCAAGCTTCATAACTTGCCCCATGTTTTCCTCCTCTCCACTTATTATGAGTGTGGAGTGTGTGCTGATCATGGGCTGTAAAATTATTTCCTTCAAGTGGAAAAAGGAAGAGCAATCCTCCAAGGACCTCTCTTCCATCAATGAAGAACAAGCTGGTCCAAGACACTTCATCCATGATGAATAGGATAGGGTCATAATAGAATGTTCCAATTACATTTTTGCTATAGTTCATACCATGTGCATCAAGGTACAAAAAATTTCTTATATGGTTACAATGCAACCTCACCGACCGTATCTCACAGAAATAATAAGGAAAAGTTATTTGGGGAGAAAATATTTCACTCACTACTCGAATAGTAATATTGAGTGAACAACAATATAAAGATCAACAGTATGCCCATATACATACAATGGATGAATATCATAAAACTCATGGCCCGCCTCAAAAGAGTGGCAACAGGTGGTTGTTCTGGCCATAACTTCCCCTCATGTTCTTTGGCTTAGAATGATAATACAGAGTGAAATCTATGGGAATCATTCTTCAATGGATACACTCAACCTCAGGTCCTACTCAAAATCATGCCTCCCATCAACATACCAGAAACATCAACAAGGGAGATCATGATCAGCAACAAAATATGAAGACCACTGGTGGTTTCATATGGTGCTTGGAGGCACAAACAATCTCCCAAGTGGATGCAACGTAGTTTTAAAAACTGTTGTCTCAAGAATGTACAAGGAAAAATGTTCTGAAATACAATGCTAATCATATGAATTAGCTGAGCATTTGTGGAGTGGAAATTTTTTTTCCCAAGGCCATGTGTAAGATGGTTGGCCCCATCATATTGTTTGGCCCAACTTTTCTCATGGAGCAACATGAAAAATTTTCCACTTTGAGGAACCATGCACTGCAACATAATGATAAGAGTATGCAAATCAGAAAATGTAAACACAAGGCTCTTACCATAAGTTGGAAGTAATATGATAGATGGATCCATGTGTGTGACCTTGCTCCCAAGTGACAGCACTATGAGCTCATGCAAAAGGGCTCTTGCCCATGCCAATCTTTGTCCCTTGACATGCTCCTTGTCGAGGACTCTCCTGGATGCTAAGCGTCGTTAGCCTCCTATATCAATAGGTGTCATTTTTCATGATTGTCTTGATTGAACTATGGAATATGTTCAAACCTTTTTCTTGAGCAAAGGTGTTCCATATTCTTGAAAAAAAATAGATATGAAACATCTCCCAAGATGGAAATGCCTCTTGATTAGTCCAAGCCAAGGAGTAGTCCCTTTTCACTATGAGAGTTCCCTCCTCTACTCTGGCAACACCATATATCATATGAGAGCAAATCTGCCTGTGCTCTCCCCAAGATAGCTCAAGCAACCCAAGTGCTTTCTACCTCCTCATGCTCACATCATGTAACTCATGTGATGAAGGTATCATGACTGATATATGTACCATATTAGCACCATGTATCCCTACTCCTTGCTGCTCAATGATGTAAACATCCTGCCACCTCTTCTCCATTCCTATCCTCCTGAAAAGAGGATACACCAAGTGATGGCCAAACTCCTTCAAGAGGAGTCAATGCAACCAAGCCTCTTGCTGCCCGGTATCATATATTTGCAAGTGTCTAATCAGCCCCTTGCTTCTCATCCACACCCACTCAACTCCTTGTGGATTTCTTCTCCTCTTCTCTCCATTGGTTTCCCTTTCATGAGGATCACCATTCTCCCAAGCCATATCTTCCCCTTTGCATTTCATGGAGGTTTGAAATGCAGCTCCTTGGAGACCTTCTAGAGAAGATCTCTCACCCATGACTATGTTGAATCCATGAGGACCCAAATGTGATGGAGGTAATATCTCCTCTCCACCCATGTTTAACAGTGCTGCTAATTCCTCCAATGGTGTAGCAGTTGTTTCAATCTCCGGTTCAAGATTTGTTTCATTGTTTTTCATGGGAGTGTCATGGCGTGTTTCATCCTCCAATTTTTCACATCCCAAACTCAATGGCTGAATTTAACTCATCAAAGAAGCATGAGGATGGTGGTTTACTTCCTCCTTGCACAGCACAGTGCAATCAAGATGCTCTAAAATAGCAAAGTGTGTTGATTCTTGGACATTTAAATATGAATTCCCACATCCTTTTAAATATTCTTCTAAAATAAAAAGTGGGACTCTAATCATACCTTGATGGATCTTTGGATGTTCTTGTGTGGCTGCAATGGCTTTTCCTTCTGATGCAATGGCTGCCTCCTCTATAGATTTAGAAGGTTGATCCTCCAAAGCTGTAGCATCGTTGGTGTAATCCTCCTCCCATGGTGGTGTGAGCCTTTCCTCCTTTGTTTTCTCTCCATAAAAGGTTCTGATTAACCTTTGAGAAAATTATGCAAAAGAACTCGCCCTTGAATGGACCAAGGGTTTGAACCACCAAATAGAGACTTCATCCTCCATGCACAGCACTACAATATCCACTGCTTCTTTCTCCACCACTGGATGTAGCAGGAAAAATGCCTTCAGCTTCCCCACCCAAGCTCTTGCTGAAGTATCCCCATCAAATGTAGACAATAGGAACCTATTGCCTCTGATTTCCTTTATACTGCAGGGCCTTCTCTCCTCCTTCTGCTAAATAAAATGTGGGAACGTTGTAGTTTCCCTGAATGCTCTAGAGTGAGATTTATATTCACCCAGGTACTTACTTAAGATCTGATGATCCACGTATCTTCCATGCATGTCTTCCTTGCCTTCATGAGAATAGGAAGTGCATGGACCTTCCTCTTCTTCTCTTTGCTTCTCCTCCTCAGGGAGGCTCTTCTTTGTTGTAAAAATAGATGAGAGAAAGCTCATATTCTTCATCATCTCTTTCTGATACCAAAGTCACAGGCTGTGCCAAGTTCGATGCTCTGATACCACTGTAATGTTCCCAAATCAGGAACAGCTACACTATTGGTAATATCTCAAGATATTACCAATGTGGAGCTACAGAAATATGTAAAACACCCCCAATGGAGCAGCAGTGATACATTAACACATGAAATTCTGAAGAATCCAAATAGCCATCATATTAAATCATAGCAGCATAAGATATACAAAACCTTGAGAAAATGATCTCTCAAGTAAGGCACTACAAGTCTCAAGAGGAATGTATATGAGAATATGAGAAACACTACTACATGAAATAAGCCCTAGGCTATAACTACGCAATTTATAATGGAAAAATTTTTGAACATATTTCAATACATAGATATGCAAATAAATGGCTCATACAACCATTGGGAGAGAAGATCTAAGCTCCCAATCACTACCTCAAGTCAATCCTAGAAGGATTGGCTAAAATAAGCAAAACTATAGAATGTCAGAGTTGTTGAGTAGCAGTAGCAACTCAATAACTAAAAATAAGTGGAGAAGACTGAAGATGCTCCAATCAATGATAATATCTTCTCCAATGGATCTCTAGAGTGAAAGGCTACTCCTTTCACCTAAGATCTCACCCTCCAAACTATCTATTGATCCCTCACAGCAAATACTCTCCAAGAATAACGTTTTCTAAGAGAGGGACTGTGCTACTAATGATGGTAAGTGGTTGGCCTGGTGCCAAAGATGGTGGAATCTTCTCATAAACCTCCCTTACTGATCTCCCAAGGGAATGAAAGCTCCCTCCTTTGGAAAACTAGCTAAGGATGGTGTTGTAGAAAACCTCCCCAGCAACACCCAGCAACACTGCACAATCTCCAGCTGAAACTGCGATGATGAAGAAGGCTAATTCTTGACCTCAATGTCTAAATATGGGGAATGTAGTGCAATCCTCCAAGAGCTACTCAAGAAGGAGGGGAAATCCTAAACAGGAATTTATGGGCAATTCTTGCTAAGCAGCAAGAGATTGCAACAAGTCTAAAAGACCAGAGATGGATAATACTCAACATGAATCACAATGGTTGCCTTGCCCTCCTTTTAAACAATGTGAGCTCCTCATCCATGGTTCCCACTCATGATAGCTTCCTTCTTAAGAAACCTTCCCTCCTCTTTCATTGCGCTGTCCCACAGATGCCTTCCACCTCCTACCACTACGTAGTTTGACTTGGTCAAACTTGACCTAGTCTTCCTGCAAAAGTCTCTTTTCACACATGGAGGTGTGAAATATAGCTCTATAAGTGATCCTATTTCACACTAAGAGGATTTTTATTCCTTATTCATGAAATTAATGGGTCTCTTACCCATTTTATTTATCTCCTATGTGAAAATGGAAAAAATTAATGTTCCATAGAAATTGGGAACATTACAGAAAGTGCTCGAAAATTGGAGACCTCTGATGAAGAAATAGACAGCACCATTGGATTCGTGTCACCGAGAGGTGCAGAATCCATATAAAATTTCTCTGATTTTGACGTCGTACAAATCTGGGCCCTCTAGAAATGAGCTCAGTTCATGGTTCAACCCCCCTCGTGCAAGGCGCTCATGTTTCCAATTGTTCTTGGTAAGCGTGTCACTCCAAGTCTACCTGGGTGCACTTCTGAAATGAAAGATTATATACTGAAGGTGGGCGGACTCCCCAAGGAAGTTCACTTGGCATGGTGGTTAAGATCCAAAATATGAGGGAGCGGATCGGGTGGTTAAACCCCACCCCCTCCATAAAAAGGCGGAATTGATTTTATAACCCCGCGCATATCCTTTTAAACCCGTTGCATATATTTTTATGGTAGGTTGGGGGGGTCGGACCCGCATCGGCTAGCCAACCCCATAACTCTCGGCGACAATGAATGTTGAGTGGGTAGGGGCGACAGGGTTGACAGCCCGTGCCCCTCCCGTATTAATGTAACCATCACTGTAGTTTTGGGGGCGACGAGGTCATCGCTGTTGACCCCCCTTTTTTTTTAATATGTATTTGTTGGACCGTTGGGGTAGGGTGGGGGTCATGGCCCGCCCTACCATTTTTATATTTTTTTTTATTTTAAAAACAACCTGTCCTTTTTAAATCTTTCAGAATTTTACAGAAGGATTCAAACTAACTATCCTGCAAATTCACCCAAAATCCAACCAGAGTTGGCCGGAATCCAATGGCCAGATTTCTGCAAGTCAACCCATAAGCTGCCACATCACCAAGTCAACCCATAAACTTTGACTTCTTCTAACTCCTCCATACAGACTCAAAATTGAGTGTCATCTACATTTTTGGAATCTGAAAGATGATATCTTCAACTTGACATTGAGTTTGCCACATTTCTAACACTTTGATTTTTGAGCCTTTTTACTTAAGCCACTTGTACTTGGACCTATATGATCCTCCTGGATCAATCAATAAAATTGAGCCTAAACTTGTTGTTGTTTCTAGTATGTATTTTTCTGGTACCAGCAATAGGTTTGGTCTCCTCTTTCTTTCTCTTGCTACTGATATCATACCCTGCATCTTTGAGGATCTCGTCATCAGACTTTGTGGGCTGGTACTCTTTCTGCATCCTCTAATGAATGTCTACTTCTGGAATTTTGGGTAGCACTTGTGCTTTGGATTTTTTTGTAGTTGCAGACCTTCCTCTTCGAGCTCTAGTATATAAATTAGGAAAAGGATAAATGGGGAGCACCATCTTCATGGATTTTGGGTTATTGATTGATGAGCTCTCTCCTTTATCCAACTTCCTCTCAATATTAGTTGAAGGAATATTTTCTTTTCTTATCTTGGCTTTATGGAAATTCTCCTTCTTAGACTTTCTCTTCATTCTTTTTGTAGGTTGAAGGTGTTGTTGTGCGGCTGGAGGTGTAGGTGGAGGTTGGCCTACCCTGTAAAACAATAAATGGTCCCATT
Organism: Pinus albicaulis; assembly: GCA_034641835.2. Taxonomy (NCBI): domain Eukaryota; kingdom Viridiplantae; phylum Streptophyta; class Pinopsida; order Pinales; family Pinaceae; genus Pinus; species Pinus albicaulis. The sequence goes on from CM076582.1 coordinate 200,494,761, forward strand.
TTTTATTTCTTTTACTTAGCTCTTCTTCAACTAACACTTTAATGAGAGCTTGATGATATAAGTTGTATTCTGAAGTAGCAGTGTATGTTTGAATCCTAATTGACATCTTTTTTACACTCTTCAGCAAAAAGTATGGCAAGTTGAGGGTATTCATACCTGCAACATGAAACAGAAATCTCATATAATAAAGAAACACTACAGTATACCTCCTTTCACAAGTGAGGTAAATTTTGATGAGTTTAACAACTTTTTCCCATTCATTTTTGAGGTAGTTGCTGGGAATTCCTTTGGCCCAATTGGGATATCTAATTCCATCTTTAAGGAAATTTTTAAGGTCTCCTATAGTGATTACTTAACCTTTAAACCACCTTTATCCTTCTTGTGGAAATTTGAATGCCTCAGCAATTGAATTTGTTGATACCTGAAATTTAAGACCATAGATGGTTGCTTCTTGTCCATTGAAAGAATTTGCAAACCCCTGAGCTACACCTAAGTGAGAGCTTCCGAGTGTTGAGCATAGAGAATACCACCCTGCTTGAACAAAAAGCCTTCTCACATTCGAATTTTCGAAAATCTCACCTAATAGGTGTTGTTGTTTCTTCCTATGAGATCCTGTCTAAAATATAAGACTCCTTCCTCAAGCTACACTCTATAAAATCTCCTTCTCCAACAAATAAGCTCGCAACTAATATTCTTCCTTATTTCCCGATTATTTAAAAAAACTACATCGGTTCACCCTCCCATGCAAGAGAATTTCATTATTGTAAGTATCCTTGACCGTAGTATGCACCATGTGATAGAAATTATGGTCTTCAATTGGCTACGTAGCTTCAGATGGCATGCTACAAGTAGCTTGAGATGAGCAGATCTGTGACTAAAACCACCTCCACTGTATGTTGATTATTGGCCTAAATTTCTGACAGCGTCTGTGTGTGACCAACCAAATGGTCATCGCATTAAGACTGCAGATCCACGATCTTTTCCAATCGATAATCACTTACTTTGACATGAAACTAAACAAACTCGGCTGACAGACAAGACGGGATCAACAGTTGGCTGTGTTACTCAAGATTGACACCTAGACACTACATGTATAACCATGACTTAAACTTTACATGAATGACTGCATACCACTCCAATAACGTATTTTAAATCATAATAAAAGATTTGAAATTTATTTAAAACAAGGACATGTGGCTTGACATAAAGCGGATGCGCTTTTCTTTATTTTTCAAAAAAAAAGGGGAAGTTACCAGAATTTCTAGTAGCATCGGATTAAAGAAAAACATACAAAAACAGAATTAAAATAGACTGTCCGAAAAGGGATAAAACAAGAACTACTAGAAATTTCGGTAGCGTTCAATTTTTTTTTTAAATTTACAAAATCGCATCCTAAAAAAAAAAGAATTAAAATAGACTCATGACTTAGCAAAGAACTATGCTAACATTGTTCTCCTGCACATATACGTGTACATGTACTATGTTGCAATATGTGCGTAAGCTCCATATACCTGACATCCTGTTGACCTATCTGCAAGATCCTATCATGTATATCTATCCCATAGGAAATCATAATTGTTATATGATTCACCTGTATCAGCCTACGAAGAGCATCTACAACCTTGTTCTCTTTACGTTTAATATACCTGATCTCGAAGTCAAACTCATTGATCGTGGCCAACCATCTAGCTTGCCTGGTATTCAAATTCGGTACCTCAACCCATGGTGATAACTCATCAATATAAATCATTTTCCAAGGAGATAGTGCCTCCACATCTTCAATGCATGAATGATCGTTGCCAAATCAAGATCATGTGTCGGATATTTATGCTCATGCTCATTTAGTTTTCGCGACTCATAACATATCACTTTTCCTTCCTTCATAAGGACTCCACCAAGTCAAATATTTCAATATTTTGTTCATACCATAAACTATTTTTCTGGATATGTGATATTTAACACTGGAGAATGTGTCAAAAACTACTTCAACTGCTCAAAAATGGCCACACATTCCTCTTTCCATTCGAACTTATTACCTTTCCTTTGCAATGATGTGATAAGATAAGCAATTTTTGAGAAGTTCCTGATGAACCTCTTGTAATAATCTGCTAATCCCATAAATGATCTTACCTCATCCACATTTCTAGGAGTTTCCCACTCCATGATAGCTCTTATCTTTTCTAGATCCATTGTTATGCCCTCCTTGGATACAACATGTCCCAAGTAATGTACTTCTATTTGAAAGAAACTGCACTTGCTGAGCTTAGCATACAATTGATGTTATCTTAGCAATCTCAATACTGCTACTAAATTCTCGGCATGCTCTTATTCATTTTTAGAATATACCAATATATCATCAATGAACACAACAAAAAACTTGTCCAGATAAGGACACAACACACTATTCATTAAGCACATAAATGTATTTGAAGCATTAGTCAAACCAAAAGGAACTACAAGAAACTCATAATGCTCATACCTCACCTAGAAAGTTTTCTTGTAAATATCCTCTTCCTTGATGTGTACCTAATGATATCCAGATCTCAAAACAATCTTCAAGAGCATTGTTACTCCCGTTAACTGATTGAACAAGTCATCAATCCTAGGAAATGGATACTTGTTCTTGATGGTTGCTTTGTTCAATTGTTTGTGATCAATGCACAAACTGAGAGTGTCATCTTTCTTCTTCACAACCAATATCGGTGCACCCCATGGTGATACACTTGGCCTAATGTATCCCTTTTCCAGCATTTCCTTTAACTATAGTTTCAAATCTAATAACTCTGGTGTTCTCATCATGTATGGTGCCTTAGATTTTGGTGCTTCCCTTAGTACCAAATCACTAGAAAAGTCTACTTCACTGTGAGGTGGAAACTCTAAAATATCTGCGGGAAACACATCCTGAAATTTTTGTAGAAATGTGTACCTACTCAAAACATTTGCATCATCAACTTCCTTACCCTTATCACTAGAAATGGAACTACAAATTACACACACCCTTTCCTATGAATGTGCTTAGCATGCATAGTTGCAACTATTCGAAGTGATGTTGCTTTCTTCTTACCCCATAAGACTCTTTGTTCCTCATTTTCATCCATGCAATCAATAGCCTTGTCAAAAAAATCCACCTTAGTCTTGTGAAGATATAGCCAAACCATACCCAAAAGAAAATTATGTGATCCCAATGTTAATACATTCAGATGTGTTGACATAGGCATACCATTCAAGTTAAATCCACAAGCTCTTTCCAGCGATGAACTCTCTTCTTTGTACTTGTGGCTAACTTTAGTAACCAAGAGTTTACATGCACTTCTTTATTCAAACCAAACTTATCCACATGGTTAGGAATAACATAACTATAACTACATAGAGGGTCAATAAAAATGGAAACAACTTGATCACAAAGCTTATCGTCCATCTCAATAATAGACACCTCATGATTTTCCTACCTATTATCCAACGTTGCATAGATCTTGAGAATACTCTATCCAACATATCCCATTTTTTTTGCTTCTTGTGCACTATATATCTGCATTCTACCACCCTGATGTTGTGGAAAATCCCTCCCATGGTGATCTTTGCTACAATTCCAACAATGTACAGGCTTCCAACCTTCATCCTTATTCTTCTCCTCGGATCAAATTCCCTATCCTCTACCATATGCATTGAACTTATTAGGTGATGCAACATTCGCTTCTTGTTCCATTTTCCTTTATTCTTATCATTACCTTTCTAGTCTAAAATTTTCCCATGTCTGCACTTTGATTGCTCATAACAATGTTTTAGTTTCTGGATGGCCTCCTCCAATGACCTAGGCTCATCAAAATCAATCCTGTATTTAAATTCAATCGTCAACCCACTGATGAATCGTTGAATATTAGCCTTCTCCTCCATGAGGTAAGGCACATATCTCAAAAAATCCAAGAACCTTCTAGTGTATTCCTCATCAGTCATAGATCCCATATTTAGTTCATAAAATTCCTTTGCCCTGTCATCATAGTATCTCTCTAATAGATAATTCTTTCAGAATAATATCTCAAATTTTCTCCATGTCAATTCCTCCTTATAAATATCCCTAAAATTCTCTACATATTCCCACCAAATGTTGCTTTACCTTTGAGGTTGAAGGTAGTTATTATGGGTTTCATGCTTTTTGAGTAATCATGAAACCTAAAGAAATTTCTCATACCAAGAAACCATGCCTTTGCATCTTGTGATTTCTTCATCTCTTTTTCATATGTGGGTGGCTTTTCTTTCTTAAACTCATCTGAAAAGTATCCCCTATCACTCCTCATGTAAGGATGATAATGATGATGATCATAATGCATGTCAGAACCAGAACTAGAATAGTAAAAGTGTCTGTCACCTCTCCTATCCAGAGTGTCCAAGAACCCACCATATCTTATCGTTTCATCTCTATCTGGCATGTGACCACCAAGATACATACTGCCATATGCCTCATAAGTCCCATCCTCCTATCCATATCTAATATGAAGTGGTCATTGTCGCTGTAACTCTGAAAAACTATGAACGATTACTGCATTAACCTTTTCTTGTTTTACCTGTGCCTATATGATTATATCATTATCTGCTTTACAACTCCTTATTTCTTCCTTAAAACTTCTCAAGGTGTATGCTAAGCCAGGAGAGTTCCCAACACCATGATTCTCATCTAATTCATAACGATAATATGTGTAGTCTACCATCTTGCTAGTCATCTTTGATTTCTTCCTGCAAGGCTTCTCATGTTAGCTAAACCAAATCACAATAAACCAACGTACCTTAGCATAATTCTGGGAGGATATCTCATCTGCAAGATCAACCAATTGGCGTAATACATATATATAAATAATCATAACAGCATATTTACTTATAAAACATAGGTATATCAACACATAAACATCATTATAGCTAGAATCTAGTCATCAATGCCTGACCATATCAACCACGCATACCATGACCTCGTGCATGAAAAAAACAACCATACCAATGTACACTTGACAAAATGTAAGAACTTGACATGTATAAACAACACATAATCATTCATACACTCATGAAAAAACATTCCACAACAAGACCATTGGCCTTCACATGGGACATCACGGTAACCATGACCAACACCATGTGAATGCAACAAGAACCTATACCACAAGCATAAGAAACACACATGCAATCGACATTAATTCATGACCAACACACCACCCATCCAATTCGAGGGGTGAACCATGCTCTGATACCAATCTGTAACACCCTCCTCTCACATATAGCCAAGTAACAGGCCAACCGGGGTAAACATGTGATGGAGAGTTACTATGATCTGATTCAACATCCCAGGTCACCTTAAGGAAGTGGAACCGACACTACACAACAACGCAGACCTTCTACACATGTTACAAGACACCCAGGATCCATCCCAACCTTCCAATATGCCAGCCCTTGCAACAAACTAAAATTTTGATGCGTAAATCCCCCAGTCGCTCCCTTGACATGGGAAAGAGTGTAACTGGGACCCTCCAGTCGCACGCACAACATGGCATGCATGTGGCTAGGGACTTTTCCCAATAGTTTTGAGCCTATGACCCCAATTTTTTTGCCACTTTTTCAAGCCCAAAGCCCAGGTCACTACCCAGAACACCATGACACTTTTAGAAATGAAATATAACAGTGAATAATGATGCAGAAGCAAACACTTAAACAAGGACCTGACTAGACCCCTACTAGCCATGATAGGATTTTCGTCAAACATGTCACAAATATGTAATCTACAGGTTTAAATAACATATCTGAGCATAGGGGTCTCATACTTATCTGATAATTGCTAAGAAGTAATGTTACATCGTCACATTAACTACATTACCATCTATTTCGGCATTAATACATTTTTCATTCATTTACAAATCAAAACATGATGAGAACGATACATCATCACTATCATAAAACACATTCATAACCAGTATATAAACAATAGAAATGACAAGCATAAAACATCAATATATACCACATAATAAAAAGCATATTTACCCATCAATACAAGAGGAAAAGAACTCTTATTTCCATAGGAAATGTAGGTTTTAACCCTGAACAGAAATTATCTATACACGAACCTTATAACAGAAAATAAACAATAATGAGAGCATAAAACATAAAACAGATAAACACAGATATTTTCCCCTGGATCCCAAATCGAGACGACCAACTTGATATTTCATTATATTCCTTCTAGCGTTACAACACATATATGTACATGTCGAAGCATACATAAACCCCAATCCATTAACCCTGGATTAGAACATAACCGTAGTTCCCTTGACCGGATCTACAAAATACCAGGGGCCAAAAACCATCATACCCCAAAACCATGTGCAAAATCATGCACAAAACATGGGTGGGTCTGCCTATGAGTGGGTCTGCACACCAAAAAAAAAATTCATCGAGGCACTGCCCCAGACCCCAACAAGGGGGGTTGCCGCCCCCTCTGTGACCCCCCTCTTGCGCCCAGCACAATGTACAGTGCGTGATGCTAGTCGTGGAAAGAATATAACACATACCCAACATTCTCCCACTTGTTGTTTTCTTTCCACAGGGGGCCACAGGAGAGCTAAGTCATTGGGCCAATTCTTCAACACCCATTGTTTCTCTACACCAAGAAAACTTCTGAGTGCTCACAGACTTCGTCAATGCATCCACATCATTCTTCAAAGTGTCCACCTTTACCAGCAACACCCTTTTAGCCTCAACCATATCTCTAACAAAGTGATATTGAACATCAATGTGCTTTGTCTTTGAATGATAAGCAGGGTTCTTAGCCAAGAAAATTGCACTTTGGCTATCACAGTCTATCCTTATAGCTTGTTGTACCAACCCCACACTTGAACACAATCTCTACAACCAAACTACTTCCTTGCTTGCATGAGTGGCTGCTATGTATTCTGCCTCTGTAGTTGAAAGCGCCACTACAGACTGTCTTTTACTCATCCAACTGACTGCACCTCCAAATAGGCTAAACACATACCCACTTGTAGATCTTCTTTGGTCCAGATCTCCAGCCCAGTCTACATCAACAAAACCACGAATGTCCAACATTCTTTCCAATCCTGGTCTTCCCTGGTAGCACAAGCCATAATCACTAGTGCCACGTAAATATCTGAAAACCCGCTTCACCGTTGTCCAATGCTCCTTCCCTGGGTTTGACATAAACCTGCTCAATACTCCCACTGCATGTGCAATGTCTGGTCTAGTACAGACCATTGCATACATCAGGCTACCCACTGCACTTGCATATGGAACACGGGACATATCCTCCTCTTTTTCTTGTGTCTTGGGACACTGTTCTAATATGATACCTTGTATAATCATGAATAGAACATTCACCTATTTATCATCTCACATACTTGAACTTCCTGCGAATATAGTTCTAACAGGCTTCCTTCCTACATAACTTAGCTCTCTTTGCCTGATCTCTCTTAATTTCCATGCCCAAAATATAGTTTGCAGCACCAAGATCCTTCATGTCGAATTTGGAGAACAGTTGTGTCTTCAAATCTTGGATAATTTCTTTGTCATTTCCAATCAACAACATATCATCCACATACAAGACCAAATAAATAACACGGTCACCAATTAATTTAAAATAAACAAGTGATCCTCCTTGCTTCTGGTGAAGCCAAGTCCCCGTATATAGGTATCAAATTTCTGATACCACATCCTTGGTGACTGTTTTAACCCATATAGAGACTTCTTCAACCCGCATACTAGTTCTTTCTTACCCTTCACCATAAAGCCTTCAGGTTGCTTCATGTAGATCTCCTCTTCTAGATCCCCGTGAAGAAATGTTGTCTTCACATCCATCTGTTCTATCTCAAAATCAAATGCAGCAGCAACAGATAAAAGTAATCTAACAGAAGAAAATTTGGCAACAAGAGAAAAAATATCACCAAAATCAATTCCCGGCACCTGGGAATAACCTTTGGCTACCAACCAAGCTTTGTATTTCTCCACCTTGCCTTCTACATTCATCTTCTTCTTAACACCCATTTGCTCCTGATGGGCTTCCTTCCAGCTGACAACTCCACCAAATCCCATGCCTCATTTTTATGCAAGGATGCCATTTCATCAACCATGGCCTCCTTCTAGAGTTTTCCATCCTCTGAATCTACTGCCTCCCTGATAGTTCTGGGATCATCATCAGTTATAAGTAGAAGTAATGCAAACCTAAATATTACTTCAAATGGATTATACCTTTTCTGCCAGTTGCTTCTTCGAACCGATCTTCAAAGTCAAGCCAGGCTTTTTCCTCTTCTCGAATCTTCTTCTGCTGTGAGTCTGATTCATCCTCCTTTAGCTCAAACTCTATCTTCTAAGGTTCCTTTGGTATGATTTCATGTTTAACAACATCTTTCACCTCTCTAAACACCACATCTCGGCTGTACACAACCTTCCTTGTTTCCGGGTTCCAAAGCTTGTAACCTTTTAAACCATCCTTATACCCAATAAAGATGCACCTTTCAGATTTATTATCCAACTTGGTCCTTTTCTGCTTTGGAACATGTACATATGCATCACATCCAAATACCCTTAGATGTGAAAGAGAGGTTTTCTTACCATACCATACCTCATGTGGAGTCTTATCCTCCAACATTGATGAAGGTGATCTGTTAACCAGATAGCATGCAGTCTCCACTGCCTCTGCCCAGAATTCTTGTCCTAACCCAGTACCACTGAGCATGCTTCTTGCCTTTTTCCATCATGAGAAACTCCCTGTTTATTCTTTTCTAACCTCCCATTTTGCTTGAGGTGTAAGGGAGTATTTTTCTTGCCTCATATACCACACTTCTGCTGCAACTCCCCACCATTATCTGTCCTGGCATTCTTTATTTTCATTTAATTTTCCAATGAGTCGTAAATTATTTAAATTATTTTCAAAGACTTTAGATTTCTTCCTCAAGAAATATATCCATGTATTCCTTGGAGAAGTCAAGTATAAGGAATGAAACATAGTACACAGATTCTTAGATGGAACTAACACAGTCCAAACACATCACCGTGCACAAGTTCTAATATCTTGTTCTCGCCTTCAGCAATTCGAAGGAAAACTCACCCGATTTTGCTTCCCATATACACAATTTTCATAGAAATCGAAATCCAGAGAGAAATTAGACATACCTTCTACCATACCATTTCCAAGCAGTATCCGAAGGCCCTTCTCTCCAATATGTCCAAGCCTTTGATGCCATAGCATGGTATTTTCTCCAGAGACAGCTAGGCTTTCCACTCCTCTTTCAGGAACCATAGAACTGTTACACCCATCAATAACAATGATACCTTGTAGCTTGTATAGAGTTCCAGTCTGAACTCCCCGCATTAATACTAGTGCTCCCCGAACCATCTTGCAGGCATCTTTCTCGAACACTATTTTTACACCTGCATCATCCATCTTGCTTACAGAAATCAAATTTTTGGCCAATGCAGGAATATGCAGAACACCAGGAAGTGTTCTAATCCTTCCACCTTGCAGCTTCAGCTTGACCTTTCCACGTTCGATGATTCTGGCCTTCCTATCATCCCCTAGGAAGACATCACCATCATATTTATCATACTCACAGAACCACTCCCTATGGGGAGTGAAGTGAAAGGATGCACCTGAGTCAATCAACCATGACTCATGATCTACATGTGTATTTGAAGAAGAAGCCAAATACACATCCCCACCTTCATCCGAGGTGGTTTTTGCCTCCGCAGAAGGACCTTCATCAGATCCCTTTCCTTTCTCAGGAGCTTTAGATCTGCATTCCTTTTTGTAGTGCCCTTCCTTTCCGCATTTCCAGCACACCTTTACAAACTTTCCAGGAGATTTAGATCTCCCTCTAGATTTGATCTCCCACTCGAAACCTTATTCTTGTTTCTGTTCTGGGACCTTCCTCGTACAGATAAGGCATCTCCATTCTGACCCTCCATATTTCTCCGTCTCATTTCCTCCAACAGCAAGGCTGAGACAATGTCATCAAAATTCAAGGTAGTTGTATTGCTACCTATTGCAATAACTATACTGTCCCACGAGTCTTGTAGAGAACACAACAAACTGATGCACTTATCTTCTTCTGATATTTTAGTATTAACAGATGATTGTTGATTTACCACAGTATTGAAGGCGTTCATATGCTCTTTCACTGAGTCTCCATCCTTCATCCTCAGGTTATACAGCTTTTTCCGCAGGAACAACTTATTCACCAGAGACTTAGATTGGTACAAAGTCTAAAGTTTTTCCCACAAATTCTTCTCCGTAGCTTCCCCAGATACATTCAACAATACTGAATCTGAGACACACAACCGTATTGTGCTCTTAGCCTTCCGAACCAGTTTCTTCCAGTCCTCATCTGACATTGTCGTTGGTTTAGTACCTGGATCTACCATGATCCACTGATCTTTATCCACTAGCAGATCCTCCATCTTGAGCTTCCACAACTCAAAACTCTCACCATTAAATTTATCGATCTTTATCTTTCTGTCGCTCACCATCTTCTTTCACCGCAAGAATCGATCCCGCAGATCTCCCACTTAATAGGGTCTACCTCAGGCCCAAGAAAAAAACCCTCAGCAGCAAAGGCGCCCCCTTGAAGCCGAAACATCTCTGATACCAAATGTAGGTTTTAACCCTGAACAAAAATTATCTACAAACGAACCTTATAACAGAAAATAAACAATAGTGAGAGCATAAAACATAAAACAGATAAACACAGAGATTTTCCCATGGATCCCAAATCGAGATGACCAGCTTGATATTTCATTATATTCCTTTTAGTGTTACAACACATATATGTACATGTTGAAGCATACATAAGCCCCAATCCATTAACCCTGGATTAGAACATAATTGTAGTTCCCTTGACCGGATCTACAAAATACCAAGGGTCGAAAACCATCGTACCCCAAAACCATGTGAAAACTCATGCACAAAACATGGGTGGGTCCACCTATGAGTGGGTCCACACACCAAAAAAAAAAAAAATCGGGGCGCTGCCACCCCCCTGCTGCGCCCAGCACAACGTACAGCGCGTGAGGCTAGTTGTGGAAAGAATATAACACATACCCAACAAGAAAGATGCAACCAAGTCTAGGACTTCCATGTTCCACCAAACCATAGACATGGCTAAGCCAAATATCTCTTCAACGGGTCACCCCTGTGCCATATTCCAAGTATGAATGTGGTATCTCATAAAAATCATCAATCAAAACCAAACCAGGGCTTCTTGAGGCCAAACCACCTCAATCCTAAAAAAGTGATTCCACCTCAAACTCAGATATCACAGCCATCATCATATTGGTCTCAACCCAAGTTGTCCAGGATTCCAGAGTGTTTGTTCCAACCAGGGCTTCTAGGACTAGTAACTCAACCCATAGCTATCATCGGGCTTCCAAAGCATTTGTCCAACCAAGGCTTACAGGACTAGTAACACAACCCACCAAGGGCTTCAAGATTGTTTCTCCAACCAAGGCTTCCAAGAGTAGTAACTCAACCCAAGTTGTTACAGGGCTTCCAAATTGTTTGTCCAACCAAGGCTTCTAGGAACTAATAGCTCAACCCACAGCCAAAGGCACATGAGAACCAACCAGAAAAGAAAAAAAAAAACAATGAAATGAACCCACAACACCATGGCTACCCATGAAATGGAAAGGCTAGGAAAATTTGTTTTCAATCCAAGAAATCCTCCATGCCAATGATAGATCATGACCAAGAAACCACTTGCAGGGTTCATGCATTCCCAAACTAGTGACGAAAACATATGTGCAACTCGGTACCTACAAACATAATTAGTTGTAGTTGGCAATCCCGATGTCCTCTTGTGATTTCCTGCTCTTCATTTTCCTTCTTGTTCCAAATATCCAAGTATGCCACATTCTCCAAGAGTGCTCCAAGAAAACTTTAAGTATCCAAGAGTATGAGAGGTAGAGAGAGAGAGAGAGAGAGAGAGAGAATAATGAGAGCTCCAAACCTGCACTGATCAAAAGCCATGAACTGATCCTCATAAGCCTGTTTATTAATGAGGCCTCTATTTTCTTCAGTTTCCATTATTTTCCTTCATTTTCCTCCGCACATGCAACTTGTGACCTTTCATCTCCTTTTTCTCCTATTTTCTATTATTTTTATAAATAAATGCCAATAAATGCCACTTTGCCTTTCCAAATTTCCATAACCATAATAAACCATATGAACACCCACACTAGGATGTTTTTCCCAACATTCAGCTTGGAATATGTGTCCCATGACCATGGTTATTATTTTTCCTTTATTAAAATTTTATTACATGGATTTTTTACTACAAATGTTACAAGCTTTATATGGTACCTGTTTTCTTTAACAGTTATTAATGAAGCAAGGAACATATGAAATTTACACAAGAAACCCCCAAAGGGGAAACTGTGTTATAAAACCAAATTATTTTTTGTATTTTGTATTGTATAAATGGTCGCACTATATAATGATGGTGACCATAATAAATACATTATATTTGAAAAAATTGTTTAAAAAAACACCATAATTATCTCCTCAAATATTTGCATGAATCTCCCACTAAATATCCATCCATATTTTCACTCATTCCTCTCAATATCTCAACCTTCTTGTAGAATTATATTCTCAATCTACATTAACACGTTTCTCATTACACAAATTAGATATTAAATATTATTCACAAGTAGGAGTAACTCTGGCATACTCCCTCTTAACGAATACTTGTGAATTCTCTATATTCAACTTCCCTTTGAACTGGTCCCATTCTCATCTTCAATCTTCTATATTCTTCTTCTTTTTTCTTCTACTTTCATCTTAATTTTATACAACTTTCATCTTGTACCTAAAAAACATAAATAATGTGTTTATTGAAGTAGATATAAAAAAGTTACCATCTATTAGAATACATGGTTCACTAGTTGTTGTATCTATTGATTATATAAGAAACCTTTTCTCGTACATGGGTCAGCAACATATCTCTGTATTTTTCCATTCAACTCCCCCTACGTCATCAACTTCATTCATAAACATGGGTTTTCTAGATGACTTGTAACCTTGCCCTGGGTTTTCTTGGATTACCCTTAACATTCCAAACTTCTAGTAGCTTTTACTTCTTGCCACTTGAATATATTTTACTTGTATTGTGAGAGAGGAATTTTCATAGGTGGTTTCTTCTCCCCACCATAAACCTTCATCTCTCATAATTGTAACATATCTCGGCCATTGGCAGCTCATTCCTACCTCTCTGAAGGCCTATTTCCATGCCAAATAACCCATGGAAACCTATGCTCTTAAATTTTCCCTTTTTAGGAAAGTTCCACCTAGAAATTTACATAGTGAAATGCATATTCTAAATCCCTACTAAAATGTAAAATGCAGGCACAAGAAAACTCTAGAAAAAATATCTCTTTTAAATTAAGAATTAGATATATTTACTTAACATCCATTTATAAAAATTTGCAGTGAAAATAAATTTAACAGGGGATAAATTCTTATCTTTAAAATTTTACAACTAAATACATGTGTTCCACATTCCACCCATCCATATACCATGTTGTTATTTCATCATCGAGTACTCACTCCCAAGCTAGGCTTTGACTCCATGGGGAATCAACATCAACTTGACAAAAAACCTAGTACATACCAAATACCAACAACAACTGGACAAAGAACCAAGCCTGAAAGCCTCCAACCTACAGTCATGTGGATTTCAAGAGTTCCATTTACCTCACAGGCCTTCCAGTTACCCTTCCAGACCTCACATGGCCGAGGTAAAAATCTTAGTAGTCTTCAACCAGTAGTCTTGTGCCTTCCAAGAGTTCCACTTCCCTCACACGCCTTCTAGGTACCCTTCCAGGCCTCACACAACCAAGGTATCAAGGTTGTAAACCTCCAGCCAAAAATAATTTGGTTTCTAGGAGTTCCACTTCCCTCTCAAGCCTTAAAATTACCCTTCTAGGCTTCCATTTCCACCACAAACTCCATGTTTCCATGGTTGTCTTTCCAAAATCCTTCAGGGGAGTCATTCATACTCTTACCACAACACATTTTTCCCCTCATGTGTCCTTAATTGAGCCAAAAAGATCTTGTTTTGTGTGTATTCCTATATTTTTCCACTTTGCATCCACCCAAGCCCTTAATGGACTTTGTTTATATGCATGTAAACATTTTACGATCATTAAGTCATAAAATCTCCTTTTCAATCATTCATGGAGTCTTAACCCCCCATAATCGTTTACATGTTTTTAATATATAGTCATTTATTTGATTAATATACATGTCTTACATAATTACATTTTCAAGCCTCATATCCTCAAAATATAAAACATGTGCATGTGTGCACAACATCCCTCAAAATATTTCCTTCTCACTAACCTAGTTTTTCATATACATCCTATTTACATTCTAGGGGTAAGATATGGACGTTACATTCCCTTCCCCCTTATTTAGGCACTGTCCTCAGTGATATATTTATACACATATACAACAACTAACTATAAAATATTAGGGTATTCCTCCCTCATCACATCCTCATGCTCCCATGTTTCCATTGGATTGTTACCAAGGAAACATCTTGATTAAAGATCATCTTAACTTTTTCATCCAATATTTGTACTGGTTAGACTTGAAAGTCTCCCTCAGGCTCCACCAAAATTATGTTCCAGTCAAATACATTGTTAACAACAGGAACATATATTTTCAACAATGAAACATTAAATACACTATGAGTGTGCATGTATGTTGTTAGTGCAATCATAAATGCAATCGGAATGATCCTTTCTATGATCTCAAATGGTCCATAATATCTCACTATTAACTTTACACAACTTCCCAATTTCATTGAAGTTTTTATTTCTTTCACCCTCAAGAAGACATAGTCATTAATTGACCTATTGTTATATACATAAATTTTTTGTTTATCCTATAAATCCTTCAAATTCTATTTAATCTTTGCTACTTGCTCTTCCATTTCCTTGAACAAATATGGACCAACAATGGCCCTATCAACTGCACTGTCCCAACTCATTGGCGTGTTGCATTTCCTTCTATAAAAGTAATCTAGGTGGATATTAGCGGCCACCCACCTATTCCACTTGCACCCCCACCACCATTTCTTTCAATTTCCTTAATTGTAGCACAATTTACTATTTTGGGAATTTTTCTGGTCCTTAATTTCTGGAGCCGTTTTGAGGCCCTAAACGACATTTTTTGGAAAATGGGAAAAGCCATAGCCTATAGTAATGCTTTGCAGTCAAAATTTGTTTTCCTTGGATAGATATCTCTAATAAGGTATTGTACACCTCAATCAAAGATAATATGCCAAATTTATAACCCCAAGAAATTGACGTACCAATTTACCCCAACAGGACCCACACACTTTTGGCACTTCATCTCCTAGGGTTAGTTTTTCAAATGTTTATGGTTTTCCATTGTTTCTCAATAATAAATAGGCCTTTGAGCCTCATTGAAACAATTTCCATTCTACATGTAACAATTTTTAGTACTTTGTTATTAATGATTTAAATTTTTGTTTTTGTTGTAGCTTTGTGTTTCTATTTATGTATGAATTTAATTTCATTCATGTATAAATATGGACCAATGGTATCAGAGTGTTTTTTTCTTTCTTTCTTTTTTTGTGCATCTCCCCAATGAGGTCGGGGTATAAGGAGTTGGGACTTGAATTGGTTGAACCCTTGCAAGATTGTCCCTGCAAGCACCGATGACTGCCCATGGGGGAAGAAAAGAAAGACAAGGGAGTAGGAGATCCTATCAAACTGTTGCTCAAATAAGCCCTCAAACGGAAAAGGAACAAGATGATGGACAACTTTGCCCAGATCCTACGGCGAATTCCAACAAGCGACACATCTTCATCCAACATTCAATTCATAGATGTCAACCCATTCAAGGTACAAGTTAACTTTGACATCCCTATATTCGAAGGTCAAATAGATATAGATTTCGTAAATAAATGGTTCAATATGTTGGAAGAATATTTTTCATTTCATGATTTTTCAAATAGGGAAAATATTACTTTTGTGCTCCTCAAAGTCACCCCCCACGTCACGGACTAGTGTGAAACCTACTATGGGTAGAAGTACGAGAGGGAACCCTCACTGTTCTCAGCCATCCCCAATTGGAATTCATTCCAATACGCCATCAAGGAACATTATTATCCTGTTAGTAGCTATGAAAATAATTACATAAATTCCACCACGCTGCGGTAGGTGTTGCACCAAAATTTGGTCATCTAACCATTTACAATTAGATGGTTTGAAGTACACCATGTAAAACCAATTTTACCAGAGTAAAATTTCTTTCACTATAATAAACAATCTAATAAACCATATTTTATTAAGTTATTTCTGGTTAAAACAAGAAACCGCATGAGGAATAATTAAACAAATCCTTATTTATTTAATTTTCCTCTAGGAATAATTAATTAAAACATTGTTTAAATAATATTCCTGGTCATATTTAACCCAATTATGAGAAATAATTAAATAAATAATTATTTTTCTTATTTTTCTCTAGGAATAATTAATTAAAACATTGTTTAGTTATTATTCCTTGTTAAATTTGACTAAATCACTTAGAAATAATTAAACGAATCATTATTTGTTAATTATTCCTTAACCACATTCTTGAAATGATAAATAAATCATGTATTTGTTTATTATTTCTAAATAAAGGTATTTAACCAAATTAAATACCTTTTCCCTGCAACAAAATATAATAAAATATTCCAAGTGGTTAGATCTAGATCTTGGTTAATAATATTTTACTATGTGTCATTATTGAGGATAACTCAATATTTTGTTATAAATGGGGGGGTTTTCCATTCATTCTTGACTTTGATCACTTTCATTGTCGCACTTTGATCATTCTCATTGCTGGTACTACTTTCTTTACTTCTTGAGCTCCCATAGAGTTCAACACATTCTAGTTTTTCTACACCATTGAGAGAGGAAAACATATGGATCTGAAGCGTTGAGGATAGCAAGAACCCATCCCATTGAGGGGGACTGGTAACATTATTATTTTTTCCCTTCCCAAGTGTTATAATATATTCAAAATTATTTATATATTGTCTTGTTCGTTGGATGCATGTAGCAATTCTTATTTATTTTCAATGTTTAAATGCTTTTGCTGCATAGATCTGGTTTTTTGCAGCATTTTTTTTAACTATCGATTGTAGATCTAAAGAAGTTAAGCAACCATTTTTTTGTTAGTGTTGTTTTTCAGACATAGCTAAAGTGAGCTCTTTTCATACACATGCGTTAAGAAGTTACGCTAACAAATGGTGACTCAGCTGTTATAATTCAGATTCCTGCATGACCAGCAACTTCAGTAACTAGGGTTTTTCTTCAGCTATTTTCAGTCTCTTGATGTTATTTTTTAATTTTTGTGCCCTAAAACAGTCAAAATTCTAACTTCTGGGTGTTTTCGGGTGTTTTCCGCAACTAACAGGTATCAGTCGTGCCAGAGACGACAAATTTTCCGCAACGTGTCGCCCAAGGATCTAGGAACTAGAACTCACACATTTTGAGCCAAAACTTGTGATTTTTGCCAGAACTCACACATGTTAGCCCAGAAACTGCACTTTCCACAACCCACATGTCAGTACCTGCGAGCTGCAAAATTTTTCAAAAAAAATTGTGTCTCTCAAGGTTTGCTGCGAGCACTGTTTTGGGTTGTCTAACCTTTGTCTCAGCCCGTCTTGGGCCTGGATATGATCATTTTGTCTCCTTGAATTATAACCAAGCCCCCTAGGGTTTTAGTACATTTCCACCTTTCTATGAGGGGTTTAGCTGAGTAGGTAGTATGAGATTTGCAGCGCTTTCAGCCATTGTTTCAGGTTCTGATCTATTTTTATTTTAAAAAAATGATAGGTTATTATTCCATATAAAAAAAACCCTACTGATTTTTATTTGGTCTTTCCCTTAGGGTTCCCTTGTTTCCCCAAGGGTTTTAACCTTTCACCTTTTAATTTGCAACAATTTTCCCCTTCGGTTTCTTGATGTTTTCTTCGTCATTTCTAGCAAATCTGAGTCATTATATCCCTATCCCTTTGACCTTAGATATTTTGGATGTCTTGTCCGTTTTGAGTCAATTTCGCCCGCCTTTTAGACTAGTTGTTTGGGAAGCCTTCTTTTGGGTTGAATTTACGCCTGTGTAGTTGTTTATTTTAATGTCTTTTCAGTTTTATTTACAGTACTTCAGCATTTTTCCTTTTTCTTTATACAATTGTCTGGGCTTAATTAAAATTAACACACGAATTGCACACACTCACACCTAAAGCAAAGATCATTTGGTTTACACCGCCAAGCCAAGACATAAACATCATAATTAATTAATCTTCCTCATTGAGCCTTTTTTTATCACTCTTCAACCTATTCATGTCATTTGTGACTTGCCATCATTGCGCCCTCAAGGCATTTATCTCAGATACTCCAATGCCTTCACCCTTAGTTTCCATTATGAATACTTGCTACACTGCATATAATCCGATTTAGTCCTCCGCCGAGTCCCCATACCGACTCTGATTCTAGTTCATCGGGTTCTTCCTCCGATTCCAAACCTGGTTCCCCTCACCCTCATATCGTCATCATGTCAGGCGACAATGCAAGTGTAGTTCCTCAAGCTAGTGGTGCCCCTATCCCTAACGCTGGAGCCGCTACTAGAGGAGCTGCTACCATAACCATTTCGGCTACCGCTACTAGAGGAGCTACTACCATAACCACTTCGGCTACTCCTTTGCTACCTTTCATGGTAGGTTTAAGCTAGTTAATCAGCGACCTTGTTATCACCAAATTGAACTTGATTGGTTGCTCATCAAATAACTCAGTGTAATTTTTTCAAACCACTTCTAACTGAATATTAGCCTCTTCAGTTTGAGAGGACTCTCTCAAGGGAATTTATGGTTTTGAATAATGATAGTACTAGATGGCTAACTCTATAGAAATTATAACTTATTTTGTATGTTTGTAAGTTGAGAAATGCGGGCTTGCTACCATTGGGCTTATGGAGTCAAAAATCAGTAGTTTCAGTGACAATGGTTCTTCACATGGAAGTTGAGGCAGATAGAGGTTTTAGACAGAGGCAACTCACACAGACAACATAAGAAAACACAGTCATTTCATCACTAAAGGAAGTCATAGATTAATATTATGAATTCTGAGTAATTAGGGATGAAATATACTGCAAGTGATAAAAAATAAAGATATAGATCAATAATATATCATAAAATCATAAAAATCTCAGGTCTGGAAAGAAGAATGTCACTTTGTATTACTGATATTAGTCAAAAACATACAAGCAACAGTATTTTGCAAATATTCTCCAACCCCTTACTAATTCGATGTTTTGTTTTTAAATAGACATTCTTTACATCAAGGATGATCTTCCTAGTGGCTATATCTTCGAATTCTCCTATGACACCTTTCGTAACTGAAATACATAACTTTCAACAGAAAACTGACAGCTACCTTTAAAGAAACCATCTCCTAATAGGACTCTAACTCCTATTTATTACATTTCTCTCTCCTATTTGTGAAACAGTTACATGATGGTTACAAAATAAATATCACATGCGCTAAGGACACATGACCAAGTTCAGTACCACTTTACATATTTAAAACATCCCTAGACTTTTGGAGCATAACCCTTTTTTTTAGGAATGGATGACCCTTATCTTAAATGATGTTTTGACTGATGACCTGTCTTCATGGCACTAGTCATAAATATATGATAATAAACTCCCTTGACATGATGGAGGCCTCTAGCTTGGAAAAAACTGCTTTTAATATGCTCAAAACCTTCAACAATTGCTCGCTACAAAAATAGGACAGTTTCGTAGCAAGTTTTGGTAGCGTGGGAAAAGTGGCTTCTCCATCCATTTTATTTACTTCTTTGTTGTTCCATCATGTTAATCATGTCATGACTCCTTACCATCATTAATTCCCCTCCTTGAAACATGAAAAAAACTGAATTTAAAATCAAAAATACACCTACAGGTTTTTTCGTAGCGTATTTTTGGCTTTAAACCTCACGTACACTACGAAACTGTGTAAAAACCCAGAAATTGCCCCTTTCAAAATTGTCTTCAAAAACTGGCCTCCGGCTGCAAAATATTGATTATTTGCATGTTATGAACCTTCTAAGACATGTTCCATCTCAACTTACTACTCATGTGGTGTTTCCTCTTCATTTACAATCACTTGATCTATAGGCTCTTCTACCACTATCATCTTTAAACCTTTCTTTTCCAATTCTTCATGAATCATCTCCAATTTCTCTTCATAGTCTTGCAATTTGTCTTTTAATGCCTTGCTCTTGGATTTCAAGTGCGAGTTTATCTTTTTGATGTGCTTGACCTCCCCTCTTAGTGGTTGAGTCCACTTTATCATTTTTTTCTCTATTGTCCACGGTCTTTGAGACACTTGTGACTTGATCCTCCCAGATTTTCCTCATTTGTTCAAACTAAACCTTCTCATCTCTATGCGTCTTTGCCTCTTTCTTAAAAATTTATATCTCCTTGCCTGCCTCTTTCAGCTGCTCCTTAAGGGTTTCAATTTATGATTTTTCAATGATTTTCTCTTTACCCTTCTTGTGTTCGATAACCAACTCCTCTTTTGCCGGTGAAGAGAGATCTATGATGCTTGGTGGTTGGGAAGTTTAATGATATTTTCAGACTCTTTGACACTTTCCATAACCTTCCTTGCATGTATGGTTATTGAATTTCTAGTTTGAAACATGAAACCAACATCATCACCTGCAAACTCTAACTTTTTAGTTGTCTTACCTTTCTTCAGCTTTCTTCCTCCATCTTCAACATCTTCAGCTTAGACAATGGGAGTTTCTTCAATATCAATTGCATGCAAGATGTCCTCTAAGTTACCCTTAACCATTGTTTGGCTTCTAGTAACTCTCTTGTTGCTTTGTTTGCTAACTTTTGGATTTTTTTTTGTAGGTGTTGTTTTAGGTGTATGAATATTCTACAAAGGCTCTGTCTCCATGCTCACTAGTTCTAGTGGGGATGATCTATTCCCTTCTTCAACTTCCTCTACCACTGTATGAAATGAAATATTTCTAGGTTTGTAAACTCTTTTAGGAGTGACAACATCAACTTCAAAACCACTCATGAACAGAAAGGATGTCCAATCTCTGTCTAGTCTCTTCAAATCCTCTAACACCAGCAACTTAATCAAACCATGGTGAAAGAGAGAAGTTTCATTTCCTTCTGTTTTAACTTGAAACTTATATGAAATTTTACCTAGAATTATGTATAAATAAAAGGGCAATTCAGGTGACCTCTTACCCACAAAATGCAGAAGAAGCCTGAGGTGGTAGGATTAGACCATATGAAATCTTCCTTCATAGGTGAAATACTTCTAAATGATCATCAGCAGCTCTGAATAGTTTTCCTTCATGAAACTCCTAGGTATGGCATTTGTAAGATCAATTTCAATATGCTCTGGTTTGATTAACTCTTTGTAATCTTGCATGGTGAACTTTATGCCTTTAAACCATTGTTCCCCTCCTCTAGGGATTCCTATTGCTGCTAAAATGATGTCTGGTGTCACTGTTAGGTTTAGAATTCCCACTTTTGAAGTTGTTCTAGTGAAATTGTTAGCAAAATCCTTGGAAACCTATAGATGAAAACCCTGCAATCTTTGACAGAATTGCAAGAAACTTTCTCTTCTGAAAATATCCATGGATGTTGGGTCTTCATTGAGAAAATTCATGCCCATGGGCTCATACCTGTGGTAGTGACCACCTTTGTTTGTTTTCTTCCTCACAACCATGGTGATTTTATATCTTCTCAGCCTCACTTGCTTGATGACACCTACAACCTTTCAATCTGCCAGCAACCTGCTTGGCTCGATGAAGTAACTCTCTAGAAATCCAATAACATGCAAAGATAAAGTGAAGTATGACAAAAATATTAATTGGGTAACATTTTATGGTTTAAATGACAACTCATGCCTTAATCATGACACCTGCATGCTAAAAAGGGTAATGATGACCTCAAAGATGGCTTTGTACATTTGAATTAACCCTAACAGACTTGAATGACCTCAACCCTAAATCCTCCAATCATGAACTGACACTTTTCATTGAGTTTGACAAGACAGACAAGAAAACATTTTTTTGTAGCGTATCTAGTTTAACTTTTAATAGTTTCTCTATGAAACTATTAGGTAGTTTCGTAGTAAAAACTACTATTTCACAGTATAAAATGCTACGAAAAGATGTAAAACTAGCTTAAGTTTCCTTTTCAAATTAAAACTGACACCTAATGATGATTGATGGGACATGACATGACCTAAATGGAGGTGGCCTTGAACCTTAGGATAGGTTAAACATGTAAAATAAATAAATTTTCCTATACCAACTTGAAAAAGGATTAAGGAGACCTTATCCTTTTGAGGATTGAACTGTATGACCATGTCAAGTAATGTTTCACAAAATTATGAGTGATAACAGACCTTATACTCCACAATCCAGGTTGGCCTACTATGCCAATTAAGCTTCCTTTTGACATTCCTAAGTTTGAAAGAAACACTCGAGAGGACCCTACTAATCATGCCTACTCCTTTCACATGTGGTTTTCATCCAATTCCATTACCGATGACTCCATTCGCCTTCGATTTTTCCAATGTACGCTCACTGGAGAAGTTGTGAAGTGGTACGTTGACCAGAATTATGTGTCTCATTCCACTTTTGCGACTCTTGATAAAGTGTTTATGTCCTACTTCCAGTTACCTCTTCGCTATGATACCAGTACCAAGTTTTTGACCTCATTCTGTCAAACTTCTTCCACCCGCCTTTCTGACCATGTCCAAGAATGGCATAGAAGGAGGAGCTTGTGTCGAGCTCCTACATTCAACGACAATGTCTATATGGATTGGTTTCTTAGAAAGATTTTTCCTTCCATTGGTAAAGATGTCGCATCTCATTTTCCTCAGACATAGGAACAAGCTCTCCAAGTTGCGTTGAAATATGACTTGATCTAAGCCCACTCTAGTTATGTTTATACCATTTTCCTGGATCTTCCTAGACCTGGTGTTGCCAATGCACCGAGGGCATCTCACACCGCTGACGATATCATTGGATATTTTTCACATACATACACTCATCCTTCCATGGGCTATGGTTACCCCCAGGGGTACCAACTCCTCCGGCACTTATCCCCTCTCGGTAACATGTATCTGAGTCAAAGCACGCCTTATGCATTTTCCCAACCGCATCAAATGATGTCAGGGCCATCTGTTGCTCAACTTGTTTACCCAAATGTCGCCCAACCTCCTTTCTATCCTTATACACAGCTAGGCACTCCATCGCCTTTGGCATTAATTCCCTAGCCTCCTGTGCCTTCTCAACCTCTGCCACAGCAACCACCTCCTCCTCAGGGTCAGTTGTATGCGCAGTAGAGTGCGACTAATCCTCCTAGTTCAAAGAAAAATAATAAGGTAAAAGGAAACCAAAACCAACCAACACAGGGTAACCAAGGGTGCCAAGGTAATCAACCAAATGCACCCCAAGGGAACCAATCTAACACCGTAAACCAACAACGGGGCGATCAGCCCCAGCAGAACAAGCCTCTTCGTACTAACAAGCCTTATTCATGTTGTGGTGTCCATAGCCATTATACTCATGATTGTCCCCTTTTACCCTAGATGTGCCAGTTGTGGGAAGCACAAGGAGAATCTATAAGACAGCAAGCCACTGCTTTGCTTCCTCTAAATATTGCGCCAAATCAACCAGATGTGTTCACTAATCCTTTCCCTTAGCAAGGATATGTTTTTTCCCAACCACCTCAAGGTCAGGCCACTCCTCAACCTCTGAAATCTAGTAACCTTTACTACCAAATTCTCATGATGAATTCTGAATAGGTCAATACCACTAATGTCAACCTTCGGACCTAGTTGTGCTAATATGACAAGCAAGTCGCTACGTCAGCAACCGAGTCCCAAACAAAATTTTTCACAGAGTCCATTTAGACACCAAATTTTCCCTTACAGATCCCTCAACCTAAGGCATAGGTCATTCATAAGATTTCCAAAGGGCCATTATGTCAAAATGTTGCTTCTTTAAAATCCGCCCACACCTACAGCATAGTAGATGACTTGGCACATTCGCCTGCTTCCATGTCAATGCTGGAAGTCCTCCAGTCGTGCCCATCTCAACAAAAATCTCTACTATATGCTTTGGGCACTGTGGATCCTTCAAATGATCATTTGATCATATTTGATGTTGACAAGTTAGAACATCCCCCTTTACCTTCACTCGTTGCCTTCCAAATACCAGTCAAGATTCATAAATCCCATGTTTATATATGTATCATTAACAAGGGTGCATCCACTTGTGTGATGTCCGCATATGTTTGGAAGAACCTCGGATCACCTGAATTTGCCCCATCCACCATCACTTTTCATTCTTGGGATGGTCACCCTTCTCAGCCCCGTGGCATGTTCTGCAATCATCCTATCACACTTACGACAAGGCTGTTTGTATTGACATAGAATTCATTGATTCCCCCTTGGATTACAATATCCTCTTGGGTCGTAGTTATACCTGTGTGATGTTAGTTTTCACATCTCCAGTTCATGGTAAGATGTGATTTCCTCACAATGGAAAGATTGTTACCATCGATCAGTTGACATATTACAAACCGAAGTCTCAGACCTCCCCTGTTCCTATCATTTCTTTGATGGTCAATAACCAATCATTCGTACCTCTCACCAGTGTTTCACCAGGATTTTATAAAGATTCCTCATTAATTTTTTCATTCCCTTGTCCCCCCCTCTTATCATTGAGCCCAGCTCATCGAGTTTTTGCATGTTGCAAGCATCTCGGGCTAGCCAAAATTTGTCTGGTTTGACTAGTCAGTAGCTAGCACCTCCGCAACATGTTGTTGGGCACTCGACACACCCTTAAAGACCTTCTGAAGGACCTTCTACTTCTATTGGTGTCTCTTCCAAACTTTTTCAACCAGGAATGGTTCCCCCTAGCCTTAACCATTTGGGAGCCATTTCACCAGGCCATTACCCTTCCAATTAGATATCATTTTTATCTCCTCCCACTAGAGTCTTTTCGGTGCCTGTTATGGCTACGTTGAGTCTTCCAAATTTGACCCTGGGGATCCTAGTCTGGTACATAGATCCTTTAGCCAATACTCACCTAGTCAACTAAAACCTTATACTGCTTTGACTCGAGTTAAACTCGTCACCATGACCGCTCCCTTTGTTTCAGTGCCACAGCCACCTCAACATGAACCTACTCTTGTTGCGAAAGCATCCAGTGATGAGGGTAAAGCCAAAAAGAAGGAACCTAATGACAAGGCCCCCCAAATAGCTCTTGATCCTCCTAAGCCTCTAAATCATTCACCGTTGTGCACTTTGTGTGATGTTGTTGGGCATGCCACCCATAGTTTTCATGAACTTGCTCGTCTCAAAACTGTGGTCAACAAGATGTTTCCTGAATCTAACATCCCGGAGGTCCATGTTACCTTACTTGATTTAGCTAAGAAACAAAAATCATTGTGCACAAACCACCCCTATGCCTTGTGTGATATTTATGGCCACTGTTATCATCTTTGTCCCCATCTCGATGACTTTCGTGATACCCTTGAAGAAATTTGTGAAATAGAGGTCGCTCATCATAATAATGAGCATAATAATTTATAAAATAATTAAGAAGACATCACTCCCTAATTACACAATATTTTAATGAAAATCAAGCAAGATGCTCCTGCATCAGACTCCCCATGTAGAGAAGTTTCCATAGACTCTTGTCTATTAGGCCTGTCACTTTTCTGTAATAATGTGATAGCCACAAGTCTCCATGACTTGCTACCTCCAGGATTCCAAACTCTATTCTGTTGCTGATCCTTTAAAGTATCAACTCCATTTTGTAATTCATCACTTACTCTATCAATTGGATTCCATCATTCTTTACAACAATTACTTCTGCCAATTCCTCGGAGTAATTCCTCTTTGTCTGATGCTTCCATCTCCAATTGCGCTGACCACTCAACTTTATGAAATGAAGAATAATCAAGAATTTCTTCTTGATCACAATTATAGTCATTGATTTCCCCTATAGAAACAACTTTCTCATCTAGTGTTGTACTTGCATTCATCAACAAACTATTAGTTTTAAAAAGATAAGACCTTTCGGCCTCTTTTGATGCGTCAAGCACCAATCTCCCATCATAGACTTTCTAGTTTTCAATAAATTCTCTTTTGAATTGTTGGCTTCTTTCATATTTATCTTGCTGTTTCAATACTTATGTTTCCTTTATGTCTCTAAAGACATAACTTTCTTGCTGCTACTGATCTTTCATCTCATCTCCAAATACTTTCTGCTCAGTTTCTCTGATTTCAACATCATATTTATTAACTTTTATTTTTTTACCTATAGCCATATTACTATTTGAAGAGTTAAATCATTCACTCAACTCTATAAATATTAGAAACATTCCATCCTTATCATGCACGAAAACTGCAATCTCTTCTGTATCAGGTTCTGCAAGCTTCATTTCTCCTTCAAGTTCCTTGAGCCATCTTTCCAAGAATTCTATTTCCATGTGAACTCTTCCCAACATTTCATCACAAATTTAATTCTTAGTTTCATTCTTCTTCTGGCAATCCTCCTGGGTTATCATGGTTTCAGTATCATCACATTGCAAAATTATTTCATCAATTTCTTTAAAAAAATTCATTTGTTTACCTCCTTGGAATATCACTTCGGCATTTTCATTATGCTTCTGCTCCATAATAGCTTCAACTGGTTGTCTTACACCAAATAAGAATTCATTTATGATTTCTTCCTGCTGCAACAAATTAGTACCTTCCTCCTCTGAAAGGAATTCTCCTTCATACTTCACCTTAAGAGTTACATTCATCTTTGTGACAGTTTAACCAGACTGTCCACCATCCTCTGCACATCCTGCAAACATACATAAACTATGAGATTTAAAAATACAAGGCTTCATAGCCTCATCTGCTTCTATTATCAACATATCTTCCAATTCTTTTGAACTATTCCAATAGTTCATGAGATCCTTCTCATTGATCTCTCCACCCAGAATTTCACCCTGTTTTGGGCCATAAATGGAAACTTCCATTTTCAACTTAGCCTCTCTGAGTTCTTCACATCCCAATTTCACACTCATCATCTACCTGAGCTTACTTAGCTCTTCTGTCAACTGTATGTTTACCTGTTGTTCCCTCTTTGCGTGTAGCTTCTGACACTTCACTTTCTTCCTCATGGTCCAACCATGTCTTAGGTATTTCATATTTCTCTGCAAAAATTTCATCAATAACTCAAGGTGAACTGTTATCTCAACCTTCTCCCTCTCATAATCTTCATCAGTCAACTTCTTACATATGCCATTTTCCTTGGCATCTTCCTTATTTTTTCTTCTGCTGTGGTCTTTCTCAGAACCTCTAAAATGACTGTCAACGGTCATCTTCTTCTCCTTTGTGAACTTCATATGTTCACTTGTGGATTTCATTCAATCCCCTTTTCAGCAATCTTTCATGCTTGCTATCCAACAATACAATATTTTTTCCGTTGCTTGGTATCTCTTGCGGTTCTCTGTCTTGGAATCATTTCTGGGCAACTCTCTTGCTCCTCTTTGCTACAAACAACAACTGCATGATTTCATGTTTTATAATGACCAAACTCTTTAGATGTTAGGCTCTGCCAATCATGCACCCAATTACATTCAAACCTTTGACTTGATTTAAGACTCTTTAATTCTAGACTTGACGTCAACTCTTCATCTTGGATGAAAAATACACCCTTTTGTACAATAACTCAATGATTTAACTTGACTCAAGTTATTGACCTTGACATCTTATTTGACTTCAAATATTGACCCAATAATTACAATAGTGGATATTTTGACTCTATTTCAAGTTATACAATATACCAATGAACATCCACCTTTAATATATTCTCATGACGTAAAATCTTCACTCTCTCTCATACTCCATTCTTATGAAAATATCATAAGTCACTAATTATATCATCTCCCACTATCACCTTCTTTTAAGCCTTTAAATCGAAATGAAATCCATTTTCCTGAGATTTATTTTATGGTGAAAATAAATAAACCATTTAATTTTCAACATTCAAAAATACCTTTTTGAATTATCATATCTTATGCTCCCCTCAAGGTTATTAATAAACCTTCTCTTTGCAATTTCAACTCTCCGGATTTCACTCTTCTATGTCGTCTTTATCACTGTGAATATTCACATGCCCTTCATACCATAACCTCTTCAACATGCTCATCATCTTAGCATAAACATTTTTCCTACACTTCCATGCAGCTCCTTCTTTGCAGTGAAGGTTCTCATGCAACACCGTCTCTCTTCAGTGCACAAACACAATTCCTTCATAGGAATTTTCCAAAACTTCCTTTTAACATGGTGGCATCAACATTTCTCTAGCAGTAACAAACATAAACTGCACTATCTTCGAGACAAAACAATGTGAACACTTTCACATGTGCTACAATAAATGATCAATCATGATCTCCAGATCATGTGTTATTAGATGTTGATAGATGATGCAGTCTCAGTCGCATATACCCACATTAATATTAGCATGTCTCAAGATTTCAATACACTTTAGCATGGTGAAAATCCACATTACTTAATAAAAAATAAAAGTTCACACAAACTTTAGTGGAATTTCATTAACACCAACATTGTGTTATCCCCCATGAAATAACAATAAACATTATGATTTACCTTCTGCGTCGATACCACATTTACAATTGCTTTCTTTAGTTTCAAATCTCCACCATCTTTAGTCCTTTCAAAATGAAGCCCTTCTTCTCAAAAACATGGATATAATTTCTCCAATCAATCTACTTCTCTTATGTTTTCAAGAGTTCCACAGAGTTTTCTTTACAACACAATAGAGCGCTCAACAAATCATGAGCTAGATTTAATTTCAACGTATCTGTTACAATTAAAGAGACTGTAATATTTCTAACCTGTCATTGTCTCCATCATAGTGTTCCATCCCTATTGGGATGACAAGCTGTAATTCAAAAATTACGCTTGCTCTTGCTATGGCCAGTCTACAAAAAAATTGTGGCTTTCTTTGGCTCCTTCTCACACAAATTTTTTAAAACCAGCAACACCATATAAAATTCAACGTAGCATAAAATGATTCAGCGGCTTTGCTTACAATTTGGTGATTTCCGTATCTGTGAGCCTCATAATAATCTCTATAAAACAATTCTTCATGTATATTCAATGCCAAACTAACTTAACCAAACTCTGTTCTTCTAGTAATTAACGTTGAAATTATTTGCAGTATCCTTAACCTCTTCAATGTGATTAACTGTGGTTTCACATCAACGGTGCTTTGATCTCCAAATTGCAGTCGTTGTTGACCTCAAGAAGCACTGAAACCTTCGAAGTTCAAAAAGAAACTGAGAATTGGTGTTGAATCTTCAACAATCATGATAGAAGCACACAATCACCCAATAATTCAACGCACTCCAATCGGATATCCTCCATGTGTGAGTGATACGCATCACAACAATCACTTTTCCAGATTTACAATTCTCCCATGGATCTTTTTTTTTTTGCAATGAGTGATTATCTACAATCAACATTGCCAGTAACAGTGGCCAAATACACACACGTAAAAATTCAGAAATGATCATAAATTCTTACTCATGTCTCGGTAGCATTAATGAAATGAGCATTGTATGACACATAGATGTCCACCACTGATTCATTGATGATCTGGTGACATAAAACCTCAAATATTTCGGCCACAATGGACGTCCTGAAATGCGTAATATCGGCGTTGGTTATCATCTTTTTCATAGTCGTTGCAGGACGTTACAGCTACGGCACTAGGTTGTTGTAGAATGACCTGTTGATTACCTCAGCAAACCCCTTGGCCTTTGATACCAATCTCATTTCAGTAGCTATCGATGGTCACATGGACAAGGATCCAGTGCCGTATGATCTCAAGAATTGCTCCACTTAAATAATTCAATGTTTCTCTCAACATTTTTTAAGAGCACTCAACAATGGGTTCTCTGTCATATTTCTCTTCTCGCAATTTTCATATCGCCTTTATGCATAAGAACTCTGATTCTGTGTAACACTCCATTGACAGTGGGAATAATCACAAGGCCTCCAAAAATTCGTCTTCTTCCACTGGTAAATTCTTCTTCCACGCAACTTCCATATCAGAATTCATTCGTGCAGAAATGGCACATTGTCACGTTGCAAATTTTACACAATACATCATATATAATTTCCACACAGCTTCACAATGACAAGCGGCTCGACACCAGAAGTGGCTCAAAAATGATCTTGAATTTTTATAAGACGGGCTCTCGCATAGATTCCACGACTCCACAACTTACGCAATGCGTATGTACAGTGAATTCGTTAAAATGATGTCACTATTGAATTCTGCTCCCCAATCAACCTTTCCGTCTCCCTCCAATCTTTGCGTTCAAAGTTCCAGGCCCTTCACCAACCACGTACACTTAGAGATTACCCAATATGACATCGAATTCACCATCAGTGTTTTCTCCAGTTGCACAGATGTTCCTACAACTGACACACTCATCTCTCGTTTTTTGCTGCACGGATTAATTAGATCTTTGGCTCTAATACCAAATGATGCAGTCATTATGCATAAAATAGATCCTTGCGTACACAACATATTTCGTGTTCCCTTTAGATTAAATTCTCACCCAAAATACTCATAAAAATCTACTTAGATTCACCTCAAAATATAAATGAAGAGAGAGCCAAACAATAAACAAGCTACTTGCATAAAATACAACAAGAAGTTTTATATTCAAACCATCTTGGCCGAATATTACAATTGTTGGCCTCTCAGCTCTCGGCCCTTTACATAAACTCTCACACCATTTTTATCTATCTCTCTGTGCCTCTCTCTCTCTCTATCCTCCATCCTCACACAAGCTTCATATTTATACAGAATTATGAATTAATTCCAAACCATGATTTCCTCCACACAAATCTCAACCAAACTCTAAAATAGATTTATCCTTATTTGACTCAACTAAGTCCCATTTAAGGAATTCCTAATCCTTAAATTATCTATCTAACTCAATTCCACTCATATTCTCAATTAATTAAGAGAATATTTACAATAATCCCCACACTCAGATTTTTCTCTCTTAATTTATTAAAAATGAGCATAATAATTTATAAAATAATTAAAAATACATCACTCCTAATTACACAATATTTTAATGAAAATCAAGCAGGATGCTCCTGCATCAGACTCTTCGGTCGCTATGCTCTATTTTTCATCATCCATGAGATCCACGGTGGAAGACCCCTCGGGAGCATCCCCTTCTATTTTTGTCAAACCTCTCTCAACGAACACCTTGGTCTCAACATCGGTAAATGTTTCATCTACTAGCTCTTCATCTACCCTTCATAGCAATGCGTATGTAAACCATATCTCTCATGATGATGTGTCAGGTAGCCCTGACGCGTCATGTGGTCTCCCTTCCGCTAGTCCTCCCATATTTTATTCTGATGAAGACATTATGGAAGCCATGACTACCGTTGATTTTCCCTGGTATGATATGCACCATCGTGTGTACTTCCTTCCGCAGCAATCTCATGACCAGTATGTTGTGGAGTCAAAAGACTTCATCCACAATGAAGTCGATTGGTTTAGAAATTCCATTCTTGCACCAGATGCTTTCGAAGAAGGAAACATGGCCAATATCTCTCCTACCATTAAAATTAGCATTTCTGATAAACCAAGGGTAGAATAAAACATTACCTTGGGGGGGACATTGCACCTCAAAAGAAATTGAGGCTTACACCAAGATATTTAAGGAATTTCATGATATTTTCACCTGGTCCTGTCTAGAGATGCTCGTACTTGATCCCACCATAGTCGAAAACCATATCGATACATGTCCCGATGCCAATTTTTTCTGTCAAAAGTTGAGACCCATCAATCCTTCCAGACAAGAGGCTATCAAAGTCGAAATTGATAAGCTCAATCAGGATAGATTTATCTATCCCATTGAATACACCACATGGGTTTCCAACCCAGTTCCCATTCTCAAGAAATAACGAACCATCCGTGTTTGCACTGACTTTCGTGAACTGAACAAAGCTTGTCCCAAAGACAACTTCCCCACACTGTTTATTGACCAAATCATCGATGAGTGTGTTGGGAATGAGGTTCTATCCTTTATGGATGGTTTCTCCGGGTATAACCAGATTATTATCTGTTGTGATGATGAGTTAAATACTGCGTTAATTATTCCATGGGGAAATTTTGCTTATAGGGTCATCCCTTTTAGCCTAAAGAATGTCGAAGCCACCTTCCAGTGGACCATGTCATACTACTTTCATGACTTTTCTTATATTATCCTTGCCTACCGTGACGATCTCACTGCTCATTCTAGGGGTCGGGCGCAACACTTTCATGATTTTCATACTATTTTTCTCCGATGTCGCATGTATAATATCCGTCTCAACCCGCCAAGTATGTCTTTTTCATTCATTTCAGTCGTCTCTTGGGCTTCATTGTGTCAAAATATGGTATAAATATTGATCCCCTCATATTTCAAGCCATTATTGAGCTTCCCATTCCTCGTACCTTGCACCAGTTACAAAGCCTTCAAGGAAAATCCAACTTCCTTCGTTGGTTCGTCTCTAACTCTGCCACCACTATGCATGGGTTTCTAAGACTCCTTAGATCTAACATTCCATTTGTTTAGGATGACTATGCACAATAGTCTTTTGATTCCCTGAAACATGCTCTCACTTCCACTCCCTTACATTATCACAAAATTGATTCTGATAGGTTGTTCATCAATCAACTTAATGTAACTCTTTCAAACCACTTTTGGTTGAATATTAGCCTCTTCAGTTTGAGAGCGCTCTCTCAAGGTAATTTATTATTTTCAATGGAAATTATAGTAGATGGCTAACTCTATAATTGTAACACTTATTGTGATTGATTGCAATTTTAAAAAGTAAGAAGTTTCAACCATTGGGATATGGGGTCAACATCAATAAACTCAATGAGAATATTTCTTCTTATGGAAACTGAGGCAAATGGAGGTTTCAATGTAAAGGTAGTACACACATACAACACAAGAAAAAGACAGTATTTTAACCTCTAAAGGAATTCAAAGAATTTAACCATGAGTTCTCAGTAATTAGACATCAAACTAACTGCAGATATCAAAAATGAAATATATGGAACATAAAACACCATGAACACCTCCTTCGAATCTTAGGTAAAGAAGCAAATATCATTGTATATTACTAAAACTAAAAACTATTACAGAGTAGCAGTTTAGTAGAATATTCTTCAACCCTTTGATATTCAATCTTTTGTCTATAAATAGAATTCTTTTACATTACATAGGATTTTTTATCATTGAAATTTCAAACTGACAGCTAATCATAACTGACACATCTATTTCTAGAACATAAAAGACACCTATCCATTTACGAGTTATTCTCCTAATAGGAATCTAGTTATATTTATTACATCTACTAACTAAAGGAGTGCATAATTACATCAAAAGTAGTTAGGTGCTCGAATGGCACTATCCATCATCAAAAAGAATAAATGCCCTCACTGAACCACAAAACAGTGATCCTATTTATAAGGAAATTATGACATGGCATCTGCTGACTATTGAGCTGAATTGACCCATTTTCTTATGTTGTGTTGTTTCTAATGTGTTGATGTAGTGAAGCAGTTTAGGAAGTGGACCTCAATTTGCTAATATGTTGGTAGATGAGCTGAGAGATGTGCGAGCAGATCCGCTATATGAATTGAATGCTTTTTGCTGCCTGACTCAACCTTTCTGTCTTGTTTTCACCTGAAATCCTTTTGCCATGTTAAAACCCTTTTTGTGAATAAAATAGCGTGAAAATCAATATGCTTGAACTTGAAACCTTTTAAACTTTATTTCTAAAGTGGCATTGCATTCGAGCACTTCGCAACCTTTACAATTTAGTTTATAAAGAATACAACCGGAAATGCGATGCGAAGGGGAGGTGACGTGGAGGGTAGGTGATGTGGAGGGTAAGTGGGACCAGATTTCAGGCACACATCGCAGCTTTTAGCTTTTAGTTATAAGTTGCAGGGTTAAATCTTAAAATTTTTGAAGTGCGGGGAGAGGGACCCAGTGGAAATCGGCGAAGTTTTATGAATCGGCGAAAGGTTTTAAGTAGTAATTGTTATGAATTTAATATGATATATGATGTATTATAGTGGTTGTAAAGCAGGGGGCGGAGCTGCGGAGGTGGGGCCAAATTACCGCATCACAAGTTGAAATAAATAGATGTGGGCACTCACAAAGGTAAAACAAATTCGATGTGATATCTCAAATCGAAAATCGCATTATTTAAATTTTAGCTCCAATGCAAAACACGTAAAAATTGCGAAATGTGATAAGGGCCCACTTTAATTGCGATCGGGGAATGAAAAGCGATGAAATGGTAAGGATGGAAGGGTAAAGCAGAAAGGCGGAAAAAAAGGTAAGGTAACGCATATTTATATCAAAAATGAAATGTAAGGGAAGCATGGCGGGGAATGGGTCCCACTTCATATAGCATCGGTGTTTTATAAGTTTTTTTTTAAGAACATCAAAGTTAATTGTTACGATTTGCGATGGTCGATATGTGATGAAGGTAAAGGGTCCTACCAATGGTTTAAGTTTATTTTTGTTATATATATGATATGAAATATATATAACGGTAAGTTTTATATAACACGGTTGTTTGATGGGTGGCGGAGCTTATAACATAAAGTCTGAAACTTCATAATAAATGGGTATATAAAGTAATAAGCCCCGAAAGGTTATATATGTGGGTTTTGGTCTATGGGAAAAGTGATTTTGAATGTATGGGATTATATGAATGGAGAAGGAGTCCAAAAGGGAAAAACACAGGCCTAGTCTCGAAAAGTGTCAAACTATAGCAATAGGCTAGGGCTTGTGGAAAAATGATGATTTGGGCACCCTTGGGAAAAAAGGTGAAAATGATAAAAAAATGAAGCGAGGTCAACGATAATGATGGAGATGAGGTGAAAGCAGGGTAAAATAAGGTGGGATGGGTGGGATGAAAATACCAGTGCTAAAAAAACCCTATTAATGAAATTGTTTAAGCTTATGAGTGATAACACATTGACTAGTCCTCCTAATTTTGAGAGGGATTTTATCCTGTACATCTCAGCTTCCACCCATTCAGTTGTTGGGGTCCTTATTTAGAAAGATGACACTGGAAATGAACATGTGATCTATTATGTCAGTAATAACCTTTGTAGGACCCCCTGTTTCCTACTCACATGAATAGAAGTTGGTGTTGGCCGTTGTGTTCTCGGTCAAAAAACTTTGTCATTATATCCTTACACGTTCCATCAAGTTCGTGACCAATTCCAACCCCATGGCTTTCCTATTGAGTCGATGGATCATAAATGGGAAGTAAGCTTGTTGGATCATTATCATTCAGGAGTTTGACCTTGAATTTGTCACATCCAAGTGTAAGAAATGTTTAGCCCTTGCTGAACTCATTTCTGAATTTCCTACTGGTACGCGTGATCTGGTGGTTAACTATGATTTACTCGATGAGCACTTGTTTTCCATTACTTCGGACGACCCTTGGTATGGCGACATCCTTACCTATTTTTGAACCCAGAATTCTACTTCCCATCTTGATCATGATGCTCAACGGCATATACGACACCAAGCCCCCGCCTACCTTCTCATTGGTGACGATGTCTTTTGTTGCAATGTTTATTCTTTCCTCCGTCATTGTCTCATGCACGTTGAAGCTGATCAAGTCCTTAATGCCTGTCATAGAGAAACTTGTGGTTGCCACCTCTACGGTTTGGCCACAGCCCAAAAAATCATGCTCGTTGGGTATATTTGGACTTCTCTCTTTGGTGATTTCATTGAAGTAGTCAAACATTGTTCCAATTTCCAACTATTCGCCCCAAAGGCAAGAGCTCCACCCGCTCCTCTCCATCTTGTTATATCAGTCAGTCCCTTCTATAAGTGGGCCATTGAATTTATGTAGTGTCTACCTCCATATATTGGTAACCACAAGTATATCATTGTGGAGGTTGACTATTTCACCAAATAACATGGCGACTACCGCAGCTCTCTTTTTCTTTAACCATGTAATCGCTCAATTCGAGTTTCTGAAACAATTGGTCTCTGACCATGGCCGAAATTTCAAATATGATATATGGTGTGAGCTATCCTCTCTGTTGGGATTTGAGCACTAATATTCATCATCTTATTATCCCCAAGGTAATGGTCAAGTTTAAGCGGTCAATAAAATCCTTAAAACTATGCTTCAACTGACAATGAACAAGCACAAAACCAACTGGCACCTTATGCTCTTCCCTGCTTTGTGGGCGTATAGAACTTATGTTAAAACCACCACCAAGTTTACTCCTTTCCACCTTGTTTTTGGCGAGGACTCATTCTTACTGATAGAGTGTGAAATTCCCTCCCTTCACCTAGTTTTCTAACTTCTCCCTGATACCCAACCTTTAGAACAACGACTTATCATGCTTAAGCATGCTTTTGAAGACCATTGTGTTGCCTTGAAAACCATTGAAGTGGCCAAGAAGCACACCAAAGCTCAATATGACCGGAGATTCCACCGTCGTGCCTTTCACGAAGAAGATCTTGTTCTAGTGTATATCCAGACTCATGATGTCCTTGGTCATGGGAAGTTTGACTCATTATGGCTAGTACCTTACATCATTAGTAAGGATTTTGGCAAGGGGGCATACCTTCTAGAGGATTTTGAAGACCAAATCCTTCCTAACCCTTGCAATGCACTTTACCTCAAGAAATTTTACCCATAGCATCTCCCATTGACATGTGTATTTTATTTCCATCATGCATTTAGGTAGCTTGCATTCGCCATCATCATCTCATTTGTTGTCTTGTGGTTCCTTTCAAATGGATCCATCATCCACACCGTATGTTGACTGTGCCGATGGTACAAGTTGCTACTCCTAGAATCTAGCCTCGTCATCTTGGGCCATTTTTACCACCTTGCATTCATTAGTCCTCTCCAAAGGCGTATGCATTGGATCTGACACCAATAACCAGGTTGAATATGATGCAGTGATAGGTTTTTTAGTCGATGCCCTTGATCATCGCATCCTTTATCTTCATGTTCATTTAGATTCCTTGTTGCTTTTCATGCAATTGAATGGTGTGTATCATGTGAATAACCATGTCCTTTTTAGAAGATATTTACAAGTGAATCTCTTAATACGTGAATTTGAATCCATTACATTCATTCATGTACCTAGAGCCCAAAATCACTATGTAGATAGCATTGCAAACAATATTCTATATTGTCACTTATCACATGCATTTAACACTAGAAAATAATAAAACAAACGGCGAACCATATACTCATCATATATAAAAAGATGCAAATCCATATTATGTATCGACAAAATCATAATGTTTAGAGTCCACTACTCTACATACATCTGACATTCCCATATAATGTTACAAAATCAAAATTGGGGGCACCACATGCCCCTACATCTAATCACTATTTGGAAGGTCCCGAGCCAATGGCTCAGCTCCATCAGCCCGCAGATCCTAAACTACCTGTCCGGCCATCGACATGTGTTGCATGAACCCCCACCACTCAAAGGGTAGCCATCTGCAATATTGGTCCTCAATATCATGCCATCCACACTCTGATACATTGGTCAGCATCAGCTCACACCTGCATCAGACATCCTCCAACGGAGCCTCATGGTTAGGTCTTTGGTCTCCTCTTACTCCACTAGATTCTGCAACCCCTAATGCCGCGAGGCATCCCATATACCCTGTCAGCTTCACTAGTGCTATATCTTCATACCAAAAGTCACGAATCAGTACCATATACATATTCTAAAAACTTTAAATGCATTATAATATATAACAACTTTCACTTACCATATGGTTCACATGATCAACCTGGCAGAAGTGGCAAGTCAGGGTCCCCCTGAAATTTCATACCACTGTATGGATAGTCATCTATGTACAGCATCATCTTATCCCAATGTGCGAAAAAACTTGGGTCAGAACACCCGTCCGACTCCCCCACCTCTCTGTAGCAACTACCCCCAACGGCACATCCTGGGCTCCCGTGGGCCCCCATCTTGGATCTGCACATGAGGTCAAAGTGTAGGGATCTTCTTAAAGAAGATCGATCAAAACACCGTACCAAAAGCACATTCATGGTTCACCTGTCTCTTGCACAATGACATGTGTCGTTTCACTGACGACAGCATCATTTAGGCCCACCCGTAGTAGTTCCCACTCAGAACACTCTCTACCAACATCATCTGCCCCTCAATGCAGTGACATGTTGTGTCTCTATTCACTCTAAATAATCGATCAGAATGGTAGTGCCCTTAGCATGAACATCCGGTCTATAGTGGTGCTCCATGAACTCTAATGTCCGGTCAAGAAGTAGATGTCCTGGATTTTCAGCTTGATCCTATTCCCCTGGCCCATAAATTCCTTCTAGTATGGATCCCAATATTAATCACTTTCCCTGATCAGTGGGTTCTCAACCAACTTGAGAACCCCATATCTTGCAAGTGCTCCTCATACCACTTGATCTGCATGGATCTTGGCACGAAGCGCATCCAAATATCTCTCTCGCCATTTTATCCTTAACTTTTCCATGCCTGCACAACACCATCATGTTTGTCATTTCAGAGAAAGAAAATTGCATTATAACAATCAAGTCTCGGTCCTTAGCCAACAAATGGACCAAATCTCCCCTTCAGCTCAACTCGCACTTTTCAGGCTTTGCAGTTGCAAGCTCACAGTTTTACCCTCTGCAAATTGTGAGCTAGGTCATAGTACAGGCCCCAGAAGGTGCAAGTCAGTCGTGAGGAAAGGCACGGGTCTCTTACTAAGCCCCCAGCACCTAATCTGAAAAACTAAACTGCTAAAAATGAAGAGTAAGGTTAGGCCACCTACCTACAACTGAAGGATCTTGATTCCAATGGTTGATTTTTCCACTACAATTGCCACAATATTTAGGGCCTTCTCCTCCTCTCCAAATTCACCATAGCTCCACTAGCAAATAAATAAAATTGGATGGAAATCACCCTATTAAAATAAAAACCCTAAATTTTCTTTCGCCAATTGTGACCAAACCATAGCTCGGTTTGACAAACCATCAGCACCCTTGTAAAGCTCTCACCAAGCACTATAATGGGTATCCTTTTTTTTTTTGGTAATTTGACACTTCACCAGGAAGCCATTTTTCCAAGAAGGGTCACTTTTCCGCCTCTTAAAATCGGATTTCTTCACTTGCGCTGCTTGTACTTCGGGCACCATTTTGCGTTCATACTTGCCAACGTGTGTGTCGATTTTTTTCATGAGTAACCATATTTTTCTCATGTTTTTATGGTCCCCTCCGGGCATATTCTGTGTGGTAGCATCATCAAGTCACCTTTGTTCAGAGCATCCGAGTTGAGTCACCATGGCATTCATGGAGTTTTTCCTGAGTCCCTTTTCCTCCTACTATAGTATTCCATCCATTTTTTTCCTTGTCTCTCTCTAGTGTCACCCATTTTGGCCTCCAGTCATACTATTCCCCATCCCCTCTGGAGTTGACTCAGTCGCTGCCAGGTCATCCATGCTTTTTATTCTCTGACAAGGGAAGTCATCCATCTTCTACTCAGTATTCCATATTCCATCATCATCCATGGTGTCAGTCCATCAGTCAATTTACTATGATTCCTCATGCCTTATTTGAGGATTCCTCATTGCCTCACCTATATTGGTCCTCCTTTTGTCGACATCGGCACATTAATTCCAGAAGACAAGTCTAGAGGGTGGTGCACATTGGTTCCAGCTTCCATTCTTGTTAGATGGCTCGATCAGGTAAAGGGACTCCACATTACCCTTTGACTTGATTGTTTCTCATACACTCATCTTCAGCTCATTATTGCATGATCGAGATTGTATACTTGATGGTTCGGTGATCCAGCAGATTGTACCAGTGATTCCCGGGTGTGTGTGAGATGTTTCAAACCTCATGAGGGGGTGGCCCTTTAGGTAGCCCCCCACATGCCGAATGACCTTAGATTATGCTACACCCTCAGATGCAGCTCTGCAGATTTGATGGGTTAGGTTTCAGCCTCTTGCAGCACCCATAGCATGCATGCATCATTTAGATGATCCATTCATATTTTCATAGCACTTTCATGTTTAGCAGGGCTTATTTGGTTGTTATTACGTCTCATGTACTCATATATTATTGTATTCATCCCTGGCTCATGTTTCTCCAGGCGCAGTATGTATGTGGGATCCATTATATTTTTGTTTGTCCCATTTTTATGCCAACATGTCATGTACCATTTATCATGTACTTTATTACTCAGTTTCGTTTTGTTGGGCGCACAATTATTCTTTGTACTTTGTCATCTCGGCGGGCATAGGTATACCTCTCTCGCCTCACTGAGAACAGGTACCTAAACATTAAAGGAGACTTATATCATTTGTAGGTCTCTCCCCCTTGGTTATTTCCCTCTCTTTATTCACTCTGTCTATGTATCTCTCTCTCTCTGACTCCCCTTCGGTTTCTAGTGATTGTGTTCTTACAATGTACTTCGGTCACGATTAGCTCCTAACGCTCACATGTTGGGGGGAAAACTATTACACCAAAATTTGGTCATCTAACCATTTACAATTAGATGGATCGAAGTACACCACGTAAGACCAATTTTACCATAGTCAAATTTCTTTCACTATAAGAAAAAATTTAATAAACCATATTTTATTAAGTTATTTCTGGTTAAAACAAGAAACCCCGTGAGGAATAATTAAATAAATCCTTATTTATTTGATTTTCCTCTAGGAATAATTAATTAAACCAATGATTAAATAATATTCCTGGTCATATTTAACCCAATTATGAGAAATAATTAGATAATCATTATTTTTCTTATTTTTCTCTAGGAATAATTAATTAAATCATTATTTAGTTATTATTCCTTGTTAAATTTGACTAAATCACCTAGAAATAATTAAAAAAATCATTATTTGTTAATTATTCCTAAACCACATTCTTGAAATGATAAATAACTCATTTTTTTATTATTATTTCTAAATAAAGGTATTTAACCAATTTAAATACCTTTTCCCTCCAATAAAATATAATAAAATATTCCAACCAGTTAGACCTAGATCTTGGTTAATAATATTTTATTATGCACCATTATCGAGGATAATTCAATATTTTGTTATAAATTGGAGGGTTTTCTAGTCATTCTTGACTTCAATCACTTTCATTGTCGTGCTTTGATCATTCTCATTGTTGCTACTAATTTCTTTGCTTCTTGAGCTCCCATAGAGTTCAACACATTTTGGGTTTTCTACACCATTGATAGAGAAAAACTTCTGGATATGAAGCATTGAGGACAACCAAGAACCCATCCCATTGAGGGGGACTAGTAACATTATTATTTGTTCCCTTCCCAGGTTTCATAATATATTCAAAATTCTTTATATCTTGTCTTTTCCGTTGGATGCATGGAGCAATTCTTATTTCTTTTCACTATTTAACTTCTACTACTACATAGATATGGTTTTTTGCAGCATTTGTTTTAACTATCGATTGCAAATCCAAAAAAATTAAGCAATCATTTCTATTGTTAGGGTTTTTTGTCACACACAACTAAAGTGAGCTCTTTTCGTACACTTGCGCTAATAATTTATGCTAACA
Source organism: Pinus albicaulis (assembly GCA_034641835.2). Lineage (NCBI taxonomy): Eukaryota > Viridiplantae > Streptophyta > Pinopsida > Pinales > Pinaceae > Pinus > Pinus albicaulis. The sequence goes on from CM076582.1 coordinate 200,536,557, forward strand.
ACATGGAAGTGATCTGAATGGAATGTATTAGTTTTGATGTGCTAAGTATCCAAACAATAATTAAATTGTGTGCATAATGTTTATTGAAGTTTGAAGGTGAAACAAATAGTTTTATCTTAGTTAAAAAAATTTGTTATGTGAGGTTAAAGCATGTAAATTACTTGTATAACATTGTACAACAGTAAATAATAGAGAATAAAGCATCACATATGCCAATACTCAGTAATTTGATAAATCAGTTCACCCCTCCTGGGCTACATCTGTTGGTCCAGCTCCCAATGGAATGTCCCTCATATCTTATTGCTCAAAAATGGTAAGTAAATGTGATAAAAAACCTCAAATGGTTGTGCTCTCTGTAAAACCAGCTTCATAATGCTTGAATCAGTCAAGAATGACTATTCATATGCAGAAAATAGAGAATGGATGCTCAATACACTAAAAAAACCCTAGTGGCCCTAGTGGCTCCTTGACCTCTCCTAAAGATAAACCTACACAAGATGACCTCTAATGGCTCTAAAACCTCTACCAATTTGTTTAGAATTTCAATAAATTCCAAAATTGATTATTCATTCATCAAAATTGGTCGAATATCCAAGGAGTTATGACCAAAATAGTAAGCTGCCTAGTCACTCCTAAGAAAACTCCACTAAAATTGACTCCACATAAGTCCAACAAACTAGCAATTGACCATCGGATTTAGTGGTCCACTAGTGGAACCGCCGACCAGACTAACATTTGCATTAAATTTCAACCTTTTTCATGTGACCGCGTCCACTGGTTGTGGTCGGACTAACCATCGGGCTTATGGTCCTGGTCCTGAGCGCATGGTTTTATGGAGTGGCAGTTGGCCCTTAGGGGCTAGCCCCCTTTTTCTACCGGTTATAAACAATGGAAGGTTCAAATACATGCTGCCTACCTAGGGGTTAAGAACCACCTTGTAGCCCAAGCAGTTGGGTGCTGCGCTGTCAGGCGGGAGGTCTCGCGTTCAAACCCCATCAACTCCAAACAATTTTTACATGACCATATGACCTCCGACCTAGGGTCACATGGCAACCTCTGGGCTGGCCATGTGGCACCCAATGATTGGCCCCAAAAACTATACAATAAAAAATATTTTTTTGAATTTTTTTATACAAAGTCAAATTGGGTCAAAATGTCATTTTTTTGGAGTTTACTAGGCCTTTCAAACCTTAATAAATTATGCATAGTACCTATGTTTTGTGAACCATTCACAGTGCTAGAATCGTAGCGACGAGACATTTCTGGTTGCTCAAGTTGCAAATAGTTTTTAGCACTTTCATTGTTTAGCAATGGACATGATCTTCTGATCACACCTCCCCATTGGGAAGCTTTTGGACCCCAAAAGCTCTCTAGACTACTAAACATGAAGATGAGGAGACTATGTCCCCACTCTTCCAACCTTTATCCATTGAAATTTCCCTAATTTCATGAATTGGAGCTTTTCATGAAACGATAAATTTTTCCTTGATTCCATTAACCAACTATTACTGATTTCAACCTTGTCATGCTACACATTTTCGAAACTTGCAGAACAACAACTTAACTTTGCAGTAAACATATTGTTTCTACATTGGACTATAATCAAAGGAAACTTAAAATTACTTTCACCTTGCATCCTGTCCTTATGCCGATTTTTTGCTGAATTTGCTTTGAACTTGTGTCAATTCCTGACCATGTTTCTTCACCATAGTACCATGTCTTTATGAAACCAGCAATGACCATTACTGAATCTTGTGCCTTCTTTGTTAAGTATCTTTTCCCTCTCTTGGACCTTTGCAACTTCTTGCACTGACACTTTGTTTTCAGCACCGTTCAACACCAAAGTCGACTGTTGCAACTACTTTTCATCTTATTTCAAAGACAACCTGCTTCCAAACTGAAACAACTCATTACATATATCAACATGTACATGAAAAGTATTATGTAAAACTTCTCTTTGTTTAATCATCATCAATGTCACATGGAAATTGTATCTTCTTTCAAAAACAACCTGCTTCCAAACTGAAACAACTCATTACATATATCAACATTTACATGAAAATTATTATGTAAAACTTCTCTTTGTGTAAAACTAGACTCTTCTTTAGTTAATCATCATCATTAACTAAAGAAGAGTCTAGTTTTTTGTGATGAGCTCTCACAATGTACTCCTTGTCATCTTTGAATAAATGGCATTTGTTCTCATGGTGATGGAAGATAGCTTAACTATCTTACAAGTAAGGACTACCCAACACCATACATGTTATATCAAGCGGAACAACATCTAATTCAATCGTGTCAATGAAATGTGTTGTTATTGCAAATCGCAACATGCACTTCTTTGAAAATTGTAAATTTTCATCCTTACAAATCCAACCAAGTGGATATGGTTTTGGATGTGGAATGGTCTCAAGATTAAGTTTCTTAACCAAGTCTTCAGAGATTGAATTTTCTTGCGACCCACTATCAAACAGTGTGTCAACCTTGGTATGTTTGGCAATGACCCTCACATGAAACAGTTCAATTCTCTTTTCTTCACTTGGAGCTTCTATGTGACAGTTAGAAATAATAGAACTGGGTTTATTTTCAATCTCTTTCCCCTTCAAATTCTTTAGTGCCTTAGCTATGATTTTTGTTTCATCTCTTGTATCTAACCCTAGGTCTTGTTTAGCTACTAAAACTACCTTTCCTTTCTCCTTGGCTTTATATTTGGCTTTAAAACTTTCTGGTTTCAAATCTAGATGAAGTTTCCAACAATGATCCTCATCATGGCTTGTTTTAGAATAGTGTTTGAAAAATAATTTTCCCTTCTCTTTTCAAGTATTTTCATTTCTCTTTTTCTGCCATTTGCCTTTAAACTCACTTTCCTCATTTCCATCTAAGTTTTGTTTTCCCCTTTCCTCTAAATGTTTTTCTTGAACATAAACCTCATTTAAGCTTGTAGGGTTAAACATGAGGATTGTATGTCTTAGGTAAGTATGTAAACATCCTATATACTTGAGCAAAGTGTCTTTCCTATGCAAATCTACTCCTAGTAAAAGAGCTATTCTTCTAAATTCTTGAGTATACACTTGTAAATTTTGTCCTTTCAATTGTTTAAATTTTTTCCAATCCATTATGGCTTTCTTCATGTGAGCTAATGGATAAAACTGTTGTTTTATTGTAGAAATGAAATCAGTCCATGATAAGATAATCTTACCATATTTTTTGATCTCCTCCTTTGTCTTGGCTTCCCACCAAACAAGAGCTGCACCTTCCATTCTTAATGAAGCTAGTTGGATTTTGGTGTCATCATCATGAAAATTTTGAATTCTCAAATAGACCTCTAATTGCCTAATCCAATTATCTAGTTTTTCTGCATTAACTTCACCATCAAACTTTGGCAATTCAAACTTACCATAAAGTTTTAGAAAAGGATTTTTACCAGTGTTCTTTGACTTGTATGCATGATGTACTGAATATGAAGTAGAGGATGATGAATATGAAGTTGAGGGTGATGATGGAAACTTTACACTATCTCCATTTCCTCCATTACCCTTCTTGGATTTATCTTCATCATTATGGCCTAGTGACGATCCTTGTCCTTCCTTGTGAAGTTTTGACCTTTCTTCTTCTACTCTTTCATTCCTTTCTTGGTAAATAACTCTCACCATTTCAATCATGTCAAGGAATGCTTTCCTGGACACTTTTTCTTCCTCCTTGGGATCAACTTCTTCATGGATTTATCCTTCTCTTAAAGTCACGCTTATGGCTTCTTCTGCTTCTCTTTGAGGTGAAATTGAAGGTGGAGATAATGGCACTCTTTCCCTCCTTGGCTGAGGATTACTTTGAACTTTCACCAATTGATCTTCTCCTCTCTTATGCTTCAACCTAGTAAGCATTAAAACTTTTGAAAAATGTTACACAAATTCTTTGCACAAAGATTAAATAGAGAAAATACTTTAGCTTGATGCAAGCTCAACCTGAGCTCTGATACCAACTTGATCTGAATGGAATGTATATTTTCACTATGCTAAGTATCCAAACAGTAATTAAATTGTGTGCATAAGGTTTACTGAAGTTTGCAAGTGAAACAAATGGCTTTATCTTAGTTAAACAGATTTTTTATGTGAGTTTAAAGCATGTAAATTGCTTGTATAACATTGTACAGCAGTAAAAAACATATAATAAATCATCACATATGAAAATACTCAACAATTTGATGAAGCATTTCACCCCTCCTAGACTACATCTGCTGGTCCAAATCCCAATGGCATGTCCCTCATATCTTATTGCTCAAAAATGGTAAGTACATGTGATAAAAAGCCTCAAATGGTTATGCTCTATGTAAAAATATCTTCAAAATGCTTGAATCAGTCAGGAATGACTATTCATATGCAGAAAAAAGAGAATGGATGCTCAATACACTGAAAACACCCTAGTGGCCCTAGCGGCTCCTTGACCTCTCCTGAAGCTAAAACTAAACAATATGACCTCTGATGGCTCAAAAAAATCTGCCAATGTGTTCATAATGTCGATAAAATCTAAAATTGACTATTCATTCATCAAATTTGGTTGAATATCCAAGAAGTTATGACCAAAAATGTAAATTTCTTAGTCACTCTAAGAAAACTCCACTAAAATTGGTGGAACTCCACATAAGTCCAAAAAACTAGCAACTGACCATCAGATTTAGTGGTCCACTAGTGGAACCTCTAGGAAAACTAACAGTTGCATTAAATTTCAACCTTTCGCATGTGACCGCGTCCGCCGGTTGTGGTCGGACTAACCATCGAGCTTATGGTCTTGGTCCGGAGTGCATGGTTTTATGGAGTGGGGTTTGGCCCTTATGGGTGGCCCCCTTTTACCACCGGTTATAAAAAATGGAAGGTTGAAATACATGCCGCCAACCTAGGGGTTAAGAACCACCTAGTAGCCTGAGCGGTTGGGCGTTGCGCTGTCAAGCGGGAGGTCCCACGTTCAAACCCCATTGACTCCAAACAATTTTTACATGACCATATGACCTCCAGCCTGGGGCCACGTGGCAGGCTCTGGGCTGGCCACATGGCACCCGATGATTGGCCCCAAAAACTATACAATAAAAATTATTTTTTTGAAATTTTTTATACAAAGTCAAATGTCATTTTTTTGGAGTTTACTAGGCCTTACAAACCTTAATAAATTCTGCATACGACCTTTTTTTTGCGAACCATTCATGGAAACAGCATCGCAGTGACGAGACCTTTCCAGTCGCTTAGGTTGCAAACATTTTTTTAGCATTTTTTAGCAATGGACATGATCTCCTGATCAGGAAGGGACAAAAATGTGCCAAAGTTCACAAATATTTTCCATACCCTTCACACAAACATAGGTATCAAGGATTCTAAGAGGCATATGGTACTTAAATATCATGGTTGTATACAAAGATATGTCCAGGACAAGATGGATTTCCTGAACATCTCCTTGCTTGGCGCTGAGTATTGATACGTTGTCAAGATAGAGTAAAAATTTAAACAAAACAAGCGAGACTTTGGATCTTTGAATCTAAAGCCAAGAAAAGGCGCCCCCAAACCATAAAACGAAGTACAAATCCAAGACGGGGTGACCCAATGCAACCCTTCAAATCCACAGGAAAATAATAACACCGCAAAGATTAATAAGGACATAGGGAAGTGTTTTGAGTTCCACAAGAGCCCTACTAACAACAAAAGTGAGTGCCATGCCAAGTAGTCGCTAATTATCGAGTTGAAGGCTTTAGAGTCATATGCATGTTATGATTATAAGTCATACCTTGAAAAGGGGAATGATAAAGAGAAGAATATTATTGATGTAGATCCCAGCGCCACCATTTCCACCATCAAGGTCCAAAAAATTGAGCCCGAAGACCCAGAGGAAGGGGAGCATGTTAGGTCCCTATATTACTAGTTTATTCCCTTCTTGTTATTAGTGTAGCCCCCTTATTGTTATTGTTGTACCCCTGTAACCCCAATATTGTTATTTTTTGTGCCCTTACATTGTTATTTTTAGGTCGGCTAGGATTATATTGTGGACCCATGGACTCCTATATATAGAAGGAGATTTTGGTCATTTGTATCATCCAAGAATTATTCATTTATGTAATTTATTGGAGGTTTCCCCCTCAAAGTGGCTAATTTATAAGGCGTTGATCTCTCTTTTCTTCTATTTTTGGAGCTGGTTTCATAACATTTGGTATCAAAGCTTTAGATTCTAGGGTTTCGCTGCTCCAAACAGGTCATCGTGGAATTTTCGAAATAACTTGTTTTCTACAAAGGTTCAGAAGCTAAAATTTGTATAGTGCGAAGCCAAAATCCTGAGGAACCTCCTGTAAAAATTTCAGATCTTGGTTCGAAACATTTTCAGAGATATGATCTAGGAAAGTTAGGGTTTGTTCAAGCTCCCGACTTTCAACTAAAACAGGTCATCGTGGAATTTTCGCTATAAATTTTCATATAAAAAGTTTCAAAAGCTGAAATTTTTACAGTGCGAAGCCGAAATTTTGAGAAACCTCCTGTAAAAATTTCAAATCTTGGTTCCTAACATTTTTGGAGATATGACCTATTAAAGTTAGGATTGTTTCAGGCTCCCGAATTTCATCTCAAATAGGTGACCGTGGAAAAAACGCAAAACTCTCTCTCTCTGAGCGTCAGATTATGATTCTGTAAAAAGTGGCCACAAACACATGGACCGTAGTTTTCGATATATCAATTTCATAGCTGAAGGAGGAAACAGTGACACGTGGCAAGTCGTACAAGTTCACTCTACTGAACCAGTCCATAATTAGGTCATAATGGGAGATTGGGCATAACTTTGTCTTGAAGAATCCAAACCAGGTCAGACCTGTAGCATTCGAAAGAATATTCAGAGGGCTACTTCAAGGTGGAATTTCAAATATTGAATATCTAAAATCATAGATAAAATTCAGTTTCAACATCGAGCTCCTCAAAAGTAAGAAAAAAGTGTGTATTTTTTTCGAATTACATAAGTCTTGTTTGAAAAAAAAAGTAGTTTGAATTTATTCCAAGGGCATATTGAAGAATAGATATCAGTATTGGGTTCTAAAAAGCCCCCTAAAAATAATTCAACACCCATTAAGCCTTCAGAAGGCTCTACTATGACTCATGAAGACGAAGAAACACAACATGAGATATCAAAGTTACAAGAGCAAGTGCACCAAATTTCGTTATCGCAAAGAGAAAAAAAAATGAAATGGAAGTTTTGAAGAAAGGCATGGAAACTAAGATGAATGGTTTGAAGAAAGGCATGGAAACTAAGATGAATGGTTTGGAAGCTAAGATGGATGGCATGGAAGTTAGCATGGAAGCTAAGATGGATGGCATGGAAGCTAAGATGGATGACATGGAAGCTAAGATCGATGAAAAAATTAAAGACAACTTGGAAAACATGAAGAACGATTTGGCAAAGTTGATATAAGAAATGTTTCCTAATGGTGAAAAGATAGTAGAGGAAACTCATGATGAGAAAAAAATAAATCTTAATCATGATTTCATAAACTCTAATGTTGGATGGAAGAACCACCATATTCCAAATATGGATATGAGGAAGTTTGATGGCAAGGATCCCATAACATGGATACTACAGATGGAGCAATATATTTATCTCAATAATGTGCAAAACACACAAAAGGTACGCATTACAACTTTACATTTAGAACAAAACACATTTGTATGGTATCTATGGCTTTGCTCCCATAAAAAAATTGTCACTTGGTCAATTTTTACGGAGGAAATGATAGCACATTATGAGGATACAAAAAGCAACACCTTCTTTATCCAATTGATAAATATCAAACAAAAGGGTTCAGTGGTGGAGCACATTGAGGACTTCAAAAAATTGAATATAAGAGTAACTTATATTCCAGAGGAACACGGGATTGATGTCTTCATAGAGACTTTAAGGATAACATCCAACATGAATTTCGCATTCGGGAACCTGATTCATTGGAAAAGGCATTCAGGTTGGCAAGAAAAATTGAATGTAAAATCATGGAAACAAGGAAGCCTACCACTCCTCAAAATCTCAAGATAGAAGGACATATCAAGAAGAAAAAGGTAACAGTGTTGATTGATTCGAGTAGTACCCATAATTTTATTCATTGTAAGGTAGCCAAGGAATTGAATTGTTTCCTATACCCAGCACCAGAATATCAAGTGATGGTTGCAAATGGAGGAACTATAAATTGCTCTAGAAAATTCCATAATATCAAGCTAACCATGGGGTAATATGTATTGAATAGTCCAATGCTTTCCATTCCTATGGGAGGTGTTGATGTTGTACTAGGATTACAATGGTTACAATCTTTGGGGATAGTAGCTTTTAATTTTCAAGAAATTTTCTTGAAATTTTTTTTAGAAGGAAAGGAAGTTGAATTACAAGGTATCGCAAGGAAGATGAGAAAGATAATAAGCTCTAATTTCATGATATATCTTCTAAAGAAAGAACAACGAGGCGTAATTGCACAATTATGCTCACTAGAAGTTACAACAACAAAATCATCTCTTTCTACAGATCTCCAAAAAGTCTTGGACAATCATTCCAAGGTGTTTGAAACTCCCAAAGGACTCCCACCTATTTTTGATCATGATCATGCTATTCATTTGATTCCAGAAATTTTTCCTCCAAACATCGGGCCTTATAGATATCCTTATGTATAAAAGAGCGAAGTTGAACGTATGATTGCAGAAATGTTAGAGGCTGGTATAATTCAACCTAGTCAAAGTTCTTTCTCTGCTCCAATATTATTGGTGCACAAGAAGGATGGATCATGGCCCATGTGTCTGGATTATAGGGAGCTCAATAAGCTCACCATTAAAGATAAATTTCCCATCCTGTGATTGATGAATTATTGGATGAATTATATGGAGAAATTTATTTTACCAAGTTGGATCTTCATTCAGGATATCATCAAATTAGAATGAAGATTGAAGATATTTCGAAAACAACATTTCGAACTCATGAGGGTCATTATGAATTTTTGGTCATGCGTTTTTGCCTTACCAATTCACCTTCTACATTTCAAGGTTTGATGAATTCCATTTTCAAACCCTTATAAATTTTTTGCTAGTATTTTTTGATGATATACTAATCTACAATAGGTCTTGGAAGGATCATGTTCAACATGTTGACAGGGTGCTCAAACTATTGCAGGAGAAACAATTATATGCAAAAACATCCAAATGTTTCTTTGGAGTACAAGAGGTGCAATATATAGGTCATATTGTATCTCATGAGGGTGTTAAGGTAGACCCTAACAAAATTAAATCCATTAAAGAATGGAAATTCCCCACAACCATAAAGCAGTTGCGAGGATTTCTCGGGTTAACAGGGTATTATCGCAAGTTTGTTAAGAATTATGGGAGAATAGAAACACCTCTAACAACATTATTTAATAAAGATGCATTTTCATGGACTCCTGAAGCAACTAAGGCCTTTGAACATCTTAAAGAGGCAATGTGCCTAGCACCTGTCTTAGCTATGCTAGACTTCAAAAAAACCTTTATTGTGGAAAATGATGCTTCAAGAAATGGAATTGGTGTTGTTTTAATGCAATAAGGAAGACCCATTTCTTTTGAAAGTCGTCCAATCAAAGGAAAGTATTTACAGAAAGATATTTTTGAGAAGGAAATGTTAGCAATACTACATGCACTAAAGAAATGGCGACCTTACCTAATGGGAAGACACTTCAAGGTAAAAATTGATCATGATAATCTTAAACACTTTTTGGAACAAATACTATCTTGAGAAGAGCAGCAAAAATGGGTCACAAAGATGTTGGGTTATGACTCTGAAATAATCTACAAAAAATGGAAGCTAAATTTTGTTGCAGATGCACTCTCAAGAAAGAATGAAGAGGTGGAAGCATTGCTTTGTGCCATTTCTATTATCCAACCAGATTGGATAGCTGAAGCATGGGATGAATGGAAAAAGGACGAAGAAGTGTGGACACTCATTCAAAAATTGCAGCAAGATCCTAGTACATATGATACATTTAGTTGGAAAAATGATTCCTTATGGTACAAAGATCACTTATGTCTTTGTTATAATTCCCAACTAAAACAAAATATTCTTTTGGAATCGCACACTTCTCCTTTAGGAGGACACTCAAGATTTTTAAAAACTTACCACAGGGTGAAGAAAGAAATTTTTTGGGATGGCCTTAAATTTGATATTCAAAATTTTGTGGCAGAATGTTTGGTTTTCCAACAAAATAAAGTTGAGAAAATTAAGACCTCAGGTCTTCTACAACCTTTATCCATTCCAAGTCAACATTGGGAGGAGATTTCAATGGATTTTATCACAAGTTTACCTAAGTCCGAAGGAAAGAGTGTCATCATGGTGGTAGTTGATAGACTTACTATATGCACACTTTGTGCATTATCTCATCCATTTAAATCAAGTAATAGCTTGCTACTACATTTATATCACAATTCAAAAGCTACATGGAAACTCGAAGGTTAGTCAGAGATTTACGTATAGATCCCATTTTTAATGCTGAAATTTTGAATGAGTTATTTTCTTTTTGGGTACTAATTAGTTTTATAGTTCATCGATTATCCTCAATCCGATGGTCAAACTGAGATAGTGAATGTTTGAAGGAGATTTTTTTTATCTATAAACAAACACACAAAGGGAGTACTTCTCATTGAATGGTCAGATAACCACTCGTAATTAGGTCTGTTGAGGTCAGATTGCATTTATGGCACTTTATGGATATCATCCACCATCCATCACATCATCTTTAAGAGAAAATTCTAAGGTTCAAGTAGTGGAATATCACAACGAGCATCAACAAGAATTTCTCCAACTCTTAAAGGATAACCTAAATTTGGCACAAAATCGAATGAAACAACGGGCAGATCAACATCACAGTGAGAGAAGTTTTGATGTAGGAGACTAGGTATTTTTACGACTACAACCATACAAAAAAATGTCCCTCAAGCAAGCTAAGAATGATAATAAATTATCGCCAAAGTAATATGGTCCTTACAAGGTGTTGCAAAATATTGGTACTATGGCATACAAAATGGATCTTCCTGCTTCTTCGCGAGTGCATCCAGTTTTCCATGTTTCATGCTTAAATAAGGTTATAGGTGAAAATCTTCTAGTTCAAACAATATTGCCATAACTTGATGAGGAAAGATAAATAATATTGGAACCTGAAGCGGTCACGGAAACAAGAACTCGAAAGCTACGAAATCGATCAATTTTAGAGTATCTCAGCAAGTGGAAGAACTTAATCACTGAAGATTCTACATGGGAGGATGAGAATTTTATACAGAAAGAGCTACTCAAGCATTGAGGACAACACTTTTTTGAAGGACAGGGGCATGTTAGGTCCCTATATTACTAGTTTAGTCCCTTATTGTTATTAGTGTAGCCCCCTTATTGTTATTGTTGTACCCCTCTAACCCCAATATTTTTATTATTGTGCCCTTACATTGTTATTGTTAGGTCAGCTAGGATTAGATTGTGGGCCCATGCACTCCTATATATAGAATGAAGTTTTGGTCATTTGTATCATCCTAGAATTGTTCATTTATGTATTGTATTGGAGGTTTCCCCCTCGAAGTGGCTGATTTCTAAGGCGTTGATCTCTCTTTTCTTCTATTTTTGAAGTTGGTTTCATAACAAAGCATCTCTTCCACTCACAGATTTGGGTGAAGGGGTTGTCATTGTAGTTCATTTTAGACAATGGGATCCAAAAGAACCTCATCTTAGAAAAATTCTTTAAGCAGTTAGGCATGTCGACCACACCACACCTGCAACCATACACCATCAAATGGATCCACTAAGGACGAGATCTTCGCGTTAACCAGCAGTGTCACCTTCTCTAGAGCATCAAACCTCTGTGGATGAGGTATTATGTGTTATTACTCCACTTGAAGTTTGTGATGTATTATTAGGCCAACCATACTTTTGGAAGCATCATGTTGTGTATGATTCTAGGCCTTGCATTGTTATTATTACTTTGGGAAATAATTTATATAGGATATCAAAGGTAGCCTGCCTACCACCATCTCTTTGATCTCTACTAAGCAATGCAATAAGATCATCTCCCATGCTGAAAAATTTATTTTCTTTCTGATTCACTCCCAAAGTAAGGCCAAGATTGTGGCCACATCCAAATCCCTCGATAAGAGTTCCTCCATGTAGCAGAAGAAGGTGGATAAGGTCATGGAAGAATATAGGGACATCTTCTCCTCACCCACAAGGGCACCCTTGCACTATCAGGTCAACCAATCAATCAATCTGACTTCCAGAGCACCTCTACCTAATGGGCCAATATACCACCTCTCCATTCTGGAAAATGAAGATATCAAATGACAAATCCAAGTGTTGCTACAAAAAGGTCACATCTGACCAAGTTCCTCACCTTGTGGGAGCTCGATTTTACTTGTACAAAAGAAGGATGGGACCTAGAGTCTCTGCATTTATTATCAGAAACTAAACAAAATCATTATTAGGAACAGGTATCCAATTCATAGATTGATGACCTTCTCGACCAACACAAGGGAGACAAGTATTTCAGCAAGATCGATTTGAAGTATATCTATCACCAGGTTCCAATAGATCCCACAAATGCATGGAATACTACCTTAAAATCCAAGGAAGGCCTTTTTTAATGGTTGGTCATGCCTTTCAGGTTGAAAAATTCCCCTGCAACTTTTATGAGGCTGATGGATGACATCTTGTGGCCCTTCAACAACTCGTTTGTGGTTTTTAATTAGACAAAATCCTCATCTTCACCAAGAGTTGGGAAGATAACTTGCAACACATTTGGCAAGCCTTTAAACCTTGCAGCAGCACAAACTATGTGTCAAATTGGATAAATGCACCTTTAGCATGAGCCAAGTCTAATATCTAGGTTACATCATAGATGATTAAGGCATGCATGTGGATCTGGATAAAATCCAATTTATTCGGGATTTCCCAGCCCCGACCCCTTTAACAGAGCTTCACATATCTTTGGGCCTTGCCAATTTTTGTTGGAGGCTTGTGTTGAGATTCTCTCATATCACTTGGCCTTTGATTTAGGTTTCCAAGGGCAGAGAAAAATAAAAAATTTCTTGGTCAGAGTCCCAGAAAAATACGTTCATTTAGCTAAAGCACCACCTCTACTTTGCACCTGTACTCACATTTCCAAACCTGCAATAGCCATTTGAAATTGAGACAGATTCCCCCGGCTATGTTATTAGTGCAGTTTTTACATAACAAGGAATTTGATGGCATATCATAGTGAAACAATTTCCGAAACTTTTTGGAAGTGCCCCACCTATGATAAAGAGTTATATTCTATCGTGCAGGCTTACCAACAGTGGAAACATTACATTTTGTGGAAGGAGACAATTATCCATGCACATTAATGACCTCTTCAATTTATATAGACATAATGAAAGTTGCAGAATGATCGCCATCAGAATTGCTCTACATATCTGCAACAATTCCACTTTTGATCCAAGTGGATATCGGTGGCCATCCACCTATTCCATTTGGACCAGCACCATCAATTCTTGCAACTTTTCACATTCAGCACAACTTACTATTTTTAGCAGGTTTTTGGGTCCTCCACTTCAGAGCTGTTTTGGGGCCTTAATGGTCCAAGTGGATATTGGTGGCCACCCACCTATTCCATTTGAACCCCCACCATTAGTTCTTTCACTTTTTAAGTTGCCGCACAACTTACTATTTTTAGCAGTTTTTCGGGTCCTGAACTTCCAAAGCCATTTTGAGGCCCTAAACGACACTTTTTGGGCATCGTTTTTTCAGCGTATATAATTTAGTTCTAAAATTGATATTCGCAACAGTAGTTGTATTCCTTAGATAGATCTTCCTAATTATGTATCATGTGCATCAAACAGAGATAGTATGCCAAATTTACGACCCCGAGAAGTTGAAACACCAATTTACCCAAACGGGGCCCATAGTTTTGGCGCTTCATCTCCTAGGGTTAGTTTATACATTGTTTCTCAATAATAAATAGGCCTTCGAACCTCATTGTAACATATTTCATAGGTTTGTAGCCGCCACATATCTTCTCAGAGATTTGCTACCAACACCCTAGCTATTTTATTTCCATTATGTCTGTAAGCATATTTCTATTATTTGATATTAATGAAATGAAGCATTATTTCCACTGCATCTCTATGCTCATGGTTATTTATGTATTATGTTGTGTTCCTGCATAAATCTGGATCAGTGGTATCGGAGCGGTCTACTCTTTCTTTGTTTTTCTTTGCATGTCCCCAACATGGTCAGGGTATAAGGAGTTAGGGCTCTATCTGGTTGAACCCTTGCAATATCATCCTCGCAAACCCTAATGACTTCCCATGGCAGAAGAAAAGAAAGATGATGGAGCAGGGGATCCTATCAAAATAGTGCTTGAGGAGGCCCTCGAGAAACAAAGGAGCATGATGATGGATAACTTTGCTCAGATCCTTCAATGGCTGCCCACCTACGACGCATCTGCATCCAACAACCACTCTGGAGGCGCCACTCCCTCCACTCCCTTCAAGGTACAGGTAAACTTTGACATTCCTATATTTGAAGGCCAAATAGATTCATACATCATAGATATATGGTTAAATTCACTGGAAGGGTATTTCTCAGTCCATGATTTCTCTGACCAAGAAAAGATTATTTTTACACTCCTCAAAGCTGCCCCCCATGTCAAAGACTGGTGGGAAACCTACTGTGAGAAAGAGGATGAAGGAGAACCCTCTCTGTTATCGGCCACACCCACTTGGAATTCATTCTGAGGCAGCATCAAGGAACAATATTACCCCATGGGGAGCTATCAGGACAAATACATCCAATGGACCACGTTGCGGCAACAAAGGGATCAAGTTGTGCACAAACTGACGAATATGTTCCATACCCTACACACAAATTTGGGTATTAAATATTTAGAGAGACATTTAGTGCTCAAGTATCGTGGATGTCTACACAAACACATTCAAGAGGAAATGGAGTTCCTCGACATTACATCACTTGGCACGGCATATTGTTATGCTGCCAAGATCGAGCAGAAATTTAAGCAAAAGAAGCGAGACTTTGGATCTGCGAATCTGAAAGGTGCCCCCGAACCAAAGAAAAAGGGGCAAGGCCAAAGCAGTGTGACTTAGAACAACACCACAAATACAAATAAGGACACAGGGAAGTGGTGTGAATTTCATAACAGCCCCACTCACAGCACAAACGAGTGTCGGGCCAAACATTCATTGGTGGCCGAACTAAAGGCACCCGAATCAAATGTGTTTTCTGATCCTGATTCAAAACCAGACAAAGGAAATGACAAAGGGAAGAAGATCATTGATGTGGATCCCAGTGCCATTGTTGCCACCACCAAGATCTAGAGGGAGGATCAAGAGGATCCAGAGGAGGGGGAGCACCTCTTCCATTTGCAGATGTAGGTGAAGGGTTCTCCGCTGCAATTTCTTATCGATAGCAGAAGCCAAAAGAACCTCATTTTAGTAGAGGTCGTGAAGCGGCTCGGCCTACCGACCATAGCACACCCACATCCATATACCATTGGGTGGTTCCACCCAGGTATAGATCTTTGCATCTACTAGCAGTGCCGCCTTCCGTACAATCTCAAGCCATTCACGGATGAGGTATTGTGTGATGTTGCTCCTCTTGATGTAGCTGATGTATTATTGGGACAACCATACTTGTGGAGGTAACATGTTGTGTATGAGTCTAGGCCTCGTGCTATTGTTATTACTTTTGGAAATAACTTGTACAGGATACCAGAGGTACTACTGCCTCATGTCATCTCTTTTACCACTACAAAACAACGCAGTAAGATTGTTTCCCAAACCAGGAAATTTATTTTCCTTACAACTCGCTCACAAGAAAAGAAGAATATTGTGGCCACAACCTCGAAAAAGGGCTCCCTTTCATGGCTGCAGCAGATGGAAAAATTCATGGAGGAATACGAGGACATATTCTCCTCACTCACAGAGGTTCCTCTACACTGTCAGGACACGCACTCCATTGATCTGAATCCCAACGCACCACCACTTGATGTTGTTATACATCTTGACACTACACATACAGAATCCACACATGTACTATCTGAGGCTGATAAAGAAACCAAATTTACTAAACACATCCAGCATGTCCACCCATAGTTCCATGACATATTCAACAAATATAATACCTAGTTCAACAGAATTTGCCCATCTCATGGAGGATCTCAACGCAATAGGTACCAATTCTTCCTAAGGAGAGAGGAATGATCCAAGTGGATATCGGTGGCCACCTACCTATTCCATTTGGACCAGCACCATCAATTCTTGCAACTTTTCACATTCAACACAACTTACTATTTTTAGCAGGTTTTCGGTTCCTCCACTCCTAGAGCCATTTTGGAGCTTTAATGATCCTGGTTGATATTGGTGGCCACCCACCTATTCCATTTGAACCCCCACCATTAGTTATTTTAGTGTTTAAGTTGCAACGCAACTTACTATTTTTATCAGTTTTTCGGGTCCTGAACTTCCGGAGCCGTTTTGAGGCCCTAAACGACATTTTTGGGGCATCATTTGTTCGGAAAATAGGATTTCGTTTCAAAATTGATGTTTATGATAGTAGTTGTATTCATCGGATATATCTTCCTAATGATGTATCATGTGCGTCAAACAGATATAGTATGCCAAAGTTATGACCCCGGGAAGTTGAAACACCAATTTACCCAAACAGGGCCCATAGTTTTGGCGCTTCATCTCCTAGGGTTAGGTTTTTGGATGTTTAGAGTTCTCCATTGTTTATAAATATTAAATAGGCCCTCAAGCCTCATTGTAACACAGTTCAGAGGTCTGTAGCCCCCACATCTCTTCTCAGAGATTCACTACCAGCACCCTAGTTATTTTATTTCCATTATGTCTGTAAGCATATTTATATTATTTGATATTAATGAAATGAAGCATTATTTCCACTGCATCTCTATGTTCATGGTTAGTTATGTATTCTGTTGCGTTCCTGCATATATCTGGATCAACTTTAACATTAAATACAAAAATGGCAGCACCAATCATGTTGGATATTTCCTGAGTCAGCCCCCAATTACAGCATTGACTATTTTTCTTAGCTCTTATGTCCACGAGAACTCTAGATGGATAAAACCATACAAAATTGATCTATATTTCACCACCACATACCAGATGCTAGTGTAATGCAAGTAAGTTCCAGATTTCCACATCTAGGATGCAATATTATGCTACCTAGGCCACCTTTGTGTTCTTTCAAGAGACTATGCCAAGATTATTTGGGAGGCGCACTACAGTCGGGTCGCAAGACACTTTGGTGTAGATAAAACAATGGTTGTACTATCAAAGTATTTTTATTGGCCAAAATATGACAAGATGTTGGAAAATATATCATATTCTGCACCTCCTATGTCATTTCCAAGCTAACTATCGAGAATCAAGGCATGTACACTCCCCTGCCTACTCCCAACTAACCCTAGAAATCCATATCCATGGAATATCAATCTTGCCTCCCTTCTAAAAAGCATGGTAATGACTGTGTTTTTGTGGTTGTGGACAGATTTCCTAAGATGGCTATATAGGTGGCCAGCAAGAAGAGTATCACAATAGAGGATACCGAAAAAATATTCTTTGAACGAGTGTGGGTACATTTTAGGATCCCACAAACCATTTTATTATATCATGATAGTATGTTCCTTAGCACATTTTGGTCAAGAATCTATACATTATTGGACACCAAGCTAATCAATTCAACTGCATTTCATCCCCAAACTGATGGGCATACATAGGTCATCAATAGGATGATATTTCACATACTTCACATGTACACCTCCATGCATCCACGAACCTAGTATGAGAGTTTTCCCTATGTGTAACACAGTTATAATAGATCTCTCCATAGCTCGACTGGCCACAATCCCTTTCAAGTCGGTCTGGGATTTCAACCATTTTGTCAGATTGATGTTGCCATACCACATCTGACTACACAAGTATAATATGCACATGTACAGTGTAAGTTTGACAAATAAATCAGGTTTATTGAACGCATCCAACACATCCACCAACAGGTTCATGACATATTAGATAAGTCTGTTGAGATTCAACAAGATGATGAGCTTAGTGAAAAGAGTCGCCTTCACTAAGTGGGCCTGCAGGCTATTTTTGGCGCAAAGTCTATTTTTAGACTATGTCTATTTTTAGACATGTCGATCATATTCTATGAGTTACAGGATGCTATTTTTGGATGGTTGTTCAAGTTGGAAAAATAGATGGAATTCTATTTTTAGAAATTTTGGGCGGAGTCTATTTTTAGACTACCAATCTAAATATAGATATGTCAAATATTATTAGCTCTTAATAATATTTGGACTCTAAACATTATCTTATTCTCTTGGAGCACTTCAGTTAAGTGCACAGATGTGGCACAGCAGCTGACATAAGGAATTAAGCTATCCTTGAGGGTTTACTGGAGCTAATGCATGAGGACTTCAGTTAGAACTCATGTGACATATTTTGGTGGAGTTGTAGAAGTAGTTGGTGGAGTTCTGTTCAGTTTAACTCAGTTAGACACAGTTGAGCTAGTTGTATCTAGTCTAACTGATTGATACACTAGTGAGAGTGGTGTGAATTAATTTTTTAATTAATTCACTAAATAATAACTCATTAATCAACTAAAGAATACATCATTTAACTACAGTGCATGGCAGTTTCAGTGGAGACCAGTGGAGAGGTAGGTGAAAGAGCAAGTGTGACTATCAGTTGTGACTATAGTGATGCATTGATTGCATCCAACACTCAGTGGAGATGCCAATGAGGATTGTGTAGTGCAAGCTTGGTGAATTCGAGTTCATTCAGAGCCATTCTTCAGCAGGGATTGCGCAATAGAGGCAGGCTAGCAGGTGACAAAGATCGGTGCATGGATTTGCAAGATTGGGCCTGATTGGTGTGTAGTGATTGTATTGTACTGAGAGCTTGATATGATCAGCTTTGTATGAGGACTGTTACATGATCTCTATGACATATATTATATACATATATTTGGTTTTTTTAGCTTCAGTCTTTCCTGTTAAAAACAATTGTGTTAATGTGTGTGAATTTTTATGGTTTCGTGTGTGCATTGCAATTGATTTAATTTCCGCATGTGATGATCAATGGTGGAATAGATTTTGTATTGTGCATGAAGTTAAAATAGTGTGTGATCAGGAGAATCTTGGACATATAACACATAAGTTATATAATTTCTACAAATTCAAATGCTAAGTACATGCAACAACATGATCAAAATCAGGTGCCATATAAGTTTTAGGTGGGTGAAAAAATTTGGTTGCATTTGTAGAAAGAACGCATTTTCAAAGCCCGTCAAAAGCTTCAAACACTCCAATACAGGCCATACACCATCACCAAGGCTATGGGAGACAATTATTTTGAGCTTAATGTTCCCCCTTTCCTTGTCCTGCATCCAATGTTCAATGTGGACCGCCTTCGGCCATACTTTACACCATTGTTGGACACCTCAGACATTGTCGAACAACTAACACCAACAGAGCTCAACCCCAGCTACACAGAATAGGCCACAAATAATTGGATCATGGATACATAGATAAGGACCACTTGCTAACAGATGATAAAACTTTATCAGGTTATCAAAGTTGGCCAACTCCTGCACCAAGGCAAGTGACTCACTGGGAAACAAGTTCAACATAAGTTTCCCCATCTCATGGAGGCACTCAATGCAATGGGTGTCATTGATTCCTAAGAGGGAAGGACTGATCCAAGTGGATATTTGTGGCCACCCTCCTTTTCCACTTGGACCCGCACCACTGTTTCTTTCATTTTCTTAAGTGTAACACAATTTACTATTTTTGGCAGTTTTTCGAGTCCTGAACTTTTAGAACAATTTTGAGGCCCTAAATGATGCTTTTCTAGAAAATGGGAAAATATATTTCAATAAGGATTTTCAGTAAAAAAATGTATTCCTCGAGTAGATATTTCTAATGAGGTATTGTACATGTCAAACAAAGATCGTATGCCAAAGTTACGACCTCGGGAAGTTGACGTACCAATTTCCCCCAATAGGGCCCACAAACTTTTGGTGCTTCATCTCCTATGGTTAGATTTTGGATGTTTAGGGTTTTCCGTTTTGTCTCAATAATAAATAGGCCTCTTATCCTCATTGTAAAATAGTTTAAAATGCATGTAGCCACCACATATCTTCTCAAAGATAAGCTATCATTGCTCAAACTAGTTTATTTCCACTCTGCATCTAACAGTTTTCAATACTTTGTTATTAAAGTTATGTTTTTTTTGTAGCTCTATGTTTATGTTTATTTCTATGTTTCACTTAATTCTTGTCTAAATCTAGATCAACAAGGCTTCAAATGGGCTTATCTTCAAATATACTTAGTACCCATTATTATAAGAAAACTCCATCAAGTGTAAGTATTCTTCCTATTCTGATGGTTTTTCCATCACATACATCTTCAACATATACTGGATGACATGAATAACTCTTTCCATCTATCCATATAATTCTAGATGGTAGATTGTACTCAAATTTAAATCAGCCTCATATCTTTTAAATGATCCTTTGCCAAAATTGGATGTTAACCCAGGATCTTTGTCTCAAATAATTGCCATGGGCACACCATGTAGTCTAATAAGTACCCTCATGTAAATATTAGAAACATTACTTGTATTATGTGTTGACTTCATTGGAATTAAGTGGGAATACTTGGTGATTTTATCCACCACAACCATGATGGAATCATTTTTCCTCACTTTTATGGCCATATTTGTAATGAAATCAATGGAAGAAATTTCCCATTTCCACTTAGCAGTGGGTATTGGTTGTAGCAATCTCATTGGATGTGTATGCTAATTTTTAACCTTTTGGAATTCCAAACACCTACCTATATAATCAGCCACTTATTTCTTCATACATGGCCAAAATTACTTTTTTCTAACTACTGAGATTGTCTTTTGATACCCTGGATACCCAGCATAAGGCACTTTGTGCATCTCACTTAGCACTAATTTTTTCAGCCCTTGGGAATTATTCACATAAATTATACCTTTATATAAAATAAATCCATTTTATTATATTTAATAATCCTTGCATTTGGGTTGTACATCACCTTGTTGTAAGTTTCTTTTTATTTCCATGTATTTCTAGTCTGAATTTCCATCCTCTAAAATTCTTATTTTTAAATCAAATTTACATGTGCTTATGGTTGTAGCATGCATTGCATGCACCCTCGTGTTGATTGCATCAACCACCTTATTTTCCTTACCATTTATGTGCTTAATTTCAAAGTCTTCATCAGCCAAAAATTACAACCATCTGATTAGTTTTCCATTTAAATGTGTCTACCCAAATAAATGCTTTAGCCAATTGTTGTAATATCTTAATTCAAACATATTTCACATGAGGTAATGCCTCCACATATTCAGGGTATGTATAATGGCTACCATATCCAAATAGTGAGTGGCATAATTCTTTTCATGTTCCTTGAGCTTCTTGGATTCATAACATATCACATGATTGTTCTACATTAGAACTCCTCCAAGTCCTTATTTACATGTATTTGTCTGCACAAGGGAGTCTTCATGTGGGTCAAATATCTTCAATATAGGATCACTTGTTAAAAACCTCTTTAAATTTTAAAATTTCTCTTCACATTTATGATATCAAACAAATTTTTCATCTTTCCTTTGCAAGGAAGTAATAGTATGGGTATCCTAGAGAACCTTCCAACAAATCTTTTGTAATAACCTGCTAATCCCATGAAAGTATTTATTCTATCACATTTATGGGTTTCAACCATTGTTTAATTTATTTAACCTTTTATGGGTCTACTGCTATCCCTTCTTTTGAAACAATATGACCCAAATAATGGATTCTTCTCTGATAAAAAAGATAAATTACTTAGCTTTGCATATAACTAATGCTCCTTGAGTACCTATAGCACCATCCTGAAATTTTGTTCATTATCTTCCTTGGATTTATAATATATGAGGATATCATCCAAAATCAAAATAAAAAACTTATCCAAATAATCCCGGAGAACACCATTCATGAGGCACATGAAAATCCCTGGCACATTAGTTAGTCTGAATGGTACCACTATGAACTCATAGTGTCTATATCAAGTTCAAATTGTTTTCTTATTGATGTCATCTTCCTTAATTCTTATTTGATGATATCTCGACCTTAGATCAATTTTAGAAAATACTTTAACTCCCCTGAGCTGGTCAAACAAATGATTTATCCTGAGCAATGGATACTTATTCTTAATTGTGACCTTGTCCCATCAAATAATACCAAGGCACCCAACGGTGATACACTTGATCATATATACCCTTTTCTTAAGACCTCTTCTAGTTGCATTTGCAATTCTTTCAGTTTTTGTGTGCTCATCATGTATGGTGTTTTGGACACCAGTGCAGCTCCAAGTACCAAGTTTATAGAGAATTCAATGTCTCTTTTGGTGGTAACATTGCAATTTTCGAAAACACGTCTTCAAATTCTTTAAGTATTAGGTGGTTCCCCAAACTTGGTGTTTTATCCTCAACCATCTCCTCCATTTGAGATGCATAAATTTGGCACTTATTTATTAATATCTTCTTTAGTTGTTGGTTGATATTTCCCTAGCAGAGAATGGCCTTGGTATTCCCTACACTTTATTTTATTTCCCTTCTTCATCTATGCAAGTAAATATTTTTTTGTAACAATTTAATAATGCATGATGTAGCCAATCCATGCCAATTAGGAAATCATATGATCCAAGTGGTATTATTTTTAAATCTACATTTGTGTCTAGCCCATTCACATTAATGGGACATTGCTTCTCCAGTTGTGTTATTCTTCTTTTAGCTCTTGTAGCTAACTAAACTAACCAAGCCCTTCCACACTTGGTTTTCTTCAAGTTAATTTTTTCAACAAACTTATGATCAAGATAATTGTGACTAGCTCCATAATAAATTAAAATGGAAATGGAATCATTATTTAACTTACCTTCCACTTCGACCATCTATTTTTTATGGTCACCTTGCCTATTATCCAATGAAACATAAATTTTGGACATGTTCCTACCCATGTCCTCCTTTGTATCAGTGCCTTGTATATGGTGCACAGTCCTCATTTTTCCTTCTTTGTGTGGTCAGTCCTTATACATGTGCTCTCCCTCATGACCCCAACATTTAATGGGATAAAATTTTTGTTTCTCTCTCAATGAATCATCCCACTTTGGTTCACTATGAGCTAGTTTTATTTGGAATTTTCCCCAAGAGTCATTTTTGAAGGATGAGGATTCAAAACCCTTCATCCTTTCTTCCATCTTGCTTGTTTTCCTATCATCCTGATTCCTTTGGAAATTTTATTTATTTTTACCCTGCTCATAGAGTAATTCTTCCTTCCTCGTAGCTTCATATAAAGTCCTTGATTCATCAAATTTAAGTTTGTCACCATAGAATGGTGGTAATCCATTAACATACATGTGTATCCTTGGCTTTTCATCTCTGATAAAATCTACATACCTCAGTAGCTCAATGGATTTCCACCCATTTTCCTCCATTTTCATGTTCCCTAATTTGATTTTGAAAAATTTCTACATTTTTCTCTCATAGTAATTTCGAGATAGGTACTTCTTTTGGAAGTATTTTTTGGATTTCTTACATGAAATATTATTTTCATCTAGATATTTTATTAAAAAACTTCCCGGATTATCCACATTGCTAGAAAACGAGTGTCCGGGAAGTTTTTTAATAAATTATCACCACATGAGTCTAAAAACCAAAATAGATATTTTATTTCCTTTGGATTCTTCCAGCATATATTTTATTTCCCATTCAAGTGATATATGGAAATTCATGCCTCTAAATTTGAATAATAATCATGTAGCTTATGGCACTTTCTCATTTCCAATAGCCACGCTTCAACCTCCTCTTCCTTATGAGTTCCCATTGTAAATTGTCCAACTTTTGTTTCCTTCTTGGCCACCTAATAGGTGACATGCCTGAACTACTTTATGATCTTTAAAAAATATGGGCTCTATTAGTGGATTTCCTTTATTCATGATCAGGTTATTGTGTAACACTACTATAGTTTCTTGAAGCCCCAAAATCCTTCCCCTTAACTCCTAAGTCATGCTCCTATATTTTTCTAGAATCGGGCCCCTAGTCTATTCTCATCTGAAATTTATTCAATATCTATAAAATATGAGTATTGATTTGTTTTTATTCTCTTATCAATATCTCATTACAAACTTAGTAGTTTATAACCTCCATTTGAAGACTTCTCATGGTCTCTTATAGCCCTCTATCTTTTAGCTTGTCCCTTCCATGACAATTTGACTTTGTCCCGACATTAGCCATGTTAATTTTCATGGCAATGGCCTCTTCATCATGATTGTAGGACCCTTGAGTGTCCCCCATGCTACTTATTCTCATTATGTCCCAACCTTAGATGCCACATGTAACCTTTTTTTCATAATTTCAAGAAATTCCCCACCTTCATCCAAAACCTATTAGGTTTTTATTTTTTATTTCTATTAATTAATATTAATTTTATTTTGTATTGTTTCTCCATTACTATTAGTCCTTACTATTTCATATTAAATAACACCCAAACTAGGCTATTACTATTAAGTATTTTTCTTTTTATTTTCTAATAATTTATTTAAATTATTAATTATAAAATTTCTATGGATTTTTTTTTCTAACATTCATTCACTTTTATTTTGTTTTATATTTTTTTACCTTTTGACTTTTTTACACTTTATTTTAGGTTTCCCATCCCCTATTTATTCCTCAACATGATTATATCTTCTTCATCATTTTTTCCTAAAGTTGAACCATGCTTGGTGGTTTGAAATGTTGGCACAATAAATTTTGAATGTGATGGATATAGAAGATGAAACTAAAATCATAATAATACTTGTATTTTTAAAGGAAACACCAAATAGATATAAACCTCTTACATTCCTCCCTGTCATAGACCAC
This sequence comes from Pinus albicaulis, assembly GCA_034641835.2. NCBI lineage: Eukaryota > Viridiplantae > Streptophyta > Pinopsida > Pinales > Pinaceae > Pinus > Pinus albicaulis. The sequence continues at coordinate 200,561,561 of CM076582.1, forward strand.
ATTTCTCATTGTCTCTCAGTAGTAGGTCACCCCCGAGGTGGGGCTTGATTGCACCAAGGAAAAAGTCTACCTAAAGCCCACTATGATCCATAGATTTCACCAACAAGTAAGGGTAAAAGGTATCAAACTCTATGAACTCTAACCTATAGTCTCTCACCCACCCAACCCCCCCCCCATAAACTTGTGTAATCCATGGTAGTGTACACTCTTCTCTACACCTTCATTCCTTCAATTTTTTCCACTACCCTTCAAGGGATTTATCATAGATCAACTAGAGAGTCTTAAAGCCTTATGGCTCTAGGAAATACAACTATATTGAGGAGTCTCTAGGTACCCTATAAGTCTCACATTAGGGAAACACATCCCTGCACTACTCCTTATAAGGATCCAATCAAACATGAGGCAACCCAAGGAGAAATGCAAACCAAAATACACCTAGGATCAATAAGGTAATAGTATCATTAGTATCGAACTTTCCCTAGATTAAATTCAATATTCATAGAGGTAAAATTGAATTAGAATAATGGAAAGAATCCATATAATTACACTAAACTCCCCACTTTCATATGTATGTTCTCTTTCAAACAGTGGCACCTCAAGAAGCCCCTTTTCCCACTTTATGATCAAATCACATGCAATTTTGACTTTAGGCTCATTTTAATAATATATTATCCCCCCTAGGCTTTAGATTTTTCATCACTTAACCCCTTGTCCCTCTTTCCCACTCATGGAGTCCTAGAATCCCTTAATCTCTTATCTGACTCAATATATAATAGTGTTGCATTTTATTAATATTATTGTGATTACATTTACATAGCCAAGCTCACTGACCTTTTAGAACATAATCTCTTTAAGATCAAATCACACAAGATCTATGGACTAAATACTCATATATACATAGGAACATTGAACTAAAACACATATATACATATGGACATGTAGGCCCAACACATCCTAGCTCACTATCCTAATAAATATATGTACAAATACATATGAGTTCACACTGGGAATTACATTGTTAGGTCCCTATGTTACTAGTGTAGTCCCTTATTGTTGTTAGTGTAGCCCCCTTATTGTTATTTTTCTACCCCTATAATCTTCATATTGTTATTATTGTGCCCCATAAAATCCCACTATTGTTATTGTTTTACCCTTACATTATTATGGTTAGGTCAGCTAGGATTATATTGTGACCCCATGGACTCCTATATATAGAAAGGAGGTTTTTCCATTTGTATCATACAATAATTTTTCATATCTATAACATAAAGTAGGTTTCCCCCTCTAAGAGGCTAATTTCTAGGTCGTTGATCTATATTTTCTTCTATTTTGTGAGTTGGTTTCATAACATACATTCTCCTCCCCCTAGATATGTACAACTAAAATTGTTTAAAAATATGAGGGTGTTCCTCACTCATGGCATATTCATGCTTCCATGTAGCATCCTCATGACCATAGTATGTCCACTAGACCTTTACCGAGGTGATGTATTTATTCCAAAGCGCCTTGATATTTTGTTCCAAAATTTCCACTAGTTGAACCTAGAATTCTCCCTTTGGCTCCACCTAAATCATATTCCAATCAATAAAAAAATTAGCATTATGAAATTACTTTTCAAGTAAAGAAATGTGAACACATTATCAACATGCATGTATGTTGATAATGCAATCCCATATGCAATTGTACCAAAGGCTTTCTAGAATCTCAAGTTGTTAATAAAATCAACTTCCAACTTCATTTAGCTTCCCAATTTTAATCAACTCTTCCTAGACTTCACTTTATATAATACATGATAATTAGCTATGAATTTCATGTTTATTTGGTAAGTTTTTTTTCCTATCCTAGGCAACCTTCAAGTTGATATATTTATTTTTCACCACTTTCTCTTCCATCTCCCTAATAAAATATGTTGCAACAATAGCCTTGTACGCTAGGTCATCATGACTAATATATGTGTTTCATTTCTTTCCATAAAAGGCTTTAAATGGGCTCATATCCAAAGGTTCTTGTTACCCATTATTATATGAAAACTCTACCAATTGAAAAATACCCTACCAATTTGATGTTTTATCCATCACATACCTTCTCAGCATATCTTCAATCACCTAATTTACCCTATATGTGTTTCCATATAACACTATATGATATGTTGTACTAAAGTTCAATCTGGTTCCAAATCCCTTGAACAAACATTTCCAAAACATTGATGTAAAATCGAAATCCTTGTCTGAAAGATATTTCATTTAACTTGAAAAATTATTTCATATATATTTCAACAATATTTACCACCTTATATGTTTAATTCACTAGAATAAAGTGCATGGGAAGCTTTAGGGATCATATCCACTACTACCATGATGGAATCATGATGTCTCATAGTGTAGGGAAATTTTTTAATAAAATCAATTGACATAGTTTCCCACTTCCACTCTCGAATGGGTATGGATTGTAGCAATCTAGTTGGATGCCCATCCTAAACCTTAATCTTTTGGAATTCCATACACTTGGCCATGAAATTAACCACTACCTTTTTGATCTTGTCTAAAAGCATTCATATTTTCCAATTGAATTTTATCTTGTACCCTTGATCTCTAGCATAGGGTACAATGTGCAATCTCACTCGACACTGTAATTTTCAGCCCCTGATAATTTGGCACAAAAATTATGCCATTGTACATGAATATTTCATCCTCTTTCAAATCATAATTGATATACTTTGTCCATATATTACCTTGTTATATCTCTTCTTTTAAATTCATATTTTGTTGATTTGAAATTTTAGCTTTTCAAATTATGATTAATAAATCATATTTACATACATTTATAGTTGTATCTTGTGTTTCATGAACCCTTCTATTGGTTCCATCAGCCACTTTATTTTCCTTCCCCTTAATATTCTTGATCTTGACGTCACATTTATCCCAAATTTCCATCCATCTAATATTTTTAGCATTCAAGGTTGGTTATCTAAATAAATGCTTCAAACCATTATGGTTTGTTCTCAATTCAAACCTCTTTCCCATGAGGTAATTCATTCACATTCTTAAGGAAATAATGATGGTTTCCAACTCCAAGTAATGGGTGGCATAATTCCTTTCATGCTCCATCAACTTCCTTGACTCATAAAATATCACTTTCCCATTCAAAATGAGGAATCATCCAAGCCCCTCTTTGCATGTATTAGTGCACACGATAAAATATTCATTTGGATCAACTATTTTAAGAATTGATGCATTGATGAACACTAGTTAAATTTTTGAAAAGCCTCTTCACATTCATGAAACCACTCAAATTTCACACCCTTATTTTTCAAATAAGTGATTGGTTGTGCTATTCCTGAGAATCCCTCATCAATTGTTTTGTAATAACTTTCTAGTCCTATAAATGACCTAACTTCTATTAAATTTATTTGTTCTAGCTAGTCACTAATAGCTTTGATATATTCTAATCCACTGGCATGCCTTCCTTTGAGATTGTATGATCCCTATAAATAATCCAATTTTGGTAATATGAGAATTTTCTCATCTTGGCATAAATTTAATTCTCTCTTAGTATCTACAATACCATCCTCAGAGTTCATTCATTCTCTTCTTTCAATTTTGAGTAAACAAGAATGCCATCCAAAATATAATGACAAACGTGTCCAAATAATTATGGGAAATGATATTCATAAGTAATATAAAGACACCTAGTGCATTGGATGGCCCAAGAAATGATACTACACACTCATAATGTTCATATTGAATTAATGTTGTCTTTTCTATGTTCTCTTCTTTAATTCTTACCTAAGGGATTCCTAACCTTAGATCTAACTTAGAGAAGACCTTATCTCCTTGCAACTAATCAAACAAGTCATCTATACTTAGTAAAGGATACTTCTTCTTAACTATAATCTTGTTCAACTTCTTGAATCTTATACACAACTGCAATGTACCTTCTTTAATTTTGATAGAGAACATTGGGGCACCCTAAGGTGACATGTTTGGGAATATGCACCATTTATTTAAACGCTCTTCTAACTACATTTTCAACTCCTTAAGCTCAAGTGTTATAATTATGTATGGTATCTTGGAAATTAGAGTAGCTTCAAATACCAAATCTATGGAAAACTCAATATCCCTATTTGGTGGTGAATCTGGGATTTCGGAAAATACATCCTCATACTCTACTAGCACTAGATGGCATCAATGCTTGCTGCCCTTTTCTTAGCTCCCTCTTCCATGTGGGATATCCTAATTTGTTACTCTTCTAAAATTCTTCTTCAAATACATGTATTTTATTTCTATTACAGAAGTTAGCCTTGGAATCCTTTGCATTTGTCTTTAATGGCCTTCTTTATCAAGGCTAGTAAATTCCTTTTTGTATAAATATAGGACAACATGGTGCTTCTCTAACCAATCCATACCAATTATTAAATCATATGAACCCAAAGGTATAATATTTAGATCTATTTTATTTTACAATACATTTATGTCAATGTGACATCATTTCACTAGTTCATGTATCCTTCTCTTAGCCCCTATAGCTAGTTGAACCAACCAAGTGCTACCATGCTTGGCTCTCTTGAAATGAAATTCGTTAACAACTTTAGGATTGATATAACTATGGTTAGCTCTAAAATCAATTAAAATTTCATTAGGATAATCATTTATCTTACCTTCAACTTTAATCATGTGAGCTTGATGATTGGCCTGCTTATTTTCCAAGGATGCATAAATTAAGGGCATGTTTTTTCCATATTGTTCATTATACCAGCTACTTGAATTTGGTGTTTTGTCCTTAATTTTTCCATATTTATAGGGTATTCTTTGTACATATTCTCTCCCTCACAACCCCAATGCTTGAAGGGGTGAAGTCTTGGCCTTTTCCCTAATGAATATTCTCTCTTTGATTCACTTTCTAATGAGCCCCAATATTGCAACAAGAATGTTGCAACTCTTGAGGCTACCAACTTTAATTATCAACTCGGGGTTTTTACAAACTTAAGAGGGGCCAACACTATATGTACAGGAGACACCTTCTGATTCCTAGTCGGACTTCCTTTAATGCAGGTGAAAGAAAGAAATGAAACAAATTCAAATGAGAAAATTTCTAGGTAAGTCACCAGTCCTAAGTTAAAAAATGTAAATATAAATAAGAAAACTTATTCTAATTTTTCTGGAAAATAAATAACAAAAAGGAAATATATTCTATTTGAAAAAATATAAAGTACAATGAAAACCAAGAAAATATAATCTATCTTACTGGAAAGGAAATGGAATTAAAGGAAATATATTCTGTTTTTCAAGAAAGGAAAGTCCTAGATTACTCTTGCAGGAAGGAAATCACAATTTTCTTGAAGTAAATTATGGAAACGAAATCTATACTAATTGCAGAAATCAACATTCAAGAAGCAGGTAATGTAAAAGCTAAATGGTGACCTAACCAACCCTTAGCTCAACCAAAGTGGTATTAGAGAATTTATAGGCTATAAATATACTTCTACCATGAATTTGGAGTGAATATGGGCAAGGGAAGAGCTCGAAAAAATGTTGCTAAGGGAAATTTTCTATTGCTACACGATTGCTATAAGAAACTTCTAGCAAGTTTGATTGTCGAGTTAACCTGCCAAATTCCCAAGATAATAAAATTCAAATGTTGTGGAGTAAATTTCATTATTAATTTCAATGTTTTAAGGCTTCAATACAATCAGATTCAACTCAAAAGAGCTTCATTAGAATGTGCTAAAATTCAACAGATATTTATACTAAAAACCAGAAATTTCAAAACAATGAACAAGTGAGCTAATCTAAGCACCCAAATGTGTAATATAATCAAGTGAAAATATTATGGGGTGAATTTTATTATTAATTTGGATGTTTTAGGCTTAAATAAAAGTGGAATAAACTCGAAATAATCTCATTAAAATATTATAAAATTCAGCATAAATTTATTAGTATTTTGCCATAGGATACTTCTAGAAATTCTAGAATTGTGAACTACTAAACCAATCCAAATAGTTCAATGATGAATATGAATTTATAGAGTAGTTATAAGGATGCATCATACTATTAATTACATAAATGACCTGCAAAATAACTTACTTCAATCATTTAACTAATCTAACCTACAACAAATGAAGCAAGAATATTAAGTGCGGAAATAGGAAATGCAAGGATAAGAGATGCAAGTGAACAAGAAATTCAAAGAAGCTAAATAAATTGTATAGCATGGATCTAAGGCTCCTGGGATGGCCACACCCATGAATACTCATATTCCTATGAAATAAACCAAACCTTAGAAGTTGAAAATGAAACCAAACTTCATTACTAAAATAAATTCAAGTACAGGGTCTACTGGAAATGAAAGTAAGACTACTAAATAATAAGTTTTCTTCACAAGAAGGATTAGAAAAACATGCCCATAGAGGCTAATTAAAATTGGTATTTATATAAATTGATGGAGAAGCATCCTCCTTGAAAAGAAATGGATTTCCCCTTCAAAATCCCTCAAAAAGTGGATATGGTTCCCAATAGTAGGAATCTTCATTAAATATTGAGTTTTGGATTCTCCTGTAGCTGGGAACACATCACTAGATTTTCTCAATCATTGGAGCTCTATAATAATACCCCATTCATTTATTATTCCATCTTGTAGCAAGTTCCTAAATTCTCTCAATCTAAAAATCTTCATAATCTGCCCAATATTCTCACAATATTCTACAAAATAAAAAAAATTATGCACATAATAGACAAATCATTTCTAAACCTTCCTAAGAATATATTTAAGCTAAAAAAAAAAAACATTATTAAGTGTAGAAGGAAATATTTAATATAGCCTTTATGTGCCTAGGAAAGGTTAGATGGGCTTTAATTTGTTTCTAATTTGGAGGTCCATTATACCCCCCTACTGAAATTGTTGCTCACAATTTGAACAACCTACTCATCTTCTTTTCTCTCATATTCTTCATTAATTTCCCTCATGGTTTTTTTGTCATGTAGTTTCTCTTGCTGGATGAAATCTTCTATTTCTATTTCCTTATGTATCGTAGGGTCTTCTACTTTCTCTTTTCTCTTCTTAGTTAGTCTTCTTGTTGTCTCAATGTCGTTCTAAGGCTCATAAGAACTAGGCAATGAAGCTCAACCAACTTTATTTCATCTATTCTTGTCTCTATTTTTTTCTCTGCCTATACCTTTGTTTTTTCTTCTATTTCTTCCTTAGTTTATGCCTTTGCTTATTCTGTTGTTTTTGCTTCTTCTTTTTTCCTTTGTATCTTCCTTTTCCAACACTACTTTGGTTTTTATTGCTATAAGAGTTTAGGGTTTCCTATGACAATAGGGAATCCCATAGAAGAGGAAAGATGCATAGTTTTTTTCAAGGAGAGGGAAGGGTAGGAAGGTTAACCAAATATATCATGCAAATTTTCACCATTTGTTGCACTAAAAGGAACAATCAGACCACCCAATTGTGGCATTGTTTGAATTCATAATATATAATGCAGAAAATTTTCCCTTTGATAACTAATGTATTTTGAAGACTTTTGTCAAATGTAAGTGGAAATGATTTTTGACTTATGTTTCCTCTTAAGATTCCCTTGCTTTTCAAGTCATTCGAAGCTTTGGTGGTTGTTTTGGGAAAAAAATTGTCTTCCTGTACCAACATGTAGGATCTTGTAGTATTCTATCTATCTCCTTTAACAATGTCTGTAGGTTCTTGTACCACCCAATTTGCATGTTGGGAGGTGGTGGGTCTACCATTTATTTTTTAAATATTATTCTCTTTTTTCCTTTTTTTAAACAACATTGCATGCAAAATTTTGAGTTAAGTGAGATAGCCCCACATACTTTTTTTCTCCTTTTTTTTTCTTAACAATATTGCATGCAAATAAATTTGGAGTGCCTTGAGTTAACTGAGCTGACCCCCACCTACCCCTTCGCACTCCTTGTCCATTATCATGACTAAAAGATAAAAACCCACTTCCTTGAGTCTCTTTCACTTTTGTCTCATTCATATCCCATAAGTGTGGGTGTCCATTGGAGAAAAGTGAAGTTGACTTCTAGATAAGGTCGAGGTTGGTCTGCTACTAAGTTTTGTTATAAAAAATCTCTTCTTCTCACACTTTTAATTTTTTCTCAAGCTAGAATAGGTTCGAAGGGTGAGGTTCGAGAGTTGCATACATGTGACCTACCTAGTTATGCTATTGATAGTGGTGTTGCAGTTGGTGATCTGACTAATTGATGCTTACATGAGGATGTTGAAGCATTGATGTGGCTATTTGGAACTCCTTCTGGTTGTACTAAGGTGGTTGGTGATGCTATTTGAAAACTTCATTAGTCTTTTGGAATTTTTTCGTAATGTTCATTGTTGATGAAATTTCCATGATTCAGGTGATAAAATATAGGGGCCACCATGGATCGGATGTTATTGTTGTTGATCAAGGATCCTGCAATAGTCTACAGGGGATATTTTAGTTGCGCAAGATGTATTAGATTTTCCTAAAGCTTCATGATGTTCAAAAATATTAGTTTGGTGCTTCAAGTGTGATCCTGCAAGGTTTATGCATGTTGCTACAAAACTATGTGTCTTCCTTTAGCAGCCACACAGACCCCTTAGGGTCACAACTCTCTCCAAATGCTACTTCCCAAAATGTTGATAATTTATGAAAGAGTTGTTGATGATGGACAAAGAGCTTTTTTTTGATGGAAAGTGTGGAAAATAGATGAAGGACAATGTTTTTGATGGATGGAAATGGGAATAAAGGTAGAAAAAGTAAAAATTGATGGAGTGGATAGATGTTAGGACTCTCATGGGCTCCCTACAATTTAATCGACCTCCCAAAGTCTAAATATATATTTTTCCAAAGGAGGACAAGCAATTCCCTTTCTATGCTACAGGGTTTTAGAAATTTCTATGTAATTGAGGTTATTAAGGCAATAATAAAGTGAACAAGTTTTTACAATGCCTACGAGAGGGAAGAATTCATAATGTATTTCAAAAAAAATTCATGTCCCTCTCTTGATGCTCATTTCAAAAACAAATATTCTTCACTTCCCTCTTTTGCCCAAATTTTCAAAAGAAACTACTACATGATATACTCTTGGAAAATTGGAGGATTTTGCAAGCTCTCACATCAAATTACAGCAAGAAGAAACTGAACTTACCCTTTTCTATGATGTTAATCCTTTAATTCTAGGGTTTGAGTGACAATATTAACAAAGTTAACGATCAAACGAGAACTGCTACCTCAAAACGAGAACTCTAGCCCAAAAAGACATGGAAAAACAACCCGAAAACGAAAACCGTTGATGTTGCATCAACACTTTTTTTGTCGGGGTAAATTTTCAGCCTTTTTTAAAAATTGAATTAAAAGTCAAATAAATCCAATTTATTTTGTGCAAAAAATACCCTAAAAACAAAAAGTGTTAATGTTGGAATAACATCTTTTTTTTCAAGGTAAATTTTCAACATTTTTTACCAATGGCATTAAAAATAAAATATCATGACTCTGTAAAACTTTAAAATTCCAATGATTTTCAGACATGGCATTAAAGATTAAATGTCACGTCTCTAAAAATTCTTAAAATTCCAACAATTTTCAGCGATCGTGTTAAAGATAAAATACTTATAATTGTTTTCAACCATAGCATTAAAGATAAAAAAATCATGGCTTAGAAAAACCTTAAAATTTTGATCATTTTTCAACCATGGAATTAAAACAAATGTCATGACTACAGAAAACCTTAAGTTTTCAACTTATTCAACTATTCCATTATAGAAATATTATATGACTAAAAAAAAAAAAAAAATTAACACATGAATGAGTCATTATATCAAGAGTAATTTCTTGTTTAAATGCTCAAGTATATTTATTTTAAAAACTTAACATGTGACAACTTGACACATTGCAACAAAAATTTTGAAATCAACCATCAAATTGACATGGAGTGTAGGCGGACTCGATCCATTATAATGAAAACTTTAAGATAAACTATAAAATTGACACATATATAAATAAAACAAAATTAAATATACCAAACAAAACAAAAATTAAAACATTAAAAAAAATAAAACTAAAACATATATATATATTATTAAAAAAAAATCAAACATAAAAAATGTAAAAATTAAACAAACAAAAAAAATCCAAAAAAACGTAATCTAAGAAAAAATTTAAAATTTTAACACAAAAAAATTAAAAAATAATTAAATAAAACCAATTTGGAAATTTATAAAAATAAATAAAAATTTAAAAAAAAAATTAAAAATTAAAAAAAAAAAAAAAAATATATATATATATATATATATTTAAAAAAAAAAATCATTAAAAAATTAAATAAATTAAACATGAAAATTAAATTAAAATAAAATAATAATAATAAATAGAAATTTAAAAAAAAAAAAATAAGTAAATAAAAAAAATTTAAAATAAAATAAAAATAAAAATACAAAAGAATAAATTAATTAATTAAAAAAATTAAAATTAAAAAATAGAAATAGAAAACATTAAAAATTTGTAAAAATAATAATAATGATGATGATGATGATAATTAAAAAAAGCTCTTTCCTGCGACCCCCTAGGCGCTGGGTGGGGACTTGGCTGATTCCCAAAATCAGCCAAGCCCTTACCATTTCCCGAGGGGTCCACGGCTCGATGGGTGGGTGGGCCTTTTTTTTTTTTTCATTTTTTTTTGTAAGTTTGGTAGGACTACATCTTCAATATGTTCAATATATCACCCCAATCAGGGCGGGGAATTGAATTGATGACTTCATATCAAGGAGTGTCTTAACATAGTATTCTATCATCGTCTATCCAAGACCTCGTGGACTTTCTTTCAATTATTTTAATTGTTATTTTTTTTTTTTTAATGTTTTTTTAGCTTTTTCAAAAAATCAAAAATAAAAATAAAAAAAAAAGTTTTTATTTTAATTTGATTTTAATGGTTTTTTTGTTTCAATGTTATTTTTTTTAATTAGTTATATTTTTTTTAAATGTTTTTTAAAAAAAAATAATGTTTTTTGTTTTTTAAATTGTATGTTTTTTATGTTATTATTACTTAAAACTTTATGTGAATCGATTTTTTTGAAAAAATAAAATATCAAATGTCATCATTTTTGTATTAAAAAATCATAAAATCTGCTATTTTTCGACTTTTTTAGCAAAAAATTGTTTTAATTAAATCTATATGCAAAATGTATATTTTTTGTCGAGTATTTAAAATTATTATTTTTTAGTGACAATTATTTTGTGTATTAAAGTATTAATTAAAGATATATAACTATATAAAAAATCGTAACATCAAAATATTAATATTTTTTTTTAACTCTGCAAAAAAAATTATAAAAAAAAATCATTATAAAAAAACATTGCAAAGAAAAACAAAAAACACAAGTTTAGAAAACCCTTACAAAACAAATATCTTAGGATGAAAAACAAGAAGAGGAATAAGACAACTAGAAAATTAGTTAAATAATTGACATTTTAAAAAAAAAATACATACTTAGGACATAAGAAAATTTCAAGTTTAAAAAATATACCTAAAAAAATAGGTTAATGTTTTTCAAAGTCCGCATGAAAATCGCTAACACTTTAAAAAAATTACCCATACTAAATATATCAAAAAATTTAAAGTGTCAAAAATAAACCCAAAAAAAGTTGTTAATGTGCATCAACACTTTTCAATTTGGCATGAAAATCACTAACATTTAAAAAAAATGCATACTTAATACATAAGAAAATTTAATGCCTCAAAAATATGCTTAAAAAAAATGTGTATTCTGAATCATCACTTTTCAAAATCGGATGATTTTTTGCTACCTCTAAAAAGTGAGAACTCGATTTCAGTACCTGTTTGATCGGTAACTATGTTTATTTCACAGAATTGGGCTTTTTATAGCTCACTGGACTTTCCTGGAGAACTATGGGTCTATCTTGTAGCACTATGTGATAATCTTATGGCATAATTGTTTAGATAATATCTCTCAAATGGTAGATTGTATTCACCTGATTTTTTTTAGCATGTTACCATCATCCTTATGCATCTCCTCATAAAAAATGTCAGCCAATGGATGCATGAATCTTGAAAAAAAAATGAAAAATGGTGGTAAGAAATGACAGCCAATTACTTGAGAAATATACACTGGAAATTGTTGAAGTTTTTTGAGCATGTTACCATCATCCTTATGCATCTCCCCATAAAAGAATATTCTCCAATGGATGCACGATTTTCAAGATATGGTCAAGGAAATTTATACCCTGTGTTTTTTTACAATTCTATAATATCTTGTAGCAATTACAGGACAACGAAACAAATGAATGGGAAAGGATTGGGAATGCTAGGTGATGGTCGGAAATGGATGAGGGAAATGGATTGAAATGGCCTTGGTCTTGTTGGAGCATCTGGGAAAAGGAGGTGAAAGCTCAAATTTGAATTCCCTTGACTATGTTTCTGATCAACTTCTTCTTATTGTGCTAACTTGTTGTTGTTGATTACATAGGCTAGACAACACCTGCTATTATCACTAGAGAGAGATAAAAAAAAAAAAAAATCATTTTTTCTCTTTTTCTAGGCCTACTAGCTTCCTTAATGAGGTTTTCAACCAGCAGGTCTCCTTAGGTGCCTCACAGGAGGTTTTGACCTAGGATCTTATTTCCTTTTTTTTTTCTTTTTCTTTTCTTTTTCTTTTTTCCTTTTTTCTCTTTTTTTTTCTCTTATTTCCAACCCACTAACTGCTTCATAGAGATTTTCAATCAATGAGTCAATCTCAGGCGCCTCAAAGGAGGTTTTCACCTGATATTTGATTTCACCCCTTCTTTTCTTTTTTCTCTCCTTCCTTTTTTTATTTATTTTCTATCCCAATCTACTTGAATTAAAAACACCTTTCAAGTATAGGAACACTTCCAATGGAGCCATGTAAGTACTATTATTGCAAATAAACACATATGCAGCTTTGAAATATATGCTTTGATATATACTAGAATATGAGAGATCAAATGATTTGGTGATGTCAAGAATTGTTGAAGAAGAGAGTGGTGCTCCATCTTAATAGTTTTCTGGAACCAAAGCTAAATATAGATGTGATGCCCTTGTTTCACTTGCTGATATGGATCATCCTGCATGTCTTCTTCTATAATGTCATTCAAATCTTCTACTATTTGTCGAGTAATTTTTTGAACACATAACTGATCTGATAATAAGCATAGTAGAAATTCTTCAATATCAGGCTCCAATGGTTGCTCTCCATCTAATGTGGTCCGTGATTCTTCTTGATCTTCTTCTTTTGTATGTTGTTCTTCAATGATAGCAAGAGAATCTATTTTTCTAAATACTCTTTCAGATATAATATGAATATCAAGAGGAGTTGTTTGGAAAATTTTCACTTCAGCATTGTAAGCGGGTTGAGTTACTTTATTGTTTGGGTTCATAAATGGTTTTTCAGGAATTTGAGTGGGATTGGGTCTTTGAGATGGTTGTGGTTGAGGCCATGTTTATGGTGGAGGTGGATGGTATTGAAGATACTAATGATGTTGAGAGAAATATGGATCACCCTATTGAGGATGTTGATGTTAATATGGCTAAAAAGGAGGAATGACAAGTTCAGGAGGATAAGACCATGAATATTGAGGGAAATATGGATCACCCCATTAGGGAGGATAATACCATGGAGTGGGGATAGACTAAGGTGAGGTGATAGGTGGATACCAAAGTTAAAATTGTGCATTATAGCTTGTATTTAAAGAGGAGGGGTAGTCCATGTCTTGGTTATATAAGTTCACAAAGTAGGGTTGCTCCAAGTCCCCTTATAACTTCTCAGCCACCTCTTCTTCTTCTATCTGCAATAGTGGATGAAGATGTGGTTCTTACTACACCACATGATCAAGTCGGAGGGTTTGTGGTATTGAAGGATTTTTTTTTTTGTCTTTATAAAATATTTTGAATGTGAAATCTATTGCAATGCAATTTTCAGTTTTTTAAAATGAAATATGCCCAATGTAAAAAAATAATTTATATATATATATATATATATATATATATATGAATGTGGAAAATAAATAATGAACCATTCCAAGAACAAGAGAGTGTTTGTTTTGAGACCCTCCCTGGAAATGGCTCCAAAAAGTGATGAGCCCTAGTATTGCAACAAGAATGTTGCAACTCCTATGGCTACCAACTTTAATTATCAACCCGGGATTCATACAAACTTAAGAGGGGTTAGCACTATATGTGCAACAGACACCTTCCTCTTCCTAGTCTGACTTCTTTTGATGCAGGTGAAAGAAGGAAATGAAACAACATAAAATGAGAAAATATCTAGGTACGCCACCAATCTTAAGTTGCAAAATGTAAATATCAATAATAAAACCTATTCTACTTTTGCTAGAAAGGAAATGACATAAAGGAAATTATTCTATTTACAAAAATGTACAACATATTGACAACCAAGAAAATCTAATCTGTCTTGATAGAAAGGAAATTATATTAAATGAAATATATTCTATTTTGTAGGAAAATAAATTCCTAGAGTACTCTTGTAGGAAGGAAATCACACTTTTCTTAAAGTAAATTGCGAAAAGGAAATCCAGAATAGTTGTAGAAATCAACATTGAGGAAGCAAGAAATGTAAAAGCTAAATGGCGACCTAAGCAAGCCGCATCTCAACCAAAGTGATCTCACAAAATTCATAGGCTATAGATATACTTCTGCCATGAACTTGGAGTGAATATGGGCAAAGGAAGAGCTTGAAAGCAAACTGCTACAGGAAACTTTTTGTTGCTATAGGAAACTTCTATCAAGCATGTTTGTCAAGTTAACCTAACAAATTCCCAAGATAGTGAAATTCAAATGTTGTGGTGTAAATTTTGATATTAATTTCAATGTTTTTAGGCTTTAATAAAAGTGGAATCAACACGAAAAAGCTTCATTAGAACATTTTAAAATTTAGAAGAAATTTACTACTAAAAACCATAAAATTCATAACAATGAACTAGTAAGCTAATCTAAGCGCCCAAATGCGTAAGCTAATCAAGTACAAACATTATTGGGTTAATTTTTTTATTAAGTTGTATTTTTTTACGCTTCAATCCAAGTGGAATAAACTCTAAAGACGTTGATTAACACATGTTAAAATTCAACAGAATTTTATTATTGTTTTGTTATAGGATACTTCCAAAAATTCCAAAATTGTGAACTAGTAAATCAATCCAAGTAGCTTGATGATGAATATGAATTTTTATAGTTTTTCTAAGGAAGCATAATATTTTTAACAATATAAATGACCTAAAAAAAAACTTACTTCAATCATTTAACCAATCTAACCTACAATGAATGAAGCATGAATACTAAGAGCAAAAATAGGAAATGCAAGAATAAGAGATGCAAGTAAACAAGAAATGCAAATAAAATAAATAAATTTTATAGCAGGGCTCTAAGACTCCTAGGATGGACAATCCTAAGGATACTCAGAGTCCTATAAAATAAAACAAACCTCAGAAGTTTAAAATGAAACCAAACTTCATTATTATATTAAATTCAAATACATTCATGCTGGAAATGAAAGTAGAACTGCTAACTAACAAGTTTTCTTCACAAGAAGACTAAAAAATCCATGCCCCTAGAGGCTAATTCGAATTAGTACTTATACAAATTGATGGGGAGGAAACCTCCTTGAAAGGAGGTAGATTTCCCCTCCAAAATCCCTCAAAAAGTGGATCTAATCCCCAATAGTAGAAATTTTCATTAAATACTAAGTTTTGGAATCTCCTGTAACATCCTATAGCAGGGAGCAAGTCCCTAAATTCTCTCATTTTGAAAATCTTCATATTTTTTCCAATATTCTCACAATTTTCTACAAAATAATATTTTTAGGCACATAATAGGAAAACCATCTCTAAACCTTCCTAAGAACATATTATAGCTAAAATAATTTACATTATTAAGTGCAGAAGGAAAGATTTAATATAGCCTTTATGTGTCTAGGAAAGGTTAGATGGGCCTTAATTTGTAACTACTTTGGATGCTCGTCACTTTGGACTAGCTAATTTTGTTTATTTTCTTGAAAACAACTCCTAAAAATAGAAGTTTTATATCCCTACTTCCTTTGATACACCTTATCCCTCTTCTTGTCATACCAAGCTTTCTGGAAGGTGGGATTATTTTTGTTCTACTCATAAAGGTTTTTTTCCTTCCTTATAGCTTCCTCCAAAGTCTTGGGCTCATAAAATTTAATTTTTTCACTGAAGAATGATGGTAAGCCACTCAAAAATCTTTAAATTTTTACCTTATCATCCTTAATAAAAACAACATACCTTAGTATTTTAAGGAATTTCCTTTTAGAATCCGCAATTTTCATGCTCCCTAACTTGAGTTTAAAGAAATATTGCATTTTCCTATCATAGTAGTGCTCGAACAAGTATTTATTTTATAAATTCCTCTTGAAATACCTCTATGAGATCATCTTCCCATCCAATTGTTTGACTTCTTTGAGCTAATCCCAACTCATGGATGATTTTTCTTGCAAGTGATGAATTTTGATTCAATCGTCCATATTGAATTATTATTTATACAATTGGATATGCTTCCTCATCTAGAACAACCAAGCTTCAACTTCCTCACCCTTCTTATGGTCACCATTGAAGGTAGAAATCTTAATATTCCTAATATCTCCTTGAAATTCATTTAATTCAAACTTCCTCCTTTGATGTTTAACTGGTGATATAGTGTGGATACTTCCAAAATCTAAATAAACATAAGCCTCTTGGTTTAATGTCTTTGCAAGTGATTTTGTTGTCTATTATCACTCAAATGATTTGAACTCTCGACACCCTTCTTCTTGAATTGAGAATTGTGTTCTTCTGATTACCTTGAATCATATACCTTCTCTATATACCTTTACTAATGATCAAATATTTAAAAATATGACATTGGATGTGGTGTTTCTCATCTTGAGCCATGATCAACCTTTAATTTTCAACTTCATGACTCAACATCTTCATCTTGACACTCCCCGTTGTCTCCATTAGATCTCTATTATCTAACCTACTCCTTCCATTTCCATTTGATTCTATTTTTTCATTTCCCATGCTAAAATTCATTCCCCTAACATCCTCTTCATGGTTATAGAACCCATGAACATATTTTATACTCTTGTTCCTCATGTTGAAACTACTTCTATAAGCCACTAGAGGCCTTCACTGGATTTTCTAAGAAAATGTATGATTCATATGAAAAATTATAGCTTTATATATGGCTTCTATTATTCAATAACTCTACATCAACTCTTGAATTTTCCAAATGTATGCTTATGTAGAAAGTTATGACCTATTGAAATTTGGCCAATTTTTCCTAATTTACCCTTATTCAACTAGAACACTTTTCTACTAATTTCCCAAGAAACTATATATCCAAATTTCAAATATGACTTCATGGTTGTACTCTATTATCCAAGTTATTTTGATTAAAAACTCATGTGTCCCAATTTCAGTTTTAGTTAGGGAGTTGTTTCTTCTAAAAGTAAATCAGTGTCTAATTTTTCTACTTCATTAATTTAAGCACAACTTTCTCATCCTAACTCCAATTGAGGAATGCAATATATCATTGGAAAGTTCTCTCCAAGATCCTTAATTTGAGATAGTTTGGAATATATTTATTACATAAAACCTTTAAAACTTTTGATATCTAAAAATGTCATTTAGGGCCTCAAAAATACCTTGCAAGTTGATTTCCTAAAAATCTAGTAAAAAACATACCCAATTATTATACTTTATGATAGTATGGCATCCTGTACTAAGTTTAAACCCACTACAAATCTATTCTATAATGGTTTATAGGTATACATACTATATTTGTTCCCCCCTAATTATATGGAAAGTATGGCATATATACCCTTTAGCTTTCATTGTACACAAATTGAGTTTACATGTTTTTTCTCCAACACTTGGAACCCATGCAACCCATTTTTCTCTCTCTTTTGTCCCCCACCTAGGACACATTATCTACATGGCACCTCATTTACCTATTTTAATATGGGAGGTCCCACCTCCTTTGACACCAGTCCACATGGCATATTTTCATTGGATACAGTGACATGGTGTCCAATCCCCACCTTTTTCCATGGTTGCATGACTTGCACACCTACAAAATCTAATAGTTGATATTTAGTGTAGATCAAAATTCCACATTCCATGTTGGATTTCAAACTACATGATATTTTACAACAACTTTCATTCCTAATAGATCAAATTGATGACATCAAAGAAGATCAATGGTCCATGGGAGACATAAAACATGAACATACATGTTTTTTTTACTTATTCACCAACCATCTCAGGGATATTATAGTGCATGATGGTCATGATCCAATCGTTAATATTAATATTATACTACAAATTCCTCACCCAGTAGCAGATGATATCAACCATAATGGATCAAATGGATGACATTGATATTATATCTACAATCGAGACCTCATATAGAGCACAAACTTGCTAGATTTTATTCATTACATGCAATCTAGATGGATATAATAGCTATCATTGATTGATATCCAACAACCCAAATTAATATTGGACTCCAAAATGTGCACTTGGTAGTAAATTACTCCACATTTGACGAATCCAACAATGGATATTCTCTTGATCTGATGACTCTTTGGAATTAGGATTGCAAGTGCTTAACCAATGTCAAAGTTCCTCTATTATAAATGTATACCTTGCTAACACATGCCCACCACTTATCCACCTATTCACTCCACTACCAAATGGAAACCCTACATCATTTCTAATGTCACAAGTACAAAATTTCAATATTTTAATCATTTTCACAACTTTCCCTTTTTTATTTCCCAATTTTTTTTCAATTTTTACATTGACATTCTTCTTCCAATTTTTTTCCTTCGACTATAAAATTTGTGGCTTAGTTTCTGCATTTTTTATTTTACTCGCCAATTTTATTCCTTAAGCTATCAATTTAATGCCTATACCCATCCAATTTAGCATTTTTGAATCATTTGAACTCATTTTTTAGTCAAAATTTGGGGAATTTTCACCCAATTTTGAAACTCTTTCCTTCTATGTCCAACTATGTGATTCTAGATGTCAACTTTGTAATATTCAATTTGAGGTTATGAACTTTAAATCCATGCCTTTTATAAATTCCCTGCTATTGATTTCCACAATTCTATAATTATTATCAACCCCACAATATCTAAATTCAAAAATTTCCTAGTTTCTCTCCTTGTGAAATCTAATCAAACAGTTGGCATGAAACCTATATTTTTTCCTCTATAGATATGTGTTATCCAATTAAAAACCAAGTGCTATATATGTTCACTCTAATGCCACTTTCTAAAATCCCTTATCCATCTACTTGAGTTCATTATTAACTCTACACATGTAGAATCAAAAACTTTTCTTTAACTTCAAATCATATACCTTTGATACCATAAAATATAACTTCATGTTATATCAACCATCATTCTAAATATCTACTTTTTCAACTGTTCCTAGGGTATACTACCATGAAATGTATGCATAAACATAACTATAAATAATGACACGCATATATAGCTTCATTGATGATCCAGGTGGATATCGGTGGCCTCCCACCTATTCCATATGGACCCGCAGCATCAGTTCTTTCAGTTTTTCAGCTTCAGCACAGCTTACTATTTTTAGCAAGTTTTAGGGTCTTGCACACTCAGAGCCGTTTTGAGGACTTAATGATCCAGGTGGATATTGGTGGCCACCCATCGAGTCCATTTGAACCCCCACCATCAGTCATTTCATCTTTTAATTTTCGGCACAACTTACTATTTTTAGCAGTTTTTCGGGTCCTGAAATTCCAGAGCCGTTTTGAGGCCCTAAACGACGTTTTTTGGGAAAACGGAGAGAAAATTGGGTCCAATGACCAATTTTTCTCATTCAAAAGTTGTACTACTCAGACAGATATTTCTAACGAGCTATTGAGCGCGTCAAACGGAGATCGTATGCCAAAGTTACGGCCCCAAGAAGTTGAACCACCAATTTACCCAAACGGGGCCCACAGTTTTGGCGCTTCATCTCCTAGGGTTAGGTTTTTGGACGTTTCAGATTCTACATTGTTTCTCAACAAAAATTGGCCCTTGAGCCTCATTTTAATACAGTTTTAGGGGGCTGGGAGCCGACACATCTCTTCTCAGAGATAAGCGCTACCAGTACCCTAGCTCGCCACATCTCCATCATGTATGCATTATAACAGAGTTCAAGGGTTGGTACCCAACACATCTCTTCTCATAGATAAGCATTGCCAGTACCTTAGCTCATATATTTCCATTATGTCTATAATAGGCCTATGAGCCTCAATGTAACACAGTTCAAAGACCTGCGTACGCCACATCTCTTCTCAGAGATACGCTACCAGTGCCCTAGCTTGTTTCCATTATGTTTGTAAGCTTAATTCAGTCATTCTTTTATTAATAAAATGAAGAATTATTTCCACTGCATCTCTGTATCTATGGCTATATGTGTATTCTATTTTGTTCCTACATAAAATCTGGATCAGTGGTATCAAAGGGGGTTTGCTCTTTCTCTTTTTTTCTCTTCATGTCCCCAACGCGGCCAGGGTATAAGGAGTTCAACCTCGCAACCTCGACGACCCCCCATGGCGAAAGGAAAGAAAGATGAGGGAGAAGGAGATCCTATCAAAATATTGCTCCATGATGCCCTCGAAAAAAAAAGGAACGCGATGATGGATAACTTCTCCCAGATCCTTTAATAGCTGCCCACCAACGGCACATCTACATCCAGCACGTCCGCTAACAAGTCCGCGACATCTTAGACAAATCCAATATCATGTTCAGCAAAATTTTCCCCCCCATGGAGGAACTTAATGCAATGGATACCATTGCTTCCTAAGTAGGGAGGAATGATCCAGGTGGATATCGGTGGCATCCCACCTATTCCATTTGGACCCGCAGCATCAATTCTTTCAGTATTTCAGCTTCAGCACAACTTACTATTTTTAGCAGGTTTTCGGGTCCTGCACACTCGGAGCTGTTTTGGGTACTTAATGATCAAGGTGGATATTGGTGGCCACCCACCGAGTCCATTTGAACCCCCACCATCAATTATTTTAGTTTTTAAGTTTCGTTACAACTTACTATTTTTAGCAGTTTTTCGAGTCCTGAACTTTCGGAGCCGTTTTGAGGCCCTAAACGAGGTTTTTTGGGAAAACGGAGAGCAACATGGGTCCATGGACAAATTTTGCTCATTCAAAAGTTTTACTTCTCAGAAAAATATTTCTAACGAGATATTGATCACGTCAAACGGAGATCGGATGCAAAATTTACATCCCCAGGAAGTTGAACCACCAATTTACCCAAACGGGGCCCACAATTTTGGCGCTTCATCTCCTAGGGTTAGGTTTTTGGACATTTCTGATTCTACATTGTTTCTCAACAATAAATAGGCCCTCGAGCCTCATTGTAATACATTTTTAGGGAGCTAGGAGCTGACACATCTCTTCTCGGAGAGAAGCGCTACCAGTACCCTAGCTTGCCACATCTCCATCATGTCTGCATTGTAATAGAGTTCAAGGGCTGGTAGTCGACACATCTCTTCTCAGAGATAAGAATTGCTAGTAACTTAGCTCATATATTTCCATTATTTCTATAATAGGCCTACGAGCCTCAATGTAACACAGTTCAGAGGCCTGCGTACGTCACATCTCTTCTCAAAGATACGCTGCCAGCGCCCTAGCTTGTTTCCATTATGTTTGTAAGCTTATTTCAGTCATTCATTTATTAATAAATTGAAGCATTATTTCCACTACATATCTATATCTATGGCTATATGTGTATTATGTTGCATTCCTACATAAAATGCAGATCAGTGGTATCAGAGGGGGTCTGCTCTTTCTCTGTTTTTCTCTTCATGTCCCCAACGCGGCCAGGGTATAAGGAGTTCAACCTCGCAACCCCAACAACCCCCCATGGCGGAAGGAAAGAAAGATGAAGGAGGAGGAGATCCTATCAAAATCTTGCTCGAGGATGCCCTCGAGAAACAAAGGAACATGATGATGGATAACTTTTCCCAGATCCTTCAACGGCTACCCACCAGCGACACATCTACATCTAGCACATCTGCCAACAAGTCCGCGACATCCTGGACAAATCCAATACCATGTTCAGCAAAATTTTCCCCCCCATGGAGGAACTTAACACAATGGATACCATTTCTTCCTAAGGAGGGAGGAATGATCCGGGTGGATATCGGTGTTTTCCCACCTATTCCATTTGGACCCGCAGCATCAATTCTTTCAGTTTTTCAGCTTCAGCACAGCTTACTATTTTTAGCAGGTTTTCAGGTCCTGCACACTCGGAGCCGTTTTGGTGAATTAATGAACAAGGTTGATATTGGTGGCCACCCACCAAGTCCATTTGAACCCCCACCATCAGTTATTTTAGTTTGTAATTTTCGGCATAACTTACTATTTTTAGCATTTTTTCGGGTCCTTAACTTCTAGAGCCGTTTTGAGGCCCTAAACGACGTTTTTTGGGAAAACGGAGAGCAACATGCATCCATGGATAGATGTTTCTTGTTCAAAATTTGTACTCCTCAGATAGATATTTCTAATGAGCTATTGAGCGCGTCAAACGGAGATCGGCTGACAAAGTTACGTCTCCGGGAAGTTGAACCACCAATTTACCCAAACGGGGCCCACAATTTTGGTGCTTCATCTCCTAGGGTTAGGTTTTTGGACATTTCGGATTCTACATTGTTTCTCAACAATAAATAGGCCCTCGAGCCTCATTTTAATATAGTTTTAGGGGGCTGGGAGCTGACACATCTCTTCTCAGAGATAAGTAATACCAGTACCCTAGCTCGCCACATCTCCATCATGTCTACATTGTAACAGAGTTCAAGGGCTGGTAGCCGACACATCTCTTCTCAAACATAAGCGTTGCCAGTACCTTAGCTCATATATTTCCATTATGTATATAATAGGCCTGCGAGCCTCAATGTAACATAGTTCAGAGGCCTGCGTACGCCACATCTCTTCTTAGAGATACGTTGCCAGTGCCCTAGCTTGTTTCCATTATGTTTGTAAGCTTATTTCAGTCATTCGTTTATTAATACAATGAAGCATTATTTCCACTGCATCTCAGTATCTATAAATATATGTGTATTATGTTGCGTTCCTACATAAAATCCAGATCAATGGTATTAGAGGGGGTCTACTCTTTCTATTTTTTTCTCTTCATGTCCCCAATGCGGCCAGGGTATAAGGAGTTCAACCTCGCAACCCCGACGACCCCCCATGGCGAAAGGAAAGAAAGACGAGGGAGCAGAAGATCCTATCCAAATCTTGCTCGAGGATGCCCTTGAGAAAAAAAGGAATGCGATGATGGATAACTTTTCCCAGTTCCTTCAACGGCTGCCCACCAGCAACACAGCTACATCCAGCACGTCCGCCAACAAGTCCGCGACATCCTAGACAAATCCAATACCATGTTCAGCAAAATTCCCTCCCCCCCCCCATGGAGGAACTTAACGCAATGGAGACCATTGCTTCCTAAGGAGGGAGGAATGATCCAGGTGGATATCGGTGGCCTCCCACCTATTCCATTTGGACCCGCAGCATCAATTCTTTCAGTTTTTCAGCTTCAGCACAGCTTACTATTGTTAGCAGGTTTTCGGGTCCTGCACACTCGGAGCCTTTTCGGGGACTTAATGATCTAGGTGGATATTGTTGGCCACCCACCAAAGTCCATTTGAACCCCCACCATCAGTTATTTCAGTGTTTAAGTTTCGGTACAACTTACTATTTTTAGCATTTTTTCGGGTCCTGAACTTCCGGAGTCGTTTTGAGGCCCTAAACAACGTTTTTCTGGAAAACAAAGAAGCAAAATGGTCCATGGACCAATGTTTCTCGTTCAAAATTTGTACTCCTGAGATAGATCTTTCTAACGAGATATTGAGCGCGTCAAACAGAGATCAGATGCCAAAGTTACATCCCTGGGAAGTTGAACCACCAATTTACCCAAACGAGGCCCATAGTTTTGGTCCCTCATCTCCTAGGGTAAGGTTTTTGGACATTTCGGATTCTACATTGTTTCTCAACAATAAATAGGCCCTCAAGCCTCATTTTAATACAGTTTTATGGGGCTGGGAGCCGACACATCTCTTCTCAAAGATAAGCACTACCATTACCCTAGCTCGCCACATCTCCATCATGTCTGCATTGTAACAGAGTTCAAGGGCTGGTAGCCGACACATCTCTTCTCAGAGATAAGCGTTGTCAGTACCTTAGCTCATATATTTCCATTATGTCTATAATAGGCCTGCGTATGCCACATCTCTTCTCAGAGATACGCTGCCAGCACCCTAGTTTGTTTCCATTATGTTTGTAAGCTTATTTCAATCATTCGTTTATTAATAAAATGAAGCATTATTTCCACTGAATTTCTGTATCTATGGCTATATGTGACTTCTGTTGTGTTCCTACATAAAATCCAGATCAGTGGTATTAGAGGGGGTCTACTCTTTCTATTTTTTTCTCTTCATGTCCCCAATGCGGCCAGGGTATAAGGAGTTCAACCTCGCAACCCCGACGACCCCCCATGGCGAAAGGAAAGAAAGACGAGGGAGCAGAAGATCCTATCCAAATATTGCTCGAGGATGCCCTTGAGAAAAAAAGGAATGTGATGATGGATAACTTTTCCCAGTTCCTTCAACGGCTGCCCACCAGCGACACATCTACATCCAACACGTCCGCCAACAAGTCCGCGACATCCTGGACAAATCCAATACCATGTTGAGCAAAATTCCCCCCCCCCCCCCCCATGGAGGAACGTAACGCAATGGAGACCATTGCTTCCTAAGGAGGGAGGAATGATCCAGGTGGATATCGGTGGCCTCCCACCTATTCCATTTGGACCCGCAGCATCAATTCTTTCAGTTTTTCAGCTTCAGCACAGCTTACTATTTTTAGCAGGTTTTTGGGTCTTGCACACTCGGAGCCTTTTCGGGGAATTAATGATCTAGGTGGATATTGTTGGCCACCCACCCAAGTCCATTTGAACCCCCACCATCAGTTATTTCAGTTTTTAAGTTTCGGTACAACTTACTATTTTTAGCATTTTTTCGGGTCCTGAACTTCCGGAGTCGTTTTGAGGCCCTAAACAACGTTTTTCTGGAAAACAAAGAAGCAAAATGGGTCCATGGACCAATGTTTCTCGTTCAAAATTTGTACTCCTGAGATAGATCTTTCTAACGAGATATTGAGCGCGTCAAACGGAGATCAGATGCCAAAGTTACGTCCCTGGGAAGTTGAACCACCAATTTACCCAAACGAGGCCCATAGTTTTGGTGCCTCATCTCCTAGGGTAAGGTTTTTGGACATTTCGGATTCTACATTGTTTCTCAACAATAAATAGGCCCTCAAGCCTCATTTTAATACAGTTTTATGGGGCTGGGAGCCGACACATCTCTTCTCAAAGATAAGCACTACCATTACCCTAGCTCGCCACATCTCCATCATGTCTGCATTGTAACAAAGTTCAAGGGCTGGTAGCCGACACATCTCTTCTCAGAGATAAGCGTTGTCAGTACCTTAGCTCATATATTTCCATTATGTCTATAATAGGCCTGCGTATGCCACATCTCTTCTCAGAGATACGCTGCCAGCACCCTAGTTTGTTTCCATTATGTTTGTAAGCTTATTTCAATCATTCGTTTATTAATAAAATGAAGCATTATTTCCACTGAATTTTTGTATCTATGGCTATATGTGACTTCTGGTGCGTTCCTACATAAAATCCAGATCAGTGGTATCAGAGGGGGTCTGCTCTTTCTCTGTTTTTCTCTTCATGTCCCCAACGCGGCCAGGGTATAAGGAGTTCAACCTCGCAACCCTGATGACCCCCAATGGCGGAAGGAAAAAAAGACGAGGGAGCAGGAGATCCTATCAAAATCTTGCTCCAGGATGCCCTCGAGAAACAAAGGAACACGATGATGGATAACTTCTCCCAGATCCTTCAACAGCTGCCCACCAGTGGCACATCTACATCCAGCACGTCCGCCAACAAGTCCGCGACATCCTGGACAAATCCAATACCATGTTCAGCAAAATTTTCCCCCCCTTGGAGGAACTTAACGCAATGGAGATCATTGCTTCCTAAGGAGGGAGGAATTATCCAGGTGGATATCAGTGGCATCCCACCTATTCCATTTGGACCCACAGCATCAATTCTTTCAGTTTTTCAGCTTCAACACAGCTTACTATTTTTAGCAGGTTTTCGGGTCCTGCACACTCGGAGCCGTTTTGGGGACCTAATGATCATTTGAACCCCCGCCCATCGAGTCCATTTGAACCCCCGCCATTAGTTATTTCAGTTTGTAAGTTTCAGCACAACATATTATTTTTAGCAATTTTTCGGGTCCTGAACCTCCGAAGCCGTTTTGAGGCCCCAAACGACATTTTTTGGAAAAATTGAGAGCATCATGCGTCCATGGATAGATGTTGCTCGTTAAAAATTTGTACTCCTCGGAAAAATATTTCTAACGAACTATTGAGCACGTCAAACGGAGATCGGATGCCAAAGTTACATCCCCGGGAAGTTGAACCACCAATTTACCCAAACGGGGCCCACAGTTTTGGCGCTTCATCTCCTAGGGTTAGCTTTTTGGACATTTCAGATTCTAAATTGTTTCTCAACAATAAATAGGCCCTTGAGCCTCATTTTAATATAGTTTTAGGGGGCTGGTAGCCGACACATCTCTTCTCAGAGATAAGCGCTACCAATACCCTAGCTAGCCACATCTCCATCATGTCTTCATTGTAACAGAATTCAAGGGCTAGTAGCTAACACATCTCTTCTCAGAGATAAGCATTTCTAGTACCTTAGCTCATATATTTCCATTATTTCTATAATAGGCCTGTGAGCCTCAATGTAACACAGTTCAGAGGCCTCCGTATGCCACATCTCTTCTCAGAGATACGCTATCAGCGCCCTAGCTTGTTTCCATTATGTTTTTAAGCTTATTTCAGTCATTCGTTTATTAATAAAATGAAGCATTATTTCCACTGCATCTCTGTATCTATGGCTATATGTTTATTCTATTGTGTTCCTACATAAAATCTGGATCAGTGGTATCAAAGGGGGTCTACTCTTTCTCTGTTTTTCTCTTCATGTCCCCAACGCTGCCAAGGTATAAGGATTTCAACCTCGCAACCCTGACGACCCCCCATGGTGGAAGGAAAGAAAGACGAGGGAGTAGGAGATCCTATCAAAATATTGCTCGAGGATGCCCTCAAGAAAAAAAGGAACGCGATGATGGATAACTTTTCCCAGATCCTTCAACGGCTTCCCACCAGCAGCACATCTACATCCAACACGTCCCCCAACAAGTCTGCGACATCCTCGAAAAATCCAATACCATGTTTAGAAAAATTTTACCCCCCATGGAAGAACTTAACACAGTGGAGACCATTGCTTCCTAAGGAGGGAGGTATGATATAGGTGGATATCGGTGGCCTCCAACCTATTCCATTTGGACCTGTTGTGGACCATCTGCATATCCTTTTTCATTTTATTTTGAATATCACAAAATAACCAAAAAAAAAAACAAAAATCTGAAATTCGCAAAAAGTATATGTTATGGTATAATGTTCTTATACTATATCATAAAAAAGAAGTATTTAACAAAAGTGCATTACCAATTAATTTTATTATTAAACTTTATTTGGCCTTGTATTATAGTTTGACGTTTAAATATCGAGCAATTTTTAAAGCGGAAGCGGCAAAGTGTTGAAGATCGTAATCGGGTAATCAACTACGGGGGCACAAAGAGCCCGTGCATTATTCAATCCGGCACCCCCGCAGTTGACTTGTTGACCATGAGGTAAACGAAGATCAACGGTGTGGATGTATTGTGGGGGGGGGTAACCCAAAATTTTCCGTGGTACTTTAGTAGCCCCCGCAGTGACGTCATGCGAGCAGTTGTACTCCAAGTCAGCAACATTACATGTCATTACAAGCATTTAATATGGCTTTACGCAGTTGTTAAAAGGTTGTTTTTATCTCATTTTCAAAGTATTTGTTGTCATTTTCCCCCTTTCGAGCTGTATCACCGTCACCTTTCCATTTGCTATCTGTTTTCCGTTAAGCCATGGCAAAACGAGTCTCTCTATCTAGTTCGTCAAGCCTCAATTCCCTCATCGACAGTGAAAAAGATGTCCAGGATACCTTGTCTTCTATAAATCATCCCTTATTGTATCATCAAGTGACCCTAAACGCTAAGAAATCCCCAGTCTTTTCTGCCATGAAGAATTCCGGTATACTGTCTTCCTGTATCCCAAAAGCCCATTTCTTTCCCGAGTTTATCTCATGGCTGGTCTCTTCAATGTATCCTGGTAAGTGCTTCATAATGAATTCACAGGGAGAAAATGTTTTGCAGATATCGACGCAGTTAATCTGCCAAGCATTATGCTTTCCTGAAAACGAGTCACCACTGCAATTCTCCGAAGATTCATTGGCTCGTTATTTTGAGGACCTTTCAAATGAAGAATTTGACCAATGTATGTCCTACTTGAGACCAAATTCAAAGGAAGCTCAACTAGAAGGAGAAGAATTTAGTTTGGAATTGTTCAATGCTGAGTATAGACCAATTCTGAGTTGCATTGCAGAGATTTTGGGCAAAGACAATGACCATACAGTTGATAAATCAGTATTGGGAATGTATGTGCTGATGATGAAACCAGGGGTTGTTCTCGACCTTTCCTCTTACATGTTTCTTTAAATTCCCGTCATTGATTGTGTATTTATTTTTATATCAAAATGTCGAAGAATTTATGAGTTTGGGGTTGAATATAGTTGATGTTAACAAGCAAAAGCAATCAGTTTTATTTTGGACTGACATGACTAGAAAAGAAGGAAATGAAGCAAGGTTATTTGAGTTTGCTAGTCAGTATATGTCTATTGCTTATAGAATTTTGAATGGAGTCCCTCCTCCATGTTTTCTACCAAAATCCCAGGAATTTCTACAGTTAGGACCCAGTTGCAGATTCGGAGATTGGTTTGTTTTTTAAGAATATTCAGAAATAAGGTTGTATGGAGCCAGTATCGAACCTTAGAGGCTCCAGAATTTTGTACCTATGTGGCTTTTCACCTTGGAATTCATAAGACATATCCTTAATGTGGATCAGGTGCACTTTCTTCCCATGAAGAAAGGTTTTATGTATAAATTGACTATGAGTGTGGGACCCTTCGTGGTCAATATGAGGCAAGATTTTGATGAAGTTTCTAAAATGTTGGAAGAGACACATTTTCTACTAGGAGAAAAATGGTCATATGATCCGCATAGAGTGATTTCCCAGAGAAGAATTGAGAATGGATATTCTGTGTTTTCTCACGTAAGTAGACCTGATCAGGAGAAGCTGGCAAACCCAGGCGAATTAAGTGCAACAAAAACGAGTATTCAAACACCTGTTATAACTAAAAGGGAAAATAAAAGAGGTATGGATGATGTTGTTGAAGTAGATGATGAAGATCTGAGAGAGGAAAAGAGAACTAAATTGGCTGAAGATCATTCTTCAAACTCACCTGGTTTTACCTTCCATATCAATGAAGAACAAAATGTCCCCTCTTCTCCTAGAAACCATGAACTTCACTCAGAGAAGATGCCTTCAGTCAAACAAATATATACACAGATTGAAGAAAGAAATCAGAGAATAAAAGCTAATGTAGAGGCTCAGGCGGAGCATCATATAGCTGCTGATCAGACTAGGTTGTTGACTGTAATGGACCTTGAAAAGGATCAATTCAGAATGGCTTTAACACATCCAAAAGGGATGTCCCTTGGATCTTCAAGCAGTTTCAATGAGGTAAATATAACTATGGATGTCAAGAAGATACCACTGTGGTATAAGATGAACCTTCATATGCAGAATAGACAGTTAATTGTTAATGATTTAACCAAGACTAATGACACAATGGCTAAAGCTGAAAACATGCTTGCAAAAGTTATCAAACAGTTCAGAATGGAAAAGGCCAATTCAAGGGCCTTATCAGTTCAAAACGAAGAGCTAAAAAATATTATCATGAAGATTGGTGTGGATCCGAATGACAAGGCTGCAGTGCAGAAGCTCATGAAGAGTGCAAAAATAGAGATATCCACCGTAAGAAGAAAGTTGAAGTTACCTGTTGCAGAACATTCAATGGCTGCAGAAGTAGCAGAGGTGGAAAAAGAGAAAGAAGAATTGCGTCAGCAATTGTTGAAGAAAGATGAAGAGTTAACTAAAGTAAAACAGACTGCTATTTCATTACAAAACCATATTGAAAATCATACTTGTACATTTGTTTTTCCTACAGGTAATGCAGACCCTCAAGCACAGATTGTTCAGCTCAGCACAGAATTGAAGATGGCAGAATGAGATCGAAAGCAGGCTCAATCAGAGCTAGAAACGGCCACCAAGATCATGCGGGAACTAGAAGATAAAGCAGATGAGAATAAGCAGAAATTACAGAAGGCTGAAGATGAAATTAAAGATCTCAAGGAGAAGTTAAAAGGTAATATATCGCTTATTAAAGCTAAATATATCATTGGGGGTGAGATTATTTCAGAAATGAAGTGAAATTGGAATTCCCTGAATATAGTTGCTAAAGATAAAAGCCTCATCTCAGAACATGAAGAGGAGATATTATCGGAAAAACAGACGGCCATTAAAAGAGCAAATTGGGCTAGGAAGTTTATAAATTTTATCAATTCCAAATCAGATGAAGAATTAGAAGATATTGGAATACAAGACAGATATTTTTATGCTGAGGAAGTTAATAAGATGATAATTAAGAATGATCTTCGGAAGGTTGCAGAGAAAAGGTTACTGGGAATCAAGGAGACAGTAAAGAAGTTTGATATATCATTTGACAAATTGACCAGAACAGGTTTACCTTCATGCTAGACTGAGAAAGGAAATATCATGTCATGGAATTTTTATGAAGATCAGTTAACATTAGCAAAAATTAAGGCAGATAATAGACACGAAAAGACACAGATATTAAAAGGGGAAACTATGTTTAACTTCTTGCATAGGCATTTCAATTTGCTATGGATGGTGAAGACTCTCTTTACAGGAAAACCTACACACAGTCAAATTGTGGCGTTCAGGATAGAATATCAAAGTTTCAAAAATTCCTCGACAACTCAAAATGAGCTATGGAAGAAGTGCAAGCAATTTTCAATAGATTCAACAAAAGAGGTCCCAGCGGCTCAACCAAAAGTAGTCGTTGATTCAACAACTGCTTCAGAAGCAGTTGTTCTCATAGATTAGAAGTTTTCAAATTCTCATTATGCTATTTCTCAAAATGTAAGTTTTCAATCATGTAAATGTAATAAAACCTTTTTGAGGCATGTGCCTCCATAACAGTCAGTAGTTCAAGCAGTTAGAATTAGTTAGGGAAATTAGAATCAGTTTCATTACTAGAAACTGACTTGTGATACTGTATTTAAAGACAATTTCAAGAAAGATGAAGGTACCTAGTTTTGAACCTGGAAGCAAAAATTTTGTACTGAGAATTGCAAATCAATGAAAGAAGTATGCAAGTTTCTATTATTCTGTTTATGTTGAAATTTTATCCAGTTTACATAATTTTTTCATATCTATGAATGAAATAGAGTAATTTGAGCAGCGGGTCTCTTTATACATGTGTATTTAAGAGTTAAACAAACTTTAATGTGCACTCCTCTATTTTAACTTTATATTTACATAATTCTTCTGGGTTTTAAAATGGTAGATTATGTTTTAAACAGCATATCAGTTTGAAATCCTCTCCTCATTTTCTTCCATTCATTCACTTCAGCATAAGTGGAATATGGAATTGCAGAAACATGTATGGGTTTGATATTTGAAGGTTACAAAATCAATGTTTAAGGGTTTTTAATACAGAGACAGATATATAATAATTTTGTGACATCAGCAAATAATGTCTTGAGCATGGATTATTTTACACAGCAAGGAATTGTTTCTCAAGGTACAATAGGACCCACAAAATCAATTCTTTCAGTTTTTCAGCTTCAGCACAGCTTACTATTTTTAGCAGGTTTTCGGGTCCCGCACACTCGGAGCCGTTTTGGGGACTTAATGATCAAGGTGGATATTGGTGGCCACCCACCGAGTCCATTTGAACCCCCACCATCAGTTATTTCAGTTTGTAAGTTTCAGCACAACTTACTATTTTTAGCAATGTTTCGGGTCCTAAACTTCTGGAGCCGTTTTGAGGCCCTAAATGAGGTTTTTTGGGAAAACGGATAGCAACATAGGTCTATGGACCGATGTTCCTAGTTCAAAAGTCGTACTCCTCAGACAGATCTTTCTAACAAGCTATTGAGCGCATCAAACGGAGATCGGATGCCAAAGTTACGTCCCCGGGAAGTTGAACCACCAATTTACCCAAACAGGGCCCACAGTTTTGGCGCTTCATCTCCTATGGTTAGGTTTTTGGACATTTCGGACTCTACATTGTTTCTCAACAATAAATAGGCCCTTGAGTCTCATTTTAATACAATTTTAGGGGGCTAGGAGCTGACACATCTCTTTTCAGAGATAAGCGCTACCAGTACCCTAGCTCGCCACATCTCCATCATGTCTACATTGTAACAGAGTTCAAGGGCTGGGAGTCAACACATCTCTTCTCAGAGATAAGCATTGCCAGTACCTTAGCTCATATATTTCCATTATCTCTACAATAGGCCTGCGAGCCTCAATGTAACACAGTTTAGAGGCTTGCATATGCCACATCTCTTCTCAGAGATACGTTGCCAGCACCCTAGCTTGTTTCCATTATGTTTGTAAGCTTAGCTCAGTCATTCGTTTATTAATAAAATGAAGCATTATTTCCACTGCATCTCTGTATCTATGGCTATATGTGTATTCTGTTGCATTCCTACATAAAATCTGGATCAGCGGTATCAGATGGGGTCTGCTCTTTCTCTGTTTTTCTCTTCATGTCCCCAATGCGGCAAGGGTATAAGGAGTTCAACCTCGCAACCCCGACGATCCCCTGTGGCGGAAGGAAAGAAAGATGAGGGAGCAGGAGATCCTATCAAAATATTTCTTGAGGATGCCCTCAAGAAACAACAAAATTCAATGATGGATAACTTTTCCCAGATCCTTCAATGGCTACCCACCAGCGGCACATCTACATCCAGCATGTCTGCCAACAAGTCCGCGACATCCTGGACAAATCCAATGCCATGTTCAGCAAAATTTTCCCCCCAATGGAGGAACTTAACGCAATGGATACCATTGCTTCCTAAGGAGGGAGGAATGATCCAGGTGGATATCGGTGGCCTCCCACCTATTCCATTTTGACCTGCAGCATCAATTCTTTCAGTTTTTCAGCTTCAGCACAGCTTACTATTTTTAGCAGGTTTTCGAGTCCTACACTCTCAGAGCCGTTTTGGGGACTTAATGATCTAGGTGGATATTGGTGGCCACCCACCGATTCCATTTGAACCCCCACCATCAGTTATTTCAGTTTGTAAGTTTCGGCACAACTTACTATTTTTAGCAGTGTTTCGGGTCCTGAACTTCCGGAGCAATTTTGAGGCCCTAAACAACGTTTTTTGGGAAAACAGAGAGCAACATGGGTCCATGGTCTAAATTTGCTTGTTCAAAAGTTTTACTCCTCAGAAAAATATTTCTAACGAGCTATTGAGCGCATCAAACGGAGATCGGATGCCAAAGTTACATCCCCAGGAAGTTGAACCACCAATTTACCCAAACAGGGCCCACAGTTTTGGCGCTTCATAACCTAGGGTTAGGTTTTTGGACGTTTCGGATTCTATATTGTTTCTCAACAATAAATTATCCCTCTAGCCTCATTGTAATACAGTTTTAGGGGGCTGGGAATCGACACATCTCTTCTCAGAGATCAGCGTTGCTAGTACCTTAGCTCATATATTTCCATTATGTCTATAATAGGCCTACGAGCCTCAATGTAACATAGTTCAGAGGCCTGTGTACGTCACATCTCTTCTCATAGATACGCTGTCAGCGCCCTAGATTGTTTCCATTATGTTTGTAAGTTTATTTCATTCATTCGTTTATTAATAAAATGAAGCATTATTTCCACTTCATCTCTGTATCTATGGCTATATGTGTATTCTGTTGTGTTCCTACATAAAATCCGGATCAGTGGTATCAGAGGGGGTCTTCTCTTTCTCTGTTTTTCTCTTCATGTCCCCAACGCGGCCAAGGTATAAGGAGTTCAACCTTGCAACCCCAACGACCCCCCATGGCGGAAGGAAAGAAAGACGAGGAAGCAGGAGATCCTATCAAAATCTTGCTCCAAGATGCCCTCGAGAAACAAAGGAACATGATAATGGATAACTTCTCCCAGATCCTTCAACGGTTGCCCACCAATGGCACATCTACATCCAGCACGTCCGCCAACAAGTCCGCGACATCCTGGACAAATCCAATACCATGTTTAGCAAAATTTTCCCCCCCATGGAGGAACTTAACGCAATGGAGATCATTGCTTCCTAAGGAGGGATTAATGATCTGGGTGGATATCGGTGGCCTCCCACCTATTCCATTTCGACCTGCAGCATCAATTCTTTCAGTTTTTCAGCTTCAGCATAGCTTACAATTTTTAGCAGGATTTCGGGTCCTGCACACTCGAAGCCATTTTGGGGACTTAATGATCAAGGTGGATATTGGTGGCCACCCACCGAGTCCACTTGAACCCCTACCATCAGTTATTTCAGTTTGTAAGTTTCGGCATAACTTACTATTTTTAGCAGTTTTTCGGGTCCTTAACTTCCAGAGCCGTTTTGAGGCCCTAAATGACGTTTTTTGGGAAAACTGATAGCAACATGCATCCATGGAAAAATGGTCCTCGTTCAAAAGTTGTACTCCTTGGACAAATATTTCTAACGAGCTATTGAGCACGTCAAACGGAGATCGGATGACAAAGTTACGTCCCCAGGAAGTTGAACCACCAATTTACCCAAAGAGGGCCCACAGTTTTAGTGCTTCATCTCCTAGGGTTAGGTTTTTGCACATTTCAGATTCTACATTGTTTCTCAACAATAAATAGGCCCTCGAGCCTCATTGTAATACAGTTTTAGGGGGCTGGGAGCTGACACATCTCTTCTCAGAGATAAGTGATACCATTACCCTAGCTCGCCACATATCCATCATGTCTACATTGTAATAGAGTTCAAGGGCTGGTACCCGACACATCTCTTCTCAGAGATAAGCGTTTCTAGTACCTTAGCTCATATATTTCCATTATGTCTATAATAGGCCTGCGAGCCTCAATGTAACATAGTTTAGAGGCCTACGTACGCCACATCTCTTCTCAGAGATACGCTGCCAGCGCCCTAGCTTGTTTCCATTATGTTTGTAAGCTTATTTCAGTCATTCATTTATTAATACAATGAAGCATTATTTCCACTGCATCTCTGTATCTATGGCTATATGTGTATTATGTTGCGTTCCTACATAAAATCTGGATCAGTGGTATCAGAGGGGGTCTGCTCTTTCTCTGTTTTTCTTTTCATGTCCCCAACACGCCCAGGGTATAAGGAGTTCAACCTCGCAACCCCAACGACCCCCCATGGCGGAAGGAAAGAAAGACGAGGGAGCAGGAGATCCTATCAAAATCTTTTCCCAGATCCTTCAATGGCTGCCCACCAGTGGCACATCTACATCCAGCACGTCCGCCAACAAGTCCGCGACATCCTGGACAAATCCAATACCATGTTCAACAAAATTTTCCCCCCCATGGAGGAAATTAACGCAATGGAGACCATTGCTTCCTAAGGAGGGAGGAATGATCCAGGTGGATATCGGTGGCCTACCACCTATTCCATTTGGACCCGCATCATCAATTCTTTCAGTTTTTCAGCTTCAGCACAGCTTACTATTTTTAGCAGGTTTTTGGGTCTTGCACACTCGAAGCCATTTTGGGGACTTAATGATCAAGGAGGATATTGGTGGCCAACCACCAAGTCCATTTGAACCCCCACCATCAGTTATTTCAGTTTGTAATTTTCGGCACAACTTACTATTTTTAGCAGTTTTTCGGGTCCTGAACTTCTAGAGCTGTTTTGAGGCACTAAACGACGTTTTTTGGGAAAACGGAGAGCAACATAGGTCCACGGACCAATGTTTCTCATTCAAAAGTTGTACTCCTCGGATAGATCTTTCTAACGAGCTATTGAGCGCGTCAAACGGAGATCGGATGCCAAAGTTACGTCCCCGGGAAGTTGAACCACCAATTTACCCAAACGGGGCCCACAGTTTTGGCACTTCATCTCCTAGGGTTAGGTTTTTGGACGTTTCGGATTCTACATTTTTTCTCAACAATAAATATGCCCTCGAGCCTCATTGTAATACAGTTTTAGGGGGTTGGGAGCCGACACATCTCTTGTCAGAGATAAGCGCTACCAATACCCTAGCTTGGCACATCTCCATCATGTCTGCATTGTAACAGAATTCAAGGGCTGGTACCCAACACATCTCTTCTCAGAGATAAGCGTTGCCCATACCTTAGCTCATATATTTCTATTATGTCTATAATAGACCTACAAACCTCAATGTAACACAGTTCAGAGGCCTATGTAAGCCACATCTCTTCTCAGAGATACGCTGCCAACGCCCTAGCTTGTTTCCATTATGTTTGTAAGCTTATTTCAGTCATTCGTTTATTAATAAAACGAAGCATTATTTCCACTAAATCTTTGTATCTATGGCTATATGTGTATTCTATTGTGTTCCTACATAAAATCTGGATCAGTGGTATCATAGGGGGTCTTCTCTTTCTATTTTTTTCTCTTCATGTCCCCAACACGGCCAAGGTATAAGGAGTTCAACCTCGCAACCCCGAAGACCCCCCATGGCGGAAGGTGTTAGCCCCCCTATGAAATTTTTGACAAGAAAATAGGGGGCTAAATCATTGTTGAGCCTTCAAGGAATGCATTTCCTCTGAAAACACAGTCTCCTTGAAGCCTCTATGTGTCTTTTATCCTTTGATGAAATCCCCTCTGTTGATTTCCACCATAAAGCCTCTCTGTTACGGAGAAATGCCTAAAGGCCTCCTTTTCCCTCTCATTTCCCCACACTTAGCTCCTACTACTTCTCCCTTTATATTTCCTTTCTTACCTCCTAATTCTCCCCAAAATCCCCTTTAAATCCCTCCCCTAACCTTTGTTGGCCTTTTTCCTCCCTTACTCCTCTATCGTTCCCTTCCTTGGCCTCCAAATTCCATTTAAATGGGCCAAAACCCACCTTCCGACCTTAATATAGGTGTAAGCCCCTTTCAAACCACTTCCCCACACATGCCCCGGCGCTGGGACCAAGCGCTTAAGTCCCAAGCGCTAATCACAATCAGAAGTCGGGCGGGTGCACAAATCCTTTGTAATAGTCGAAACTCCGATGCGATGTATTTATAACGATAAGTCTGGCAATGCGTTCCGCACCGTTGATCTTCCGCGGAGATCTGACGGTGGAGCACTAATCGCAGCCCCCTGCCCGATCGCAATCGCAACGCTTCAAGTGTGCCCTCCGATCAATCGCAGCCCATACCTCCGATCCTTCGATCCTACTCTCCCTCCGATCTATTCTTGACCGTTGATCTGTCCCGCAGATCCAACGGCCCTGCGCCAATCGCTCCATCGCAATCGCATAACTCAATCGCATGCCTTCTTCTCTGTGCTCCGATTGCGATCTCTCGACTCAATCCTGGCCGTCCATCCTCCCGCAGATTGGACGGTCATCGCAACTCCCGATCGCAAGTCCTTCTTCCGATCCCTCGATCGCACTGCCCCTCCGATTGAGTGTGAGCCGTTGATCTAGCCTTCGGATCTAATGGTCAGCGCTAAATCACAGGCCCCCGCCCAATCGCAATCGCAACGCTCATTTTGTAGCCCCCGATCGCGCTCTCCCTCCGATTGAATGAGGACCGTTGATCTGATTCTCAGATCCAACGATCAGCACTCAATCGCACCTCGACCTCCGATCACAATTACAAGCCTTCCTCGCTGTCTCCCGATTCAATCCTAGCTGCCCATTCCCTTCCAGATCCGACGGTTGGCGCTTAATCGCAACATCGCTCCGATCGCAATCAAAACTTTTTGAATGTGTCACCCCTGCTCCCCCCGATTGCGATCCTCCGATTTGATCCTGACCGTCCATTGGATCTGGGATCTAATGGCTCAGATCTAACCACCCTCCACCACATTGGGTCCCACCATGTATGATATTTCCCCTCGCATTTCATTACATTTCGTCCGACCTCCTTGTATTTCCATTGTTAACCAAAGTTTTATGTTTTTCATCAAAGGTCTTATGTTTCATATTTGTTCGCCCGCTGTTCATAAATCATCCTGTTGTTCAATCACCACCGTCGTGCTATCATCTCTGCCACCTTTCCTCTGGGCCTCCACAGCATTTCCCCGCCACCACTGTCTGGGTGTGTAACAGGTTTATTTCATCATACAGATAGCACAGAGAGGCCAATTCAGCGGCCAA
This sequence comes from Pinus albicaulis, assembly GCA_034641835.2. Classification (NCBI taxonomy): domain Eukaryota; kingdom Viridiplantae; phylum Streptophyta; class Pinopsida; order Pinales; family Pinaceae; genus Pinus; species Pinus albicaulis. The sequence goes on from CM076582.1 coordinate 200,600,053, forward strand.
ACGGGATAGCAGAGACGAATTTAAGGGATTTGGGCCAGTAACTGGAGATTTAAAGTGCTAATCCTGTATTCAAAGGATTAAGGTTCAGCTTGAAGACTAATGAACGCCCCAGCAAGTCATAACTGCGCTACCTAACAGCAGAGCGCATTTTCTCTAGGCGTACACCATTCCTAAAGAAATCTCCATGCCTCCTCGAGCCCTGAAACGATTAATTACACTGACTGAAGCTCATTTAAGATAGTTAGGCGGCAGTTATGAGGTAGGGAGAGACCTGCAGATCATCTCGTCCAGTTCATTTATTCCATAAGGCTAGCGCAGAGCTCCAAACACCAGAAAGGACTCCAAAGAAATATCCGAGGTCAAATTCGACCTAACAGAGGCGTCCAAACAGCCTACAGAGTACAGCAGAACGCCATTAAGTAGAATGGGCTCAGCTTACTCCACCATTCTATCTTAATGAAACTCATTTAAATGTTCACCTACTTCTGTTTCTTCCGCTTATCCTATAATAAATCCCCAAGAACATAAGGAAAGGGTTGTCGTTGTTGTTGTTGTTCAGTTGTTCAGCTGTTGCTGTTAGTGGGATTCCGTTCGACTATTAGAATAGTCGTGGGAGGGAGTAGTAGAGTAGTTGTATGTAATAGGCTGGGAGGAGAAATTCTGGACTGTATTATCCATTGAGCTTATTGTACATGACTGGTGTTGCATCAATTAATCAAAGCACATTTCACAGGATCCTGGTCTATTACTATTGGTGATGTTCTTCTTACTTTGTTTATTGCATCTTCACATTGTTTCATCGTTCTTCTGGGCTTGCATCAGAATAATGGTATAGGATTCACCCTTGTTAGGTGCCCTATGCTGTCTGCTCTCCTTGCCTTCAATTTTTTCTGCTAAATGTGTTATCTGAGAATTGATTTCAGTTGATTTAACCAGTGTAGTGGATGATATTGCCTGCTCTCTAATGTATGAATTGGTTGAATCAGTTCTTAGATGTTCTTGCTGGGTTTAAGCTGGAAGGTTTGGGAACACTGGGGATGAGTGTTAGCCCTGTCCACTAGGATCCTTGCGCGACCAGTCAGCCTTTCTAAGATCCCTTCGTTAATCTTATCTCGGTTTTCACCTTGGAGTTGCTAAAGCAGACCTGGAGTTAAATGACCTCTGGTCTGATCTATAAGCAGCCCCTTTGTCTCTTTGAGAGCTGCCTTAGAGTATGTCCAAGCAGGTCTGGAGTTAAATGACCTCTGACCTGATCTATAGACAGAAATTGGGTTGCTTTCCTTCTTTCATCTTCTTCCTTAATGTTCCATTCCATCATCTATCTAAAAGATCCTTTAGTGTAGATGACTTGCCCTCTGAAAGCCTTGGCTAGTGGTTGCAAGTAATTCTCCTTTCATGACTCCATAGCCCAATGGATGGCACTTTCTTGGCCTATCCCCTTTGTTGAAACATCCTGCTGCTTTGTTCCTTCTCTCCCATTACTTTCTCAGCCTATTATCTCATGACTCAACCCAACAACCAACCAACCAAATTATTTTAAACCCCCTTTGTGCTTCATAACTAGCCTAACATCTCATCTTGAGCTTCAAAGATATATATCATTCTTTGCTCTATTTGGAGAGATCCCTCTCCGGGTCCAGGAGGGCTAGATCCTAGGGCCCAAAAGTGGTTCTGATGTTGTCTCATCTTTTGGTCTTGCCAATCTGGCCAAAACATGGGAACCGCAACATAATGGCGACTCCGCTGGGGACATAGACCACTCTGCCTTTAGATTGGCTTTTCATTGTTGATGGTGGACAGAATCCTATTTCAAGCATTCATAATCATCCACCTGGCGACTCCACACTCTCTATGATCCAAAGACCAAATGACTCCACTGGTGAAGGACTCTGAACTGGTTGAGAAGAGATAGTAGCCTTCTTTGCAAAAGCATGAATCCAAACATGGACAGGGATACAAAGTATGATGTTTTGTATAATAAAGTATGCAGAATAACAGAAATGTTTGGTAAAGTCCTGGAGACGTATATGGCTGATATGAATGCAGATGATGATTATTTAGAACATCCCATGTCTCCTTCAGAGCAAGAACAAACTCAAAGCCGAGAAGATGAACAAGACATGTATGATGCTCAAGAATCTATAGAAGATGAGGAGGGAAGTGATCAGGAGCTACCTGATTGCTTACCCATGTCTTGTGTTACGCTGACCAGAGAATATCAGGACCTAATAGCGGAAGCTGATAGGGAATGTTGCCCTGGAGAGACAAGAGACCACGCGGAAGAGGCAGAATTCGATACAGAAGAAGAGACTCAAGTAAACATCTCACCTCCCAGTCAGCTAATACAAGAGAATGAGGACTGCTTCTCTTCTGGCCATGATGAGAGGGAAACCCCTCTTTTGACAGAAGAAGAAATTGAACAAATATTAAATCAGCAATCCACCTCTGAGGCCTTCTATAGAACACACGTTCCTGCTCGGTCATTTTATGAGTTTGATGTTTCAGATTCAGAAGACTCCTCTATGGATCAGGATGAAGAAAGACCTGCTGTGTGCCCAGAATGGTGGACTTGGTCGGGTCCGCCTATTTATGACACTGATGGCGAGAGCCACGATAGTATAACCGCAGATGAAGATTCTTTGAATCTTCATTCTGCTCCACCACAGACCATCAGTGAAATCGGAGACCAGCAGTCTTTTATTTCAGAAAATGAGGAGGAAAGAAAAGAAGAGTTTATTGAGTGGAATGAAATCAAGGAGCCTCCTCTTGAAAAAGAGGAAGTGAAGGAATATGCCCCTGCTCAAGAATGCATGGAACTTTTCACGGAGCTCAGCACATCAGAGCAGAACATATCAGAGCTCCAGGAGGACTCAGCTGCAATATACGATGAGTCCTCCAGTTCAGAAGATGAGGGAGATTCTCTCTCTCAAGAGAGTCTTCTTCTTGATCCAGTGGAAGAAGAAGAGAGTGTGGTCGAAGCCAGCCTGCCAAACATTCATAGCCAGGTATCTTTCCATGATCCTTATGCATACTTCCTGCATACATTTGGAGAAGGATCAAAGGTCTCCCTGAGCAGCATGTTACAGATAGAAAGAAATTTTTTCAAAGCTGTTGTTATTGGACAGAAAGAGTGGGAGCTGCCCTGCCTATCCAGCAGGCTCAAGGAGTTGAGCAAGAAGGACCAGCCATGGGATCATTTGTTGGACTGGTTACATTGGAAGAAAATGTTTGTAAGCTACACTTGTAAATATTTCAGTAGAGTAGGGTAGGTAGGAAAAGCTCAATAAAGCTCAGTCTATGAGTAGGTAGTTAGTTATTTCAATTTCTGTCTTAGAATGTAGAGAAGGAACCTGCTAGACAGTCTAATCCTAGCAGGTAGTAGTGTAGGTAGAGAAACTATGAGATCAACAGTCTAATCTGGTCTCATGGAGCAATAAGGGTAGAAGCAGAATAGGTTTATTTTTCCTATTTGCAAAAAATTGATGATGTAAAGGGTCTGCAAGTCCAAATGCACCCAAAAGAAAAAATGTTAGGACTATAGTCTGCGTAGGTAGTTGTTTGGAAGAATTGTATTGCTGATTTGTTGTCTTCATAGCTTGTGGCAGCTGATCAAAGAAAGAAATGGATGGTTCAAGCAGCAGGCACCTGGCCTACACCAAGAGATCAATTTCTGAATTCTTGACTCCTTCAAGAAGAAGCCATCCCCATGTGGAGCCACTGTTAGCCCCTCTATGAAATTTTTGACAAGAAAATAGGGGGCTAAATCATTGTTGAGCCTTCAAGGAATGCATTTCCTCTGAAAACACAGTCTCCTTGAAGCCTCCATGTGTCTTTTATCCTTTGATGAAATCCCTTCTACTGATTTCCACCATAAAGCCTCTCTGTTACGGAGAAATGCCTAAAGGCCTCCTTTTCCCTCTCATTTCCCCACACTTAGCTCCTACTACCTCTCCCTTTATATTTCCTTTCTTGCCTCCTAAATCTCCCCAAAATCCCCTTTAAATCCCTCCGCTAACCTTTGTTGGCCTTTTTCCTCCCTTACTCCTCTATCGTTCCCTTCCTTGGCCTCCAAATTCCATTTAAATGGGCCAAAACCCACCTTCCGACCTTAATATAGGCGTAAGCCCCTTTCAAACCACTTCCCCACACATGCCCCGGCGCTGGGACCAAGCGCTTAAGTCCCAAGCACTAATCGCAATCAGAAGTCGGGCGGGTGCACAAATCCTTTGTAATAGTCGAAACTCCAATGCGATGTATTTATAACGATAAGTCTGGCGATGCGTTCCGCATCGTTGATCTTCCGCAGAGATCTGACAGTGGAGCGCTAATCGCAGCCCCCCGCCCGATCGCAATCGCAATGCTTCAAGTGTGCCCTCCGATCAATCGCAGCCCATACCTCCGATCCTCCGATCCTACTCTCCCTCCGATCTATTCTTGATCGTTGATCTTTCTCGCAGATCCAACGGCCCTGCGCCAATCGCTCCATCGTAATCGCATAACTCAATCACATGCCTTCTTCTTTGTGCTCCGATTGTGATCTCCCAACTTAATCCTGGCCGTCCAACCTCCCGCAGATCGGACGGTCATCGCAACTCCCGATCGCAAGTCCTTCTCCCGATCCCCTGATCGCACTGCCCCTCCGATTGAGTGTGAGCCGTTGATCTGGCCTTTGGATCTAACGGTCAGCGCTAAATCGCAGGCCCCCGCCCAATCGCAATCGCAACGCTCATGTTGTAGCCCCCGATCGCGCTCTCCCTCCGATTGAATGAGGACCGTTGATCTGATTCCCAGATCCAACGATCAGCGCTCAATCGCGCCCCGACCTCCGATCACAATCGCAAGCCTTCCTCGTTGTCTCCCGATTCAATCCCAGTCGCCCATTCCCTTCCAGATCCGACGGTTGGTGCTTAATTGCAACATCGCTCCGATCGCAATCGGAACTTTTTGAATGTGTCACCCCTGCTCCGCCTGATTGCGATCCTCCGATTTGATCCTGACCGTCCATTGGATCTGGGATCTAATGGCTCAAATCTAACTGCCCTCCACCACATTGGGTCCCACCATGTACGATATTTCCCCTCCCATTTCATTACATTTCGTCCAAACTCCTTGTATTTCCATTGTTAACCAAAGTTTTATGTTTTTCATCAAAGGTCTTATGTTTCATATTTGTTCGCCCGCTGTTCATAAATCATCTTGTTGTTCAATCACCACCGCTGTACTATCATCTCCGCCACCTTTCCTCTGGGCCTCCACAGCATTTCCCTGCCACCACTGTCTGGGTGTGTAACAGGTTTATTTCATCATACAGATAGCACAGAGAGGCCAATTCAGCAGCCAAACAGGATAGCAGAGACGGATTTAAGGGATTTGGGCCAGTAACTGGAGATTTAAAGTGCTAATCCTGTATTCAAAGGATTAAGGTTCAGCTTGAAGACTAATGAGCACCCCAGCAAGTCATAACTGTGCTACCTAACAGCAGAGCGCATTTTCTCCAGGCATACACCATTCCTACAGAAATCTCCATGCCTCCTCGAGCCCTGAAATGATTAATTACACTGACTGAAGCTCATTTAAGACAGTCAGGCGGCAGTTATGAGGTAGGGAGAGACCTGCAGATCATCTCATCCAGTTCATTTATTCCATAAGGCTAGCGCAGAGCTCCAAACACCAGAAAGGACTCCAAAGAAATATCCGAGGTCAAATTCGACCTGACAGAGGCGTCCAAACAGCCTACAGAGTACAGCAGAACGCCATTAAGCAGAATGGGCTCAGCTTACTCCACCATTCTGTCTTAATGAAACTCATTTAAATGTTCACCTACTTTTGTTTCTTCTACTTCTCCTATAAGAAATCCCCGAGAACATAAGGAAAGGGTTGTTGTTGTTGTTGTTGTTCAGTTGTTCGGTTGTCGCTGTTAGTGGGATTCAGTTCGACTCTTAGAACAGTCGTGGGAGGGAGTAGCAGAGTAGTTGTATGTAATAGGCTGGGAGGAGAAAGTCTGGACTGTATTAGCCATTGAGCTTATTGTACATGACTGGTGTTGCATCAATTAATCAAAGCACATTTCACAGGATCCTGGTCTATTACTATTGGTGATGTTCTTCTTACTTTGTTTATTGCATCTTCACATTGTTTCATCGTTCTTTTGGGCTTGCATCAGAATAATGGTATAGGATTCACCCTTGTTAGGTGCCCTATGTTGTCTGCTCTCCTTGCCTTCAATGTTTTCTGCTAAATGTGTTATCTGAGAATTGATTTCAGTTGATTTAACCAGTGTAGTGGATGATATTGCCTGCTCTCTGATGTATGAATTGGTTGAATCAGTTCTTAGATGTTCTTGCTGGGTTTAAGCTGGAAGGTTTGGGAACATTGGGGATGAGTGTTAGCCTTGTCCACTAGGATCCTTGCGCGACCAGCTGGCCTTTCTAAGATCCCTTCGTTAATCTTATCTCTGTTTTCCCCTTGGAGTTGCTAAAGCAGACCTGGAGTTAAATGACCTCTGGTCTGATCTATAAGCAGCCCCTTTGTCTCTTTGAGAGCTGCCTTAGAGTATGTCCAAGCAGGTCTAGAGTTAAATGACCTCTGACTTGATCTATAGACAGAAATCTGGTTGTCTTTCCTTCTTTCACCTTCTCTCCTTAATGTTCCATCCCACCATCTAATCTAAAGATCCTTTGGTATTAGATGACTTGCCCTTTGGAAGCCTTGGCTAGTGGTTGCAAGTAATTCTCCTTTCATGACTCCATAGCCCAATGGATGGCACAGTTTTGATCCATCCTCTTTGCTGAAACATCCTACTGCTCTGTTCCTTCTCTCCCATTACTTTCTCAGCCTATGATCTCATGACTCAACCCAGCAACCAACCAACCAAATTATTTTAAACCCCCTTCATGCTTCATAACTAGCCTAACATCTCATCTTTAGCATCAAAGATATATCATTCTTTTCTCTATTTGGAGAGATCCCTCTCTGGGTCCAGGAGAGCTAGATCCTAGGGCCCAAAAGTGGTTCTGATGTTGTCTCATCTTTTGGTCTTGCCAATCTAGCCAAAACATGGGAACCCCAACAAAAGGAAAGAAAGACGAGGGAGCAGGAGATCCTATCAAAATATTGCTCGAGGATGCCCTCGCGAAACAAAGGAACGTGATGATGGATAAATTTTCCCATATCCTTCAACGGCTACCCACCAGCGGCACATCTACATCCAGCACGTCCACCAACAAGTCCGCGACATCCTGGACAAATCCAATACCATGTTCAAAAAAAATTCACCCCCATGGAGGAACTTAACGCAATGGAGACCATTGCTTCCTAAGTACGGAGGAATGATCCAAGTGGATATCGATGGCCTCCCACCTATTCCATTTGGACCCGCAGCATCAATTCTTTCAGTTCTTCAGCTTTAGCACAGCTTACTATTTTTAGCAAGTTTTCGGGTCCTGCACACTCGAAGCCGTTTTGGGGACATAATGATCAAGGTGGATATTTGTGGCCACCCACCGAGTCCATTTTAACCCCCACCATCAGTTATTTCAATTTTTAAGTTTCAGCACAACTTACTATTTTTTGCAGTTTTTCGGGTCCTGAACTTCCTGTGCCTTTTTTATGCCCTAAACGACGTTTTTTGGGAAAATTGAGAGCAACATGGGAACATGTACCAATGTTTCTTATTAAAAAGTTGTACTCCTCAGACAGATCTATCTAACGAGCTATTGAGCGCGTCAAACAGAGATCGGATGCCAAAGTTACGTCCCCGGGAAGTTGAACCACCAATTTACCCAAACAAGGCCCACAGTTTTGGCGCTTCATCTCCTAGGGTTAGGTTTTTGGACGTTTCAGAATCTAGATTATTTCTCAAAGATAAATTAGCCCTCAAGCCTCATTGTAATATATTTTTAGGGGGCTGGGAGCCGACACATCTCTTCTCAGAGATAAGTGCTACAAGTACCCTAGCTCGCCACATCTCCATCATGTCTGCATTGTAACAGAGTTCAAGGGCTAGTACCCGACACATCTCTTCTCAGAGATAAGTGTTGCCAGTACCTTAGCTCATATATTTCCATTATGTCTATAATAGGCCTGCGACCCTCAATTTAACACAGTTCAGAGGCCTACATACGCCACATCTCTTCTCAGAGATACGCTGCCAGTGCCCTAGCTTGCTTCCATTATGTTTGTAAGCTTATTTCAGTCATTCGTTTATTAATAAATTGAAGCATTATTTCCACTGCATCTCTGTATTTATGGCTATATGTGTATTCTGTTGCGTTCCTACAAAAAATCTGGATCAGTGGTATCAGAATGGGTCTGCTCTTTCTCTGTTTTTCTCTTCATGTCCCCAACGCGGCCAGGGTATAAGGAGTTCAACCTCGTAACCCTGACGACCCCCCGTGGCATAAAGAAAGAAAGACGAGGAAGAAGGAGATCCTATCAAAATCTTGCTCGAGGATGCCCTCGAGAAACAAAGGAACGTGATGATGGATAACTTTTCCCAGATCCTTCAACGGCTGCCCACCAGCGGCACATCTACATCCAGCACGTTCGCCAACAAGTCCGCGACATCCTGGACAAATCCAATACCATGTTCAGCAGAATTCCCCCCCCCCCCCATGGAGGAACTTAACGCAATGGAGACCATTGCTTCCTAAGGAGGGAGGAATGATCCAAGTGGATATTGGTGGCCTCCCACCTATTCCATTTCGACCCGCAGCATCAATTCTTTCAGTTTTTCAGCTTCAGCACAGCTTACTATTTTTAGCAGGTTTTCAGGTCCTGCACACTCGGAGCCGTTTTGGGGACTTAATGATCAAGGAGGATATTGGTGGCCACCCACCGAGTCAATTTGAACCCCCACCATCAGTTATTTCAGTTTGTAAGTTTCGGCACAACTTACTATTTTTAGCAGTTTTTCGGGTCCTGAACTTCCAAAGCCGTTTTGACGCCCTAAACGACGTTTTTTCGGAAAACGGAGAGCAAAATGGCCCATGGACCAATGTTTCTTGTTGAAAAATTGTACTCCTCAGATAGATATTTCTAAAGAGCTATTGAGCGCGTCAAACGAAGATCGGATGCCAAAGTTACGTCCCCAAGAAGTTGAACCACCAATTTACCCAAACGGGGCCCACGGTTTTGGCGCTTCATCTCCTAGGGTTAGGTTTTTGGACGTTTCGGATTCTACATTGTTTCTCAACAATAAATAGGCCCTCGATCCTCATTGTAATACGGTTTTAGGGGGCTGGTAGCCGACACATATCTTCTCAGAGATAAGCGCTACCAGTACCCTAGCTCGCCACATCTCCATCATGTCTGCATTGTAACAGAGTTCAAGGGCCGGTATCCGACACATCTCTTCTCAGAGATAAGCGTTGCCAGTACCTAAGCTCATATATTTCCATTATGTTTATAATAGACCGGCGACCCTCAATGTAACACAGTTCATAGGCCTGCGTACGCCACATCTCTTCTCAGAGATACGCTGCCAACGCCCTAGCTTGTTTCCATTATGTTTGTAAGCTTATTTCAGTCATTCGTTTATTAATAAAATGAAGCATTATTTCAACCGCATCTTTGTATCTATGGATATATGTGTATTCTGTTGCGTTCCTACATAAAATCCAGATCATTGGTATCAGAGGGGGTCTGCTCTTTCTCTATTTTTCTCTTCATGTCCCCAACGCAGCCAGGATATAAGGAGTTCAACCTCGCAACCCCGACGACCCCCCATGGCAGAAGGAAAGAAAGACGAGGGAGCAGGAGATCCTATCAAAATATTGCTCGAGGATGCCCTCGAGAGACAAAGGAACGCGATGATGGATAACTTTTTCCAGATCCTTCAACAGTTGCCCACCAGCGGCACATCTACATCAAGCACGTCCGCCAACAAGTCCGCGACATCTTGGACAAATCCAATACCATGTTCAGCAACATTTTCCCCCCCATGGAGGAACTTAATGCAATGGATTCCATTGCTTCCTAAGGAGGGAGGAATGATCCAGGTGGATATCGATGGCCTCCCACCTATCCCATTTGCACCCGCAACATCAATTCTTTCAGTTTTTCAACTTCAGCACAGCTTACTATATTTAGCAGGTTTTCGGGTCCTGCACACTCGGAGCCATTTTGGGGACTTAATGATCCAGGTAGATATTGGTGGCCACCCACCGAGTCCATTTGAGCACCCACCATCAGTTATTTCAGTTTGTAAGTTTCGGCACAACTTACTATTTTTCGCAGTTTTTCGGGTCCTTAACTTCCGGAGCTGTTTTGAGGCCCTAATCGACGTTTTTTGGGAAAACGGAGAGCAACATGGATCCATGGACCGATGTTTCTCGTTCAAAATTTGTGCTCCTTGGATAAATCTTTCTAATGAACTATTGAGTGCATCAAATGGAGATCGGATGCCAAAGTTACGTCCCCAAAAAGTTGAACCACCAATTTACCCAAACGGGGCCCACAATTTTGGCGCTTCATCTCCTAGGGTTAGGTTTTTGGACGTTTCGAATTCTACAGTATTTCTCAACAATAAATAGGCCCTCGAGCCTCATTGTAATATAGTTTTAGGGGGCTGGGAGCCGATACATCTCTTCTCAGAGATAAGCGCTACCAATACCCTAGCTCGCCACATCTCCATCATGTGTACATTGTAACGAAGTTCAAGGGCTGGTACCCGACACATATCTTCTCAGAGATAGGCATTGCTAGTACCTTAGCTCATATATTTCCATTATGTCTATCAGAGGCCTGTGAGCCTCAATGTAAAACAATTCAGAGGCCTGCGTACGCCACATCTCTTCTTAGAGATACGCTGCTAGCGCCCTAGCTTGTTTCCATTATGTTTGTAAGCTTATTTCAGTCATTCGTTTATTAATAAAATGAAGCATTATTTCCACTGCATCTCTGTATCTATGGCTATACGTGTATTCTATTCCGTTCCTACATAAAATCTGGATCAGTGGTATCAGAGGGGGTCTGCTCTTTCTCTGTTTTTCTCTTCATGTCCCCAACGCAGCCAGGGTATAAGGAGTTCAACCTCGCAACACTGACGACCCCCCATGGCGGAAGAAAAGAAAGACGAGGGAGCAAGAGATCCTATCAAAATATTGCTCGAGGATGCCCTCGAGAAACAAAGGAACGCGATGATGGATAACTTTTCCCAGATCCTTCAACGGCTGCCCACCAGCGGCACATCTACATCCAGCACGTCCGCCAACAAGTCCGCGACATCCTGGACAAATCCAATACCATGTTCAGCAAAATTTTCCCCCCCATGGAGGAACTTAATGCAATGGAGACCATTGCTTCCTAAGGAGGGAGGAATGATCCAGGTGGATATCGGTGGCCTCCCACCTATTCCATTTGGACCCGCAGCATCAATTCTTTCAGTTTTTCAGCTTCAGTATAGCTTACTATTTTTAGCAGGTTTTCAGGTCCTGCACACTCGGAGCCGTTTTGGGGACTTAATGATCCAGGTGGATATTGGTGGCCACCCATCGAGTCCATTTGAACCCCCACCATCAATTATTTCTGTTTGTAAGTTTCGGCACAACTTACTATTTTTAGTATTTTTTTGGGTCCTGAACTTCCGAAGTCGTTTTGAGGCCCTAAACGAATTTTGTTTAGAAAATGAAGAGCAACATGGGTTCATGGACCGATGTTTCTCATTCAAAAGTTTTACTCCTTAGACAGATCTTTCTAATGAGCTATTGAACGCATCAAACGGAGATCGGATGCCAAAGTTATGTCCTCGGGAAGTTGGACCACCAATTTACCCAAACGAGGCCCACAGTTTTGGCGCTTCATCTCCTAGGGTTAGGTTTTTGGATGTTTCGGATTCTACATTTATTCTCAACAATAATAGGCCCTCAAGCCTCATTGTAATACATTTTTAGGGGGCTGGGATCTAACACATCTCTTCTCAGATATAATCGCTACCAGTACCCTAGCTCGCCACATCTCCATCATGTCTGCATTGTAACAGAGTTCAAGGGCTGGTACCCGACACATCTCTTCTCAGAGATAAGTGTTGCTAGTACCTTAGCTCATATATTTCCATTATGTCTATAATAGGCTTGCGAGCCTCAATTTAACACAGTTCAGAGGCCTGCGTACGCCACATCTCTTCTTAGAGATATGCTGCCAGCGCCCTAGCTTGTTTCCATTATGTTTGTAAGCTTATTTCATTCATTCTTTTATTAATAAAATGAAGCATTATTTCCACTGCATCTCGGTATCTATGGCTATATGTGTATTTTTTTGCGTTCCTACATAAAATCTGTATCAGTGATATCAGAGGGGGTCTGCTCTTTCTCTATTTTTCTATTCATGTCCCCAACGTGGCCAGGGTATAAGGATTTCAACCTCGCAACCCTGACGACCCCCCATGGTGGAAGGAAGAAATATGAGGGAGTAGGAGATCCTATAAAAATATTGCTCGAGGATGCCCTTGAGAAACAAAGGAACGCGATGATGGATAACTTTTCCCGGATCCTTGAACGGTTGCCCACCAGCGGCACATCTACATCCAGCACTTCTGCCAACAAGTCCGCAACATCCTGGACAAATCCAATACCATGTTCAGCAAAATTTCCCCCCCCATGGACGAACTTAATGCAATGGATAGCATTGCTTCCTAAGGAGGGAGGAATGATCCAGGTGGATATCTGTGGCCTCCCACCTATTCCATTTGGACCCACAGCATCAATTCTTTCAGTTTTTCAGCTTCAGCACAGCTTACGATTTTTAGCAGGTTTTCGAGTCCTGCACACTCAGAGCCGTTTTGGGAACTTAATGATCCAGGTGGATATTGGTGGCCACCCACCGAGTCCATTTGAACCCCCGCCATTAGTTATTTCAGTTTGTAAGTTTTGGCATAACTTACTATTTTTAGCATTTTTTCGGGTCCTAAACTTCCGGAGCCGTTTTGAGGCCCTAAATGACGTTTTTTGGGAAAACGGAGAGCAACATGGGTCCATGGACCGATGTTGCTCATTCAAAATTTGTACTCGTTGTAAATATATTTCTAACGAGCTATTGATCTCGTTAAACGGAGATCGGATGCCAAAGTTACGTCCTCGAAAAGTTGAAACACCAATTTACCCAAACAGGGCCCACAGTTTTGGCGCTTCATCTCCTCGGGTTAGGTTTTTGGACGTTTCGGATTCTACATTGTTTCTCAACAATAAATAGGCCCTCGAGCCTCATTTTAATACAGTTTTAGGGGGCTGGGAGCCGACACATCTCTTCTCAGAGATAAGCGCTACCAGTACCCTAGCTCGCCACATCTCCATCATGTCTGCATTGTTATAGAGTTCAAGGGCTGGTAACTGACACGTCTCTTCTCAAAGATAAGAGTTTCCAATACCTTAGCTCATATATTTCCATTATTTCTATATTAGCCCTGTGAGCCTCAATGTAACACAGTTCAGAGGCCTGTGAGCCTCAATGTAACACAGTTCAGAGGCCTGTGTACACCACATCTCTTCTTAGAGATACGTTGCCAGCGCCCTAACTTGTTTCCATTATGTTTGTAAGCTTATTTCAGTCATTCATTTATTAATAAAATGAAGCATTATTTCCACTGCATCTTTGTATCTATGGCTATACGTGTATTTTGTTACGTTCCTACATAAAATTTGGATCAGTGGTATCAATGGGGGTCTGCTCTTTCTCTGTTTTTCTCTTCATGTCCCCAACGCGGCCAGGGTATAAGTAGTTCAACCTCGCAACCCCGATGACCCCCCATGGCGGAAGGAAAGAAAGACGAGGGAGCAGGAGATCCTATCAAAATCTTGCTCGAGGATGCCCTCGAGAAACAAAGGAACGCGATGATGGATAACTTTTCCCAGATCTTTCAACGGCTGCCCACCAGTGGCACATCTACATTCAACACGTCTGCCAACAAGTCCGCGACATCCTAGACAAATCCAATACCATGTTCAGCAAAATTTCCCCCCCATGGAGGAAATTAATGCAACGGAGACCATTGCTTCCTAAGGAGGGAGGAATTATCCAGGTGGATATCGGTTGCCTCCCACCTATTCCATTTGGACCCGCAGCATCAATTGTTTCAGTTTTTCAACTTCAGCACAGCTTACTATTTTTAGCAGGTTTTCGGGTCCTGCACACTCGGAGCCGTTTTGGGGACTTAATGATCCAAGTGGATATTGGTGGCCACCCACTGAGTCCATTTGAACCCCCACCATCAGTGATTTCAGTTTGTAAGTTTCGGCACAACTTACTATTTTTAGTATTTTTTTGGGTCCTGAACTTCCAGAGCCATTTTGAGGCCCTAAACGACTTTTTTTTAGAAAATGAAGAGCAACATGTTTCCATGGACTGATGTTGCTCATTCAAAATTTGTACTCCTCGGACAGATCTTTCTAACGAGCTATTGAACGCATCAAACGGAGATTGGATGCCAAAGTTATGTCCTCGGGAAGTTGAACCACCAATTTACCCAAACGGGGCCCACAGTTTTGGCGCTTCATCTCCTAGGGTTAGGTTTTTGGACGTTTCAGATTCTAGATTGTTTCTCAACAATAAATATGCCCTCGAGCCTCATTTTAATACAGTTGTAGGGGGCTGGGAGTTGACACATCTCTTCTCAGATATAAGCACTACCAGTACCCAAGCTCACCACATCTCCATCATGTCTACATTGTAATAGAGTTCAAGGGCTGGTAGCTGACACATCTCTTCTCAGAGATAAGAGTTGCCAGTACCTTAGCTCATATATTTCCATTATGTCTATAATAGGCTTTCGAGCCTCAATGTAACACATTTTAGAGGCCTACATACGCCACATCTCTTCTCAAAGATACGCTGCCAGCGCCCTAGCTTGTTTCCATTAGGTTTGTAAGCTTATTTCAGTCATTCGTTTATTAATAAATAGAAGCATTATTTCCACTGCATCTCAGTATTTATGGCTATATGTGTATTCTATTTCATTCCTACATAAAATATGGATCAGTGGTATCAGAGGGGGTCTGCTCTTTCTCTGTTTTTCTCTTCATGTCCCCAACGCGGCTAGGGTATAAGGAGTTCAACCTCGCAACCCCGACGACCCCCCATGGTGGAAGAAAAGAAAGACGAGGGAGCAGGAGATACTTTCAAAATATTGCTCGAGGATGCCCTTGAGAAAAAAAGGAACGTGATGATGGATAACTTTTCCCAGATCCTTCAACAGCTGCCCACCAGCAGCACATCTACATCTAGCACGTCCGCCAACAAGTCCGCGACATCCTGGACAAATCCAATACCATGTTCAGCAAGATTTTCCCCCCCATGGCAGAACTTAACGCAATGGAGACCATTGCTTCCTAAGGAGGGAGTAATGATCCAGGTGGATATCGATGGCCTCCCACCTTTTCCATTTGGACCCGCAGCATCAATTCTTTCATTTTTTCAGCTTCAGCACAGCTTACCATTTTTAGCAGGTTTTCGGGTCCTGCACACTCGGACCCGTTTTGGGGACTTAATGATCAAGGTGGATATTGGTGGCCACCCACCGAGTCCATTTGAACCCCCACCATCACTTATTTTAGTTTGTGAGTTTCGGCACAACTTACTATTTTTAGCAGTTTTTCAGGTCCTGAACTTCCGGAGCCATTTTGAGGCCCTAAACAACGTTTTTTGGGAAAACGGAGAGCAACATGGGTTGATGGACCGATGTTGCTCATTCAAAAGTTTTACTCCTCAAACAGACATTTCTAATGAGCTATTGAACGCGTCAAACGGAGATCGAATGCCAATGTTATGTCCCCGGGAAGCTGAACCACCAATTTACCCAAACAGGGCCCACAGTTTTGGTGCTTCATCTCCTAGGGTTAGGTTTTTGGATGTTTCGGATTCTACATTTTTTCTCAACAATAAATAGTCTCTCAAGCCTCATTGTAATATAGTTTTAGGGGGCAGGGAGCCAACACATCTCTTCTCAGAGCTAAGCGCTACCAGTACCCTAGCTCACCACATCTCCATCATGTCTGCATTGTAACAGAGTTCAAGGGCTAGTAGTCGACACATCTCTTCTCAGAGATAAGCATTGCCAGTACCTTAGCTCATATATTTCCATTATGTCTATAATAGGCCTACGAGCCTCAATGTAACACAGTTCAAAGGCCTTCGTATGCCACATCTCTTCTCAAAGATACACTTCCAATGCCCTAGCTTGTTTCCATTATGTTTGTAAGCTTATTTCAGTTATTCGATTATTAATAAAATGAAGCATTATTTCCACTGCATCTCTGTATCTATGGCTAGATGTGTATTCTGTTGTGTTCCTACATAAAATCTGGATCAGTGGTATCAAAGGGCGTCTTCTCTTTCTCTATTTTTCTCTTCATGTCCCCAACGCGGCCAGGGTATAAGGAGTTCAACCTCGCAATCCCAACGACCCCCCATGGCGGAAGGAAATAAAGACGAGGGAGAAGGATCTCCTATCAAAATCTTGCTCGAGGATGCCCTCGAGAAACAAAGGAACGCGATGATGGATAACTTTTCCCAGATCCTTCAACGACTGCCCACCAACGGCACATCTACATCTAGCACATCTGCCAACAAGTCCACGACATCCTCGACAAATCCAATACCATGTTCAAAAAAAATTTCTCCCCCATGGACGAACTTAATGCAATGGATACCATTGCTTCCTAAGGAGGGAGGAATGATCCAGGTGGATATCGGTGGCCTCCCACCTATTCCATTTGGACCCACAGCATCAATTCTTTCAGTTTTTCAGCTTCAGCACAGCTTACTATTTTTAGCAGGTTTTCGGGTCCTGCACACTCAGAGCCGTTTTGGGGACTTAATAATCAAGGTGGATATTGGTGGCCACCCACCGAGTCTATTTGAACCCCCACCATCAGTTATTTCAGTTTTTAAGTTTCGGCACAACTTACTATTTTTAGCATTTTTTCGGGTCTTGAACTTCCGAAGCCGTTTTGAGGCCCTAAACGACGTTTTTTATGAAAAACAGAGAGCAACATTGGTCCATGGACCGATGTTGCTCGTTCAAAAGTTGTACTCCTTAGAAATATATTTCTAACGAGCTATTGAGTGCGTTAAACGGAGATTGGATGCCAAAGTTACGTCCCCAGGAATTTTAACCACCAATTTACCCAAACAGAGCCCACAGTTTTTGCGCTTCATCTCCTAGGGTTAGGTTTTTGGACGTTTCAGATTCTACATTGTTTCTCAACAATAAATAGGCCCTCGAGCCTCATTATAATATAGTTTTAGGGGACTGGGAGCCGACACATCTCTTCTCAGAGATAAGCAATACCAGTACCCTAGCTCGCCACATCTCCATCATGTCTGCATTGTAACAGAGTTCAAGGGCTGGTAGCCAACACATCTAATCTCAAAGATAAGCGTTGCCAGTACCTTAGCTCATATATTTCCATTATGTTTATAATAGGCCTACGAGCCTCAATGTAACATAGTTCAGAGGCCTGCGTATGCCACATCTCTTCTCAGAGATACACTGCCAGTGCCCTAGCTTGTTTCCATTATGTTTGTAAGCTTATTTCAATCATTCATTTTTTATTAAAATGAAGCATTATTTCCACTGCATCTCTATATCTATGGCTATATGTATATTCTGGGTCATTCCTACATAAAATCTAGATCAGTGGTATCAGAGGGGGTCTGCTCTTTCTCTGTTTTTGTCTTCATGTCCCCAACACGGCCAGGGTATAAGGAGTTCAACCTCACAACCCCGACGAACCCCCATGGTGGAAGGAAAGAAAGAAGAGGGAGCAGGAGATTCTATCAAAATATTGCTCAAGGATGCCCTTGAGAAACAAAGGAACGTGATGATGGATAACTTTTCCCAGATCCTTCAACGGCTGCCCACCAGTAGCACATCTACATCCAGCATGTCCACCAACAAGTCCGCGACATCCTGCACAAATCCAATACCATGTTCAGCAAAATTTTCCCCCCTATGGAGTAACTTAATGCAATGGAGAAAATTTCTTCCTAAGGAGGGAGGAATGATCCAGGTGGATATCGGTTGCCTCCCACCTATTCCATTTGGACCCGTAGCATCAATTCTTTCAGTTTTTCAGCTTCAGCACAGCTTATTCTTTTTAGCAGGTTTTTGGGTCCTGCACACTCGGAGCCGTTTTGGGGACTTAATGATCAAGGTGGATATTGGTGGCCACCCACCGAGTCCATTTGAACCCCCACCATCAGTTATTTCAGTTTGTAAGTTTCATCACAACTTACTATTTTTAGCAGTTTTTCGGGTCTTGAACTTCTGGAGCCATTTTAAGTCCCTAAACGACGTTTTTTGGGCAAACTGAGAGAAACATGGGTCCATGAACCGATTTTTCTCATTCAAAATTTGTACTCCTCGGACATATATTTCTAACGAGCTATTGAGCTTGTCAAACGGAGATCGGATGCCAAAGTTACGTCCCCAGGAAGTTGAACCACCAATTTACCCAAACGGGGCCCACAGTTTTGGCGCTTCATCTCCTAGGGTTAGGTTTTTCGATGTTTCGGATTCTACATTGTTTCTCAACAATAAATAGGCCCTCAAGCCTCATTGTTAGGGGGCTGGGAGCCGACACATCTCTTCTCAGAGATAAGCGCTACCAGTACCCTAGCTCGCCACATCTCCATCATGTCTGCATTGTAATAGAGTTCAAGGGCTGGTAGCCGACACATCTCTTCTCAGAGATAAGCATTGCCAGTACCTTAGCTCATATATTTCCATTATGTCTATAATAGGCCTGCGAGCCTCAATGTAACACAGTTCAGAGGCCTGCGTACGCCACATCTCTTCTTATAGATACGAGACCAGCGTCCTAGCTTGTTTCCATTATGTTTGTAAGCTTATTTCAGTAATTCGTTTATTAATAAAATGAAGCATTATTTCCACTGCATCTCTGTATCTATGGCTATATGTGTATTTTGTTGCATTCCTACATAAAATAAACAACATTATAAACATATAATTTGTTGGAAACGTAATCCTTACGAATTATGTAAATTTGACACATTCACTTGTATAGAAGGTGAAAAGCCACAAGTGAACATGAAAAGTTACGAGAAGTCTAAGAGACCTTTTGGAATATGAAACCAAGGGTCAAATAAATCTATTAATATGTGTACCATTTGAATAACAAGTTGTCTCACACATTATGTACTTCTCTTGTCTATTTTCATGAGTATAATAGTGGTAGAATAGAAAGCTTAAATCTTGGTCGTTTTTCCCATCAAAAAATGTCCCTTAGCCCCTCTATTAGTAGATCTTCCATTCTAGCTTGTCATATTTTGTAGCAAGCAGATCGCCACTCTACCTCTTTTCTAGTTGGCATCATCTAAGTAATTCTTTGTGTATTTTCCTGTTGGTGAAAAGACTCAACCTCCTTGGGCTTGTTTTCAGGTTCCCTCCACATTTTTATAGAAGTGGTACTCCTATTTCACTCGTTCATATTTCAAAATAACTCAATTACAAAAATAAAAACATTCAAAGCATTCACCTATGAGTGATAAAGGTGTTCTAAAAGAAAAAAAATAATGATATCAAAAATATATATACTTTCGAGATTCATCCCATTGTATGCATCCAATCACACATCATGAGGAGACACATTCAAAGAAAAAAAAAATAGATAGAATAAAGAGAATATGGACTAGATATTTAGATATATATAAAATGATTTCATGCATTTAATTATCATAAATATCATAGGCGAACATTCATGAGATTTCATTGCTTTAAAAGTATAGAAATCATAAATGGCATGCTCTCCTAAAAATATCCCTCTATGAGAGTCAAAGAATAAGTTGAAAGGCTTTAATTTTTTTGAATAAAGTGCCCATGAAACTTAACAAAATCATGATACTTAAATATAAAAATACAAATATGTTCATCCCTAAAGGACTGGGATTATGCTCCCATGGAACATTTAATATGAAGGTACCCCGAAGAATGGGAGAAAATGCAATCACAAATCAACTTTAAAAATATATAAAACAATTCATAAAGTTGGATGATCAAATAATGGGGATAAATAAAGGGAATTTCTTGAAAATGAGATAAATAACACTCACAAAATTGCAGAATGATGCTTAGAGGAATAGAGTATCTCTCTTCTCAATGTTTTTTTTATGTTGATTTTCTCCCCTTATATGCTTGTATTTATCTTTAAAACTACTTAAAGGTTAGGATTTTACTCCTTGTGTTAACTAAATAAAGATCCATTTTGAGAATATGAAGTTAGGAATTCATCATCCAAGTTATATCCTACTTTAGATATTATATATTTCCCTTTCTATAAAATCATTGTCAAACATAATTTGGTGATAGGCCCAAAGTTTCTCATGATTGTTATTATATATATATATATATCTATATATATATATATATATATATATATATATATATATATATATATATATATATATATATCCTTCGAAAATATTATTAACATGTTCCTTATTCTTCTATCTTTCCAACAAGCTCTCATTTGCTCAAAATAGACATTAGTTACTCAAGTTATGGCCTCCATAGTTCATGACATAGCCATCATTGATTTGTATCAAGTGACTCAACAACTACTAATTTAATCCATATAAATATTAGCCTTTTGATTTATAAATGCACTTTACTCATCCCATATGCATTATGGGGGGGTGGGGGATTTATAATTCTTTATAATGAAATGGACTCCTTATATTTTTTGATATTTAAAGTAGAAAGAAACATGGAAATTCACATAGCATATGCATGATGTAGTTTTTAGCTACAACCTCATTTCCCAATAATGTAGGTTTTAACCATATAGATAAATTACCTACAAACCAATTCTTAAAAAATAGAAGAAGAAAAAAAAAATTATATATATACAATTGCGAGAACATAATAATATACACAAAGATTTTTCTCTTGGAACCCGAAACCAGGAAAACTAAATTGAATTTTAATTGTATTCATTTCAATGTTACAATACATTATATACATGTCGAAGCATTCATAAACCCAAATCCATTAACCCTGGATTAGAACATAGTCATAATTTCCTTGACCGGATCTACAAAATACAATGGAAAAAACCATCATGCGCAAAACCATGGGTAGGACTTCCCACCATTGCAGAAAGAATATAACACATACCCAACATTCTCTCGCTTGTTGTTTTCTTTCCAGACACGGGTCTACAGGAGTATGTTGAAATAAGGAATTACTGAGAGGGGGGATGAATCAGTAATAGTGAGGTTCGTAAAACTTTTTC
This sequence comes from Pinus albicaulis, assembly GCA_034641835.2. Classification (NCBI taxonomy): domain Eukaryota; kingdom Viridiplantae; phylum Streptophyta; class Pinopsida; order Pinales; family Pinaceae; genus Pinus; species Pinus albicaulis. The sequence continues at coordinate 200,621,298 of CM076582.1, forward strand.
TAAATATGTCTTTAGTTCTTTCCTCTTATGTATGTTACTTATGATATCATTTATACATAATACAAATGAGAAGCAAGATTAGGTATTCACATGTACGTACAATCCTTCACATGAGCATCATACACATATTAACACTAGTATTTTTATGTGGAAACACAAAGGGCGAAAACCACAAATCTATTTGCTTGTTATAATGTAAATTAAGCACCTGCTTAATTACATCAATTTGTTTGTGAGTACCCACTCACAGTAGGAACCAACTCCCTTAGGATAGCAAGCACCTACTTGTCAAGAGGCACCAAAATATTCTAACTGTAGGCCACCACCTGCTCTAGCCATTGTTATACTTTTCATACAATTTTCAAACTGAAAACAGAGGCACATATAAATACAGAAAAATACCAAATTGGTTTTCTGCATAATCAACTTCTGCTCTCATCCCTCCATATCTCTAGAGGATCTCTTGGCCTCACACAGTTCCACAGGCTCTCTTGGCCACACACATTATTAGCCTATCCTCTGCACTCTACCTTTGATTTCATAGGATCTTTGCTACTCTTTGCTCCACTTATGCACTTTGAATCATTGCTCTGCTTTCACTCACTCTTCTTTCTACACTTCATCCCTAGCAAAAATACTCACTTCCCCACTTTGCTAGATGGAAATTACTAGTTTTTATCCTCTGCTGCACTCTACACAATGTTGTTTCTACTTCTTGTTTCCACATGGCCTAAGTGTACCTATGTATGGTTCCTCCTGTTTTTGTTATGTTTGATGCTATAATTATACCATTTTATTAATCACAAGGATGGGCTCCTAAGCACTTCACTGACTCACTATGTAATCCCCCATACTGAGAATTTAATCTTAGTCCATTTGTGCACTTTAGTGTGAATCCTCATGCTTATTCATGGCTTTGTAGAGTTTGATAGTACTAAGGAATGACCTCTATGTTCCCTATTTAAGTCTATAATACATGCATGGGAAATAGGATATGGCTTCCTTCCAACATCAATACCATCCCATCAGTTCTTCTTTTTGAACATTTTCCTCGTTGCCTTGACACGGCGATATCTTCATATGCCATTAACTCCATTAATCAACTCCTCCATCTTGAATTTAATCTCTATATTTTGACCCATTCATCCTTTAACTCTTTATACTTTTGTAATGGAGCTCCACTCATCGTAAAATTTTATTAAAACTAAGTTATGATGTCTAACAATGTTGATGCCTCTAGCCCCTTAGATATTAGCCTAATTATAATTTTTTATTTCATAGGACCATGTGTTGTGACCGAGGGCATAACACTTAGGTGTTAAGGCCTTCATCCTCTTGTCGAGAGCCTTTCTCCCTATGTATTTTTCTCTTTTTTCCCTTGGTTCCTTAAGCTTGTCATCCAGGCAGCAGTCCATATTAGAGCTCCTTTTTCAGAACGAAACTTTTCATGAAGCACTGGAATAGTAATTATGAAATCATGACCTCTGATGTTCCAACCTCCGAGATGGCGTCATGTTGTCATCATTACTCCACGTGGTGCCTCCTTATTGGTAACACATGTCACTCGGATTTTCCCCATTATGCCCACCAAAAAAGACGAATCAAGTTGCCATGTGTCCACCGTACAGCCACGTCACGCTGATGTCATTTTCCACTTTAGCTCCTTAGGACCAATAGGCTGCTGCCATGTGTCTATTAGAAGAGAGAGAAAGAGTATTCTTAGTCCTTGGTTCTTCACCGAATTCCTTTGTATTTATTTTCTTTTGCAAACCTCGGCACTTTCAAGGAATTTCAATCTGTAAGGACTTACAAGGTTTTGAGGTTCCAATGGCCTCAACCTCCCAATATCCTGATAATTCCTCTGTTATAATGTTCTGATAATTCTTCTTCTCTGAGGTTCTAATAAATCTTCTGCTTCGAGGTTTTGATAATTCCTCTACTCTGAGGCTATGATAAGTCCTCTGCTTTGAGGTTTCGATAAGTCTTGTGCTTTGAGGTTCCAATCAATCCTCTGCTCCGAGGTTCTGATAAGTCCTCTACTCTGAGGTTCTGATAAGTCTTTAGCTCTGAGGTTCCAATCAGTCCTCTACTTCGAGGTTTTGATGTTTGGCCTCCTCCTAAGGACTCCAGACTCCTTACTTCGACTACCAACAAATTTTTATCCAGACGACCATTTATGGACTTCCACATACCATTGGAAAGATTATTCAAAGCACTTTCCAGTGGAGAAGGTCCAATGAAGTATTTGAGCCCATTTGAAACATGAAAAATGGCTCCAAACTCTCCGCCAAACTTCTTCTTGTGCCCTCCCAATATAACAAAAAAGAGCAGTGCTTTCAACACCAAGAGAGAACCTAGACTCCCAATCACCATAGTCAACATTTTATGGCTTCTCCAATAAGCCTTCTACTATGGTGATTCTCTACCAGAATCCTGGAGCAACCATAGGACTCCTCTTGAGTTCGACACCTCAAGAACATCATTGCTAGAATATAATACCACAAATCTCCATGTTGATATGGTTTACATCAATTCCAACAAACTAGCAGCCACTAGCCATCTAGGCAATGCTAACTATCCAACAATCTCCCCCTTTGGCATTTATGGCAACAACATAAGCTCCCCCTGAAACGAGGCATGGTCTTCTTCATTGTTGTTTTTCTTCAATGCACTAGTAATATTCTCCCCCTTTGGAATCAATGGCAAAGGATGCCCTTGAATACTCCATGTGAACCACTACAGCCTGCTCTTCGATTGATCCCACATGTTGAGTAGCTGTCAACACACACCAAAATTGAGTCATTTGGAAGGAGGAGTCACAACTCCTGTCTGTTTCCTAAGATATTAAGAGGATTTTCTTGTGAGTGGATTAGTAAAGATATCTGCAAGTTGGTATTTAGTGGCTACATATTCAAGTCTGACAACATGGTTGCAACGTATTCCCTTAAGAAATGAAACTTGATAGGAATATGCTTAGTCTTTGAATGCATTACTTGATTCTTAGATATGTTGATGGCACTAGTATTATCACACATGATGGGAATATGATCAATGAACTTTACCTTAATGTCCTTCAAGATCTGCTTCATCCATAGGAGTTGCGAGCAATCGGTGGCAGCTACAATATACTTTGCTTCAGCTATTGATAAAGAGATGGACACTTGCTTCTTACTAACCCATGACACTAAGAATTTTCCTAAAAAGAATAATACATCTGAGGTTCTCTTCCTATCATCAATATTAAATTCCCAATCATAATTAGTGTAGGCATTCAAATTAAATTATTTTCTCTTAGCATACCAAAATCAATAATATGTTGTTCCTTTATTATATTTGAAAACCCTTTTGACAACGATAACTTGCGAAGGAAATCTTGAAATATGGCCATAAGGCCCACAGATTCCATGATGTTTGGCCTCAAAGTTGTGAGATAAAGCAAGCTTCATATCATGGATTTGTATTCAGTTTTATTTACCAATGGTGTCTCATCTTCTTTGCACAATTTGAAGCCTATAACCATAGGTGTGCCAACTGGCTTGCAATCTTCTAGCACAAGCGTCTAAAGAGCTTCTCGTAGGTATTTGGGTTAGGAGATAAACACTCCATTTTGAGACTAAAAATTTTTCAATCCCAGGAATAAAGACAACTCTCTGATTATGGATATTTCGAACTATGTCTACATACATTTTGTGAATTGAAGTCCCAATTGTTCCATGTCACTGCCAAATATTATGTCGTCCACATATACTACTAAAATTAGTAGATGATCGCCTTCAGATTTTATGTATAAATTGTTGTCTACAGTACCTTTCTTAAAGCCTTTTTGTTAAAGGTATCAATCCAGCCTTTCATACCAAGCTCTGGGAGCCTGTTTGAGTCCATATAGGGAATTTTTCAATTTGCACACAAACCCTTCATCTGCGATGAGCGTGAATCCTTCTGGTTACTTAATGTAAAATGATTCTTCCTGATCTCCATTGAGAAATGAAAACTTCACATTCATATGATATATATTGATTTTTTTATGACTGGAAAGGGAAAGAAACATTATGATAGCTTCCAGTCTTGCTAATCGTGAAAATGTTTGCTCAAAATCTACCATTATATTTGGGAATACCCTTTGCAGACCAATCGAGTCGTGTTCCTAATTACTTGATCCTGCTCATTTAGATTGTTTTTTTAAACCCATTTTGTTCCAATGACATTTTTCTCTTTAGGTCTTAGAAAAAGCTCCCAAGTGTCATTCTTTTCAATTTGGTCGAGTTCTTCATTCATAGCTTTCACCCAGAACTTGTCCTCACTTGCTTGGCTAAGATTCTTAGGCTCAATCTGAGATAGCAGAGCCATATTTTCCCAACTTGAACTTCCAATATGTTTCCTCCTGGTATGAACACCATGTCTTTGATCTCCAAGAATCTGACTCTCAGGATGTTCATTTTGTACATACCTAGAAGGTGTTTTGGGCCTTGGAGTTGTGCTTGTTTCCTTTCCTTCACTATTTGAATTTGTTTATTCTTGATCTGAGGTCGTCATATCTGAATTTTCTTCTTCATATAAGTTCGTATTTATTTTAGAGGACTCAGGTTGTGAAGCTATTTCATCTACTATCACATCAATGGAATCCTCAATCTTCTTTTTCCATTTTTTATAACACTTATATCCTTTACTTCAAGCAGATTACCTGAGTAATATACCCTCATCAGCGTGGGAGTAGAACTTTCCAGGATTTTATCATTCCTTTTAATAAAGCATTTGTTCCCAAACACCTTGAAGTGTTTAACTGATGCATGTCTTCCCTTACACAAATCATAATAATTTTTACCACTATTAGGCCCGAGTTTAGTTATGTTTGATAGGTATGTTGTTGTTTTTTATGCTTCTCCCCAGAAGATGTGGGATACATATGCTTCATCCAACATAGCTCTGGCCATTTCCTGGATTGTTTTGTTCTTTCTCTCAACTACTCCATTTTGTTTTGGATTTCTAGCCACTAAACATTGCCTCCTAATGCCATGCTCTTCACAAAATTATTCAAACTCTCTTGAAGTGTATTCTCATCCTCTGTGTGATATTAAGAATTTTTTATTTAAGTCTTTCTCATTTTCTACATGAGCTTTAAATTTTTTAAAATGCTTAATGCTTCTAATTTTTCTTTTAAGAGCATGATCTAAGTGGCCCTGGTAAAATCATCAATGAGCATCATAAAATACCTTTCTCCTCTTAGGATTTTTTTTCTAGTTGGGCCACAAATATATGTGTGAATTAGCTTCAATGACCTAGATGGAGAGAACTCTTTTGACTTGAAATGGGTCCTGTTATGCTTACCAAATTTACATGACTTGCAGATTGAATTATCAGACCTTGACAATCTTGGAAAACCTATTAGAATCCCAGCTTGCTGACTCTTATCAAACTATCAAAATTCATATGACCAAGTCTCCTGTGCCACAATCATGCTTCATTCATTCTTCTTAAGTAGTAGCTTACTCCGGAATCATCAAACACATATACATTGGTGTGATTTTTTATTTCTTTTCCTACAAGATTTCCATATTTCTCATTATGGATCTCACAGTCCTTGGATTGAAATATCACATCATAGCCATTATCACACATTTGGCTTACACTAAGCAAGTTGTGCTTGAGACCTTCCACGTACATCACATTTCTGGTTTTCTTCTTTTGATCCTCACTGACTATGCCTTTACCCTTAATTATTATTGGGGAATTATTGTCGAAAGTTACATTGTTCTTTATGTATTTTTATTTTAGTGACAAAAAATATCTCTTATCCCTCGTCATATGCTTGGAACAACTGATATCCACATACCATATGTTCTCTTGATTATGTGTTGATAGAGGAAATCTGCATTGCACACTTTTTTCAGTTTTTCGTTTCTAATTCTCCTTATATTTTTTAGAAGTTGGCTGCTGAATATTCTAGGACTTAGATAGGTACATAAACCTACTTCTCCACTCACTTTCCTTGTGTCCAAAATTATTACATCTGAAAAATTCAACTTTGCTTAACAAGGGAGAGAAGGAATTTCGATCTCTGAGAGGAGAGGTTTGATATCTAAAATTCTGATACTTATTATATCTAGGATTTTCATGTCTTTCAACTTTGATCCTTATACAATGAACAAAATTATGTCCAAATAGGTGAAAATTATAAAAATAACCATAAAATAAATAAGTGTACATATTGTTGGAATGTTCATGAGTTTTTGCATGAAGGTATCTGAGTTGTCTGGATGATTGATTTATTATCTGTTGGTGTGGTTCCTTGGATTTATTATTCCAGTGATGATCTCCTCCTTTCCTTGTTTCCCTCGTGTCTTAATTGATTCATTTTTAAATCTCCTTTGCATAGCTCTGCAGCTCCTCAAATCTTGTGGACTTGAAGTGTATCCTTCCCATAGAATATTCCTACGATATTGAGTATCCTAGACTGGTTTTGTTTATTGAAGACCTTTGATTGTTTAGAATCGGATTTAGCTTTCTTGTGCCTTCTATAAAAAAAATTATTTAAACCTTTCTTGGTCTCCACTCTCTCAATATATGTTCTCAAGGAGACGATCTCTGCCTCAAGACTCTGACAATTTTCTTCCCATTCATGGATCCAATCACGAAGAACTTCTTCCTTTCTCTTAGCTTCTTCTAATTTTACTTTCAAGGAAAAAAATTCATCCTTGCAAGTTTTTGTGATTGTTTCCTTCTATGCTTTGTAAAACTCTTTCTTTAGATGTGTGTTCTCTTCTTCTAGTTTTTCACATGTTTCTTGTTTTTCTTCTAGTAGAATGGCTAAATTATCTTTGCTCTTAAAGTATTCTTCAAGTTTTTCCTTTTGATAAACAAACTCTTCATTTTCTGAGTTATACATACCTTCTCCAGCATGTTGCAGTTGTTCTTTCAACTGCTTTTTCTTTTTCCTGGCCTTCTTTAGCTCATCAAGAGCATTGCTGAGTTCCCATTCAAATTACACTACTCCTACTTATTCTTCTTCCTCTTCAGAGTCAGTAATATTTTGTTTCTTGGAGTCTGCATCAAATTCCATGAGTAAATACTCATTTGAATTATTTTTTCAAGAGACCTCATTGCCTGATTCTGGTGTTGAGCTATCCTCTTTGGAATAGAACCCATTTTTCTTGAATAAATTCTTCTTCTGATGTTTATGAGATTTGTTTCTAAATTTTTGGTCATCCTCCTTTTATATCCTTTCCTTGTAAGGGAATTTGGATGAAAAATGTCCAAATTTTCCACAGTCAAAGAATTTAAAGGGAAGCTTACCTTATACTTTCCTGAGCCATGCTTTATTTTCCTAGAAAATCGAGCCATCTCTTGATCATATTCACAGCTGGATAAATATTCATGGTCTTTGTGCTCCTTGTCCTTTTTGGACACTTTGAACATTGCCTCCCTGGGTTCAGACTTCTGTTTTCCTACTCTCATCTCATAATTTTTGAGAGAACCAAGAAACTGATCCATCTTGAGTTTATTTAAGTCATCCATCTCTTCAATGGTAGATGCTTTAGCATTAAATATCATGAGTATAAATATTAAGACCTTCTGAACATTATATCTTCTTTGACCTCTTCACCAATTCCTCTAATCATATTGGTTACTTCATCAACTTTGAGGAATTATTTTGCTATTATTTCTCCTGTGTTCATTCTTAAGCTTTCAAACCTCATTTTGAAGGTTTGAAGTTTGGCCTGCTTGACTTTCTCATCTCCTTCACGACTCTGATTGAGATTTACCCATATATCCTTGACAGACTTGCAGTGCATTACCTTTACAAGTTCAGATTGACTCAAGCCAAAGAGAATGGCATTCTTGGTTTTAGAATTATTTCCATAAAAAAAAATTCCATCTGCAACAATGGGAGGAATATCAGGGACATCATAATGTATACAGAGATCCAAACATCTACTACCATAGACATGAGATATGCTTCCATCCTCACTTTCCAAAAGGCATATTTTTTCCCATCAAAGACTGGTATTTTTCTTGAGTGATCCTCTTGACTCTCTTGCCTAGACATAATTCCTTATGGATATACCTTCCAGTCGTTAGACTGTTCCTGAAGGAACCCGCTCTGATACCAATTGTTGAAATAAGGAATTATTGAGAGGGGGGATGAATTAGTAATAGTAAGTTTCTTTAAAAAAATTATGAATATGTTTGTAACATCCCTGGTTAAAATTCCATGTAATAAAAGTTAAAAATAATAACCAAGGTTAATGGGACACTTATTCCAAGCTTAATGTTGGGCAAGGAATCCTAGTGGGTTCTCATTTGGTTTAATATGGCTAAGTAAATTGGCAAAGGAAAAGGCTTTGGAAAGGAAAATTGGCATATTTGGCACATTTGTTTATGAAAATAATGGAAAATAGGTTAAAAGGGAGATGAAAGGTCACAGGTTGCATGTGAGGAGGAAAATGAAGGGAAATAATGGAAAATGAAGAAAATAAAGGCCTCTTCTATAAAAAGGTTTTTGAGGATCAGTTGGTACCTTTTTTCAGTTAATTTTTGGATCTCTCTCATTATTATCTCTCTCTCACGCACTCAGTCTTGGACACTTAGATTTTTCTTGGAGCCCTTTGGCATTGGAGCAAGAAAGGAAAAAAAAAAGCAAGTAAGAGCAGGAGCAAGCAGCTACAACAAGATTATTTGCAGGTATTGATTTACGTATGTGATTTCATTGCTATATATGGCATGCATGGTATTGCATGTGCTTATTTTCTCTCTTGGCACAGGTTTTGTCAGGTGTGACAATGTTTTTAGCCTAAAATTTCCATTTCCGTATAGCTTTGATGAGATGGGTTTCTCATACTTCGGTTGAGCTAGATTTTTGGATGGATTCGAAGCTGAGTGGGGTGGATTTCCGAAATGAAAAACACATGGCCTAGTGTTCCCTGAATCGGATTTTGGATCACGGTAAAGCCATTGACCTAGTAACCCCTATGCCAGACTGTGGATTGCGGTAAAGCCAGATTGTGTGCCTCGGTGGGCCTAGGAATCCTTGTCGGTGAATGTAAGGATATATAGTAAATCCAAGAGGTGGATTTCTCTTTGTTGGGCCTAGTAGTCCCAGGATGGGATGTACGGTAAATCCCAGAGTGTGTGTCTTGATTTAGGGCCTAGTGATCCTTGATTCAAACTGTGGATTACGTTAAAGCCTGAGAGACTTGGAGGCACTCAAATTCCTCATGGTGTAGGAAAAGAACTATGGTAGCATTCATGCTTGTTTGTTTCTTTTCGGTTGGTGATGAGTCCAACATTCATGCTTGGAATATGGAATGGGGTGATTGGCTGAAGAGAGATTTGTCTCATCCAATCTATGGTCAGGTGGAATGTGGTAATCCTATCCCTGGTTGGTTTCTATGTTCATTAATGAGAAATTCATTCCTTTGGTATTTTATATATACTTGTATTGGCTATTATGTAGATCGTATTTTTGTTGTATCTGTTGTATTTATTTTGTTCTTATGTTGGTTATAAGCATGTATTTTATCATTGATGATGTATGGCTCTCTCCATGTTTTTACTTGTAAATGAATACATATTGTATATATGGTCAAATAGATTGTATTGCAACTAATTATGTAAGGGAGCAATGATTCTTAGTGATTATCAAATAAGTATGAAACCCCTATGCTTAAATCTGTTGTTTACACCTATAGATTCAATGTTTGTGACATGTTTGACAAAATTCTTGTCATGGCTAGGAGGGGACCAGATGTGTTCTTGTTGATGTGTTTGCTTATGTATCATTTTCATGTTGGTATTTATCATGTCTAAACTTTTCATGAAGTTATGGGCAGTGACCTGGGCTCTGGGCCTGAAAAGGTGGCTCAAATCTTGGATCCGGAGGCACAGAACTGAGCAATTGGGGCCCTAGCCACTAGCTTGTAGTGTTATGTTTGTGGCTATAGACTCCCAGCCGCTAGCATGCAATGTTATGCCTACAGCTATGGCTCAAATAAGCCAAAATTCAGTGTGACCCAGGGGTAAGAGGCCTTAAAGGTTGAGTTAGCTTGATGTACAAGGTTTTTTTGTTTTTTTTTTGTCAGTTACACTTCCTTAAGGTCACCTAGGAGGTTGAATCTCGTATTAGTAGCCTATTGTTGCATGTTTACCCCGGTTGGATGCTTTCTTGGGTAGATTTGGGAAGGGGGTGTTACAGAGTGGTATCATAGCATGGTTCAACCCTTGGACTAGATGGGCAGTGTGTTGGTCATGCTTTCTATTGGTTGCATATGTGTTTCTCATAACTATGGTGTATGTGTTGTTGCATTCGTGTTGTGTTGGCCATGGTGGAAGTGGTATCGCCATGGATGGGTTGATGGTGTTGTGTCGACATGTTTTCATGAGTATACGGCTAATTATGTGTTATTCATACTTGTGTATTGTGCATGCACACTTGGTTACATATCGTTAAATGTTGTATATGCATTTCTTTTTATGCTAGGTCACATAATGGTCATGCTTGTGTGTTTTTCGTGTATGCTTGCTTGTGTGATGTCATATGTTGAACATACGTTGGTCGTTCGTGCTTCGTTACATGTTGCTTATGCTTGTGTATGGTTTGTGATTTTGATGGTGTGTGGTCAAGTTGCATTGGTATGATTATGCATTAAGTCATGTTGTATTTGGTATGGGCATGTATTGATGATTGGAATCCAACTAGAATGATGTTTATGCGCTAGTATACCATGTGCTACAAGTTTATATGTTGTTATGATTTTTTATATACATGTGTTACAATGATTGGTTGATCTTGTAGGAAGTATCCTCCCCAAATTACACTAAGGTACATTGTTTTATTATTATTTAGTGTTACACCATTTTTTGGTCATCTAACCTATTATCATTAGATGGACCCAAGTACACCATGTAAGACCAATTTTACCCTAAGTAAAATTGCTTTCACTATGTAAAATAACTTAATAAACCACATTTATTAGGTTGTTTATGGTCTAAACAGAAAACCCCAAAAGGAAATTTTAAACAAACCTATATTTGTTTGATTTTTCATCATGGAATAATTAATTAAACCATAATTTAATTATTATTCCTAGTCATGTTTAACCCAAAAACAAAGAAATTAATTAGATAAACCTTTATTTATCTTATTATTTTCTAGGAATAATTATTTAAATCTTATTTAGATAATATTCCTTGTTAAATATGACCAAATCATCCACAAATAATTAAATAAATCATTATTTATTTGATTATCCTCCAACCACTTCCTTAAAAAGATAAATAAATCATTTATTTATTTATTATTGACAAATGAAGGGATTTGACCCAAGTCAAATACTTTTTCCCACCAACAAATATAATAAAATATTCCATAAAAGGTGGATCTAGATTTGGTTAACATTATTTTAATCATGCACCAAGATCTAGAATGACCCAATATTTTGTTATAAATAGGAGGGTTTTTCCTACCATTCTTCACCTTTTGTTTCCTATTAGATCACTTTGGATCTAAACTCTTGGTCTGACTTTGAGCCATTATCATTGTCACATTTTCCATTATTTGTTGTGTGAGCTCCCTTTGACTTCTATCTTTGTCTGGGTTTTCTACACCAACAGGAGAGAGAAATGCTAGATCTGAAGTGCTGAGGACTTCCAAGAACCCATCCCATTGAGGAGAATTGGAAACATCTTCTTGTTTTCCTCCCAGGTGCCCTTAATACAAAAAATTCTTTCAAAAATTGTTCTTGTCTTGTCTATTGGATATATGGAGCAAACCCTTCTTTTTACTGCTTCATGTCTTTCTATGCATAGATCTGGTTTTTTGCAGCTCTTGTCTTGATCAACTAACTGCAGATCTGAAGATATTGGCAGCCACATTTGATGTTAGGGCTATTAGTTATGCGTAGCTAAAGTGGTTTTTTTTCGTACACTTCGACAAAGGATTCATACTAACAATTGACGACTCCACACAGGTTTTCAATTACGACCGCTGTCGTTTTTCATATTCCTGCATATCTAGCTACTTCAGACCCTAGGGTTTCTTTTCAGCTTTTTGTTTTTCCTATTTTCATGTTGTTTTTCCCCTATAAAACCCTAAAACATTAAAATTTCTAACTTCTGCGTGTTTCTGGCCCTATTGCGCAGGTGACAGACATCAGCCGCAACTGAGATGGCAACTTTTCCGGAAATCTACCGCCGAAACACCCGGAGCTTCAGGTTGCACTTTTCAGCCCATAAACTACGACCTGGACCTCCAAGTCGCACTTTTCAGCCCATTTTCTACGACCTGCACAGAAAACAGGTCAGAACCTGCGACCTACCAATTTTTCTGCAATTTTTCTGGGTTTTTCTGAAGCTTCTGTCAAAGTTTTCCAGCCTTTGTCTCAGCCTGTTTCAACCTGTTTCTGATATGTTTTGCTCATCTTAGTGGGAACATAGCCCCCTAGGGCTTCAGTACCCTCCACTTTTGGTGAAATATTTTTTATCTGATTCAGGTCTGTTTTTTCAGAGTTTCAGCCCCCCTTTTTCCAGATCTGATACCTCCTTTTCAGACCTCTTCTAATCAGCTCTTCTCCCTTCCAAATCACCTCCTGAAGATTTGTTTGGATATACTTTTAGGGCCTCCTCCTTGCCCCTTCTGTTTTTTGCTGATTTCCTCCTTTTTTCCAGCCATCTTGCCTCTGCCTCTTGGTTGTGATCTGCACCTCTTTTCAGCAGCTTTTCCCTTTAGATCCCTATCCCTTTCGACCCTAGATCTATCAGCCTCTTTGTAATGTGTTTTGACTAGATTTTTTTCCCTCTTTTAGATCAGTTTTGAAAGACCCGCCTTTTTGGGTTGAATCGATGCAATAGTAGCTGTTAATTTTCTGTTATTTCAGCATTATATACTGTTTTTGCAGCATTATTTTCAGTTACGCAGCACACTTTTTCTCTTTCTCTCAAAACAAAAAGGGTTTAAAAAAAAAATTAAACGCACGCCACACACTCACCCTAAGCGAAGAAGAGCGTGGTTTACACCACCAGGCAAAGACTTTAAAATCAATTGACATTGCACCTTTTTGCCCTTGTTTCGACATTGTAATCACTTGATTCTGCACCTCCCTGCCTTTGACAGTCGTTCTTCTTCCCCTCGTGCCGATTTTGTGTTGTCACCATTGCGCCCCCAAGGCACGCCTCCCAGAGACTTCTTGGCCTTCACCCTCAGTTTCTGGTCGATCGACCTACTCCGTCCCACCGTCGTTGAGCCAGTCCTCCTCCGAGTCCGCACTCCGACTCCTCTTCTGATTCCTTGGGTTCTCCTTTTCCTTCTGGTTCTACCCCTATCACCTTCACTATGTCTAGTCCAGGGCCTAACGCTGGCAGTAATCCTGGCCCTAATTTTGGGACTCCCACTAGCAGAACCACCACAGGAACTACCTCGGCTGCACCTTTTCTCCCGTACATCGCAGGCCTCAGCCTCCCCGATTTCAATCAATTGATCAATGACCCTATCCTCCACGATGTTGGTTGGCCTGCTATGCCAACCAAGCTCCCCTCCGACATCCCTAAGTTCAAAGGCCTTGCTGGATAAGATCCAACCAACCATGTCCGATCTTTCCACATGTGGTGTTCCTCCAATTCCATTACCGATGATTCCATCCGTCTTCGGTTGTTCCAACGCACGCTTACCGGCGAAGCTTCTAAATGGTATGTTGACCAAGCCACCTCTTCCCACACCACCTTTGCGACCATTTCCCAAGCCTTTTTATCTTATTTCCAGCTCCCTCTCCGATACGATACTGGTACAGAGCTTTTGACCTCTTTTAAGCAAACCTCTTCGACCCGCCTTCCACTCATGTCCAGGAATGGCGACGAAGACGAAGCTTATGTCAAGCTCCCCCCTTCGAAGATCGGGTTTATATGGACTGGTTCCTTCGCACTCTCTTAGCTCCCATTGGCAAAGATGTCACCTCCCATTTCCCTCAAACCGAAGAAGCCGCCCTCCAAATAGCCTTGAAATATGACCTGATCTATGCTCAGTCTGGTTATGTTTATACCGTCCTTCCTGACCTCCCCAGGCCCGGAGGCGCTAACACCCCGGGGGCATCTCATTCCACCGACGGTATCGTTGGAGCCCTTTCTCATCCGTATGCTCAACCTCCTATGGGCTATGGTCTCCCTCAGGGAGGGTCCAGCACCTCTAGCACTTTTCCCCCTCCAGGTAGCATGTATCCAGGATACAGCATGCCTCATCCTTTTACCCAACCTCCTGCTCACCTCAATGTTACCCAACCTAACCATTACCCTTATCCGCAGCCTGGTGCGCCAGCTCCTCCAGCATATGCGCTTCCACCTCCCTTGCCTCCTCCAACCCCACAACAGCACCTACAACCCCCTTTAGGGCAAGTATTTGCACAGCAGGGCGCGACTAATCCCCCTTCTTCTCAAGGAAGGCAGAGAGGCAATCCAAACCAATCTGCCCCTGGTACTCGTGGACCCAATCCTCAAGGTATTGACCCTAACACTGCTAACCAGCAATAGGGCACTCAGCCCAAGCCGGACAGGCCTCTTCGCACAAATAAGCCTTGTTCGTGTTGCGGTGTTTATGGTCATTACACCCACGATTGTCCCCTCTTACCACAGATGCGGCAGATGTGGGAGTCTCAAGCCACATTGCGCGGACAACATGCCTCTCCTCATGCTCCCCCTAATGTGGCCACTACTCAACCAGCTGTGTTCACTGATCCTTTCCCTCAGCAAGAATTCGTGGCTACCCAACCACCTGACGGACAGGTCGCCACTCCACCTTCCATTTCTGGTTCTTCTGATTACCAGATCCTCATGATGAACTCTGATCCATCCCTAACCGTCGACCTTCACCTTCAAACTCGGTCTCGCCAGTACCCCAAGCCTCCCGCTCAGTCTGCCCCTGAGTCCCCTTCTTCAGGTTCTACAGAGCCTCTTTCGACATCCAATGGCCCCTTACATACCCCTCAACCCAAAGTTGAGGTTCATACCAAGATTCCTAAGGGACCATTACGTCGAAATGCTGCTTCTGGTCGAGCTGCTCATTCGTATAGCATAGTAGATGATTTGGCGCAATCTCCTGCTGCCATTTCCACATTGGAACTACTCCAATCGTGCCCTTCCCAAAATAAGGCTCTGCTATCTTCCGTGGGCGTTGTAGATCCTGCTGATGACCAAATGATTGTTTTCGACGCCCATCAATCCGAACATCCTCCTCTTCCTACTTCTGTCGCCTTCCAAATCCCAGTCAAAATCTGGAATACCAACGTTTCTCGATGTATAATTGATGAGGGGGCATCCACCTGTGTGATGTCCACTTCGGTTTGGAAGCAACTCGGATCTCCTGACTTGGCCCCTTCCACGATCACCCTTCGAGCGTGGGATGGCCACGCCTCGCGGCCCATCGGCCTTTTTCGTAATTTTCCTATCACCCTTGCCAGTAAGACTGTTTGTGTTGACGTCGAAGTCATCGACGCCCCTCTAGACTACAACATTCTATTGGGGCGAAGCTACACCTATGCCATGTCTGCTGTCCCATCCGCGGTTTTTCGCAAGATGTCTTTTCCTCACAATGGGAAGATAGTCACCATCGACCAGTTGACCTATCATGAGCCAAAGTCTCAGACCTCCCCTGAGACGACCATCTCTTCTGTAGCCAATAAGAAAACCGTCGATTCCTTGACCAGTGTCTCCCCCGGCGTCTACAAAGATTCCTCCCTGCTTGGAACTTTTCCTGGTCTCCCCCCTCCTCATATCTCTAATCCCAGCTTGTCGAATGTTTGCATGATGCAATCGTCGCGGGCTGCCCTTAAGCGACCCGCTTTGGCTAGTCAGAAACCTCAGACTCAACCTCACCCACCGCAACCAGCTCCTAGCCCTTCATCTCCGCCAGCCGGACCTCCTCCTTCTGGCCCTTCTCCTACAGCTGGTATCCCTGAAACCCTTTATCCCCCTGGATCAGTTCCCCCAGGCCTTAACCATCTCGGAGCCGTCCCTCCTGGTCATTATCCTGTTGATCAGATATCATTCCTGGCTCCCCCTCCCGGAGTCTATTCGGTCCCCGTCATGGCCACCCTCTCTCTCCCTAACCTGACCCTGGGTATACCCGTCTCGTACCTTGACCCTCCAGCCGCTACCCCTCCTGGTCACCCCAAACCCTATCTTGCTTTGACACCGGTTCAACCGGTCCCCCTCGCTTCCTCCGTTGCTACCATGCCCCCTGCACCTCCCCAGGACCCTACCCCTGTGGTGACAACTCTAGGAAAGAAAGGCAAAGCTCGCAAGGGGACATCCAAAGACAAGGCCACCCCGACTGACCCTGCTCCTCCTCCGCCCGCAAAGCCTTGTGCCTTGTGTGATGTCGTCGGTCACGCCACCCATACTTGTCCTGAGTTGCCCCGCATTCAACCCATGGTTAAAGTCGCGTTCCCTGAGTCTACGGTCTCTGACCCTTCTCTTCCATCCTCGTCTGTAACCAAGAACCCAAAAACTATTCGCACTAGCAAACCCTGTGCTTTATGCGGTGTCCATGGCCATTACTCCCACCATTGTCCTCACCTGACGCAATACCATGCCTCTTTAGAGGTAGTCCGAGAGTATGAGGTTGAACAAAATCAATCTGCCTCTCCCATACTCGCGCAGTATGCTTCGGGCCAACTTGAGGATCCCCCCACTCCCATCGACATTCCCCCCCCTGATGTTCAGATGACGGAATCTAATACGACCATTCTTTACCTATCATCCTCTGTGCGACCATTGGAGCACATTCCCCTTGAATCCTCCCCTGTTGTTTCGCTTGACCCCCCTTCAGCGACCACCCTGGGCTCCCCATCTTTTAACCCTTTGGTTCCCAGTTCTTCCGTCATTCTCCGTGACGATCCGTATGCAAGCCTTTCTTCCCCTACAGATGCTTTAGGTAACTTTGTCGTGTCATGTGGTGTCTTTTCCACCTTTGACCCCCTCTTTTCCGCCCCTACACGAGATAACTCCACCCATATCTATGTTAACCTCCACAGCCCGAGTCCCCGCCATACCTCCTATAGCCCTCATATACCACCCTCTAGTTTGTATATGATTCATAGCCATCCTTCTCATCGCACTCCCTCCCGCAGTTGTTGCTCGATGTCTTATGTACGCTCACGCTGCCCTCATTGTCCCTCCTCCCCCCATTTGTTGTCTTGTAACACTATTCCGCAGGACCTCCCGTCCCCACCCTATATCGGTTACGCCGATGGTGCAAGTCGTTACTCCCGGAATCTAGCCTCGGTAGGTTGGGCCATTTTCACCCCCTTGTATGCCCTTGTGCTCTCAAACGGGGTCTGCATTGGTACTGCCACCAACAATCAGGCCGAATGTGATGCAGTGCGTGGTCTCTTAGCCGATGCCCTCTTTCATCGCATCCTCCATCTGCATGTTCGTTTGGATTCCCTACTTCTTTTCATGCAACTAAATGGTGTTTATCGTGTGCATAACCCTGTGTTGTTTAGACGATATTTACGCGTGAAACTCTTGATACTTGAATTTGAAACCATAACTTTCAACCGTGTACCTCGAGAACAGAATCACTATGTAGATAGTATTGCAAACCATGTTCTAGATTGGCATTTATCACACACATTTCATACAAGACAATAACATTCATAATCATTAACAAAGATGCATATCCATAATATGTGTCGCAAAACATGTTTTTAGAGTCCATCTACTCTGATACATATGACATGCCCATCGCATGTTA
This sequence comes from Pinus albicaulis, assembly GCA_034641835.2. NCBI lineage: Eukaryota > Viridiplantae > Streptophyta > Pinopsida > Pinales > Pinaceae > Pinus > Pinus albicaulis. The sequence continues at coordinate 200,639,032 of CM076582.1, forward strand.
CAAAAACTCAAAACTGGGGACACCACCTACCCCTACATACACACTAGGGGGCACCACATGCCCCACACCTACTCACTATCTGGCGGATCCCGAGCTAATGGCTCTGCTCCTGCAGCTCGTAGATCATGTATGCCTTGACCGGCCATCGCCATGCGCCACATGACACCTCGCCATTCCGAGGGTAGACCAATACATGGCTCCACGTACTGGTCGTCTAAGTCTTGCCACCCGCGCTCTGAAACTCCGGTCAGCAACCTCTCACATCTACGACGGATGTCCTCCAGAAGGGCAGCCGCGTCCTCATTGCGCGCTGCTCTCGACCCACTCGGCCCTGCAGCTCCAGATGCTGCCGGTCGTCCCATATATACGGCCGGTTTTACTGGAGATATATCTGCATACCAAAAGTACATGAATCAGTACCCTATCTAATATTCAATAACTTTAATATGCCCATACAATAATAGTAATTTTTCACTTACCATCGGGCCCCCATACTCAACCAGGCGGAAGTGGCAGGTCCGGATCTCCACAATAACTCATCCCACTATAGGGATAGTCGTCTATGTATAGCGGCATCTGATCCCAATGGGAAAAAAACTCAAGATGAAACACCCATCCGACCGCCCCTCCTCCTCCTCTGCACAGTAGTCGCCCCCACCAGCACATCCTGGGCTCCCTCGGGCCCCCATCTGGGAGCTGTATACGAGGTCGCAGGGTCGGGATCTTCTCAAAAAAGAAGGAACACAATAAAGTCCCATACGAGCAATCGTGTTTCACTTGCTGCTTGCAAAGCGACAACTGTCGTTTTAATGACACCAACATCATTTGGGCCCACCCATAGTAGGTCCCACTCAACACACTCTCTATGATCATCATCTGCCCCCCAGTGATGTGATGGAACGCCTGGCTGCCTAGGATCCGCAGCACTGCTGCGGCCACTCCCCGGGTCTCCAGTCTCTCTAGGTCCCCGATCGGTATCCGCGTCCCTTTGACTTGGAGACCCAGTCGGCAATGCCTCTCCACATACTCCATGATGTTCCGCCCCCACAGTAACACTGGCTGCATGTTTCCCACCATCCCAAGTCGCAGGAGACCTGTCAGGAAATACACATCCTGGACTGTCAGTTCGATCCTGTGCCCCTGCACTACAAAGACCTCATGCTCTGGATCCGAATAACTGATAATCCGGGCCAACAAGGGCTCTCCAGCTCTCATCAAAGGGTTCTCCAAAAACTTCAGAACCCCAAACCTGGCCAACACACGACAGACACCCTGATCTGCCTGGATCTCTTCCCGCAATGTACCCAGGTCTCTCTCTCTCCAGTTCACCCATATATCTGCCATATCTGCACAAAAACATCATCTTTTTCAGCCTATAGATAGGGAATACTGTAACCAAACACAAAAATCCAACTCTCAGCCATCAAACAGCACTAAAACCCCCTCATCTTCCAGGTCGCACTTTTCTGCCAAATCCTGGGACAGGTCGCACCTTTTTGCTCAAAACATGCATCCCAGGTCACAGATTTTGGCCCAAAAAGTGGAACCCGGCCGAAAAGATGCAAGGGGGTTTTTTCCTGAGATTATGGGCCCTAATCTGAACTTTCAATCCATCAAAATGAAAGAGTAAGGTTAGGCCTCTTACCTGCAACTGACGAATCTCGATTCCAGCGGTCGTTTTGTCCTCTACGCTCACCGCAAGATTTAGGGCCTTCTCTCCTCTCTACATTCACCATAGCAACACTAGCAAATGAGTGGATTTGGAGGGAAAACTGCCTTATTAAAAGAGAACCCTTGTTTCTTCTTTTGCCTGCTGCGACCATACCGTAGCTCCGTTTGACAAACCGTCTGCACCATTGGAAAGCTCTCACCGAGCCCTCAAATGGGTATCTGTTAGTTTTTTGTGATTTGATACTTCACCAGGACACATTTTTTCCAAGATGGGTCACTTCACCTCTCCTTAAAATCGCATTTCTTCACTTACAACACTTGTACTTGGGGCACCACTTTGCCTCCTTACTTGTCTTTGTTCGTGTTGATTTTCGTCGTGAGTTACCATCTTGTAATCATGTTTTCATGGTCCCCCATTGGACCTTTACTGTGTGGCAGCACCATCGAGTCGCCCTTGTTTAGAGCATCCAAGTGGAGTCATCATCACATTCATGGAGTCTATCCCGAGTCCCTTTGTACCCCGCTATAGTCCTCCATCCCTCATTGCTTGGTTTCTCTCTTGTGTCGCACATTATGGCCTTTAGTCCCACTGTCCCTTATCCCTGATGATATTGTGTCAGTCGCTGCCATGTCATTCATGCCCTTTATTCTCTAGCAAGGGAAGTCGTCCATTCGCTACTCAGTCCCCTCCATTCCACCATCATCATTGGTATTAGTCTGTCCGTCGCTCTACTATTTTCTCTCGCGCCTTAGTTGAGGATCTCTCATTGCCTCACCTATGGCAGACCTCCTTCTGTCGACATCAGCCCCTTCATTCCAGAAGACAGGTCTAGAGGGCGGTGTATCTTGGTTCCAGCTTCTACTCTTGTTCGGTGCCTCGGATCAGGAAAAGGGATCTCTCATTTCCCTTTGACTTGATTGTTTCTCCACTCCATCTCCTTTCAGCATGATCGAGATCCGTATACTTGATGGTTCAATGATGCAGCAGCAGCTCTTGGTGATTCCCGGGTGTGTGTGAGATGTATCAGCCCTCATGAGGGGGTGGCCCTGCAAGTAGCCCCCCACATGCCCGGATGACCTCTTCATTGCAACCCTCGATGTAGCTCCATATATTTGATGATGTCGGCCTTAGCCGCTTGCAGCGCCTCTTTGATTTGCATGTATCAGTCAGATTTTGTGAGCCCTTCCCCGCTTATAGGGGGCATTTGGGTTGTATTTGTATCTCATGTACTCAGATATTATTGTATAAGTCCTAGCTGTTATCCCAGGCACAACATGTATGTGGGATCCCTCATTGTATTTTTATCTGGCTCATGTTTATGCCGGCTGTACTTTATAGTTCGGTCCCTTGTTTACTGGACACACTATTCTTTTGTACTTTGTCTCGGCGGGCATAGGTATGCCTCCCCCGCCACCTTTAGCACAGGTACCCTCTCATAAAAAGAGACTTGTTGCACCTGCGAGTCTCGTCTCCTCAGGGTCTAGTTCTTCAGCACACTCGTCTACCTTACATTTCTCTCTCTGACTTCCCTCTTGATGTTTGGTGATTGAGTTCTTACAACGTATTTCGGTCATACGATTTGCTCCTAACACTCGCACGCTGGGGGGCAATCTGTTACACCATTTTTTGGTCATCTAACCTATTATCATTAGATGGACCCAAGTACACCATGTAAGACCAATTTTACCCTAAGAAAAATTGCCTTCACTATGTTAAATAACTTAATAAACCACATTTATTAGGTTGTTTATGGTCTAAACAGGAAACCCCAAAAGGAAATATTAAACAAACCTATATTTGTTTGATTTTCCTCATGAAATAATTAATTAAACCATAATTTAATTATTATTCCTAGTCATGTTTAACCCAAAACAAAGAAATTAATTAGATAAACCCTTATTTATCTTATTATTTTCTAGGAATAATTATTTAAATCTTATTTAGATATTATTCCTTGTTAAATATGACCAAATCATCCACAAATAATTAAATAAATCATTATTTATTTGATTATCCTCCAACCACTTCCTTAAAAAGATAAATAAATCATTTATTTATTTATTATTGACAAATAAAGGGATTTGACCCAAGTCAAATACTTTTTCCCACCAACAAATATAATAAAATATTCCATAAAAGGTGGATCTAGATTTGGTTAACATTATTTTAATCATGCACCAAGATCTAGAATGACCCAATATTTTGTTATAAATAGGAGGGTTTTTTCCTACCATTCTTCACCTTTTGTTGCCTATTAGATCACTCTGGATCTAAACTCTTGGTCTGACTTTGAGCCATTATCATTGTCACATTTTCCATTATTTGTTGTGTGAGCTCCCTTTGAGTTCTATCTTTGTCTGGGTTTTCTACACCAACAGGAGAGAGAAATGCTAGATCTGAAGTGCTGAGGACTTCCAAGAACCCATCCCATTGAGGAGAATTGGAAACATCTTCTTGTTTTCCTCCCAGGTGCCCTTAATAAAAAAAATTCTTTCAAAAATTGTTCTTGTCTTGTCTATTGGATATATGGAGCAAACCCTTCTTTTTACTGCTTAATGTCTTTCTATGCATAGATCTGGTTTTTTGCAGCTCTTGTCTTGATCAACTAACTGCAGATCTGAAGATATTGGCAGCCACATTTGATGTTAGGGCTATTAGTTATGCATAGCTAAAGTGGTCTTTTTTCGTACACTTTGACAAAGGATTCATACTAACATTTAGTTTAGATGAAATATTATGCTTTAAGGGAGAAATATCAACATGGATAGAAAGATGGTAGACTATAAGGACTCTCCCTCCAAGTCATATGAGAAGCATGGTGGGAACTCTTCTGACTTGGCAGACACATTGAGAAGCCTAAAGGTAGAAATAATGATTTGTAAGGCAGACAATGACAGGATCATACAAGCACAAGAGAAACAAGCAGAGGTGAATATACTTCTTCAGAGCTTGTTAGAATTGCAGCGGCAAGGGACACTTTGGATCATCCATGGACATGAGGATAGAACTAATGGGGCATATGGCAGTAGGTCTCCTAGTAGACATAGGTTAGAGAGAGATTATACAGTGAGAGATGGTAGGTTTTTGGACACTCTGAATAGGAGCAATGATGAGTACAAGTACCATTCTAGTTTTGGTTTGGATAGACATCATGATTGTCATTGGAATAATCCTTACAGGAGGAGTTACAGGGGATACTTTCTAGATGAATTTAATAAATCCAAACCACCTACTTTTGATGGAGACTTGAAGAAAACTGAATATGAAGAGCCTTGGATATTTGGAATGAACAAATTCTTTGAGTTACATGAGTACACAGATAACATGAAGGCAAGAATTGTTATCTTTGGTTTGAAAGGTAAAGCAGACATGTGGTGGGAAGATGTGAAGCAAGTTAGAGATATCATGACATAGGACTTGTGTTGGCATGAGTTCGAGAGGCTTTTCAAGCAGAAGTACTTGTCAGAGAGGTACTATGACAGTAAGGCCAAATAATTTTATGAGCTGAAGATGGGTTCAATGATAGATAAAGAGTTCACAACCAAGTTCCTGGAGCTACTGAGGTATGCTCCATATTTTAAGGATGAGAAGGCTAAAATTCAATGATTTGTCAATGATTTTCCATTAACATAAAGAGACCATATTGAGTATGATGAGCCTAGGTCACTTGAGGAATTCATTGGGAAGTTGAAGCATTACTATGAACATTCAAAGCGCAAGAACGAGTCTCAGCAAGGATGGAAATGGAAATACCAAGGTAAGGATAAATGGAAGCCTATGAGAGCAACACCTCATCATACATATGAGAAAGAGAATTTGGTACCCCAAAATAAGTTTAATATAGATATATAGGGACATGGATGACAGTAGTAGAATGGAGGTAGTGGTACAGGACGGTTGGAGTGTTGGATATGCAATGAGGAGCACCTTAGGAGAGATTGTACGCAAAACCAAGATGGTAGGCCTAAGATATACATTACATAGGAGGCACAGATTGTTAGGGATGTTGGGTAGAGAATTCCTCGTATTTATACAGTCGTGGAAAAAATTCAGGAAGAGCACCAGACATCTATCATTGAGATGGACGGTAAACTTTGTGATTAATTTATTTCTATTTTGATTGATACTGGATCTAATTATAGTTATGTTAGTCCTAACTTGGTGAATAAGTGTGGCTTGAGTAAATAAATGCATGCAGAATATTGGTTAGTGCAGTTGGCTACAAGTACGAAGAAAATAATTCGCCATTGGGTAATGGTGTGTGCATTTGAGTTAAATTGCATGCCTACATCATCACACTTGAACATATTTCTATTGGGTTCCTATAGTATGCTATTTGGTATGGATTGGTTATACCTTCACAAGACCAAGTTAGATTGCTATGAAAAAGCTATTGAGTGCTTGGATGACAATGGGGAACCAAGAGTCTTGTAAGGAAAGAAGAAATACACATAAATTAGGATGGTGGCATCCATGCAGGCCAAGCGCAGTCGCAGGAAAGGGTGTTTGCTATTTTCAGTTCATATCTCTGGTGACAAAGGTAAGGAAGTTGAGGATGCAGAAGTCTTGACAAGGTATCCACTTTTGCAGCAATTTTAGGATGTGTTTCTAGCCAAGATTTCTGAGTTTCCACCTCACAGGGAGGTATACTTTTCTATTGAGTTGGTGTCAGTGGCAGCTCCAGCATCAAAAGCATCTTATAGGATTATCACACCTGAGTTTGTAGAATTAAAGTTGCAGCTGAAAGAAATTCTTGACAAGGGATACATTAGGCCAAGTGTATCGCCATCAGGTGCACCATTTTTGTTCGTGAAGAAGAAGGATAGCACTCTCATATTATGCATTGATTACAGGCAGTTGAACAAAATGACCATCAATAACAAGTACCCATTACCAAGGATTGATGATTTGTTTGATCGCATGAAGGGAGCAGCATTGTTCTCTAAGATCGACTTGAGATCGGGATATCATCAAGTATGCATCAAAGAAGAGGACATATACAAGACCACATTCAGGACCAGACACGGGCATTATGATTTTATTGTATTTCCATTCGTTTTGACTAATGCCCCGACTAAATTTATGTGTTTGATGAATAGTGTGTTGCGACCTTATTTGGACAAGTTGTAATTGTGTTTATTGATGACATATTGGTGTATTCTAAAAATGAGGAAGAGCATGCTGAGCATTTGGTAGTAGTGTTGAAGTTGTTGAGAGAGCATTAGTTATATGCTAAGCTCATCAGATGTAGTTTCTTCCAGACTGAGGTACACTACTTAGGACATGTTGTCTCCAAGGAAGCCATTGCAGTAGATATAGAGAAGATAAGGGCCATCATGGAGTGGGTAGCTCCTAAGAATGTAAATGAGGTGAGATCATTCATGGGGTTGGCAGGTTACTACCGGAGGTTCATCAATAACTTCACACAGATTTCTTGTCCTATTACATCATTGCAGAGGAAAGGTAAGAATTTTAATTGGACACAAGAGTGTGAGGCTAGTTTTGAGTAGCTTAAGAAGTTGTTGACATATGCTCAAGTGTTAAAGATTGCAGATCAGGACAAGGATTTTGTAGTGTGTACAGATGCTTGAAAGAAAGGACTTGGTGGGGTCCTTATGCAGGATGGATAGTTGGTATGCTATGAGTCACAAAAACTAAACGAGCATGAGTGGAACTACCCAACATATGATCTTGAGCTAGCCATGATCATTCATGCACTAAATATGTGGAGGCACTATCTTCTCGGAAGGTTGTTTGTATTGATAAGTGACCACATTAGGTTGAGGTACTTGTTTGACCAGCCAAATTAGAATGTCACGCGGGATAGATGGTTGGGAACGATCAATGATTTTGAATTTGAGATCAGGTACTACAAGGGAAAGGAGAACAGGGTCGCAGATGCTCTTAGCAGGTGGGTACATGCAAATCACTTAGCAGTGATGAGCTCCTATGGGACAGATTTACAGGACATTATCTTGGAGGCAGGTCAGCAGGATCACGGGTATATGGAGATTGTGCACAAGTTGCAACAGGGTACAAGTACATGTGGTAGTACAGGTACAGGTACATGTGGAAATACATGTATGTGTACGGATGGTAGTACAGGTACAAGTACATGTGTACATTATTTGGACTATCTTCTCACAGTAGATGATTTGGTTAGATTTAGAGATAGTATATATGTACCAAACAACATTAACCTCGAGAAGGTGATCTTGAGGGAGTTTCATGCGAAACCATATTCGGGTCACCTAGGCTACCAGAAGACATTGAATGCAGTGAATATATTTTATTATTGGATGATTCTGAAGAAAGATGTGGTGGAGTTTGTAGTTAGATGTTTGGATTTTCATATGGTTAAGGCAGAGTGTAAACATTCAGGTTGACTTCTACAACCAATTATGATTCCAGAATGGAAATGGGAGGTCATTTCAATGGATTTCATCACAGGTTTTCCCAAGACAGCTAGACAGTGTGATTCCATCATGGTTGTGGTGGATAGGTTGACAAAGATTTCACATTTCATTCCAGTGAAAACTACTAATTCAGCTAGAGATGTAGCACAAGAATTTATCAGAGACATAGTTAGATTGAACGGTGTTCCAAAGAAAATCATGTCTGATAGGGATGCAAAGTTCACTTCCAAGTTTTTGAAGGCTTTTTTCACGGGTTTTGGCACTGAGTTGGCCTTCACACATCTTTTCATCTACAGACAGAGAGGGTCAACAAGATACTATAGTATATGTTGATGTATCACCAGCAGAAGTGGGAATATTTTATTCCACTGGTAGAGTTTGCTTAAAACAATGGGTACCAGGATTCATTGAATATGAGCCCATTTGTGGCTATGTATGGGCAGAGTTTCAACACTCCTATCAATTGGAGTGATCTGGTTAATAGGGTACTGATTGGACCAAATATGTTGGCAGAAATGGAGCAGGAAATGCAGGAGATCAAGAAGAACTTGAAGGCAGCATAGGATAGGAAGAAGATTTATGTAGATAGGAACAGGTTTTTAAAGGAGTTCTAGGTTTGGGATCATGTGTATTTGTGTATCAATCCCAAGAAGAGCTCCTTGCGGATTGGATCATTTGCCAATATGGCACCACGGTTTTGTGGACCATTCAGAATCATTGAGAGGATCGGACCAGTGGCCTATCGACTTGCACTATCTTCCAGAGTGAAAGTTCATGATGTTCTTCATATATCATTTCTTAAGAAATATGTTAAATATGTTTATCATTTGATTGTTTAGTTCATTTTTCAAGTGGAACCATATAGAGAATTCTAGTTGGAGCCTCAGTGTACATTGTAGAAAAAGGTTCTCATGCTCCGGAATCGAGAAATAGAACAATTTAAAGTGCAATGGAAGCAATTTGGGCCCAGTGAAGCTACATGGGAGATGGTGGATCAGACGCTAGCCATGTATCCTTACTTGTTTTCAAATTGAGGCAAAGCTATTTTGGTGTGATGATTGGCTTTGTTTGGCATATGTTTTGGTAATATTTTGATATATGTTTTGATGTGGTGTTTGGGTATATGTACATATGTATATGGTTGTAAATACCACCATGAGATATGTTATAAAGCTCCAATAACTAGTATGGTGTCATGTTAGTATAGTTTTCATGTTGGTTTGCTTCTCCGAAGGGTGATCATTGTAAATATTGCATCGAGATATGATATAAATCTCCATGAGAAGTATGTTGTTTTCCAGCTGTTTTGTTGAGGCATATGTGTGATTGAACACTGAGGATGGTTTCCCCCAAGGGGGAGGGTTCTGTAATAGCCCTAGTTAAAATTCCATGTAATAAAAGTTAAAAATAATAACCACGGTTGATAGGAAACTTATTCCAAGTTGAATGTTGGGCAAGGCATCCTAGTGGGTGCTCATTTGGTTTATTATGGCTAAGTAAATTGGAAAAGGAAAAGGAAAAGGATTTGGAAAGGAAAAACAGAATATTTCTCACATTTATTTATGAAAATAATGGAAAATGAGAGAAAAGGGAGATGAAAGGTCACGGGTTGCATGTGAGGAGGAAAATAAGGAAAATAATGGAAAATGAAGAAAATAGAGGCCTCTTCCATAAAAATTCTTAAGAGGATCAGTTGGTACCTTTTGTCAGTTCATTTTTAGAGCTCTCTCATTATTCTTTCTCTCTCTCTCTCACACACACTCTTGGACACGAAATTTTCTTGGAGCACTTTGGCATTAGATCAAGAAAGGCAAAGAAAGCAAGGAAGAGAAGGATCAAGTAGCTATAGCAGGATTCTTTGCAGGTATTGATTTTCATATGTGATTTCCTTGCTAGATATGGCATGTGTGGTATTGCATGTGGTTCTTTTGTGTCTTGGCATGGGTTTTTCCATATGTGATAGTGTTTTCAGCCTAGCCTTTCCATTTATGTATAGCTTTAATGAGATGGGTTTCTCATACTTCGATTGAGATGGATTTCCGGATGGATTCGAAGCTGAGTGGGGTGGATCTCTGAAATGAAAAACCCATGGCCTAGTGGTCCCTAAACCAAACTATGGATCATGGTAAAGCCACTAGCCTAGTAACCCCTAAGCTAGACTATGGGTTACGGTAAATCCAAATTATGTGCCTCGATGGGCCTAGGATTCCTTGTCGGTGAATAGAGGGATATATGATGAATCCAAGATGTGGATTGCTCTACGTTGGTCCTAGTAGTCCCGGGATGGGATGTATGATAAATTTTGGAGATTTTGTCTCGGTTTAGGGCCTAGTGATCCCTGATTTCAACTATGAATTATGGTAAATCCTGAGAGACTAGGAGGAACTCACATTCCTCATGGTGTAGGTGGAGAACTCCGGTAGCATTCATGCTTGTTTGGTTATTTTTGGTTGGTTATGAGTCCCACATTCATGCTTGGAATATGGCACTGGGGTGATTGGTTGAAGAGAGATTTTGCTCAGCTAATCGATGGTCGGGTGGAACGTGGTAGTCCCATCCTCGGTTGGTTTCTATGTTCATTAATGAGAAATTCGTTCATTTTGTATTTGATGTATAAATGTACTAGTTATTATGTGGATCCTATTGTTGTTGTATCTATTGTATTTATGTTGTTCTTATGTTGGTTATAAGCATGTATTTTATCAGAGATGATGTATGGCTTTCTCCATGTTTTTACTTGTAAATGAATGCACATTGTATCTATGGTCAAATAGATTGTATTGTTTCTAATGATGTAAGGGAGCAATGCTTCTTAGTGATTCTCAAATAATTATGAGACCCCTATGCTTAAATTTGTTGTTTACATATGTAGATTCAATTTTTGTGACATGTTTGACAAAATGTTTGTCATGGCTAGGAGGGGTCCACATGAGTTCTTGTTGATTTTATTGCTTTCATATCATTTTCTTGTTGTTATTTATCATGTCTAAACTTTTCATGAAGTTATGGACGATGACTCTGGGCTCTGGGCCTGAAAAGGTGGCTCAAATATTAGATCCGTAGGCACAGAACTGAGCAATTTAGGCCCTAGCCACTGGCTTGCAGTGTTATGCCTGTGGCTATAGCCTCCCAGATGCTATCATGCAATGTCGCGCCTGCAGTTATGGCTCAAAGAGGCCAAAAGGTCAGTGTGACCCAGGGGTAAGAGGCCTTAAATTTTGGGTTAGCTCATGGGGGTGTCATTTTTTGTCATTTTTCTTTCGGTTCCACTTCCTTAAGGTCACCTAGGAGGTTGAATCTCGTATTAGTAGCCTCTCATTGCATGTTTACCCCGGTTGGGCAGTTGCTTGGGTAGATGTGGGAAGGGGGTGTTACAATGTCTTTAGTTCTTTCCTCTTATGTCTGTTACTTAAGAGAGAATTTATACATAATACACATGAGTAGAAGGATAAGGCATTAGGATGTACATACAATCCATCACATGTGAAGCATACACATTGTTTGTCAATTTAATTGTCTTAAATTGATTGCATATATTATCGACCAAGGCTTGTAAACTGACGAAGTGTAGTGCACTATATGTGCTAGAATTATTTGCTTATTTAAATTAGATGATTAATGTAGATGCTCACACTTCTATTTTTCTCTGAAATATAAAATTAGCACTCTTAAAAAAATCCCAAACTTATAATATATTCTCACACTTTCTTAATGAAACTAAAGCAATCTTCTCACTTGCAAAATGAAATTAAAACAACTTCTAGAATTAATATAAATCAATCTTACTTCTACAAACTAGAATTCATAAAACAATATGCTTATCTATTTGTAAGAAAACTATATCAACTCATCGCATTACAAAAGAAATATTTCATCTAACCATCTAACACTCATATAATCACACTTTCTTCCTTAATATCAATGAGTATGAAACATAACCTGTAAAGAAATCTTATGAAATTATACTACAACTGCAAAGAAATTTGATGAGATCATTCTACAACTATTGCTATCGCAATTCAATTCAATTTCCAAATATATGAAAGCAGATAATGAACTAAGTGACTCCATAGTTGTTTATTCAATCAACACAAATTTGAAACATGTAATGAGCTAGTGTAATGAGAATAATGAAAGAAATTCATAAACACAGAACCTTACTGTTTGCAAGGGCTTTCCACAAACAAGTGGTCACAGAATCCACTTGAACAATCAGCTACACATTAAATATGTAAAGGATTTCTTCATAACAAAGTTAAAAAAGAGCTTTCAAAATATTATATTTGTGTCCAATTTGTTACATTCACGTTTTTTGCATGGTATTTATAGAACCCGTATCAATTAATTGTTCAAGGCCTTTATGCCTGTCGTTGCTAAAAAAATTCTAATTTTGACTTTAAAAGATAACATTATATTTTTTCTCACAATTTTCTATTAACACAGCAAATCATGAGGCGAGCATTTTGAACCCTCGCTCATCTGTTACAGCCATCATGTTGACTTTCACCTTTGACCACACATTCGAACCTTCCTCCACTGATATGGCTGATATAGATAGGAGGAATTTTTTGAACACATTAATCTCCACTTGCCCTTATATTTCTTTCCTTAGCTAGCACCTCAAATACTGGTAAACCATGGAGTTGGCTACAAAAACACAAATTAGCTGCAAAATCATGTTAAATCAGTAGCTGAGACAAATATTAACATAGTATTAAAGAACATTATTAACTATGAAATATAAGATAATTAAATACCTTTCCATGCCAAAATCCTATAGCCTGATGTCTTTTGAGTGATTATGGAGGTTAAAGAGAATAAAATAGGTAAAATAGTGTGTCAAAAATGAAGCAATCATGAGGCTCAACACACATATTGACAGAAGTATTTTTATGTGGAAACCCAAAGGGAGAAAATCACCAATACGTTTGTTTGTTATGATGTAAATTAAGCACCTACTTAATTAAATCAATTTGTTTGTGAGAATCCACTCACAGGAGGTACTGGCCCCCTTAGGATTGCAATCACCTACTTGCCAAGAGTCTGAAACTTCTTTTGAATGCAAGCCACCACCTTTTCTAACCATTGTTCTACTTTTCATACAATTTTCAAACTGAAAATGGAGGCACATATAAATATAGAAAAATGTTGTTAGCGCAAGGAGTCACTCCTTTACTACAAAAGGAGTAAGCCTTACACAACATAGTTCATTTCAAATTTAAAGTTTTTGAGTGGTGGGATGGCATCTCAAAGATTTTGAAATGATTTTTTATTCTTTACTACTTTCATGCATTTGGAAAGTTGTGGCAAGTATAAATTGTATGGGTAAATTGGTAGTATAGGGATCAGAGTATAACAAATGAAAGGAGATGAATAGTTGGTACTTACTCTAAGAAATATTCATATCCTAAATCAGTCACACATCTATAATGATGGATTTTCACACAAAGTCTGTTTTATGTAAAGTAAACAACATTCAGAAAGTAGAGTACATGCCTAAAGTATTTCACAAATCCTTTATTAAATATTCACTAACATGTTCTGCAACATATATATGATTTGCAGGAAGCTGGAAAGCAGATAATTTTCTATTAAATCATTTAACAGTTTCTTACTCACACCTTACTAGTTGTTTCAACTCATGAATTAGAAGAAATTAACAAAGAGAGAAACACACCATACATTAGATAGTTCTTGAGTCACAAAATCCTCGAGCATGAAGTGAAAAAAGACCTTTTTTTATTATTATATTAAGTCTTCAGGTAGACCAACATCCAACCCTGAAATGGTATTTACAAATGGTATGTATAGAAAGAGAGGCACCAAATCCACCTCTTCTAAAAATAAGGAAACACTAATCCTAACATTACATAGGTGTCATAGGACATTAAATCTATATCCCATAAAAATCTAACTGAAAGGACAGATGTAGATGAAAGAAGAGAAGAGAATTTGGGTTGAACTGCTGAGTATGCTAACATGCTGCCCCTTTTTTTGCTGATTCTTCTTCTCATGTCTTTCGTTCTTAAATAACCATGTATCTTCATTAAATATGACCTTCAACAATCTCATAACCACTTATCACCATCACTTTTTATATCTATTCGTTATGAGTCCTTGTCTTTCCTGAACTAGCTCAGAAATTTTGTCGACAAATGTCAAAAATTATTTAAAACAAGCGCTACCAGAAATTATGGTAAAAACCTCTGACTGCGCAAAAACTATAACGCTACCGGAATTTCCGGTAGCGCTTAGTTTCTTTTTCAAAAAAACATAGAAAACACTTGAAAAACCTGTGCAGACTTATGCACTTTGAAATTTGAGTTGTTGTTCAAAATTGCACTTGATAAGTAAAAAGGTGTTTTATTAGGAAACATTTTTACCTTTCTTCAATATGGGTTCCAACTTTAGCAAGCTTGTCCAAGTCTGATTTGTTGTCAACAATTGATTTTGATCTTGTGGTTCTTATGGTTGTTTCTTTGACAGTGGAATTTTCCTCCTTCGAACCCTTTTGGACCTTTCTTCTTTTTGAGGGTTATATTTGTTGGTTTGAATGGGTTTTGTTTTTATATTTCTTCTTGGACTCATTAGTCTTTAACCCCTCAGATTTTCTTTTTACATCAATGACCTCTGTCAACAAACTTGGATTGTGCAGAGCCTGAACTTGTTGTTGTCTTTGGTATGTATATTTCTGGTACCAACAACGGGTTTGGTCTCCACTTTCTCTTGCTACTTATTTCACACCCTGCATATTTGAGGAGCTCTTCATCGTAATTTGTGGGCTGATACTCTTTCTGCATTTTCTATTGAATGTCTACTTCCAGAATTTCTGGTAGCACCTGTGCTTTAGATTTTCTACAGTTGCAAACCTTCCTCTTCGAGCTCTTGTATAAAAATTAGGAAAAGGAGAAATGGGAGGCACCATTTTCATGGATTTAGGTTTATTTATTGATGAGATCTCTCCTTTATCTAACTTCCTCTCAACCTTGACTAAAGGAGTATTTTCTTTTCTTCTCTTAGCCTTATGGATATACTCCTTCTTAGCCTTTTTCTTTGTTCTTTTTGCAGGATGAGGGTGTTGTTGTGAATCTAGAGACGGTTGATTTGGAGGTGTAGGTGTAGGTTGGCCTTCCCTGTAAAACAAAAATTGGTCCCATGGTTGATTTCTTTTCCTTAGCTCTTCTTCAACTAACACTTTAATGAGAGCTTGGTGATACAAGTTGTGTTATGAAGCAGTTGTGTGTGTTTGAATCCTGGCTAACATATTTTCAGGCTCTTCAGCAAAAATTATGGCAAGTAGAGGGTCTTCATACCTGCAACATGAAACAAAAATCTCATATTATAAATAAACACTACAGTATACCTCCTCTCACAAGTGAGGTAAATTTTGATGATTTTAATAGCTTCTGCCCATTCATTTTGGAGGTAGCTGTTGGGAATTCCTTTGGCCCAATTAGGAACTTTGTGTCCATCATTGAGGAAACTCTTGAGGTCTCCTCCAGTGATGATCTGGCCCTTAAAGCACCTTTCTCCTTCTTGTGGAAGGTTGAATGCCTCAGTAATTGAATCTATTGATACCTACAATTAAATACCATAGATGGTTGCTTCTTGTCCATTGAAAGAATTTGAAAACTCTTTAGCTACTCCTAAGTGAGAGTTTCCCAAGCTTGAGCATATAGAATACCACCTTTATTAAACAGACAGCCTTCTCACATTTGAATTTGCATCCACTAGGTCAACTCCTTGTGGTTCAATTCGTTTTACCTTTCCTCCTGTTTTAGTCATCTTCGGTAATTAATAAGTCTGTTTGCTGAAATCTAAGAGGTGGCAAGGCTAGAAGAGCTCACCTAATAGGTGTTTTTGTGTCTTCTATGAGATCCTATCTGAAATATAAGGCTCCTTCCTCAAGCTGCATACTATAAAATCTTGTTCTCCAACATCTAAGCTCAAAAATGATAGTCTTCCTTCTTTCTTGGTGGTTTAAAACAACTACATTGGTTCACCCTCCCATGCAAGATATTTTCATTATGGTAAGTATACTGGACCATAGCATGCACCATGTGATAGGAATTATGGTCTTCATTTGGCTGCGTAGCTTCAAATGGCATGATACAGGTGGCTGAAAATGAGTGGATTTGTGACTGGAAGTCACCTCCACTGTATGTTGATTATTGGCCTAACTTTCTGGTAGCTTCTATGCGTGACCAACCAAACAGTCATCGCATTAATATTGTGGATCCATGATCTTTTCCAATCGATAATCATGTACTTTAACATGAAGCTAAACGAACTCAGCTGACAGACAGGACGAGATCAACAGATGGTTTTGTTAACTGCAGATTGACACCTAGACACTACACGTATAACCATGACTTAAACTAAACATCACAAACTTCAAAACCTTCCTATCATGTGATTTAAAACATTGATAAAAGATTTAAAATGTATTTAAAACAAGAACATGTGGCTTGACACAAAGTGGATGCACTTTTATTTTATTTATTTTTAAAAACCAAGTGAAGTTACCGGAATTTCTGGTAGCATCGGATTAAAGAAAAACAGAATTAAAACATACTGTCCGAAAAGGGATAAAATAGGCGCTACCGGAAATTTCGGAAGCGATAATTTATTTATTTTTTGAAATTTACAAATTTTAATCCTAAAAACAAAAAATTAAAATAGACTCATGACTTAACAAAGAACTATGCTAACATTGGCTCCACAGGGGATAAATCTCTCCCTGTGAGGCTCTAAGACTCTTTTGTAGTTTCAATGCCTTATCATTGGGCTATGGAGTCTTATTATGAAACACATCGGTATTTACAATGGACTTAGGCCACCAACAGCCTTAGTAAAAGCATTTTTTCAGAAAGCGCCCATTGAATGGGCCTCCAAACAGTTATGTCCCATCAAGATCTTGCAACTCAAAAGTATTGTTCTACAGAATATTTGAGATTCTAAAAGGACTAAGCCATAAAGCATCAAAATTGGAATGCTTACCTGGGTCTTGATGTTGTGCATCCCATTTCAACACTAGATCTCCAATATGAAAATTCTTTTTTAGTTCCTCTATCAAAAACTTGCTTTACAGCTTGTTGATATTTTCTCACCAAATCATAGCATCAGTTCCATAAACCATTTGAAAAGGTGATGTATTAATAGACTTTTTTATTGTCACCCTGTGTAGAAATTACACCAATGGATTCAATCCGATCATGTAATGTAGTAAAACGTGATACTAAATCCTTCTACAATATTTGCGGAATATAAATTTCGATCACTCAATCACATGCAAGTAAGAGAAATAAGTAAATAAATACACAACACCAGATATTCATGGGGAAAGAAACTACTCAAAACCCCTCCATATTTATTGTATAATCAACAAAGGAATCATGAAACAATACAATGTATTTGTCCTCACCAAAACCTCATACACTCTACCAATTGCTTCACACTGATCTAGGAAAAATTGGACAAACACATAGCCAATTATCAGCCTACCCTCCTTATGCAATCCTTAGAGAATTAAACCCCTATTAAATAGGAAATTCAGCCCTCCTTGATCGCACAATTCATCATGGGCTTCATGTGGTTTTATAACTGCACCTGGGCAGTTTGCCTAAAATACAACTGATAGTTTACTTGTCTTAAACCTTTCTCTCAACTGGGTCTCCATCATAATTAGCATGCATGTAGCTATAAATAGTGAATCATCAATTACTTGGTAGATCACTACTGGTGAATTAAATCTATTTTAATTCACTTGATCTTCCACTAACTCATCAAATAGTTGGAACTAGTTAAATTGATTTTAACTCAATTAATGTGAGTTAGTTGATCCCACTCACACCACACTGGTACTATAACTACAATTGGACCCTGTAAATAATATAATCACTCTACATACCTATCCTTAGACCCTCAACTCGAAATTCTTGAGCTAACTAAGTCTATCACACTTAGTTAACTATTATAAGTTTTTATGAGATAAGATTACAATTAATTTTCCAATTTATTTAAAAATTGGTTGCACACTAATGTGTCGCTAGGATCCATCACTGTGTGACCTGTGATCCCACACCAGTGTGTGTGTTTTTTTTATGGATGCCAATTTCAATGTTTCTTGTTTCAAATTTCAACACTCCCTCTCAACAAGAAAAGAATCAATTTGTCCTGATCCGGTACCTTTGGAATGTTCTTGCATGCAACACTTCCTAGTGTTTTTCGCACGTGTAACTCTCCTGAAATTGAATTGCCTGCAAACAACTGAATCGGTATAATGCATCTGTCATTAGAGTCTTCTGACTGTTGCTATCTACTGCACATGTCTACTAGAATCCCTGCACTGCTACTGACATCTGCATCCATGCACTCTGCACTGCTGCCAACTTTGATCTGCACTCCAGTATTCGACACCTATCACTCTGATTTATGTCCTCCTGACATCTAACTGCATGAATCTAATCGATCCTTCCTACTACTGATAACTGTGGGCTCTTCGTAGCTAGGTTCGATACATGAGACACACTATCTCAATGGACCCTACCCAAATTTCTTCTTGGGATCATATCTGCACATCGCACCGCCTCACACCTAGAGGTATAGCTGCATGTACTCCCTCTGCCCACCTGGCTCGAAATTTCCCCCTCTTGGAGGTATCTATTTGCTTCACCTTGTAAATCCACTTGGATCTAACCACTAACTTCCCCACTGGTCTTGGGACCACTTCCCATGCACTGTTTCTGATAATGGAGTCATACACCTCAACCATGGCATCAACCCATGTTGGTTGCTACACTGCTTCCTCAAAAGATGATGGTTCTATCACAATACACTTGCTCATAAGAGTCATGTATCCAGTATACCTGTCTGGGGACCTTCTCTTCCTGCTTTGTGATGTAGGTGCATCTACATTCTCTCTCGCATCTAGCATCAATATGTCAACCTCTCTGGTGTGCTTCCTACCATTTCTGGTGGATGGCTCTGCATGAGTGGTTTATGCCACTCCATGATCCTTTGCTTATGGATGCTCCACATCCTAAGGTTCATCCTTTGGAGCTAAGAGTTCCTCATCTGCATGCAAGTCAAGCTCCCTCTCAAGGGTCAAAACACTGTTACCGATAAATAGGTAACCGCACTGTTACCTACATTTTTTTGGTAGCATAAAAAGCACCCGATTTTGAAAAGTGGTGATGCAGAATCACTTTTTTTTTTTTGGAGCACATTTTTGACACTCTAATATTTTTATTTATGAAGTATGAATATTTGTTTTAAAATGTTAGTGATTTTCATGCTAATTTTGAAACGTATTGATGCAACATCAATTTTTTTTTTTTTTTTTAAATCGGTAAAAACAATTTTAGCGTATTGATGCGGCACATCAACCTTTTTTTTTTTTTAAGTGATGATTTTCATGTTGGTAATAAAACACAAAACTTTGATATATATATATATATATATATAAGAAATAAAATAAAAAAACCAATAAAAATGTAAAAAATAAAAAAAAATTAACTCGTAAAAATAAAAAAAATTAAACAAAAATAAATTTAAAAAAAAACAAAAATATTCGAAAATTATATCAAAAGAAATGACAAAATTTGAAAAAAAAAACACATAATTTAAAGAAGAAAAACAAAATTAACCAAAAAAAAAAATTAAAAGACATCAAAAACATTTTTTTAAGTTATTAAAAAAAACCATATAATTAAAAAAATAAATAAATAAAATAAAATAGAAAATTTAAAAATAATTTAAATTACAAAATTAAAATTTAGATTTAAAATATATATATATATATATATATATACACACACAAAAAAGAAAAAATTTAAATTAAAAAAATAATAATAATAAGAAAAAAAAATACAAAAAAAAAAAAAAACCACGTGCAAATAATTTTAAAAAAAAATATCCATAAATTTACTGTTTTTTTTTTTTAATGAAACAATTTATAAATTTTAAAAATGAAAAACTAAATAAACTAAAAGATTAAAAAAAAAATTAAAATTAAATTAAATTAAAATTTAATAAATAAATTTTAAATTTTAAAAATAAAATTTAAAAAAAAAAACAAAAAAACAAAACAAAACAAATTAAAACAAATTAAATTTAAAATAAAATTTTTGAATTAAAAAAATAATAATAACTTTAAATTTTTTGAATTTTAAAAAATAAAAATCAAATTTAAAAAATAATAATAATAATAATATTATTATTATTATTATTATTAAAAAATTAAAAAATAAAATTAAAAAATAAAAAGAATTTTTTGATCATGGTGGCGCCGCCAATCGGCCTCCCACCTAGCTGGTGACGGAGGCCGACCGCTGGGTGGGCGGGGGGCTACGCCGTTGGGCGGGCGGGGAGGCTGCATGCAGCCCCCCGCCCTCCCAGTGGCTGGCCTCCGCCGCCACCTGGGCAGGAGGCCGATTCTGGGAATCGCCCTCCCGCGGCGGGAGGCCGATTTCGGGAATCGCCCTCTCGCCGCGGGCATCCCGTCGAGTACCCTCTATATGAAGAGAGCCTCCACAGTGCATGCGGCCCAGCGCGCCCAACGAGTCGGCCTCCCGCTCCTCCTAGGCGGGGCGGTCCGTGGCTTCCCGCGGCAAGAGGGAGGGTGATTCCCGGAATCTCCCTTCTGCGGAAGGAGGGTGATTCCCAGAGGCCCGCGAGAGGGTGATTCCAGAAATCGGCCTCCCGCCAAACGGCCGGCCTCCGCCGCCACCTGGGCAGGAGGTCGATTGGCGGCGCCGCCGCTATCAAACAATTCTTTTTATTTTTTTTTATTTTTTTATTTTTTATTTTTTTTTTATTTTTTTTAATTTAATTTTTATATTTGAAATTTAATTTGTTTTAATTTGTTTTGTTTTTTTTTTAATTTATTTTTTAAATTTTATTCATTTTTTTTGTTTTTAAATTTTTTTTTTCTAAATTTTGTTAATAATTTTTATTAAATTTTGTATTTTTTTTTATTTAATTGATTTATTTTTTCATATTTTTTTTATTATTAAATTTTATGTTTAATTTTTTCATTTAATTTTTTAAAATTTAGTAAATTTCGTATTTTTTTTTTAATTTATTTGAATTTAATATTTTCTTTAATTTTTTATTTTTTTATTATTATTTTTTTAATTACATAAAATTTTTATATATTTTTAATTTCAATTAAAATTGTCTATTTAAAATTAGATTTTTTTTTTAATTAAACTTAATATTTTCAAATTAATTTGTTTTTTATTTTATTTTATTTTTCAATTTTTCAATTTTAATTGATTTTTAAAGTTTTTTAACTTTTTCTTTTTTTCTTTTTTCTTTTTTCTTTTTTCTTTTTTTTTCTTTTTTTTCTTTTTTTTCATCTTCTTTTTTTTTTTTAATTTATTTGTTTATTCATTTATTTATTAAAATTTAATATTTTTTTTAATTTAATTTTATATTTATTCATTTATTTATTAAAATTTATTTTTATTTTTTTAATTTAATTTGTTATTTTAATATTAATTTTATTTTTTAGAATTTAAATTTAATTTATTTTTTTAAATTTATTTGTTTTTTTAATATATCTTTTAATTAATTTAATATTTTTATTGTATTTTATTTTTCATTTTTTATTTTTAATTCATTTTTATTTTTTTTACTTTTAATTTCAATAAAGTTTTTTTTTAAGTTTTAAATTTATTAAAATTTAATATTTTTCTTTTTCTTTTTCTTTTTCTTTTTTTTAACATTTTCTTTTTCTTTTTTAAATTTAATTTCTATATTTTATTTTTTATAATTTCTTTATTTTTTAACTTGTTTTTCTTTTTAATTTAATATTTTTATTTTGTTTTTATTTTTATTTTTTTATTTCTATATATTTTGAAATTTTAATCTTTAAATTTTTTTTATTTTTTATTTTTTCTTAAATTTTAGGTTTTTTTTAATGTTTGAATTAAAATTTTTATTTTGTTTTTATTTTTATTTTTTTATTCCTATATATTTTTAAATTTTAAGCTTTAAAATGTTTTTTATTTTTTAAATTTATTTTTTTTCTTAAATTTTAGGTTTTTTTTAATGTTTGAATTTTAAAAATTAAAAAATGTTATTTCTATTTTTAAAAATGTCAAAAATATGACACAATTTTATTTTTTTTGTTATTCCAGCATCAACTGGTTTTGTTTTGAGGGTGTTTTTTCAATCCTTTTTTCAAGAAACAATTTTGTTTTTAGCATAATTTTATAAAATGTTGAAATTTGATCTTCAAAAAAAACCAAGTGCGTTCTGGAATACACTTTTTTTGTTCTTGGGGTGTTTTTTCATGTTTTTTGAGCCTTTTTTGGCTAGAGTTCCCGTTTTGAGTTCAGGTTACCTATTTCATCGGTAACAGTGTTTCAATCGCATGGCTTTCTCCTCCTCAAAATTACAATCTCTCCTAACAACAGTCATCCTATTAGCTGGAAAATACACCCGATAGTTATGGGGAGTATCAGTGTACCCCAAAAATATCTCAACGTCTGTTGTTGGTTCTAGCTTCTTTCTGGCATCTTTGGTCACATGGAAATAGACATATAAGCCAAAAAAGTTAAAAGATGAAACATCTGATTTCTTATCTGAAAAAACCTCCTCTGGTGTACTCATGCCAAGTATTTGATGAGGACTACGGTTCTACACAAATACCGTTGTGTTGCATGCCTCTGTCCATAGATGCAATGTTAGGCCCTAATCATGTAACATAGCTCGTGTTGCTCCCACAATTGTTCTGTTATTTCTTTCTGCTACCCCATTTTGTTATGGGTTATGAGGTGCAATCAATTCTCTCTAAGTTCCTTCTTTGGCACAGAAGTTCTTGAATTCATTATAGATATACTCACCACCATTGTCACTCCTTAGAGCCTTCACCTTCTTCCTTGTATCTTTCTCTACCAGTGATTTGAACTCACAAAACTTGGAGAACACCTGATATTTCTTCGACAGAAATAAGATCCAACACTTTCTAGAAAAATAGTCAACAAAAATCACATAATACCTGTGCTTTGATGTGGAAGTTGTAGATAATGGTCCACACATGTCTAAGTGAACTCTCTCAAGGATTGTTGCTACTTGGTTCTCCTTCTCATGAAAAGTGGATTTAGTATACTTCCCCATGGTACATCCCTTGCATGTGTCTATCTTCGTAAGAGTACCCTTTGGAAGACCTGTAGAAATCTATTGCATGATCCTCAAAGCACTGTGGTGTAGATGGCCCAATCTCCTGTGCCATAACTCACGTGTATCTCGGCTCACCACCTTCCTTGCTTTACTGTTCAATGCTGCACAGCCATCTACATCAAGTTTGTAGAGGTTCATCACACGAACCCCAATCCTCTTTACCTGTGTTGTGGCTTTGTGATGAAGGAACGCCTTTCCTTCACTAAAAACCACATCATATCCAAGATCCTCCAAGATAGAAACTAAAACTAAATTATTTTTCAAGCCTGGTACATGCATGACATCTTTTAATAATAAAGGTTTACCTGACTATGTCTAGAAATTAATTGTACCAATCCTAGTAGCGCTATACCTCCCGTCATCACCCATATCGATGTGCAACTAAAGATCCTTCTCCTCCAATCTACTAAATATTTCTTTGTTTCCCTTCATGTGGAAAGATGCTCCACTATCCAAGTACCACAAATATCTCATCACAGTTGACGCCATGCATGCGATGAGAGAGAATTCCAACTCAAGCTGTGAGGTCAAAGCTTCACCCGTTGTAGCTCATGGAGCCTTCTTGTTGTTCTTCTTCTTTTGTGGACAATTTGTGGCATAGTGTCCATGATTAATCCCAATGCTTCCAAGCTCATCTTGACATTGAGTGAACTTGGTCAAGTATTTATGGATTGTGTCTCCCTTCTCCATTTTGATTCTCCTGAGCTTGTCCTTGAGTGCCAATTTTATGTGGTCACTGCTACTTTGAAACAGATCTGTCAATGCCTTCCACATAGCATATGGAGTTTCCTTTCCATGGAGACTCGAGACAATATGATCTCAAACTCGCTCTAACAAGATCCTCCTCGCCTTTGCTACCTTCTTCTACCATGCATCAAGAAGTTGGGAATCTACTGATGCAGGCTTGGGAATATCATTATCTATGAATTCCTTCAACCCATTGTCCTCCAACACTGCCTCCATCATGTCCTTCCATGCAATATAATTCGAGCTACCCTCGAGTGCATATTCGAGTCTCAAGCCATTGAAAGACATCTTGATCTGCTTCTAGCTCCAAAGAAAGTATCTGCAAATTTGAATATTGTTCAACACAAACTCAATTTTTTCTCCACTATTGTGATTCATGGCACTCTGATACCATGTAGAAATGACACCAATGGATTCAATCCGATCATGTAATGTACTAAAACAACATATTGAATCCTTCTACAATATTTTTTGAATATAAATTTTGATCGTTCAATCACATGCAAGTAACAGACAGAAGTAAATCAATATACAACACTAGATATTCCTGGGGAAAGAAACTTCTCAAAACCCCTCCATCTTTATTGTATAATCAACCAAGGAATCATGAAACAATACAATGTATTTGTTCTCACCACAACTTCATACACTCTACCAATTGCTTCACACTGATATAGGTAAAATTGGACAAAAACATAGCCAATTATCAGCCTACCCTCCTTAAGAAATCCCTAGAGAATTAAACCCCTATTAAATAGGAAATTCAACCTTCCTTGATTGTGCAATTCATCATGGGATTCTTGTGGTTTTATAACTACACCTGGGCAATTTTCGTAAAATACAACTGATAGTTTACTTGTCTTAAACCTTTGTCTCAATTGGGTCACCATCAGAATTAGCATGCATGTAGCTATAAATAGTGAATCATGAGTTACTTGGTATATCACTATTGGTGAATTAAATCTATTTTAATCCACTTGATCTTCCACTAGCTCATCAAATAGTTATAACTAGTTAAATTGATTTTAACTCAATTAATGTGAGTTCTCCCATCCCACTCACACCACACTAGTGCTACAACTGCAACTGGACCCTGTAAATAATAGAATCACTCTACATGCCTATCCTTATACCCTCAACTCGAAATTCTTGAGCTAACTAAGTCTATCACACTTAGTTAACTATTACAAGTTGTTATGAGATAAGATTACAATTAATTTTCCAATTTATTTAAAAACTGATTGCACACTAATGTGTCGCTAGGATCCATCACTGTGTGATCTATGATCCCACACCAGTGTGTGTGTTGTTTCTAGATGCCAATTTCACTGTTTCTTTTTGAAAATTTCAACACCCTGTCAGCCCATAAAGCAAACTTCAGTTTTGAATCCCAGGCTTTCTTGTTTTGCTCCAATAGCTTGGTGATGATTCTTACCAAACTTTTGTTTGATGATTCAGCTAAATTTTTCCCTTGTCGATAGTAAGTTGTAGAGTGAGCAAGTTAAATACCATAATCTTCATAGAAATTTACCAATGGAGTAGCTTTAAAAGCAATTGCATTATCTACTTCTAACCTTGATGGACATCCAAATCTGGCTATGATTCCCTCCAGAAAATTAATGATGACTTTATGAGTAGCATTCTTGGTAGATATTGCTTCAATCCATTTGGTGAAGTCATTAGTTGCAACAATAATCCAACGATGTTGTCGACTTGATGGTGTATGAATTTATCCAATGAAATCTAAGACCCATTGTTGGAAAGGTGCATAAATAACTATGGGCTTGACAGGCAAAGACTTCAAATGTTTCTTACCAGTGAAATTCTGACATTTTTCACATGCTCTCACCTTTTCACATACATTAGAAAATAAGCTAGGCCTAAAATAGCCAGCTCTCAGTTTTTTGTATGCAGTAGTTCTTCAATAGTGATGACCTCCACACACACTACTATGCATGTCAAATATAAATTTCTTGGACTTATTTGCGTCAATGCATCTCAACAAAACTCCTATAGGATCTTTCCAATATAAATAGTTATCCTTGATGCAAAATTTAATAGTTTTTAGCTTCAAATATGTTACTCTGCTTTTATCATAATTTGGAGGAGGTTTAAAATGTTGCAGAAAATAAATGATATCCTTATACCAGCTGCACTCGGAAATCTTTACATCCACTGCCATGTTATCTATAGGTTATGAAATTTTCCCTTCAAAGTTTCCAACCATGAAATTAAAGCCCAAAACTCTACAATTTTCTTAAGCTAGTAGTTTGGCTAATCCTTGACCTTTCATTAGTTTAGTAGGATTTATCTCTAAATCAAACTCAAGTAACTTTAGTCACCCACTTACTTATTTTTCCATCAATATCGGGCTGAGCTAATATCTCTCTAACAACATATGAAGGTACATAGGCAATAACTTGAGCATGAAGAATATATACTCTAAAAGCTTTCAGAGCTTTAACTAATACATAAGCATGCTTTTCCAACATTTCATACTTCAATTCTGCATCTCTAAGGGCTCTAATGAAAAATTATATGGGGGATTCCTTATTTTTTGAATCTTTTTGTAATAAAATAGAAACAATAGTATCTTGAGAGGAAAATGAGAAGATTAAAAAAGGCTTTGAGTATTTAGGGTTTACCAACTAAGGCGCATCAATGATAGCTTTTTTTATCAACTCAAATGAATTTTTGGCTTCAAATTTCCACTTGACTTCTTTATCCTTCTTCAGCATGCAAGTAATGTGTTTCACCACTTCAGAAAAATTGGGAATGAACCTTCGTAAAAAATTGATATTACCAAGGAAAGATTGAATCTCTTTCTTGGATCTTGGAAGTATTAAATCCTGAATTGCAATCACTCTTTTAGGATCAATTTTCACTCCATCTTTAGAAACTATGTGACCCAGCATGTTACCTTATTTGAGGGAAAAATGAGACTTCTTTGGATTCAATGATATACCATATTTTCTAAATTTAACAAATACTTGTCTCAAGTGTTGAAGGTGTTCTTGATCTGAATTTGAAAAAACAGTAATATCATCTAAATAGATGACCAAGAATTTATCCTTTTCTCCAATGAACGAAAATTCCATCGCACACTGAAAAGTAGCTCCGGCATTCATAATCCAAATGGCATATTTGCATACATGAATGTTACCCAAGGAGTAGTGAAACTTGATTGTACCCGGAGAATCCATCTAGCATGGAAATTTTGTCTGACCCAGTTACCTTTTGAAGAATATGCTCGATCTTTGGCAATGGATAATTATCTTTCTGGGAGCATTTGTTAAGATTCCCGAAATATACACATAATCTGACTTCACCACTCTTATTTCTTACTGGAACTAGATTAGCAACCCAATCTCATTATTTCAATGGAATGATCATTTTGGCATCCAAAATTTTCTTCACGTCCTTCTCCATCACTAGTAACAATAGTGGATTGATTTGTCTTCATTTCTGCGGGGAAGGCTTAGTACCATCCTTCAATGGTATTATATGCTCAATCATGGTTGTATCATGTCTTAAGATCCTCATATTTCCAGGAAAAAACATCAACAAATTCACAAAACATCTTATGGTATTCAATCTTTCTTTCTTCTGATATAGCTTTTGACAGCTTAACATACCTCGGTTCTTTTTCTATGCCCAAATTGAAATCTTCTGATTTTGCTTCTATTTCAGCTCATTGTGGTTTGACTGAGACATCATTGTGATAAAAGAGCTTCTCAAGTGGGATTAACCCCTTGGGAATATGATTGGTAGGCAATTGTATGATAGGCTGATCAACAATCTGTTTTTTCATATTTTTGGTATCTTGCAAATCAGCATCATTCTTCATGAGATCTTCATCTTGGTCAATGTTTAGGACATAAATTCTTTAGTAGGTTCAACGAATCTTATAATCTCCTGATCATCCTCAAAAAATTTCCAATTCTTGACATTATCAGGAATTCTAGGTCTGAACCTAACTCCCACTTCATATTTAAGCTTTATAGGTATTGGAATCTTGAATGAGCTTGTTGAAATAGAAAGTGAGTAAGACAAATATTACTTTCCCTTGGAACAAAAGAAATGTTAAAAACCAGGATTGAGTCTTCGACAATACTCCATACCGCATTTTGGTAATCTTTGAGTCTGGGATGCTTATTTTGATAAACATTAATGATTTGCTTATTGATAAATTCAGCATCTCCAAAAACAGGAATTTATGAAATATTCATGTATTTTGTTGTTTTTAAACCAATCAGTTGAGCTTCATATTCAGCCACACTATTAGTTGCTTCAAATTCAAGTTTGAAAGAAAAAGCGGAGCTCTCTTTCAAAGGGGGAATGAGAACTATTCTTGCACAACCTCCTTCTTTAGAACATGAGCCATAAAAATACATTTTCCACAACTTAGAACCATATGTAAAATGCTTGAAAATTTTGTGCAGTCAGGGAAGAATTATCCATATGTAAAATGCTTGAATCAGCATCAGTTTTTCTTGCATAAATTGGATGATTAGTGGGATATTTTTTGTCACTAATGATATATGCCAGCTAAGATTTTCTATAAAGTCTTCTTTGTTCTCCTCCAAAAACAGGGACAATAGCATAAGTGAAATCCATTTGCAAAGTTCCTCCCAACCTTATAATCCATGACCTAGAAAGCAACATGCCAAATCTAGGAGGAATGTCAGCTACAACAATATCCATCACCATACCTCTCATGGGTAACTAAAAAATGCTTACTGCAAGGTCTTTGATGACACCAAGGCATTGAACTTTCAGGGAATCAAATGAGTAGATATCTTGGTACTCTCTAGTTACTTCAAGACCTAGTTCATCCATGACTACCTTGGGCATTAAATTATGTGAGGCTCCAGAGTCCATTAGGAAATTATGCAAGATTTTATCATGAATATTCACAGATAGATAGAATGGAGGAGTAGAGTCATATTTTTCTTCTACCAATGGACCTAAAATAATAGTGGGCTTGTCATCTTGAAGGTTAAAAAAATTAGAGGCTACTTCTATAGGTGGAGGTTGAAGAGCTTTCATAAAATTATTTTTGAAATCATCATTTTTCATGAGATCAACAAGAGGAACATGAATATTTATCTTTTTTATATCATTCTCAAAATTGAAAACAGGGGGAAGTTTGTGAACAATTTTTACCTCAAGTGGAGGGTTAACTGCTACAGGAATTTTTGGTCTGCTTGGTTCAGCAACTTTCTTTTTTGCTGGAATTTTAACTATGTCCTTATTTTTATTGGGCTGCGAAACAAGCTTTGGATTATCATCAATATTCTTTGATCTAAGATTGTATCTACTTTGGTGATCAGCTGAAATCATGGAATGATCAAAAATCTCTTAATTATTCTAAGTATATGACATGAAATATTCATACTCTGCTTGTGTAAGATGAATCAACCCTTATTTATCTCTTAGATAATTGATATCAGCACCTTTCTCCAACCTTTCAACTTCCTCTTCATCTTCAAATATAGAATTCTGCAAAGGGGGCTGCACTTTTTGATCATCAGCATCTCTTCTTTCTCGCTGCAAAATTTGAGGAACATTAGGTCTTCTAAACTACTGCCTATTAGGCTGATAAAATGAAATATTTCTAGTGGTAGTTGGTCTTGCTTCCATATTTAACTTGGACATCTCAATAGTCAATGACTTGACCATCTTGGTCAGCTCATCCAGCTTAGGATCTATGTTTGAAGTTCCTAAAGATGAAAATTCAGCTTTTTTCTTTCTTTTTTCTCTGTCAATTCCTCCTCTGGGCCTATCAGTTGCTAACACATTAGATTCTACCTCCAGTGCATTGTCCTACATTTGTGTTAGTGTTGTAGATATTCTTTCTCTCAATAATAAACAAAAATCAGGATCAAAGGCACCAACATAAGTGATTTTAGTTGAAGCTTCAGTAGGCTTGATTTCAGTAGGTATTTTTCTATACATCTTATTGAATCTCTTAGAAAAACAGAAACTGGTTCTCCTTCTTTTCTTTTTATTGCACCAAATTCAGTGATATAATGTAGAAAATCTTTCTTATCACCCCATTTCCTTAAAAATGTATCATCTAGGGTTTCAATTTGAGTGATGCTACTAGTTGTCAAAGATTTGAACCATTTCCTAACATCACCCTTAAGGCTCTGAACAAAAACTCTCATTCAGACATCTTCATGCTCAATATTCAGATTGTCAACATAGACATAAAAATCAGCAAGGTGTTCTTCAGTTGTTACCTCTACCTCACCACTAAAATTAGGCATGTATTTTAGATAATCTTCTGCAGGTAATGCATTCATAGGTTGAGGTAAAACCAAAGGGGCATACCTTGCAGCAACAATTGCATCCATCTGGTTAAGGGGTGGGTTTGGACCTACCATGGTATGAGTTGGTGGGATTTGTGGAACGAAAACTATTGGATTGTGAACAACATATGATGAAGCACCAATTTGTGATGTAGATATTTTTTGTTGGATGGAAAACAAGGGAGGTATAGAATTTTCTGCAAAATCGGGGGATATAGTTTGCAAGAATTCTTTAGGGACAACCTTTGAGAAAACAGTAGCAGAGGAAACAAAATTTCGTTTACTCTTTTTCTTGATTAGCTTTTCAGGTTCAGAGACTAGGATTCTCAAAGGGGAATACGGGTTAGCCCTGGTTCTAGCTCTTTTACGAGCCAAATCTTCAACAATGGAGTCACCAGGTGTAAATTAGTCTAAAAAGACAGTTGGAACTATACACCTCAGAACTAGACTTATAACTTTGTCATTCACCCAGGGATAAACTTCAATTCGCCTCCCCGGCAACGGCACCAAAGATGTTAGTGCAAAGAATCACTCCTGGACTACAAAAGGATTAAGCCTTACACATCATAGTTCATTTAAAATTTAAAGGTTTTGGGTGGTGGGATGGCTTCTCAAAGAGTTTGAAATTATTTTTGATTCTTTAAGACTTTCATGCATTTGGAAAGTTGTGGCAAGTACAAATTGTATGGGTAAATTGGTAGTATAGGGAGCAGAGTATAAAAAACGAAAGGAGATGGATAGTTGGTACTTACTCTAATAAATATTCATATCCTAAATCATTCACACATCTATAATGATGGCTCTTCACACAAACTATGTTTTATGTAAAGTAAACAACATTCAGAAAGTAGAGTACACGCATAAAGTATTTCACAAATCCTTTATGAAATCTTCACTAACATGTTATACAACATATATATGATTTGTAGGAAGCTGGAAAGCAGATAATTTGCTATTAAATCCTTTAACAGTTTCTTGCTCACATTTTACTAGTTGTTGCAATGCATAAATTAGAAGAAATTATCAAAGAGAGAAACACACCATACATTAGATATTTCTCGAGTCACAAAATCCTCCAGCATGAAGTGCAAAAAGGCTTTTCTTTATTATTTTAAGTCTTCAGGTAGACCAACATCCAACCATGAAATGGTATTTACAAATGGTATATATAGAAAGAAAGGCATCAACTCCATCTCTTCTAAAAATAAGGAAACACTACTATTAACATTACATAGGTTTCATAGGACATTAAAGCTATATTTCATCGAAATCTAACTAAAAGGACAGATGTATATGAAATAAGAGAAGAGAATTTGGGTTGAATTGTTGATTATGTTGACAAGTTGCCCCTTTTTCTGCTGATTTGTCTCCTCATGTCTTTGGTTCTTAAATAACCATGTATCTTTGTTAAATATGACCTCCAAGAACCTCATAACCACTTATCACCATCACTTGTTATATATATTTCGTTATGAGTCCTTATATTTCCTAAACTGACTCAGAAATTTTGCTGACATATGTCAAAAATATTTTAAAATGGGTGCTACCAAAAATTCTAGTAAAAACCTGTAACTGCACAAAAACTGTAACGCTACTGGAATTTCTGATAGTGCTCTGTTTCTTTTTTTAAAATGCATAGAAAAAATTTTTGAAAAACCTGTGCAAACTTATACACTTTGAAATTTGAGTTGTTTCAAAATTGCACTTGATAAGTAAAAAGGTGTTTTATTAGGAAACTTGTTTACCTTTCTTCCATATGGGCTGCAACTTCAGCAAGCTTGTCCAAGTCTGATTTGTTTTCAACAACTGATTTTGAACTTGTGGTTGTTTCTTTAACAGTGGCCTTTTCCTCCTTTGAACTATTTTGGACATTTCTTCTTTTTGAGGGTTTTGTTTGCTGATATGAAGGGGTTTTGTTTTTATCTTTCTTCTTGGACCTATTAGTCTTTAACCCTTTCGATTTTCCTTCTACATAAATGACCTCTGTCAACAAACTTGGATTGTGCAGAGCCTTAGACTTGAGCCTAAACTTGTTGTTGTCTCTGGTATGCCTTTTTCTGGTACCAGTAATAGGTTTGGTCTCCTCTTTCTTTTTCTTGCTACTTATTTCATACCATGCATCTTTGAGGAGCTCGTCATCAGACTTTGTGGGTTGATACTCTTTCTGCATTTTCTGTTGAATGTATGCTTTCAAAATTTCCGGTATCACCTGTGCTTTATATTTTTCTACAGTTGCAAACCTTCCTCTTCGAGCTCTGGTATAAACATTAAGAAAAGGAGAAATGGGAGGCACAATTTTCATGGATTTAGATTTATTTATTGATGAGCTCTCTCATTTCTCTAACTGTAGAAATTATATGCACTAAGCATGCATATGTCCTTGATTCACCTGATCTCACACTATTTAACTTTATGCAAAATATTGAATCAATTCCACTTGTTAATCTTTTGCGGAAAAATTAATTGCACACACATGTGAAGCATAAACAAAAATAATCAATTGCACATAACACAGTTTTTAACCGGGAAAGCCTGAAGCTGAAAACCCAAACTATATATTATTTATCATGGAATCATATGACTCATACAAAGTTTATCAAGCTCTCAGTATAGTACAATCGTCATACACTAATCAGGAAAAATCTTGCAAATCCATGCACCGATCTCTGCCTCCTGCTAGCCTGCCTCCACTGCGCAATCCCTGCTAAAGAATAGCTCTGAATGAATTCGAATTACCCTTGCCTTGACTGCGCAATCCTCATTGGAAACTCCAATGTGTGTGTGATGCAATCAATGCATCACTATAGTCACAACAAATAGTCTATCTTGCCCTTTCGCCTATCTCTCCACTGGGTCTCCACTAAAATTTCCATGCACTATAGTTAACTATTGTATTTTTCAGTTGATTAATGAGTTATTATTTTTTAATTAATTAACTAATTAATTCACTCCACTCTCACTAGTGTATCATTCAATTAGACTAGATACAACTAGCTCAACTGAGTCTAACTGATTTA
Source organism: Pinus albicaulis (assembly GCA_034641835.2). Classification (NCBI taxonomy): domain Eukaryota; kingdom Viridiplantae; phylum Streptophyta; class Pinopsida; order Pinales; family Pinaceae; genus Pinus; species Pinus albicaulis. Next base: position 200,672,387 of record CM076582.1, read on the forward strand.
AACTAAATACAACTCCATAACTACTTCTTCCAATTGTGTCATAACTCTGCCACTTGAGTTATAACTGAGTCCTCCATGAATTAGCTCCAATAAACCCTTGGGAATTGTGTAATTCCATCAGTCCACTGATGTGCCACATCTGTGCACTGAAACAAAGTGCTCTAAGAGAATAAGTTGTTTTTTAGTGTCTGATTATTATTAAGAGCTAATAATAATTGACATGCATATATTTTTAGATCAATGATCTATAAATAGACTTCGCCCAATATTCTAAAAATATAATTTCATCTATTTTTCCAACTTGACCAACCATCCACAAATAGCATCCTGCAACTTCTGAAATATGATCATCAGGTCTAAAAATATACATAGTCTAAAAATAGACTTGCGCCAAAAATAGCCTGCGGGCCCACTTAGTGAAGGCGGCTCTTTTCACTAAGCTCATCATCTTGTTGAATCTCAACACTCCCTCTCAAAAAGATAGGGATTATCCTTCACCCCGATCTCACCTCTATGGTATTCGAATTTTCTCCTGGTGAGCACCTTCGTCAAAATATTTGCATCCTGATCCTCTGTAGGAATGTACTGAAGAAACATGACCTTCCGCTACACACAATCTCTGATATGATGATACTGGATATCAATATGTTTAGATCTATCATGAAACATAGGATTAACTGAGAGTTTAATGCAACTCTAATTATCACAATGTATCACTGTGGGATCTAAATGTGAACCGAACAAACCAACCAGAATCTTCCTCATCCAGATAGCCTCACATGCAGCTTGACTTGCTTCCATGTATTCTGCTTCCGCTGAACTGAGTGCCACAGATATTTGTTTCCTGATGTACCAAGAAAATTTCATAGATTTGATACTAAAAATCCCTCCTAGTGTGCTCTTTCTGTCTATTTGGCTTCCTGCCCAATCTGCATCCGTGAAGCTATGCAACTTCACCTCATCCATCTGTATGTACCATAAACCATACTCAAATTTTCCCCTGAGATATCTCCAAACATGCTTTCCTGCCTTCCAAAAGAGCTTGGTAGGCTTAACCATCGCTTGTGAAAGCTGGTTCACCACATAGCATATGTCCAGTCTTGTATTAACTAAATACATGAGCCAACCCACCAACTATTGATAAACAATGGCATCCACTACCTCTGCCGATGTAGCATCCTATTTCTTCCAATTTCCTAGAAGAGGAGTATTGATAGGCTTGCAGCCTTGCATGTGAAACTTCTCCAGTATCTCCGGGCATACTTGCCTTGAGACACAAACAATTCACCTTCCCACTGCCATATTTCCAATCCAAGGAAATAATGAAGGAGGCCCAAATCCTTCATCTCAAACTCCTTTGCAAGATCTGCCTTGCATGAGTGTATCAACTGCTCATCACCTGTTAGTATTAAATCATCAACATAAAGTACAATGATTAAAATCTTACCCTCCACCACAATCCGGTATAGGTTTTCATCCGCCTCACTCTTGGTGAAGCCAAGTCTAGTGAAATAGCTGTTGATCCTAGTGTACCAAGCACGGGGTGCTTGTTTCAGCCCATACAGCGCTCTTTTGAGCCTACACACATGCGACTCACTGCTGAAGATCTCAAATCCTTCAGGTTGCTCAATGTACACCTCTTCCTCAATTATTCCATTAAGGAACGCATTCTTCACATCCATCTGATGAATGTACCAACCCATCTGCGCTGAGAGGGCAAGGATGGTCCGTATGGAAGAATACCGTGCGATAGGTGCAAAGGTTTCTTCATAGTCAATCCCCTCGATCTGTGAGAAGCCCCAAGAAAAAAATCTTGCCTTATATTTCTCAACACTCCCATCAGCAACTTTCTTTACCTTGTAGATCCATCTTGATCCTACAACTGATTATCCCACCGGCCTTGGAACAATCTCCCAAGCACTGTTTCTGACAATTGAGTCATACTCCTCCACCATGGCATCTACCCATGTGGGCTCCTGCACTGCTTCTTCAAAAGAAGATGGCTCTGTCATTTTACACTTGCTCATAAGAGCCATGTATCCAGTAAATCATTCAGGTGACTGTCTCTGTCTGCGTTGTGATGTAGGGACTCCTACATTCTGTGCCGCATCAAGCTTCAGTCTCTCAGCTTTTGTGGTACGATTTCTACCTTGTTTGATGTTTGGTTCTACATGAGTGGACTCCTCCACTCCATGAATATCCTCTTGTGGCTGATCCACATCTAGAGGCTCATCTTTGGGAACAAGAATTTCCTCCTCCACATGCAAGTGTAGCTCAATCTCAAGCGACAACTTCATGGCTTTCACCTCATTGAATTTTATATTCTGTTGCACAACAGTCATCCGACTGTCTGGAAAATACACATGATAATTATGGGGTGTTTCTGTGTACCCCACAAATATCCCAACTTCTGCAGTCGGCTCCAGCTTCTTCTTGGTGTCCTTTGTCACATGAATGTAAACAGGTGAGCCAAAAATATTCAAATGAGAAATATCAGGCTTCTTACCAATAAAAGCTTCTTTGGGTGTACTCATCCAAGTACTCTATGAGAACAACAGTTTTGCACATAAACCACAGTGTTGCATGCTTCCGCCCATAAGTGCATCGGTAGGCCCTGGTCATGCAGCATCGCTCGTGAAACACCCACGATTGTTCTATTCTTTCTCTCCGCGACCCCATTTTGTTGTGGGTTATGAGGTGCTATGAGTTCTCTTCAAATTCCTTCTTTGCTACAGAAGTCTTTGAATTTTCCCGAGATCTATTCACCACCATTATTGCTCCGTAGAGCTTTCACTTGCTTCCACGACTCCTTATCCGCCAATGCCTTGAACTCACAGAACTTTGAGAATGTTTCACTCTTCTTATGCATGAATAAGATCCAACATCTACGATAATATTCATCAACAAATATAACATAATACCTGTGTTTTGTTTTTGAAGCAACCGAGAAAGGTCCACACACGTCTGTGTGAATTCTCTCCAAGATCACCGAAGCACAGTTCTCCTTCTCATGAAAGGTGGTCTTCACAAACTTACCCATAGTACATCCCTTGCACTGATCTGACTGCACAAGAGTAACCTTGGGAATTCCATTAGAAATTTGCTGCAAAATCTTCAAAGCGCCATGGTGAAGATGGCCCAATCTCCTGTACCATAATTCGCCCTCATCCCGGCTCACCACTTGTTCTGCTTTGCCCACCATTGCAGCGCAGCCATCTACCTCCAACTTGTAGAGATTCTTAATTCGAACCCCTATATTCTTGGTTTGACCCATTTTTTTATGTCGAAGGAAGGCTTTTCCCTCACTGAAAACAACATCATAACCTTTGTCTTCCAGCATTGCGACTGAGACCAAGTTCTTCTTCAGACCTGGAACATGCATAACATTCTTCAACAAGAATGGATTACCGAAATCCCTCTCAAAGGTAATGTTCCCAATACCATTCGCACTATACTGACCATCGTCGCCCATCTCTATATGCATCTGGAGGTCCTTCTCCTCCAAGTCACTAAACAACTCTTTGTCTCTCGTCATATGGAAAGACACACCACTATCAAGATACCACACCGATCCCATACAGCTTGAAACCAAGCACGTGAAAAGGAGAAATCAAGCTCAAATTGCGAGGCTAAGGCCTCTCCAGCTGCAGATCCAGCATCCTTCTTGTTCTTCTTCTTCTGTAAACAGTTAGTGGTGAAATGTCCATGTTCGTGACAGTGAAAACACTTCACTTTGGACAAATCCTGCTTCTTGCCTTTAGCATCAGATTTTGAAGGATGTTTCTTCCCATTCCCTTTCCTTACTTTGGCAGCCAAAGTGAAATTCTCTTCATCTTCATTCTTCAATGAAGATCCATCCCTGGTACCCCGCCTTATCTCCTCCTGTACAAGATCTTACCAAAGTCGCTCCCATCCCAGCAGTTTCTCTCGTCCATTGACAGAGTCTTCGTAGCTATGCCAACTCTTTGGAAGCCCAAGGAGAGCCAAGCTCACCAAGTCTTCTTCATCAACAGTAACCCCCACACTTCCCAATTCATCCTTGTAGTGGACAAACTTCGTGAGGTATTTTGGAATATTGTTGCCCTTCTCCATTTTTATTTTTCTGAGCTTGTCTTTAAGCGCCAACTTCCTCTGGTCACTTCTGCTTTGGAATAAATTTGTCAAATCCTTCCACATTAAGAATGGAGTGGATTTCCCGTGAAGTTTGGACACAATATGGTCCTTCACACCTTCCAACAGAATTCTTCTCGTCTTTGCTGTCTTCTTTTGCCATGCGTCAAGTAATGCAACATCGCTAGATCCCGGCTTAGGAACATCGCTATCGATGAACTCCTTCAGCCCATTATCCTCCAACATCACCTCCATCTTGTTCTTTGAGGCTATTTAATTTGAGCTCCCATCAAGGGCATACTCCAATCGCAGCCCATTGAAAGACATTTCAATGTATACTCAACTTCTGCACCAAGAATCTTCTATAGCAAATTCGAATTGTCCACCAGCACAAACTCACTTCACAGTTGCAATCTTCAATCAAAAATGCTCTGATACCATGTAGAAATTATATGCACTAAGCATGCATATGTCCTTGATTCACCTGATCTCACACTATTTAAATTTATGCAAAATAATGAATCAATTCCACTTGTTAATCTTATGTGGAAAAATTAATTGCACACACATGTGAAGCATAAACAAAAATAATCAATTGCACATAACACAGTTTTTAACCGGGAAAGCCTGAAGCTGAAAACCCCAACTATATATTATGTATCATGGAATCATATGACAATCCTGAGACAAATCTTATCAAGCTCTCAGTACAGTACAATCGTCATACACTAATCAGGAACAATCTTGCAAATCCATTCACTGATCTCTGCCTCCTGCTAGCCTGCCTCCACTGCGCAATCCCTACTGAAGAATAGCTCTGAATGAATTTTAATTACCCTTTCCTTGACTGTGCAATCCTCATTGGAAACTCCAATGTGTGTGTGATGCAATCAATGCATCATTATAGTCACAACAGATAATCTATCTTGCCCTTTCACCTATCTCTCCACTGGGTCTCCACTGAAACGGCCATGCACTGTAGTTAACTATTGTATTGTTTAATTGATTAATGAGTTATTATTTGTGAATTAATTAACTAATTAATTCACTCCACTCTCACTAGTGTATCATTCAGTTAAACTAGATACACCTAGCTCAACTGAGTCTAACTGAGTTAAACTAAATACAACTCCATAACTACTTCTTCCAACTGTGTCATAACTCTGCCACTTGATTTCTAACTGATTCCTCCATACATTAGCTCCAGTAAACCCTTGGGAATTGTGTAATTCCCTCAGTCCAATGATGTGCCACATCTATGCACTGAAACAAAGTGCTCCAAGAGAATAAGTTGTTGTTTAGTGTCTGATTATTATTAAGAGCTAATAATAATCGACATGCATCTATTTTTAGATCAGTGATCTATAAATAAAATTCGCCCAATATTCTAAAAATATAATTTCATCTATTTTTCCAACTTGACCAACCATCCACAAATAGCATCCTGCAATTTCTTAAATATGATCATCATGTCTAAAAAAATACATAGTCTAAAAATAGACTTGCGCCAAAAATAGCCTGCGGGCCCGCTTAGTGAAGGCGACTCTTTTCACTAAGCTCATCATCTTGTTGAATCTCAACACTAACTTCCTCTCAACCTTGACTAAAGGAGTCTTTTGTTTTTTTCTCTTGGCCTTATGGATATTTTCCTTCTTAGCCTTTCTCTTTCTTCTTTTTGCAGGCTGAGGATGTTGTTGTGAAGTTGGAGATAGTTTAGTTGGAGGTGTAGGTGCAGGTTGGCATGCCCTGTAAACAATTAATGGTCCCATGATTGATTTCTTTTCCTTACCTCTTCTTCAACTAGCACTTTAATGAGAGCTTGATGATACAAGTTATATTCTGAAGCAGTTGTGTGTGTTTGAATTTTAGCTAACATCTTTGTCAGGCTCTTTAGAAAAAATTATGGCAAGTTAAGGGTCTTCATACCTGCAACATGAAACAGAAATCTCATATGATAAATAAACACTACATTATACCTCCTCTCACAAGTGAGGTACATGTTGATGAGTTTAACAACTTCTGCCCATTCATTTTTGAGGTAGCCGTTGGTATTCCTTTGGCCCAGTTAGGATCTTTGTGTCCATCTTTGAGGAAACTGTTGAGGTCTCCTCCAGTGATGACTTGGCCCTTAAACCATATTTCTCCTTCTTGTGGAAGGTTTAATGCCTCAGAAATTGAATCTGTTGATACTTGCAATTTGAGACCATAGATGGTTGTTTACTATCCATTGAAAGAATTTGCAAACTCTTGAGCTACTCATATGCGAAAGCTTCCTAGTCTTGAGCACAGAGAATACCACCCTACTTGAACAAAGATCCTTCTCACATTCGAATTTTCATCCACTAGGTCAACTCCTTATGGTTCAATTCGTTTTAGCTTTCCTCCTCTTTTAGTCATCTTCAGTAATTAATAAGCCTGTCTGTTGAAATCTGATAGGTGGCAAGGCTAGAAGAGCTCACCTAACAGGTGCTTCTATGTCTTCTATGAGATCTTGTTTGAAATCTAAGACTACTTCCTCAATATTTACACTAGAAAATATCGTTCTCCAATAGCTAAGCTCAAAACCGATAGTCTTCCTTCTTTCTCGGTGGCTTAAAACAACTACATTGGTTCACCCTCCCATGCAAGATATTTTCATTATGGTAAGTATCCTAGACCGTAGCATGCACCATGTGATATAAATTATGGTCTTCAATTGGCTACGTAGCTTCATATGGCATGCTACAGGTGGTTTAAAATGAGTGGATCTGTGACTGGCAGTCATCTCCACTATATGTTGATTATTGGCCTAAATTTCCGACATTATCTATGCTTGACCAACCAAACGGTCATCGCATTAAGACTGTGGATCCATGATCTTTTCCAATCGATAATCATGTACTTTAACATAAATCTAAACCAACTAAACTAACAGACAGGATGGGATCAACGACTGGTTGTGTTAACTAGGGATTGAAACCTAGACACTACACGTATAACCACGACTTAAACTTAACATGACTGACCGCAAACCCTTCCTATCACGTGATTTAAATCATTGATAAAATATTTAAAAAGTATTTAAAACAAGAACATGTGGCTTCATACAAAGCGGATGTGATTTTCTTTTCTTTTCTTTTTAAAAACAGGGGAAGTTTTCAAAATTTCTGGTAGCATCGTATTAAAGAAAAACATACAGAAACGATGTTAAAACAGACTGTCCGAAAATGGCTAAAACACGCAATAACGGAAATTTCGGTAGTGATATTTTTTTTCTTTTGAAATTTACAAAGTCTAATCCTAAAAAAAAAAAAAAATTAAAATAGATTCATGACTTAACAAAGAACTGTGCTAACAAATTCCAAACTGGTTTTCTGCATAATCAACTTCTCCTCTCGATCCTCCAAAGCTCCACAGGCTCTCTTGGCCTCACAGATATCCATAAGCTTTGTTGGCCACACAAAGTAGAAGCCTATCCTATGCACTCTTCCTTCGATTTCACATGCTCTCTATAACTCTATTCTCCACTTCTACACTTGGGCTCACTGCTCTACTTTCACTCACTCTGCTCTCTACGCTTCATTCCTAGCAACAATACTCACTTCCCCACTTTTCTAGATGGAAATTATTGGTTTTGATCCTCTGTTGCACTATGCACAATGTTGTCTTTGTTGCTTATTTCCACACTGCCTGAATGTACCTCTTTATGGTTCCTCCTATTGTTGTTATGTCTGATGTTGGAATTCTGACATTGTATTAATCAAAAGGATGGGCTCTTGAGCTCTTCACTGACTCACTATGTAATCCTCCATACTGAGAATGTAATCTCAGTCCACCTGCACACTTTAGTGTGACTCCCCATGCTTATTCATGGCTTTGTAGGGTTTGACAGTACTCAGGATTGGCCTCTTTGTTCCTTATTTAAGTCTCTAAGATGTGTACGGGAAATAGGATATAGCTTCCTTCTAACATCAATACCATCCCATCAGTTATTTTTTGTGAACATTGTCCTCGTTGCCTTGACACAACGTCTTTACATATGTCATTAACTCCATTAATTAACTCCTTTGTTTTTCATTTAATCTCTAGTTTCCAACCCATTCATCCTTTAACTCTTTGTAGTACTATATCGGAGCTCCACTCATCTTAACCTTTTATTAAAACAAAGTTACGATGCCTCACAATGTCGATTCCTCTAGCCCCTTTGTGCTTAGCCTCCATATAATTTTTTCTTTCATAGGACCAAGTGTTGTGACCAGGGGCATAACACTTAGGTGCTAAGGACTTCATCCTTGTGCCGAGAGCATTTCTCCCTGTGTATTTTTCTCTTTCTGCCCTTGGTTCCTTTAGCTTCTTGTCCAGACACCAATCCATATCGGAGCTCTTTTATCGAATCAGAAATTTTTCATAAAGCACTTACACAAGAATTATGAAATCCCGACCGCTGATGTTCCAACCTCTGAGATGGCGTCATGATATCGTCATTACTCCACATGGTGCCTCCATAGTGGTGACACATGTCACCTGGATTTTCCCCATTAGGCGCACCAAAAATGTCGAATCAAGCTACCACGTGTCCACCATAGAGCCATGTCATGCTAATGTCATTTGCCACTTCAGCTCCTCAAGACCAATCGGTTGTTTCCATGTGTCACCAAATTCATTGGTATTTCTTTTCTTTTGCAAACCTCGACACTCTCAAGGAATTGTGATTTGTAAGGACTTACAAGGTTTCGATGTTTCGATGGCCCCGACCTCCCAATATTATAATAAGTCCTCTAATCCACGGTTTCAATAAGTCTTCTACTCTGAGGTTCTAATAATAAGTCAATATTTGTAACCAAACTTCTTCCTTTGATGGACCTCAAAATTAGACACAAATTAAGCCCCATCTAACCATTCTTAGGCACATAAAGGCTATATTAAAACTCTCCTTATACACTTAATAAAAAAAATTATCTTTAATATGTTCTTAGGAATTTTTAGAGGTAATTGCATATTATGTGCCTAATATTATTTATTTTTGCAGAATATTGAGATAATATTAAGTAAATTCTGAATGAGATAATATAGAGACTTGTTCCATGTCAATAAATGAATGGAATATTATGAATTTATTGAGTATATTTTGGAACTCCATTGATTGAGAAAATGTAGGGATGTGTTCCCAACCAAAAGAGGATCTTGATATTGGCTTGCTTACAGAGGATCTATCCTCCTTGGAATTCGAAATCTATCAGGGAACCAAATACACAATTTTATGGAAGTGGAGGGAAACAGTCCCCCTCTTCAAGGAGGTTTCCCCTCAATTATTTTTGTACAAATAAAGAGGCCTAGTAAACCTAATGGAGAGTTCAAATTAGTGGAGAATAGACTTTGAGGAATAGCGGGATTATTTTTATAATATTTTTCTATGTATGAACTAATTTTACAGTGAATGAAAGCCATCTTATTTTCAGTCTGATCCATCATTAGAGGATTGAGTCCTCTTGGGTTAGGACCCAACCCAGAGGCTCTAGTCTCTCTCTTTTGTATTTTACTCATGCATTTAATTTCCTAAAAATATTTCCATTTTTCTTGGTAGAACTTGATTATGAAAAAATTTCTTGTGCAATAATGTCAATCACCTCTCTTGTGGTAAGTGTGGTTGGAGATGTTTTGTTTGCAAGACAAAAAAATATAACCACTTTCCTTTGCAGTAGTTAGACCTCATATTATTCAAAATTTTGCATCTTTGTTTTCTACAAACTAGCGATTGGTTTAGTAATTTTCTTTGAGCACGTGAAGTATAACCTGTAGTGGTTATATGCCTTGCTAGATAGGTTGTATTTGAATGAAATAGTTAGATTTCCAATCAAATTCAACTCAACCTTTTTTGTCATTTCAATTTTCTGCAATTTATGTTGTTAACATGTTTTAATTTTTTGGAAAAATAGAGTAACTTCTTGTGGTGTGTAGGTACTATTGTTGATCTGCAGGTTTGGGATTGTCATTCACACTCCTCATCCCACCACTATCTTCCTTTCTTCAACCTCAACAAACCCCTCAAATAATGTTTCATCGAAAGCACATCTCTGGGTTATTGAAGGTCACTTTGTGCATTGGTTTTTGTGCAATATGGGCCCCTGAAGGGTAATTGGCTTGGAAAAGGTCTCATACAACCTTCATTTACCCTCTACTACCTTTTCGTACCTTTAGATCGCATTTTCCACCCTTAAATTTCTCATTGATTCAATCTTGTAACAAAATAGAACAATCTTGTAGCACTCTATCTCGATCTTGTAGTACTATGAAAAAAGCCTCCAAATGCATTCTAATTTTCTCCATAATACTCTTGAAAAACCCTAAGCACTTTATAATTATCATAATACCATAAAAATGAATAAAATGGATTCATAGACCTAGTAATAACTTTTCCTCGATTAATAAAGTAGATAGACAATCATTCCCAACAATCATGTAGAAAAACAGTAGCAATATTCTGCTATTTTTTAGAATATGATAAAAAGGGTATTTTTGAATGATTCCACTTGGATTGAGTACTAAAAAATATATAATTAATAACAAAATTTACCCCATAGAATTTTCACTTGATCAGGTTATGAATTTGATAGGTTAACTAGCTCACTGATTATGGAATTTTTGGTTTTTAAAGTAGTAATTTTCTGTTATTTTTTAGCACATGTTAACAAGAGTAATTTTGAGTGATTCAAATTATATTGTAGTCTTAGGACATCCTAATAAATAAATAATTTCACCCCATCTCATTTTCATTTTATTTTCTTGGGCATTTGGCAAGTTAACTCGAGAGATAGACATTATGTAGCAATCTTGTAGCCATTTGTTTTTTAGATCTTTCTTGCCCATATCTGCTCCAAATTCATGGTAGAAGTAGATTTACAGCCTAGGAATGATTTGAGACCACTTTGGTTGAGCTGAGGCTTGGTTAAGTCGCCATTTATCTCTTAGAGTGCTTGCTTCTTTAATGTTTATTTTTGCAAATAGACTAGATTTAATTTTTATCAAAAGTAGAATAGATTTGCTCATAGTTATTTACCTTTTGCAACTTAGGATTGGCGGTTTACCTACATATTTTCTCATTTGAAGTTATTGCATTTCCTTCTTTAAATTGCATTAAATGTAATTAGACTAGGAAGAGGAAGATTCATGTTTCACATAAAGTGTTGGCCCCTCTTAAGTTTGTATGAATCCTAGGTTGATAATTAAAGTTGATAGCCTCAAGAGTTGCAACATTTCATAAAATACCGGGGCTCATCATCAGTTGGCATCATCGGTTGCAGGTGTTGTGCCAGCACTCTCTTTTTCTACAAAAATTAATTAATAGCAACAATAATAATAATTAACAACAATAATAATAATAATAATATATAAAATAAAAATAAATAAAAAAACCCACACCTGTTCATGCGCAGGTAAAAGAAGAAGATGTGGTAGAGAAGTTATAAGGAGGCATGGAGAAACCCTACTTTTTCAACTCATATCAGAAAGATATGAACTACCCCTCATCTTTCAATACAAGCTATAATGCACAACTTCAACCTTGTTATATACCTATCACCTCACCTTGGTGTCCATGATCTTATACTTCCCAATGGGGTGATCCATATTCATGGTCTCATCCTCCTCAATATGTAATTACTCATTTTCATCCATATCAACACTAACCCCCTCAGTGGGGTGATCCATATTTACCTCAACATCCTCAATATCCTCCATACCAAACTCAATGCTTTCCATCCCATCCACCTCCACCACAACCACAACGATTTTTCAAAGACCCACTTCCACTCAACTACCTAGACAACCTTTCCCAAACCCAAGTAATAAAGTAACTCATCCCACTTATAATTATACGATACAAAATCTCCAAACAAATCCTCTTGATCCAAATGATATTCATCTTGGATTAGGAAGAGTATCGCAAAGAAAAAATTATTTTTCTCCTATTGAAGAACAACATCCAAAAGAAGAAGATCCAAAGGACACTAAGAAATCATGGATCACGTTTTATGAAGAACAACCATTGGAGCCTGAGATTGAAGAATTTCTTCTATGCTTATCATTAGATCCTTTGTGCGTTCAAGGGACTAATCATAAAATAATAGAATATTTGAATGGCATGGATGAAGAAGACATACAGAATGATCTAGATGAGCAAGTGAACCAAGGGCATCACAACTATATTGAATTTTGGTTCCTAACAATCACTAAGTAGGAGCACCACTCTCTTCAACAATGTTTTAAATCATCAAAGTCAAAGCAATTTGTCTCTCCTATTCAGGTACATGTCAAATAATATATTTTTAGCCTACACATGATTTTATCTGTCATATTGATGTGCACATGGCTCCATTGGAATTATTCTTATACTTGAAACATATTTTATTTGTGTTTCAAGTAGAGTAGGATAGTAAAAAACAAATAAAAAAGGAAAAAAGAGAAAAAATAAAAGAAGAGTAAAAATAAAATCTCAGGTGAAAACTTTATTTAAGGCACCTAAGATTGGCTCACTGATTGAAAACCTCCATGAGGCAGTTTATGGGTTGAAAAAAAGAGAAGAAAAAAATAATATTGTAGGTGTAAACATCTTCTGGGATGCCTAGGCAAACCTACTGGTTGAAAACCTCACTGAGGCAACCAATAGGCCTAGAAAAAATGAGACAAAAAAAAGAAAAAGGGAGAAAAGAAAAATACAAATAGGAAATGTCCTTCTAAACATAAAAACCTGCATATTTGGCTCCAATCCCAATGCATGCATCTCCAAAAGAACTAGGAATCTTCCCCACATCATTCCCATTCATTTCCTAACTTTCCACAACCTTCACTAATCATTTTGAAGCCTTTTCCATTCATTTTCCTTGTTATCCTGAAGTGCTACATGAAAGTTCTATTTTTCTACAGATTTCCAAAACACATAGGGAAGAAATTGTTTTTACGATATGTCAAAAACCATGCATCCATTGGCCGACAAGTTTCACGAGGAGATGCATATGGATGATAGTAACATGCTCAATAAATTTTAGAAAATTCTAGTGCACACTTTTCAATAAATTGGCCACGATCACCTACATCCATTTTCCATTTTTCTTGAGATTCAAGCATCCATTAGCAAATAATTTTTATGGGGAGATGCATAGAGGTGATGGAAACATGCTCAAAAAAATTTAGGTGAATCCAATCTAAATTTTCATAGATATCGATTAAACAAGTATGCTACAGGATTATTCAAAAACTGATACAAGATTGACACGTCGTGCTATAGGATTGACACAACGTGCTATAGGAAACTCCAAAGAGATACAAAGAGCGTGATTTTGAGAAAATTCATCACTCAAACCTTAGAATTCGAGGATCATCAAAGGGAGGGTAATTATAAAATTTTCCATGCCACCTTTTGACGAAAATCCCGCAAAAAGCATTCATTATTTTAAATAGTACATCATGTAACAGTTTATGGTATAAGTTCGGGCATGAAAACAAAATTAAGTATATGTGTTGAGAATGAAGAGAGAAAGAAATGCATTTTTTTTAATTTGTGTTATGAAACCTGCCCTCTTCGAATCAATGTCACCAAATTTTTCCTTCCTTATCTCTGCCTCAATAGCTCAGTTACACAATTTTTTTAACCCTGTAGCAAAAACAAAGGATTTTTTTGTACAACTTTGGGAGAATCATGGGGATGGCCTACAACCAAAAAGAGAGTAATGAGAAGGAACCATTGCATTATTCATTCCAAAACTTCTATAGGTACAACAAGGTTCCAGTGACATTTAATGAAGGATGTCACATTCATAGGAGAAACATCAGAATTCACCTTCACACACTCCCATTCAGCTCTTTGTGCCCACTCCATCCATCCCTTAACCTCTCCAAGATTTTCCTCGCCACTATCTAACCTATGTCACCCGATTTTTTCAATATCCTATATTTCTACATGATTGTTCCATAATTGATATAGGATGTTGATCTACATAAAAATGGAACAAATTGACAAATTTTCACTCAAGAACAAAGGAGGAGTTGAATAAGATCCCTATCATCCATCCACTACACTATATGTCACTTTTTCTTTCACCTTTATTCCCATTACCATGCATAAAAATCCTTTCCCTTCATCTCTTTTCCACCATTTTTCATCATAGAAGAGCTCAGACCCTTTTCCATCACAAAAGAGCTCTGTGTCCATCATCAACAACTTTTTCATGAATTATCAACATTCTTCGAAGCAGTACTTGGAGGGAATTGTGATCCTAAGGGCTATGTGTTACTGCTGCAAGAAGACGCACAATCATGTAGCAGCCTGCATAAACCCTACAGGATCACATTTGAAGCACAAGACCAAGAAATTTTAACATCATGAAGCTTCAAGAGACTCCAACACTGGTCTTGAGTAGCTACAGGATCCCTGATCAATAACAAAAGTAGGATTTGATCCATGGTGGAAACTATATTTTCATCACATGAATCATGGAACTTCAATCAACAATGAAAAAATTCAAGCCAATGAAAAGGATGAATGAAAGTGACATTTTGTACCTCAGGGAGAAATCCAGCAACTTCATCAATGCTCCAACAGCCTCATGCAAGCATCAACTAGTCAATCATCAGCTGCATCACTCACATCATGAGAATATCAACAACACTATTTTAGCCATCTGGACTAGATATGTGAAGAAACAACAAAAAACACAAAAATACATAGAATACCTTTAAAAACAAGGCTATCAAAATTAAGACTTCCAGCAGATTATCACATGCAGCTTCAGGATCATTAAAGACGGCCTCCACGTCTACAACAACATCCTGCACACAAACAAAAAAATAAAATAAATAAATGTTTAGGGCACATGTATACAACTGTATAGCCTCACCCTTTGAACCTATTCTAGCTTGAGAAAAAATTACAAGTGTGAGAAGGAAAGGTATTTTATAGCCAAACTTAATAGCGAGAAGCATTTGTCTTATCTAGCAAGTCACTTAATTTTTCTCCATAGGACAGCCACGCATGTCGGAGATAAATGAGACACAAGTGAAAAAATACTTAAGAAAGTGGGATGTTATCATGCTATTCAAAAAGTAGTTGGGGGCCAGCTCAGTTAACTCAAATAACTCCAAGTTTATTTTGCATGCAATATCATTAAAGAAAAAAAAAAAGATATAGGTGGGGCCAGCTCACTTAATTAAAAGTTTTGCATGCAATGATGTTTGAATAATAATAATAATAATAGTAAAGTAAATATAAAAATAAAATGGTGGACCCACCACCTATTGGCATGTAAATTGGCTGCTACAGGATACTGACAGTCTGCGACAGGATGTGGATAAGTTGCTACGGGATGTTACCATACTGCTACAGGCTGCCCTATATTGCTACAGGATTGCATCCGAGAGTGATCTAAGGGTTATAAAAGCGTCTTAAATGTGGGAGAAGGAATTATAAGGTTGTATAAGAGTGTAATGGACTTTTCCAATCTCACATAAACTTATAAGGAAGAAATTAAAGAAAACACAAATGTACATGCAAAAAAAAATACAAGAATAGATGAAATAGAGTTGGTTGAGCTTCATCAAAATTTCAAATTTTTAGCAACATAGATAGAGTCTCAAGAGCCTTAAAAAGACATTGAAACACCAAGAATACTAGCTAAGAAGAAAAAGGAGGAAGTAGAAGACCCCATGGTACATAAGGAAATTGAAATATAGGCTTTTATCCAGTAGGATAAACTACATCAAGGAAGAAGATGAGTAAGTTACTTTTGACGGGGAAAATTGCCTAGCCAACAGTAAGGGGATCTCCCTGGTATAAATTCCCAACTAGACTCTAGACCATTTGTGATAGGGATCTCATCCGGGGTGTAGGTCCGGCTACCGTTGAATATGCCTTTGTCAGATGGAGGTGTATCATGAAAAGAGGAGGATGCGTGACTACTTGAACAATACGAAACAAACGGTCGATGGGCTCTCCTGCAAATGAAACATTATAAATAGCAAAGGGAGATTCGAAGCATGCAACCAAAAGGAATTATTGTTAGGAACGCATCATTATGTTCATGCTCATAAAGAGGCTTTTTCATCCATAAGAGAAATAGTTCACTATGGTAGAAACACCCTTAAATTCCTTAAGTGTGTTTCTGAAAGATTAAGACAATATCAATAACTAGGTTATTGAAGCATCCCTGTGCTAATCATCCACATATCATTGATATATCCAAAGAGATTAAACACATAAATGATACATGAACAGAAACGTGGACTAATCAGTTATAAAAGATAGCAGATATGTAAAGACATAATATTCATAATGCTAACACACATGAGTTTCCATCATATCCAGTAGTGGAGTCAAAACATTGGTTTGTATTCATTCTCAGAATCATGCATTCAATGTAACGCAATTATATCTCCTCACTGTAGAGTCCAAAAAATGCCCTTTACATTGTCCCTAGAGGGAGTACTTATAAGACCAAAAATGACCTTTGGTCTTCCCTATCCTTTCATCTTCCCGATGGTTGGCATGGTCTGCAACCGGGGGGGTTTTGTGACTTGCAACCTGCTTGTGGTTGTGACCTGTGACTAGGCCCTGTTTGCGACCTGTGACCTGCCTGCGTCTGCTACCTATAGATTTAGTTCTTTTCAAGGGATAATTTGTGCGATGCAAAGGTCTAGGACTTCTATCTGTTTTTTTTCTATGAGATAAGTCTGCTAGGCCCGATAGTCAACGACTACTGGGGTGACCTGAGGTGTGTCTTATCCCAACCTGTGAAAACAATCAAGAGCGTCTGGAATTAAAGTGTGCCTCTTCGCGGAGATCTAATTGGATAGGGAGGCCAGCTTAGTATAGATCTGGACTAGAGTGATGATGAACTTATCGATGTTCTCTTTTGAGGCTGGAAGGTCCTCGAAAACAAGCGCTTGTCTGATGGGTCCCTAAAATGTTTGGATGTCCTAGGCCACCTCTTCCCTTGTTTTTTGCATTTCCAATTTCCCCAAGGAAGGAATGTGATTTACCTCTGCCATCGAATCAATGCCACTGATCAGGTGTTCATAGGAAAACATCACCTTTTCTACATCCTTTACAAGATTTTCCCTAGATTGCAGCTTCATCTGTATATGTACCTTGTCGTTCTGCATGCAGATCCAGTCCTTCTTCGGAAAGGTATCAGGAGCCTATGGATACCTTTCGAACCATTCAAGAATATTTTCTAGTGTTGCGGAGGCTTCCTTTAGCTGCGCAGCCTTCTTCTTAGTTTCTGCCTGAGCCCCTAGTAGAGGAGAAACCGTCTGTTTTATAGTGAACATATCCACGTATACCTTATTCATGGTGGTCTATCCAAATCCCCTTGAATGGCAGTTGGTAGCCCACTGACCTAAGTGGATGTGAGTTGAAGCCTCTGATTTTCTTCTTCCAGAGCCCTCTTCTATGTTTCAACCTGAGCTGCCCTTTGATCAGACACTTGAAGTTGCCCTGCAGAAACAAGATCTCCCTACTCATCCTACTAACATTCTCCTTTGTAGCGGTTGCAAAAGTGGTTCCGGCCAATGCTATCATTATGGGATTAGTCCTAGTGTCTAGGACTATGTCCTTTTCTGTGGTCACCGCACGGGGCTCGAATGGATTCCGTGTATGGAATTTTCTCTTTTCTTGCTTGATTTTATGAGTAAACTAGTCATAGTATAGCCTTGTCAGGTCTATTAAATTATACTCATGCTCTTCTGAGATGTCGGGCTCAGAAAGCGGGAGGTGCCCACCTGTCATGGGATTTTTCAGTGGTACCTCAATATGTGGCAGATCTGTTTGTCCCCCAGTCTTCGAGGGTGGTGACTTGCTTCATTCTGCCTCTTTGGATGCATCCTCCTATAACTTTTGAGTTTCTTCTTCCTTTCTCCTCTTTTCAGCTTCTTCCTTATCATGTTCTTCCTTCAACCTGCGCTCATCATCCCTCTTATGTCGTTCTTCTTCTTCTTTCTTCTTGCGAGCCTCTTCTGCATGCTTCTTATTTCATTCCTCTCTTTATTGCTTCTTCTGTTGTTCTTCAGCCTTCCTTCACTTCTCTTATTCTTGTTTTCATGCTAAGGTATCTTGGGCCCTTTTAGCTCTTCCTCTCTCAGTTTCTTCTCAGCCTCTAGATGTGCTTTGGCCTCTTTGTCCCTTCTCTCCTGTTGATCTTTAGGAGGATTATTGCTTGTAGTATTATTTGGCCTTTTAGATTTGGAAGACGACGCTCCTCCTACGAGATCCTTCCTTTTCAAAACGTTAGCCCTTTCTTCTAGAGTTTGGTCATCCTGGCCCCCTTGATTCCCACTCAGGTCGGTTGATTCTTCAGGAATGGCTTCTCTATTTTCATTATACCAGTTTCTAGCCTGCTCCTCAACAGGGCATTCCATGTGTTGATAGTTCCAGTTAAACTTGGCCCGCTTGCAATGTGCAGGGACTATCCTTTCACAATCATAAGACCTATCGGCGAGGGTCACGAAGTGAAAACCTTTGATGTCTTCTGTCTCCACTTCAACTTCTTTGAAATATTTGACAATGTAGGGACTGATAGTAAGTGGGAGTGTAGGCCATGACTTACTTTTGCCTTTGCTGAGGGTCTTGGAGAACCCACTCATCATTTGATATCACACCTCTTGTAGTAGCAGTTTTTCAGTGACGAACTTGGGTAGTGCATGAGATGACTTGAACGACCCAAATACCCTGAAAAAAGTACTCTCTAGAATGGGGAACCATTTGGCTACCTTGGCTACTGTCTCCATAGCCCGACTGGACATGCAAGGGGGATCTTTACTGAAAATATGTCGGTAGAGTGCAGGGATGACTTTGTCTGGGATGGATTCCATATCTTTCTTGTACCTTGTAGCCCGGAACACATTCAACTCTTTTTGGATGGGCCCATCGTGCTTTTCATCCCAATTGTGTGACCATTCCTCAAAATTTCACCTCACACACACTACATCCAAGAGGTAAGAGGCCATGTATAATTTCGATGCGCATCCTTCTTCTGGTACTTGGGCCACTGATATGTTTGCTCTGAGGGCTGATATTACTATATAAGCCTAGTTGAAATGGGTGCCATAGGAAGTGATTGCATACATGAGTGGGACCCATGTTCTATTGAAAGTAGTGGCGTCCTTCCTGTCGTACAATCCGCACATCATTGCTGCTACGAGCCTGTAGACCTTCCTAAGGCCATCAGTTTTATATTCCTAATCCTTCTTCCCTTTAAAGTTTTCAGGGTCCTCCCACCAACCCTTCAATGTTTTTGGCACTAGTACTTCATGTGTAGCGACCCATTCGGCATTGAAGGATTCCTCCCTAGAGGGGAGTGCATAGTATACCTTTGCGTCCTTTCCAGTCAGATTGTAAAAATTCTTCCCTGAGTGATCGCGGATGACCCAGAACTTGGAATCGACCTTGTGGAGGATCTATTCAACTACTTCTGCACATGGGAAGATTGGTATATGGGCGCCTATGTAGTGAAGTTTGGACCTTTTGACTTGATTATATACTTGTCGGTCCTCGAGGTCTTCTGGGAATTATGGCTTAGTGAATTCCTGTTAGAATTTATACCAGGTCATTTTATCTCCTTTCCCGAAGAAACGGGAGGTGTCACCATAGATAGAGGTGGCGACGGTGGCATGTCTTCTCCTGATAGCTGTATTTCTAGAATTTTGTCTCTCCTTCGGACTGCTGAAGGCCCCATATCACTTGAGGCCAAAGAGATAGAGACACACTCGAGCTCGGCTTCAATATCTCTTAGTATGTTCAAAAAACAATCCCAAGATAAGACGGACAGCATGAAAGAAAAAATAAAGGGAACAACTAGACCTACTAATGATTTGGCTGCCTGAGCTAGGTCGCTATATCTGGGATTAGGAAGGCTTGCGACCTGGCGACTTAGCAACAAGGTCACATGGTCGGAGATTCGTACCTATGAGAATGATCCTGAATTTGCGACCTGGCGACCAGAGACCATGTCACAAGGTCTCCATGTCACAAAGTTGCGATCGTGTGGTTAGTCGATGCTTTGAGACCTCGCAACTTTGGGACTTAGCAACTAGGTCATGAGGTCACGAATTCGCAAGGTCATAGGGTCGCATTAGGGCTTTCAAAGGAAAATTAAGAAATCATGACCCGCGGGGAACAAGATGAAAGAAGGGAAAAACTCCAAGGAATAGGGGGGGAATTAGAGTTGAAGCCTCTCCAGAAGGCCAGAGATGGATGCATGTGATAGCTTGAGGAAAAGGCAAGGTTCAAAAGGGGCGAGACATAATGGATTTAGCGCAGGTGAGGTGAAACCCTAGCTGGAGTGATAGTGAGGGCTGGGGTTGAAAATGAATGGGATCAAGCGGAAATTAATAGCCCAATTTTGGGGCAGGTAAGGCAACAACAAATGAAAAAGGAAACAATAGGAGGATTAGGCAACTTACTCGGGAAAAATTTTCACTTTGATTTCCTTGTCAGACGTCTCATTTTCTCCATCGTGCAGGTAAAATGCGACCTACACGACCCTTTTAATTATAAAGGGGTCACAAAGTCACAAATTGATCGCAAGGTCGCGATCCAAATAAAAAATACACATTTGCAACTGTGCAACCTTGCGACTTGGCGACCTGGAGGTCGCAAGGTCGCGAGGTCACACAGTTGCAAATGTGTATTTTTTATCTGGATCGTGACCTAGCGACCTATTTCGCCAGGTCGCGAGGTCGCGTAGTCGCGAATATATATTTTTATATAAAGATTGTGACCTTGTGACCTGGCCTTACAAATGATGAGGGTGCAGTCTAACGATGTAGCATATCGACTCTTTACCCACACCTTAGAAAATAAAGTTGCTACTTGGTATCGTTCATTATCTATCGCTTCCATTTCCTCCTGGGAGCAATTCCGCCGCACCTTCCTCTAGAAGTTTTCAAAAGACAAGACTCCTTGTATGCTCCTCATAGAGTTGAGTAATTTGAAGTTCCGGAAGAAGGAAAAGGTTAAATACTTTAACCAATGCTTTGCCACCATATTGAACAAATTTCCCCCGAACATGGCCCTAGACGATTCCATCACCATCGATTATTACACAAGGGCCCTACCTCGGGACATTATCTTATTCGTGAAACATGAGGCTAGAGCCACCTTGGCAGAAAATTACACCACTACCCTCACCGTCGAGAAAGATATCCTTTCCATAGGAACCATTAACCATGACAGCCGAGATGACCAAAAACTGGTTGGGAAAAGAACGTAACCCTCAGCCCATAAATGTGGAGACAAGGATAAATACCCTCTTGAATTCGAGAGCATCGCGAAATCCATAAAGCTATTGACAAATGAGGTCTCTAATTTGAAGAGGAATAATAATGACTCTATCCAGGGTAGGAAAAATCAGAAGCCTTTATTTAGGAAAAAAAACTCATGCCTAATCGCCCTTCGTCGAACCCCAATACAAATTTCAACATAGAAGGGATTGGAAAAGATAATTTTTTCTCTTTCCATAAAGCTTCCCACTTGGAAAGGACCTGCCCTCAATGGATTAATAGTATAACTGTTGTTTTAAATCAACTCCTAGAAGATCATACAGTAGGAGAGTTAGAAGAGGAGGCCAACTCAGATGGCGAAGAAGTCTCTCCCCCGGATGAAGATCTGGGATCAAAAATTCACGCCTTTGAAATAATTCACGGAGAAGGGCCTCCTCCCGTGACAGAGATAAACCTAGCCGATGATCCCCAATCCAAACCCCCCCCCCCCCCTCGAAATTATAGCCTAAGGAGCAAAGGCTCAATTGCCAATCACTCTTTCGAGGAGAAGAGGAAGGATTTCTAGAGGAAAATTCTACCACCAAATAGGGAAAACCAGACAGCAACCCCGACCACTGAAAAATCTAGCCCCATCGCTTCCTAAGGCACCCCCAAGGCTAGATTTCCATCAAGTTCACCAAGCACCTCTATGGAAACGCTCTCACACCCAAAGTCTGGGTATAACATCATCGAAGACATGAAGAAGATGTGAGCCAACATATCCCTCTACGAGCTCGCCCGGATAGCCAACCAAAGTGCCCTGATTCTCAAAGCTTTCACTATCCCATCCCCGATGAACAAGCCCATCTCGATGGCTAAAGTTGTAAGCTCCATACCTTTCAAGCCTCGGTGAACCTTGAGTCCATTGTAAATGTTGTCAATGCAAACTCATGAGGATCCACGCCCCCATTCCTTTTGTCTTTCGAGATATTCAATTTCAATGTCCACAATTGCCTTGTCGATTCTAGTGCATCCACCAATGTCATGCCCCTGTCCGTATGTAAAAAATTGAACATCCGTCCTGAGAAGACCAACGCCAGGATCATTGAGCTTGACAAATCCCAGGTCCCCACCATGGGTGAGTTAAATAACATCCTGATCTGTCTCTCCTCAGACTCTAGGGTGCATTAGTGCATTGACATAGTGGTCGTGGATATCTCGGAGTCCTACAGTCTACTATTAAGTCAGGATTGGTCAAGCAAACTACAAGGATACCTCACCACCGACTGGTCCCACTTGTGGCTACCATAAAAGGGTAGGAATAATCATATCCAATTCAAGAGCGAACCTTACATGAAAGATATGGTGACTAACCTCGAAGCAACCAACGAACCCATTAGCTTTGTGTAATAAGAGCTTCTTTCGGTTGCTATCAACCCTATCAGTCTCCAGTCACCCCGAATACCCAGTTAGAGCTTCTCCCATCTATTTCTTTCCACCCTACCACACCAGGGGGTCCACTGGATGTCTCTGGCCTGAGTACCCCATCTGTGCACACATTTGATCTTCAAAAATATGAAGACAAGATTTGGACCCTATACTATGGTCGTTCCAAGACCCACGACAGGGTCGGTGCTAGCTGTATCTTGATAGATCCCCAAAATAAAAATTTCCTAATCTCTTTCCAGTTGGAATTACAATGCATCAATAATACAGCCGAATACGAAGCACTGATCCTGGGTCTCAAGAAATAAATCGACCTCAAAGTCAGTTGCTTAAAGGTAATTGACGACTCCGAAATCATTACCCGTCAGGTACACAACATTATTCACCACAGGTCTCCCCATTTGAAAGGATATCAGCAAGAGGAATAGAGTTTTATTTCTGAATTTGATTCTTTCAGTATTAATTCAGTAGTTAGAATGCATAATGCGGAAGTCGATACGTTATAAAACATTGTCGTTAGGTTTACCCCATTGAAAGATGGGTTTTCTATTGAAATTGTTTATAAACCTGCAGTGTCAGATAATCTAACTAATTTTTGTGTTTTTAATGATGATTAGCAGGTATTGGATTTCATGTTGAATGCAGACATGTTCAAGGACATTGCAATTGAGGAAGAATATCATGACCT
Organism: Pinus albicaulis; assembly: GCA_034641835.2. Taxonomy (NCBI): domain Eukaryota; kingdom Viridiplantae; phylum Streptophyta; class Pinopsida; order Pinales; family Pinaceae; genus Pinus; species Pinus albicaulis. The sequence continues at coordinate 200,695,857 of CM076582.1, forward strand.
AGCCTTACAAAAGGAAAATGAGGAACACAAAGGGAATCCCATACCCAAAGGGGTCGTGTCCCTCGAGAAGTTATTTGACCTACAAAACTAGTTTTGGGGGCATCCCAACAAAAAGGTGCAAAGTTCCACCCTATTGCACCAGCAAATGAACGTCGGGACGGAGGTGGACCCGAAGTTCGTTAATCTTGGTACAAAAATCACCCCCCAGGTGTGGCAATCCTTTATTGAACTATTCAAGAAATACCGAGATGTTTTCACCTGGATGTATGATGAGCTACAGACTTATGACATGCGAATTATCTAGCATGTTATACCAATGAAGGAAGGAGTTAAGCCTTTCCAACATAAGCTAAGGAAGATGCATCCAAATTTTGAATCGATGATCAAAAGGAAATTAAGAAACTCCTAGACGCCTGCATCATCTTCAAATTTTGACATTCAATGTGGGTGTCAAATTTCGTCCCAGTTTGAAATAAGTTTAGCAAAATTCGCTTATGTGTGGACTTCCGAAATTTGAACCGATTTCCAGACAAGGATAACTACCCAGTGCCTCCCATGGATTAGATTCTTCAAACAGTATTTGGGTTAGAAATGTTCTCATTGTTGGATGGTTTCTCAGGGTACAACCAAGTATTGGTGGTTGAACCCGATCATCTGAAAACAACATTCAGGACCAAATGGGGTATGTTCGCATTCAAACGCATGCCCTTTGGCCTAATTAATGTTGGGGCAACCTTCCAAAGGGCCATGGACATCATCTTCCAGGGGCTAATGGGACAAATTTTGTTGGTCTACCTTGAAGATGTCACCGTTTTCTCCAAGCGAAAATGGGACCACTTGCACCACCTCAAACAAATCTTTGAAAAGTGTCGAAAATACATAATCTCACTTAACCCCAAGAAGAGAACCTTCGCAATCTCTAAAAAGAATTTTTTGGGCCACATCATAACCCGGGATGGCATAGTAGTAGACCCAAAACACGTAAAATCCATCGCCCAAATTCCTCCCCCGAGCAGCAAAAAATCCATGCAGTCGTTTCTCGGAAAAATCAACTTTGTCCAAAAGTTCATATCAGACTTCGCACAAATTGTGAAACATCTACAAGGCATGATCAAGAAGAACCCGAATTTTAAACGGAATCCTCCTGAGAAAGAATCGTTTGACAATATTAAGAAGGCCATCGCAGAAGCTCCTGTCGTTCATAGCTCGTATTTCAGCAAAGGCTTTATCTTGTATATCTTTGCCTCATATTCGTCTCTTGCAGTCGTCCTCACTCAGAAAGATGGCAGAAATGACGAACAACCCATATCGTTCATGAGCGCAGGGTTGAAAGGTGTCGATTTGAACTATCCAAACATTGATAAGAAAGCCTATGCGGTATATAAGGTGGTCAAAAATTTCATGCCATACATTTTGAAGAACCACGGCACAGTGCTCGTACCTCACCCAGCAGTACGCTCACTATTCGTGCAGCAGGATTTGGGTGAGAGATGAGGCAACTGGATGGCATGTCTTCAAGAGTATGACTTGGAATTCAAGCCGACACACACTGTCCAAGGGCAAGGGCTATGTCGGATGGCTCCTAAAGCCGCAAACCCGTGGGGAAATGATGAGGAATGTTGGGATCACGAAATAGAGATGTACCAAGCCGACATCACACCTCAGCAAAAAACCCCGTCATGGTACGTTGATCTCCTACAGTATCTTGGCCATGGTGTCATGGACCCCACCTTAACAGCCCAGCAGAAATGAGCGATAAGGGTAAAGGTTGCATCCTACCAACTGGTACAGGGTAAGTTGTTCCATAAGCATCACAGCAGTGTCTTGCTACACTGCCTAGAGCATAGTGAGGCCCAACAGGTCCTAAAGGAACTACATGATGACCCATTCGGTGGACACTACGCAGGAGATGCCACAGCTGGTTTTCATTGGCCCACTCTATTTAAGGATGTGCACGCCTATGTTCAAAAGTGCCTTTCATGTCAGAAATTTTTCAACAAAGAATCCCGACCTTCCGCCCCGTTACAGTCCGTCGGGGTTGAAGAACCATTCCAGTAGTGGAGACTCAACATGATCGAGGAAATTTTTCCACACTCCTCCAAGCAGCACCAATATATCCTCACGGCCATGGACTATTTCACAAGGTGGGTTGAAGCAATACCATTACACCAAGGAAAATATTAGGAGGTAATAGCTTTCATCATTCAGTACATCATGACCAGCTTTGGCGTTCCAACCTCCCTTGTTTTTTATAATGCTACTTTTTTTCATTGTTTAAATTATATGAATTCGCTTTAGAAAATGGTATAGTGCTCAAACATTCTTCCAACTACTACCCCCAAGGGAATGGGTTAGCCGATTCAACAACAAAAACCTTATTCGAATCATCAAAAATACCCTGCTATCCCAACACCGGAACTGGCACAATGCCCTCAATAATGCCCTTTGGGCTGATCGAATCACACCCAAACCTTCCCTGGGAACCTCCCATTTTTCCTGGTCTATGGGAAAGAAGCAATTCTTCCCCCTAACCTTTCTCTCTCAGCCCTTCAGTTGTCACAAGAAACACATGGTACCCCATGCCCTTCCTTGCAAGCCCACATAGACACTTTGTTGAAATTGGAGGAAGAAAGGCTGAAAGCCCAGGAAAAATTTGCCATCCACCAAAGTTGGATAAAAATATGGTTCAATAAGATGTCCATTGGAGATAAGGTCTTATAGGTTGGAAGCCTCATCCTCAAATGGGACAAGGCTCATGAATACAAGGGAAAACAAACCAAATTTCAAGCCCTGTGGACAAGTCTGTTCCAAATCAAAGAGAAGGTCGGTTCATACACATATAAACTCCAAACCTTAGAAGGGAGGATCGAGGTCCTCCCAGTAAATGGGCACGACCTCAAGCACTACTTCACTTGACGGCCATGGGGTTGTCACCATGCACTGTACCATAGTTTCGTTTCCTTTTCTTTCCCGCTCTTGTTTTTCATTCATTTTTTGTTGTTTCATTAAACAGCTTGCCTTAAGAAAGCTCTCAAAAATTCATTCCCCAAGTGCCTCAAGTCGAAAGATCAACGTAGCAGTTACTCAATTGGAAAGTTGTACTGGAATATCTGCCTATCAAGAATCGGCCCTAAAACGCAAATGGCCCAATTTTGTCTGTGAAATACACCCCGTGGGGAAACACGACCAAGTCCTAGGACCCAAGTGCAAGTAGCTCACCCGGTGCGCTAACTCGGAAACTGTTGTTAAATAAAATAAGTTTTGGTGAAATGGGTCACTAGATGGAAGGGGAAAAGAGCCAACCTCAGATGGAAAAAGGATATTTGGGAAAACCCAAAGGTCCCCAAATACAGACCAGGAGCAACCTCTCGTGCAAGTAAAATAATTCGGGATCCCTCATCCGCCCAAGCAGTACTTGCTACATACAAATAAGTGCATTCATCACATTCAAATAAGTGCTTTGAGCACATTCAAATAAGTGTTATTAGCACATGAAATAAAGGGTAAATGATTGAGAAAGGCTTCTTATGCCGAGAAGTGATGCGAAGACTCCACCTAGGTACTGACAAGGCTCACTGGCAGCAGAGCAATGTCTGTGACTCCTAGGCAGTGACTCCATCGAGGCCATCAGGCTCGCTGGAAGTGGAGCAACGTCTATGACTCCTAGGCAGTGACTCCTTCAGGGCCATCAGGATCGCTGGCAGCAGAGCAACACAAGGGGACCAAACAATTATATTGACTCCTTTGAAGCCCATGAGGTTAATCCGACCCCTCCTGTCTGGTCTCCATAAGTGAAATCACGGCAAACAAGCATTCCGCGAAGTACAAATGAGTGAAGCAAACTTGCGAGGGCCATAGATGAGAATAGTGGGATCCACAGAAGTGAAAGGAACAGCCTACTAGTTCCCCCGCCCCCTCAAGGATTTAAGCACAGGCAAAGATTTTGGATTCCACCTATGAATCACCATTTTTTGTAGCCGCTACAACAGTTACTCAGAGGAGAAATAGCTTCAGTATGGGGGTATGATGGGCCTTCAAATTAGACACAAATTAAGGCCTGTCTCACCTTTATTAGGTACATAAATTATATATTAAATCTCTACTTCTGCACTAATTTTTTTTTTAGCTTTAATATGTTCTTAGGAATTTTTTGAGATACTTGCGTATTATGTTCTTAATATTACTTATTTTTGTAGAATATTGAGAGACTATTGAGTAAATATTGAATGAGAGAATCTTGGGATTTGTTCCCTACCAATAATTGAATGGAATATTATGAATTTATTGAGCGGATTTTGCGACGCCATTGATTGAGAAAATGTAGGGATGTGTTCCCCACTAAAAGAGTATCTTGAGTTTGGCTAGCTTACAGAGGACCTATCCTCCTTGGAATTCGAAATCAATCATGGAACCAGATACATAATTTTATGGAATTGGAGGGAAATAGTCCCCTTCTTCAAGAAGGCTACCCCTCAAGTCTTTTTGTATAAATAAAGGGGCCTAGTATCCTAATCAAGAGTTTGAATTAGTGGAGAATAGATTTTTAGTAGCAGGATTATTTGCCTAGTATTTTGTTATGTATGAATTATTTTGACATTGAATGAAAGTAGTCTTATTTTCATTCTTATCCATCTTTAAAAGGATGAGTCATCTTGGTTTAGGGCCCAACCGAGAGGCTCTAGTCACTCGCTTTTGTGTATTTTACTCATGCATTTCCTTTCCTAGCAATATTTCCCTTTTTCTTAGTAGAAATTTTTTATGAAAAATTTGTGTTTGCAATTTTGTTAATCACCTCTCTTGGGGCAAGTGTGGTTGGAGATGTTGTGTTTTCAAGACAAAAAGTTATTTCCACTTTCCATTGCAGTAGTTAGACCTCATATTAGTTATTTTTCTGCATCTCTGTTTTTTGCAAACTAGTGATTGGTTTAGTAGTTTTATTTGAGCACATGAAGTATAACCGCTAGTGGTTGTATGACTTGCCTGATAGGTTTTCTTTGAATGAAATATTTATATTTCCAATAAAATTCAACTCGTTATTTTTTTTTCATTTCAATTTTCTGTAATTTACATTGTTAGCATGCTTTAATTGTTTGGAAAAATATATTAAAAGTTATTGTGGTGTGCAAGTACTATTGTTGATCTCTAGGGTTAGCATTATCATTCATACTCTTCATCCCACCACTGTATTCCTTTCCTCAACCTCAAAAATCCCCTCAAATAATTGTTACTTGAAAGCACATCTTTGGGTTATTCAAGGCCACTGTGTGCATTGGTTTTTGTGCAATATGGGCCTCAGTAGGATAATAGGGTTGGAAAATTTCTCATACAACATTAATTTATCCTCCACTACCTTTCCATACATTTAGATCACCTTTGCGACCCTCATAATGCTCACAGATTCAATCATGTAGCAAAATGGGACAATCATGTAGCACTTTGTCCCAATCTTGTAGTACTATGAAAAAAGCCTCCAAATGCATTCTGACTTGCTCCACAACACTCTTGAACATCGCTAGGCACTTTAAAATTATCATAAGACCATAAAAAGGAATAAAATGGATTCATAAAACTAGTAAAACTTTGCCTTGGTTAATAAAGTAGATAAACGGTCATTCCGAGCAATCCTGTAGCAAAACAATAGTAATTTTATGTTATTTTTTAGCACATGATAACAAGGGTATTTTTTAATGTTTCCACTTGGATTTAGTCCTAAAAAAATGTTACTTAATAACAAAATCTACCCCATAGCATTTTCACTTGATCAGATTAGGCATTTGATAGGTTAACTAGCTCATTGATTATGGAATTTCTGGTTTTTAGAGTAGTAATTTTCTGTTATTTTTTAGCACATGTTAGCAAGGGTATTTTTCAATGATTCCACTTGTATTGGAGCCCTATGACATCCTAATAAATAATAAAAAATTACCCCATCTCATTTCCATTTTATTTTCTTGGTAATTTGGCAAGTTAACTCGAGATATAGACATCATATAGCAATATTGTAGCAATTTGTTTTCAAGATCTTCCCTGCCCATATTTGATCCAAATGCAGGGTAGAAGTATATTTATAGCCTATGAATTCTCTGAGACTAATTTGGTTAATTTGAGGGTTGGTTAGGTCACCATTTGGCTCTTACATTTCTTGCTTCTTGAATGTTTATTTTTGCAATTAGCCTAGATTTACTTTCCAGCAAAAGTAGAATAGATTTTCTCATCGTTATTTACATTTTGTAACTTAGGATTGACTGCTTACCTAGATATTTTCTCATTTGAATTTGTTTCATTTCCTTCTTTAAATTGCATCAAAGAGAGTTATATTAGGAAGAGGAAGGTGCCTATTGCACATACATTGTCGACCCCTCTTAAGTTTGTACAAACCCTGGGTTGATAATTTAAGTTGATAGCCTTAGGAGTTGCAACATTCTTGTTGAAAAACTGGAGCTCATCACTTGCATGAGTGGATGCCATGTATTCATCCTTGTAGTTAAAATTTTCACTATATACTTCTCTTACTCATCCAATTGACTGCTCCAAATAAGTTAAACACATACCCACTTGTAGATCTTCTCTGATCCAGATCTCCAGGAAAATCTGCATCAACAAAGCCACATATTTCCAACGCTTTGTCCAATAAATGTATTCCTTGGTAGCACAAACCATAATCCCTAGTGCCACGCAAATACCTGAAAACCCACTTCACTATTGTCCAATTATCCTTCCCTGGTTTTAACATAAACCCACTCAATACTCCCACTGCATGTGCATTTTCTGGTCTGGTATAGACCATTGCATACATCAGGCTATCAAATACACTCGCTCATGGAATATAGGACGTGTCCTCTTCCTCTTCATATGTCTTTGGACATTATTCAAGAGATAATTTTGCACCTACAGGAATAGGAACCTTCACGGTTTACTATCCTACATATTAAACCTCTGCAATTTTCTTTCAACATACTTCCTCTCGTTTAACCAAAGCTTCCACTTTCCCCAATCTCATGTAATTTCCATGCCTAAAATATAGTTTGCAGCACCAAGATCCTTCATGTGAGGAAAATTGGGTCTTCAAATCTTGGATAATTTCTTTGTCATTTCCAATTAGCAACATATCATCCACATACAAAACCAAATAAATAACACGGTCACCGAGTAATTTAAAATACACACAGTGATTCGCTTTGATCCTTGTGAATCCAAGTCCCCTTATATATGTATCAATTTTTTTGTATCACATCCTTGGTGACCGCTTTAACCCATACAAAGAATTTTTCAACCTATATACCAGTTCTTTCTTACCTTTCACTGCAAATCCTTCTATTTACTTCATGTATATCTCTTCTTCCAGATACCTGTGAAGAAATAAGGTCTTCACATCCATATGTTCTACCTCAAAATCAAAAGCAACAAAAATTGATAAAATTAATCTAATAGAAGCTAACTTGGCAGCGTGAAAAAAAAAAAATATCACCAAAATCAATTCCCAACACCTGGGAATAACCTTTTTCTACTAACACAACTTCATATTTCTCCACTTTTCCTTATGCATTCATCTTCTTCTTAAACACCCATTTGCTACCAATGGTTTTCCTTGTAGCGGACAACTTCACTAGATCCCAAGCATCATTTGTGTCTAAAGAGGTCATTTCTTCAACCATGGCCTTCTTCCATAGTTTTCCATCCTTTAAATCCATTGCCTCCATGACAATTCTAGGATCATCATCAGTAATAGATAAAGAAAACTTTGAACAGAAATAAGATGGATTATACCTCTCTGGTGGCCATCTCTCAAACTAGTCTCTTAAAAACTAGAGTGTGTGTTTCTTCCTCTTCTGATTCATGTTCTTCTGTAGAGTCTGATTCCTCCCCCTTTAGTTCAAACTCTATCTTCTCTGATTCATTTTCATTTGGTATGACTTCATGTTTAATAACATATTTCACTTCTTTGAACACCGCATCTCGATTGTACACGACCCTCCTTATTTCTAGGTTCCAAGCTTGTAATATTTTAAACCATCCTTATACCCAATAAAGATTCACCTTTCATATTTAATATCCAATTTGGTATTTTTCACCGTTGGAACATGTGCATATGTGTCACATCCAAATACCCTGAGATGTGAAAGGGAGGGTTTCTTACCATTCCAGACCTCATGTGGATTATTATCCTCCAACGCTAATGGAGGTGATCTGTTAAATAGGTAACATTCAAAATCCATTGCCTTTGTGCTAAATTCTTGCCCTAATCTAGTGCCACTAAGCATGTTTCTTTCCTTTTCCATCAACATCCAACTCATTCTTTCTACAACTCCATTTTTTTGAGGTGTGTATGGATTATTCTTCTATTCTTCTATACCACACTTCTTACGGAACTCTTCAAATGCCTTCTTGCGGAACTCTCCACTATTATATGTCCTCAACACCTTAATCTTCTTCTATATCTGATTTTCCACGAGAGCCTTAAATTATTTAAACCTTTCAAACACTTCAAATTTATTCCTAAGGAAATATATCCATTTATTCCTTGATAATTCATCTATAAATGAGACATAGTACACAGATTTACCCAGAGATGGAACTGACACAAGTCCAAACACATAATCGTGCACAAGCTCTAATATCCCTTTTTCCCTCTTAGCACTAGAAGAGAAACTCACCCAATTTTTCCTCCCATATACACAATGTTCACAAAAATTGAAATCCAAAGAAGAAATACCTTCTACCATACCATTGTCATGTAGTATCCAAAGGAATTTCTCTCTAATGTATCCTAGTCTTTGATTCCACAACATAGTCTTTTCACCAGAGACTACAAGATTTTCTTCTCCACTTTCAAGAACCACATAACTATTGCACTCGTCAATAACAATACCTTCCAATAACTTGTATATAGTTCCAATATAAACTCGGATCATTAATTCTAGTGCTCCTTGAACCATCTTGCAGGTATCTTTCTTGAACATTGTTTTTACACCTCCATCATCCATCTTGCTTATATATATATATATATATATATATATATATATATATATATATATATTTGTCCAATGCAGGAATGTGTAGAACACTAAGAAGTGTTCTAATCCTTCCACCTTGCAACCTCAGTTTGACTTTCATGCATCCTATAATCATGGTCGTCTTATCATCACCACCATCATATTTCTCGTACTCATAGAACCACTCCGTATGGGGAGTCATGTGAAAGGATGCATCTGATTCAATCAACCATGCCTCATGATCTACATGTGTAATTGAAGAAGAAGAAGCCAAGTACACATCCCCACCTTCATTTGAGGTGGTTTTCACCTTTGCATAAGGAACATAATCAAATCCCTTTCCTTTCTTACGAGTTTTAGATCTACAATCCATTTTTTAGTGCCCTTATTTTCCGCATTTCCAGCATAACTTTACAGATATTACTAGATATTTAGATCTCCTTTTAGATTTAAATTTCCTTGTTGAGGACTTATTTCTATTTTTATTCTGGGATTGTCTTCTTACAAATAGGGCATCTCCATTCTGACTCTTCATATTTTTTTCTCAACTCCTCGACAACAAGGATGAGACTATTTCATCAAACTTCAAGGTAGTTGTATTGCTAGCTATAGCAAAAACCAGACAATCCCACAAGTATGGTAGAGAACACAACATAATAATTATTTTATCTTCATCTAAAATTTTAGTATAAATAGATACAAACTAACTTAACACAATATTGAAATATTTTAGATGATCTATCACCAAGTCTTCATCCTTCATCCTCAGGATATACTTCTTTTTCCACAAGAACATTTTTTTCACTAGGGACTTAAATTAATACAAAGTCCCTAACTTGTCCCACAAATAATTTTTTGAAGCTTCCCATGATAAATTTAACAATACTAAATCTTAGAGACACAATTGTATTGTGCTCTTTGCCTTCCAATCTAACTTCACCCAATATTATGTCGACATTCTTGTTGGTGCCATACCTAGATCTACAACAATCCATTGATATTTTTCCAGCAACAGATCCTCCATCTTGAGATTCCACAACTCAAAAAAAAATTCATTGAATTTCTCAATCTCTATATTTCCATTGTTCGCCATCTCCTTTCACCACAAGAATCGATCTCGCAGATCTCCCACTGTAACAGGGTCTATCATAGGCTTGAGAAAAACCCCTCAGTTGCAAAGGCGTCCCCTTGAAGTTGAGACAACTCTCATACCAAGTGTAGGTTTTAACCTCGTATAGAAATTTCCTACAAACGAATTTTTAAAAATTAGAAAAAATATACAATTGAGAGGACATAAAAATTTACATAGATATTTTTCTCCAGTAACCTAAAATTGGGAAAACCAGATTGTTTTTTCATTGTCTTCATTTTAATGTTACAATACATTATATACATGTTGATGCAATAATAAACCCCAATTCATTAACCTTGGATTACAACATAATTGTAGTTCCCTTGACTAGATATACAAAATAACATGGGAAAAACCATCATGCCCAAAATTATGCGCAAAACCATGGGTAGGTCTTCCCACCATCCTTGGGTCCACCTCTCATCCTTGGTTCCACCCAACCATTATTGGGTCCATGCAGGTGGGCTACCATCCCCAAACCCCATGCAGGTGGGCTACCATCCCCAAACCCCATGCAGGTGGGCTACCATCCCCCTGTGACCCCCCCCCCCAACCCTTGTTGCGCTCAGCGCAACGTAACAACACATAACACTACTCATGGAAAGAATATAACACATACCCAAAAAATCATATGTTTCCAACTAATATCTTCCAAGTGTCACCCTATAATGTCCAGTTGGTTTCTAAGTTTCATAAGGAGATATGAAAAAATATCTTAGGACAAATGACATGAGAAATATTAATAATGCATGTAGATTTTGGTTACTACCTCATTGCCCAATCATTGTGCTAAGTCATTTCCTAGCCATCTCTGTCCAACTAATATCTTCCAAGTTTCATCTCGTAATATGTCCAGTTAACTTCCAAGTATCATAAGGAGATATGAAAAAATAACTTAGGACAAAAATGACACAAGAAATATTAATAATGCATAATTGACTAAGTAAAATTAAATAAGGGTAAAATTGACTAAGTAATCTAATAAGTGTGTAGAGAATAAATAAGTAACAAATCATGGAGTGTGAGAGGTGTGTGAAGGTTAGGGTTGTATAGAGGTAATGGTGTACGTAGGTTGTGCATAGGATGTGGTGTACAATAATGGAAGCACATCCCTGAAAGTAGTTAAGTATAGAATATAGTAAATGGAATTATAAATGACTAAGGAAGAAAAAGTAAGATAATTCTGCATGGAAATAACAGTTAATTAGGAAAATGAAAAATATATAAATAATGTGAATAATGGAGAAATGTGGGGAACATAATGATAACTTTGGCATATGACCTTTTTTTTTTTATTCTGCAAAATGTTGGATGAAGCTAATACATAGGGTTATCAAATGAGAAGATGAACATGAGAAATTTCATTCAATTTGATGTATTTGCTTTTCTTTTATATGTTTGAAAAGATAAACCAATCCTTGTTGGCCTTACACGAACAAGATCAATACTAACTAAAATATTTTTGTTTTATAATCACTCTATTTTATGTGTGGCATGAAAACACACCAACAATAAAACCACACTCATTCTTTGTAGTTTTTTATGTGTTTTCCCTCACAAATTGAATGTATTCTCTCCATACCAATCACATTATCTTGTATCTCCTTCACTTTGTTTGCATCAAGGTCATCTATGAGTTATCCTAGCTAGGATTTAGAGTGTTTTTTTAGTTGTGGTAGGTTGCATAAATGATTGTTATTAGTAATTCTCTCAATTCCAAAAAATATATATATATAATAGAGGCTATATTGATTCAAAGGTTGAGCTCAATTTGTGATCAAAAGGTGAATCCAACAAGTAGAATGATCCTCCAAAGCTTACACTAGGAGCTTACAATTTCGAGTGGATTGAAAAAATTAAAGCTACTATAAAATTGAATTTCATAAATGTTGTATCATACATGGACATTTTGACATTGGCTTCTTGTGGCTCTATTTCCAATATTTGTATGGCATATTCTCTACAAATAAGTATTTAACGAATAATTCTTCATGTTATTTTCTACCCCACTTTTTAAAGCGATTATGTGGTTCTCAACAAGCACAACAAAACATACTTGGGTCCAATAGTGGTCCACCCACCTCTTCATACAAATTGTTTGTGCAAGAATTTCATTTCCAAACAAAGGGAAATTGAATATGATGAAAATGATAGATTTAGGCTATGTGAGTTGATGGTGCTTGTTAAACATCCATAACCTAACCAGCACAGCAACAGTTACTCCCAAGGAATGACCAGCTTAGAAAATTTTAGTCGTGATTGAGTTTTGTGCCTGAAGATGTGCATAATTTTTTTGTCAAATTAGATCAATATAAATCATGTATGATCGAAATTATGAAAAAATCAGGCTCATGTTGTTTTTGTGATGCCAAATTACAATAGATAAATAAATTTTTATATAAAATGCATGAAAAATGGGGTTTAGAATGAGCTTGGAAGTTGAAATCTCAATAAATTTAGAGATCGTCAATAATTATAAGGTGGTAAACATTAGTTTCTTTTTTGGCGGTAGTCCATCCATCTCTTAGAAGGTAGTTTGAAGAAACCCTTATATATTTGGATCATGCAATACCTAACACAATTATCTTTGATTATTGATAAATTGGCTAGAAAATCATGAAATTCTTACAATTTGGCTCTCCAAATGAACCTAGATAATAATTCAAGATTTTGATCCAGAACGTTCCCTAATGGAATAAAAATAAAAGAATTTGAAACTTAGTTAAACCAAGAACAAGTAGAAGAGCTCGTCATAATGAATCAAACGACACAAAAGATGCCTTAATTTGAGTTCCTATGCAGAAGTTATGCTTAGTCGAAGTTATGGTCAAACATAGAAAAAGGACAGGATTTAGTTGGTTCCAGATAAATCTGGGGCATCACCAAATTTGGAATTCCGGTCATTTTTTCGATCAAATTTGGGAGAGGTTTGAAAAATTTAGCAGTGGTTTTAATTTTGGTTAAATTTAGCAGGACCGCAAAATCTGGCAGCATATGTTGGCCCAATAGTAAGGGGCCACACGGCCCAACCAGATGGCACCATGTAGCACATGTTCGACAGCCATTTGGGCCATAGCTAACAACGAATCGACATATTTTACAATGGCAAATGATTATAACATGTGGTAAGTAAACTGGTGACATCGATAACTTGGCAACGGTTATATCAACAGTTAATGTTAATGGTGTTGGTGTTAAAACAACAATGTAATATATGTTATGATGGCGGAAATTTATTGAGCGGTTTACATAAATACATACATACAAACATATATATATATATATTACCAAAAAAAAAAATTTGTATAATATTCCCACAATATTCCCACAAAATCTCTTGTGCAATCTAAAATATTCTCTGAAGGGCCAGAGTTGAAGGTAGCAGAATATAGTCAAGTTTATTCTCAAATTACTCAGAATTTTTCCACAATTTCAATGGTGTAGTCTATTTTTCGATCTAAGTAGCCCATTTTTAGGTTACTCCTAGGATTGGAGGTATAATGATGTATTTTTCCACGTACTCATTTTCATTTTTTTTTAGATGAATAAAGAGGCATCCCAACTATTGAAGCAGGGCCCAAAGACATAGTCCACATTGGACGAACTTTGTTAACAAATATTGGTTGCATTGTCTTTATGGTCTCCTTTATGTTGCTTCTTATTTAAGTGTTTGCATATATAGTTTTTACATGCTCTTTCATGAAATTCAGAAAACATCAATGAAGAAAAGATCCTGGATCATGTTGGTATTAGAGTGGTGTTCTTGTTGATGTGAATTACAAGTGTGAATGATAACTAGGGCCAAACTCAAAGAGGGGGAACGAAAAATCGAGTCTTTTGACCTAGATATTAGATGTGAAACACAAAGAATTAAAATGGAAGATGACCATGTTCCCACTGAGAATGACAAAGATTTCCACAAACCTTTCTACAACATGGAAAATAAGGTAGATAAATTGTTTTTTGATTATGAAAATAAATTGTTAAAGAAGGAAAAGAAGATGAAAAATAAAGCAAAGGAAAGTGCTTCGGTAAATCATGGAAATGGGAGAACCTCCTAAACCTCCATCTCCATATTCTAGTGAGTGTTCCACTGCTTTATCTTCTTCTCATCATTCTAATAATCAACACATAAATGCTTCTAAAAAGTTTTTTTTTAAGTTGTATGTATAATTTGATTTGCCCATATTTAATGGAGAACCTAATGCAAAAAAAGATAAATAATTCGATGAGACATACTAAAGTATATTTTTTAATACAACATATCAAAGAGGATGAGGCAAAGATCGAGTTAGCATCTCTTCAACTATGATGTGTCGCTCTTGTATGGTGGGAGATCAAACTTCATAAAGGTAGCAAGCATATGGGTAAACTCCTTTCTTCTTGGTCTAGATTTGTTTATGCATTAAGAGGGGAATTTTATCCATTTAGATACCAGAAAAAAACCATGATGGAATGGAAATATCTGAGACAAGGTAAGGGTAAGAATGTTCAAAGTTTCACAGAGAAATTTAGGAATAAAGTATTAGCATTGGGTATTCCTTTGGATTCACCTGATACTTTGATGAAATATATTGGTGTTTTACATAGTTATATTTAGCATTCGTTGTTGTTGTTTGATCCCACTACTCTTAATGAAGCTAATGTGAAATTTATTCACCTTGCAAGTAGGCGAAAGCATGATTAAGAATACCATGCAAAAAATATAGTGACAACAGAGAAAAATAAAAAGGAAGAAACACCCTCTTGCACTCATTTCGGTAAGAAGGGCATGATGAGGAGAATTATTGGAAACTACACCTAGAATATCCTAGGAAGTATGGTGGAAAATGCAAGCATAAAATTTTTTCTACAGTGCAACATGACCTGGGTTATGATTTAGGTGATGAGATGAATATCCCAGTTGTTGGGATTGCAGGTGATGAGCAATTCACTTGGGTTCTAATTCATGAAATGAGATGAAGATCACAGTTGTTAGAATCACAAATTTTGAAACAATGATGGGTATAGCAACAAATAATGCATGGCTCCAAGAACTTGAGAAGATCAACCATAGCATTCAAGCAGAGAATGTTGAAATAAGAATACTACTACAAGAAGCACAAGAGGAGAAGCATGTATTGTAGCTTCAGTTACAAGCCATAGAAGAGGCCTTCGGAAAGTTGAAGTGCAATGAAGGCTTAGCGAAGCCATCCTCATCCGCTTTTGGGATTGACAACTGAGGTAAACAATGCCAATGATTCTTCATTTTTATGTTCTCATTCTGATGATTATTTTGGTGCTTTTGAAAAGAAAACTACATGCATTGGTTTGAAGCTAACGAATAGTATGGGACATGAAGGAAAAGGCCTGGGAGTTAATGGCCAAGGATTTATGAATCCCATCCAAGTGGTTGAAATACCTCGATATGCAGGAATGGGATATTTTAGATAATAAAGACACTCCAAACACATAGAGATAGGAGAGTCTTCAAGTGACAAGTCCGAGTTAGTGAAGAATGTTAAGAGAACATCACCATTTCAAAGGAAGAACTGAGTCAATTTTGCCTCTTCAGAGTTGAACCAAAGACAATCGTTCAAGGAAGGTTGTGTTGCCCAAGAAGGAGACATAAAATAAGGTCAAGAAATTCTAGAGAAATAAAAATTATTGCAGCCATTGCAACAAGGGTGGGCATCAAAAACCCACATGTTGGAAGCTCCATCCATAGCTACGCCCAAAGAATGATAGAGAGCATATGAAAGCACTTATGAAGGAACTAAGTGATGGAGCAGTTCAACAAGGAATCCAACTATAAGAATAAATCTCATTAGCCTAGTTAGGTAAGATATGGGTAGTCTTTTTAAGTATTTAAGCATGACCACCATTGTAAATCACATGTTTCTTTTTAAATACCACATAGATGGGAAAAAAATTGTAAAAGCGATGAAATGTATAACATCACTTATGAATGAAACATAGTGATATTTTTGCCTTTAGTTGGATAGAAAAGGGTATATATTATGTTGTAAATCAATGTAAAATTGACCATGAGTGTTTGTAAACTCTTGGAAAGTATGGTCTTGCAATTTGTACATGCATTGACAGCTACGAATTTCCATATGGATACAGGTGTTGGCTTCATCATTCCTCGTTCCAAAGTACAAAGGTGAATGAAAGGAAAGTGTGGTCTGTCAGAGACATTTTTTATGTGGATTAGAGTACATCATATTGTAGTACCTGTTTATACTTTTAGAGGACCAAAATTCCTTCAATGGGGAGGAATGATCTAGGAGGATCCCTAATGGCCTAAAAATAAAAGTCTTAAAAACTCATTGAAACCATTACCAAATCAAATATATCTTCACAAGGAATCCAAAGGCACAAATGACACCTCAATCTAAGTTCATATGCAGAAGTTATGCTCAGTCAAATTTATGGTCAAACACAGCAAAAGGACAACATTTAGTATGCACCAGATAAATTTGGGCATCACCAAATTTGGAAGTTCAACCAAATTGTCAGTGAAATTTGGTGGAGATTTGATAAATTTATGGTGGTTTTAACTGTGGTTAAATTTGGCGGCATCCTATAAATTTGAAGGCAAGTGTTGGCCCAATAATAATGGGTCATATGGCCCAACTAGATGGTGCCATGTGGCACCTGGTGGGAAACCAGTTGGGCCACATCCAACCATGAATTGGTAGTTTTTACAATGGTAAACAACTATAACATGTGGTAAGTAAACAAGTTGCATCGACAACTCTACAACAATTATATATATATATATTACAAACAAACAAACAAAAATTGTAATGTTTATAACAAGTCACCAACATGGGAGCGAGAGGGGTTTGAACTTGTGCCACCCATACAACCAATGAACCAAACATATCCTGCCAATCGTTGTGCCAGGTAGGAACTTTGTAAACATTGTCGGTGCCATTCTATTTAAACTATATGTTGCCATTCAAACAAGAGGAGACTGGTGGGGTCGAGCGATACCCTCAAAATGCATCGAAACCTTGACATAGAGAACAATGTTACGAAACCTTATGCGAGCAAGGAGTACAAGGGTATATTATTAGGAAATATTCCCTATAATATTCCCAAAGTATTCCCATGGACTTTGTTGTGAGATCTAAAATATTCTCTGAGGGACCAAAGTTGAAGGTGATAGAATGCAGTCAGTTTTATACTCAAATTACTCATAATTTCACCACAATTTCACTGGTGTAATATGTTTTTGGATCTAAGAAACTGATTTTTAGGTCTCTCCTAGGATTGGGGGTATAATGATGTATTTTTCCATGTACTCATTTTCTTTTCTAAGATGAATGAAGAGGCCTCCCAATTATTGAAGCAAGGCTCGGAGACGTAGTCCACATTGGAAAAAATTTGTTATCAAATATCGGTTGCATTGTCTTTATGGTCTTTTTTTTGTTGCTTCTTCTTTAAGTGTTTTTTTTATATGGTTTTTACATTCTCTTTCATGCAATTCTAAAAACATCAATGACGAAAAGATCTCAAATCAGATTCATAGTATGAAGTTTACCAATGGATAGTTTGAATATATGTGGAGCATAAAATTACGTTTTGGAGTAGTCTTTTCCATAAGATGAACATCATGATATATTTATCATGGGTGAAGGTGCTTGCATTCTAGTTCTATGTGCCTCTTTCGTAATCCTATAAGTGATTCGAAAATATTAACATCTGCAGCTGAATCAATTGGCTTCTTTCAAGGTTGTCTTCAATAGCATACACTTTACTCTTTCTTAATATGCCTTCGTCCCTACACTTGAATGTGAATCAGGATTCTTGTTGTCCACATTTATCTTCATGTGCTATAGTACAACAATATCTTATGATCTAGTGACATCATTCATGGTCTCATATGTCACAGATATTTATTCTTGCATTGTACATTCAATAATAATTTTCTACATTTCTTGTATTCTTTTTTTTATAAGATTAAAAAGCTTTGGTTTGTGTATCCTTGCGATAGCTTCCACTAGGACTATTGAGCGTGACTGGTGCTCAAATTGGCATATTTGTAGCACCCATAAAATACCTTTTTGTTCATCCTTTTCTCATTTCCATATCATCTTAATACCTTTTTCATCCACAATGAAGCATTTTTTGTCAATGTATCATTATTGATTCAAAATAGATCATTATATTCTATTTCATCCATTTCGATGCTTTCAAAGTGGAAAAAGTGGAGGAATCAACTCACATGACCATTTTTACCAGTAGGTCTTAGTTTTCCAAATTGGGGTTAAAAACCCTTTTAAGAGTAGTTTGAGGAATAAATGGTCATTTTGGTAGTAAAATTATGTTTCTTAAGTATGCACATTTTTATGATATTCATCACATAGATACATTTCCAACAATGCAAGAATCATCTCAATCAAATTCCATATGCAAAAGTTATGCCACTTGGAAGTTAACCTTCTTATTTTGACCACCATAATTCAAGAGAATGCCATGTCAGCCCCCATTATTCATGCAAAAGGGTATAGTCATGCATAATGAAGAAGAATATAGAATATTTCATATTGTAACTCTAGTTAAGAGTTTAAGGAGTCAAACTTAACCACTAGTAGGCTACCGAGTTGTGTTATAACCGAGCCACTAGGAGGAAAAGGGTTTCCATTATATTCGAGTGCATTTTGTTCCATCAATGAGTAGAGTAGTTGAGAGTGGATAGGGAGAGATAAAAAAAATAGGATTTGTGCACTATAGCATCACATAGGCCATGAGCTCATTTATTTTTACTTGCATCCATTTTCCATTTAGAGAAAGAGAGCAGAGCAACATCACCTTCCAACTGGGTTTTCTCTTGAAAGGGTTTCCTGGGTTATATCTTGTGTTAATTTGTGGTTTGTGAGTTTTATTTATTTATTTCATAACTATAATATGCATGGATATGCAATAAACATTAATTTATAGATCCATAAATCTGAGGAGAAATCATCCCTCGTAGTGTAGATTTCAGACTTTAAGCATAATTTTTATCAAGTTTGTTGTGACGAACTATTAGTGGAATATCCATGAAATTTTATGAATCAATTGTCTCTTAATATGTCATTTCAGTTCTTATTTTCAACATTTTTTAGGAAATTATCACCTTTTTGTACTAAAAATGGTATATAGGAAACAACACTGCACAAGTACCTTCCAAGCGCAAGTGTTACAAATCTCTCAACAACTACTACAATTCCATGCAAAGGCACAAGTGTTACAACTCTTGAGTGTAGTTGTTGCAACTTTTCCTGAGCGTGGATGTTTCAACTTTAAGCTACAATCATAAGTGCTACAACTATTTAGTTTTTTTCATCATTGTTGCAACTTTTCATGTTAGGATTCTCACCTCACCTTTGTTCCAACTCTATATGTTTTTACTTTCACCTCATTTTGTTATGAATCTCACCTTACCTATGGATAATTGTTGCAACTCACATCATGGTTGTTTCCACAACTATTGCTCATGCCTATTGTTACCACTATGGAGAAATGATGATGCAACTCAGTAACAATTGTTCTAGAACGTTAGTTAATAAAATATTTATCACCTGTAGATCAACCAAGTAGTTAGTAACCATATTTTATCATGGAGAGAATAGATAAAGGAAAACAGGAACTCAAAAAAGGATGATGACTTAGTTGCCACTTGTCACATATCTCATTTAGTCAACTTATGCCCAATTTTTTCCATCTTAAGGAAAATCAATGTAACCGGGTGGAATTGCTCAATTCTCGTGGCTATCCATCAACTTCTTTAATTAAATTATACAGAAATAATTATGTATAAAAAACCCTACTCTCCTTGGTCTAGGTAATCAAACCTAGTTCGTTAGCTAATCATTAATATATTGTAATTGTATTTCTAATTTTATTGCAATATAAAATTCCTTTCCATTCATGTTCAATTGATAGTGTGCTTAGTATCTAACATGTTTTATTTATTTTGTAAATCAATTCCTTTTCTAATGACGTAGGCCTCCTCATTGGTTATGTACTATTTGTACTCATATTGTAGTTGTACCATAATTTATAGTTCAAGTTGTTTTTGCAATTATTCTATTCCTTGTTTTGCTGGAACTTTGAATTCTAACTATTGCAACTCTAATATTTCATATTGTTGCAAATCTATATTGTATTTTATTGCTACAACTCAAGCATTAATGTTTTTATTAATTATGAACTAATCATTGTCACGATATTTATATAGCAATTCATGACTTATGTCGTTACTATAACTCTTATTGCTACACCTCTACACTAACACTATAATTCTCTCTTTTCTAGAATTATGATTCCTCTATCCCTCATGAACAAAGTGTGTTTTGATAGATTGTTACTTACTACATTACATTACATGTGCAACTGCATTTGTGTTACAACAACAAATATCTTGTTAATACTAGAGCAATTCACCTTTCATGATTAAGTGATTTAATTTCCGCAAGTGTGAATCTACTTTCCTACAATTTAAATTAAGAAGTGTGCTCTTTACTTTTCTACAAAATGTGGATTGCATTGCAAGTGTGGTGTGGATTTCTCTTGGTGAGTTGTGAAAGCATCTCAATTTCTTGCCCTATGGCATTCATTTAGAATAGTACAATTACATATTGTACTAGCATAGATGGTGCATGACAATTCACAAGTTACATACAAAATTTGGTTGATAATTAAATGTATATAATTTTTGTTGTCTTGTTGAACAATTAGAAAGGTAATCGAAAGGCTCATCATTTTTTGTGTCATTGTCGAGGAAATTTCAATAGTGCAGTCATTATTTTATTTCCTGATTCTTGTTTTCTATAAAAGATTTATTTTTTATATGATTAATAAAATTAGTCTTTTTACCTTAAATAAATTGTCTCTTTAATTTTCATGCCTAGAGTTGGAGATCAACAAGGTAGATTTACCAAGAACCCCTAGAAAAAAAGAAAAGTAGGTCATTCTCAAGACGAGAAATGGCACCACAATCAACCAAAATAGTCATCTCCCATGATAAGCTTTCATGCCAAAAGGAGCCTAACATCTCTAGTCAAGAGCCCACGTTGCATGGGGTTAATCCTCCATACCAAAAGAATATATATTTTTTGAAGATCTAATTAATGAGAAGTTCCACTTTGAAGAGCTAACTTTTCTAGACTCTCCTAAAGCACCTTTGAAGGAAGAAGACACAGTTCAACAAGAGATGACCCACAAAGTTAAGGAAGAAGCAAACACCTTCGAAATCCTTATTATTGATTCAAATGAGGAAACAAATATTAATATCATTCCTCACTCGGTTCCACAAAAATTTCACATTATATCCATAGAAGGTACCAACACATTCCTCTTTGAATTTGATGTACTTTTCAAGAGTTATAATTATGTTACAGATGCTCATAAGTTGAAATTATTTCCTTCCATGCTCAAGAACATTGCATTACACTGGTTCATGAATCTTGGCAATGGTAGTGCTTTTACTTGGATTCAAATGAAGAAGAATTTGTTGGAGAATAACCAAGACTACTGCAAGGATATAGAAAGAAGGGAAGAAGTATTCAAATTGACCTAGAATGATAATGGAAGTCTTGAATATTATGTCAACCGGTTCAACTACAATATTCATAAAGAAAGGTAGGAAAATGAGATGATTACATGGAACTCCTCAATTATATGGGAGGTGGAGATGTCCCTCATTAGTCTTCTGATGTCTTCATCAAACTATGTCAAAGATATTCTACGGTTGCTTCAAAATATAGTAGATGATCCAAAGATATACTAAAAATAGTTGGAAACACTGCTGGAAGTTGGGTGACAAGAAAATAAATTGGGAATATTTTCGAATAATTTAGAATTTGTATCCTCATTTCCTTAAGGTCTCAATTAGATATGTTCCATATGGACAAGAAGAATGGAGAAGCATAATTGGAAATGGAAATTTTCTGTCCAAAGTGCAGAAGGAAGCACCCACTAGAGGAGTTTCCATTGGAATGGATTGAGACATGCATAATGTGCACTGGTGGCCATGCTACTAGAAATTTTCCATCGCTTCCATGACTAAAATTTTTCTGCCAAGAAATTGAGGAGATGGAACAATTATGTTTTGTTTCTTAAACACGACCATGGCATTCAAAGCCTCAATGTATGGTCCAAAACCAATCTCATTATTTTAATCCATATTGGACTAATCCTTATATGTAATATCCTTTGACTACATGATGATTTCCTACCTAGCCATGGATGGATCCTCCACCCCCAAATAAAATTTAGAAACAAGGGTGGATAAATTCTTCTTTTAGAGGCCCTTAACATGCCATATTACAAAATTCCATGCAACTTCTTCCCTCTCCACAAATGTATCCATATACATTATCCCCTCCTCGACCAAAACTACCTGCATAACCCATTCCTATACACAATAATGGTAAGGCAACCCAACTAGGAAAACCTACTAGGCTTACAACTTACCCTACTTACCCGAATTACTCCATCTTTCCTTAGACTTCCATGACATTCATTTACGATCATGGAAGACTTTAACTAAATAATATCATCATGTACATATTAAATATATCAATGAGGAAGCTATAAATGAAGAACCAACATGGATTAAATCTCTAAACACGTCGATAATAGACCCTGTCTACCAAGAACCACAAGTTCCTTGATCAGGAGTTCAAGAATTTTGCTCAAAATTGAAAATGCATGAAACTGTACCAAACTTGAGCAACCGATTAGATCTTGTTGTTCTGATTCCGGCACCATGAACGATTCGAAAAATCGATGTCGTATGAGGGAGATATCTCGTTTTGATCGATTTCCCAAATAGCTAAAATTTGTGATAGGGTTGACTAGGATGCCCAGTCAGCAAACATGAGAATATTCCTGAGAATATTCCCTTTTCTAAACCAATGGTGTTTTTCCACGTGGAGCATTCAAGATTGTCAAATTTGGTTGTACATTCTATTTGATGGACCTATGGATGGGTGACACGTGGCCAGCCCGGAGGCTACCACGTGTCCCCTGTATGGTTTACCAAAATTTTTGTTGGGGTTTGGGGGGTTCGACCCCGTGACCTCCAGGCGCGCCCGCAAACGTTTCGACCAACTCTGATACACAATGTTTCATACCCTATTAGCACTCCGCATACATTTATGTTGTATTGAAGTGGAATTTGTGGGGGAGGGACCGCCGACGGCGCCAACCCGCTGACAGCCCCAATCGTTATGGTCACATGTACATCAAACAAATCTGCAACATCTATTATAACCACGATGACAATGTTCCAACTTCACTGCTAAACTTTAACATTTTCCGCACCAGAACATGTGATAACATTGAGGGTTAGAAGCTGACGGTTACGGTTTGGATAACTCTAGTGTAACATTAATG
The DNA here is from genome assembly GCA_034641835.2 of Pinus albicaulis. Classification (NCBI taxonomy): domain Eukaryota; kingdom Viridiplantae; phylum Streptophyta; class Pinopsida; order Pinales; family Pinaceae; genus Pinus; species Pinus albicaulis. Next base: position 200,719,356 of record CM076582.1, read on the forward strand.
CTACCCCAGTTTGCGGAGTGGTTCTGCTCCAAAATAATTATAATCACGGGGTTTAAGGGGGTCGGCATGTGGCCACCCCCACCGCTATCCATAACAGTTATTACTCACGATTAGAGCTAGAAATAGTTAGCGCTCCCCTAAAATTACAGATTTTGGCCATTTTTTAGAGCAGTTAAGTGCAGTTCTCCACATTTAGTGGAGGTTTGGTAAGAGTGATTGGGAAAAAGGCTAGGAGGGTCAATTTTCGACCAATTTTGGTGAAACAAGAGTCTACCTAGACTAATTTGAGCATTCTGGAGCCATTGGTGCAAAGAAAACAGCCATTGGAGGCTTGTAAACACATATATTTGCAAAATTTTGAGCATAATGAAAGATGGACATGCCATTAGAAGCTGGACCAGCAGATGTAGCCGAAGAGGGGTGAACTGCTTCATCATGCCTGCTGTGTAAATCTTATGTGTGATGTTATTTATTTGTTATACACTATTTTTCAGTGTTATTTAGGCTTATTTACATGCTTAAAATTCATAATTTCATCTATATTTCATGGTTAAATTCCTCATTCCTTAAGAAAACAAATGGAGACAAATATGTACATGTTTTATAACTAAAAGGACACTTATCACAGCAAACTAATATAGTCCTTTCAGATCAGGTTGGTATCAAAGCTAGAGTTTATTCTCTAGTTTTGTTGTGTACAAAGATTTGTTTAACTATTTACAAGTGTTCACATGCTTACTATGCTCAAGCTTAAGAGAGGAGAAGGAAAATTGGTGGAAGCAAGAGGGTCTCAAAGTGAGCCACAACAAAGAAGAGCAATATTTCCACATTCTCCACCACCTAGTTCACATCCTAAGGAAGCAGAAGTAGCAGAGGAAGAAAAAATCCATGAAGAAGTGGATCCCAAAGAGGAAGAAAGAGTGTACAGAAAAGCATTTCTTGACTTGACTGAGATGGTTAGAATCTTTTATCAAGAAAGGAATGAGAAACTAGAAGAAGAAAGGTCCAAACTTCACAAGGAAGGACAGGGATCATAAGGAGGTCACAATGATTAAGATAAAATAAAGAAGGGCAATGGAGGAAAAGGAGGCAGTGGAAAGTCACCATCCTCACCCTCATCATCATCATCCTCTACTTCATCTTCAGTACATCAGCCACACAAGTCAAAGAACACTGGTAAAATTCCTTTTCTAAAACTTGATGTTAAGTTTGAATTGCTAATGTTTAATGTTGAAGTCAATGCAGAAAAGCTTGATAATTGGATCAGGCAATTGGAGGTCTATTTGAGAATCCAAAACTTTCATGATGATGATACCAAAATCCAATTAGGTTCATTGAGAATGGAAGGTGCAGCACTTGTTTGGTGGGAAGCCAAGACAAAGGAGGACATCAAGAAGCATGGTAAGATTATTCTATCATGGACTGATTTCATTTCTGCAATAAAAAAACAATTTTATCCATTAGCTCACATGTAGAAATCCATAATGGACTGGAAAAATTTTAAACAATTGAAAGGACAAAATGTACAAGTTTACACCCAAGAATTTAGGAGAAGAGATCTCTTATTAGGAGTATATTTGCAGAGCCAAGATACTTTACTCAAGTACATATGAGGCTTACATAGCTACCTAAGACATACTATCCTCATGTTTAACCATACAAGTCTAGATTAAGTTTGTGTACAAGCCACACACTTGGAGGCAAGGGGAAAACAAAACATAGATGAGAATGAGGAAAATGAGTTTAAAGGTAAATGGAAGAAAAAGGGGAATGCAAATATCAGGAAAGAGAAGGGAAAATTATTTTGCAAAAATTGTTCAAAAATTGGCCATGATGAAGACCATTGTTGGAAACTTCAGCCATAATTGAAATAAGATAGCTTGAAAGCCAAAGAGAAAGGCAAAATTGTGCTATAGTTTAACAAGACTTAGGGTCAGATTCCAGAGATGAAACAAAGATTATAGCCATGGGACTATATAACATGAAGGGGAAAGAAATTGAAACTAAACCCAATACTAGTACATCAAACTGTCACATACAAGCTCCAAATTAAGAAGAGAGAATTGAACTGTTTCATGTGAGGGTCATATCCAAACATACCAAGCTTGACACACTGTTTGACAGTGGGTCACAAGAAAACTTAACCTCGGAAGACTTGGTCAAGAAAATTAATCTTGAGACCATTCCACATCCAAAACCATATCCACTTGGTTGGATTTGTAAGGACGCAAATTTACAGGTTTCAAAGAAGTGCATATTGCAGTTTGCAATAACTGCACATTTCATTGACATAGTTGAATTAGATGTGGTTCCGATTAACATAATGGGTATGGTTTTGGGTAGTCCTTACTTGTATGACAGGAAAGCAATCTTCCATCGCCATTAGAAAAAATACCATTTATTCAAAGATGGCAAGGAGTATATTGTGAGAGCTCATCGCAAGAAACTGGACACTTCTTTAGTTAATGCAAGGAAAATGAAGAGACTAGTAAATGCAAGCCAAAACTTGACATTGATGATGATAAAACAAAGAGATGTTTTGCATCATACTTTTCAAACAAATGTTGATATATGTAATGATTTGTTTCAGATTTAAAATAGGTGGTCTTTGAAAGAAGGTGACAAGCAGTTGCAATAGTCAACATTGGTGTTGAACGGTGTTGAAAATAGGGTATCAGTGCAAGAGGTTGCAAAGGTCAAAGAGAGGGCAAAGCATCTTGGAAAATAAGGCACGGGTTTCACAAATTTTCATTGCTGGTTTCTAAAAGGAACAGTACAATGGTGAAGAAACTTGGTCAAGAGTCAACACAAGTTCAAGACAAAAGCAGCTAAAAATCGCCATAAGGACAGAGTGCAAGGTGAAAAAGATTCCAAGTTTCCTTTCATTATTGACCAATGTAGAAACAAAACTTTTACTGCAAAATTAGATTGTTTTTCTGCAAATTCATAAAATGTGCAACATGGTGGTGTCAAATACAACAATAGATGGTCGACGGAATCAAGGAAAATTTTGTCTTTTCATGAAAAGCTCCAATTAATGAAATTAGGAAAATTTCAATAGACAAATATTGGAAGAGTGAGGAAACAATATCCTCATCTTTATATTCAGTAATCCAGAGAGATTTTGAGGTCCAAAAGCTTCACAATGGGGAGGTGTGATCAGGATTTCATGAATTTTTCTCAAAATTGAAAGTGCTCGAAACTGTACCGAACCTGAGCAACCGGATAGATCTCGTTGTTCTGATTCCGGTGCCATGAACATTTCGAAAAATCGATGTCGTATGAGGGAGATATCGCGTTCTCATCGATTTCCCAAACAACTAAAATTTGTGACAGGGTTTACTGGGATGCCCAATCAGCATGCAGGTACAGTCATAAAAAATGAGAATATTCCCTTTTCTAAACCAATGGTGTTTTTCCACGTGGCGCATTCAAGATCATCGAATTTGGTTGTACATTTTAATTGATGGACCTATGGATGGGTGACGTGTGGCCAACCCAAAGGTTGCCACGTGTCCCCTATACGATTTACCAAAATTATTGTCGAGGTCCGGGGGGTTCGACCCTGTGACCTCCAGGTGCGCCCGCAAAGGTTTCGACCAACTCCGCTACATAATGTTTCATACCCTATTATCACTCTGCATACATTTATGTTGTATTGAAGTGGAAGTTGGGGGGGGGGGGGACCGTAGGCGGCCCCAATCGTTATGGTCACATGTACATCAAACAATCCGCAATGTCTATTGTAACCACGAGGACAACATTTTGACTTCATCGCTAAACTTTAATATTTTCCACACCAGAACATGTGATAACACTACAGGTCAGAAGCCAACGGTTACAGTTTGGATAACTCTGGTGTAACTTTAACACTACCCCTGTTTGCGGAGTGGTTCCACTCCAAAATAATTATAACTGCAGGGTTTAAGGGGGTCGGCATGTGGCCACCCCCACCCCTAACCATAACAGTTATTACTCACGGTTAGAGTTGGCAGATAGTTAGCGCTCCCCTAAAATTGCAGATTTTGGCCATATTTTACTGGAGTTAAGTGCAGTTCTCCACATTTAGTGGAGGTTTGGTAGGAGTGATTTTGAAAAAGTCTAGGAGGGTCAATTTTGGTGAAACAAGAATATACCTAGACTAATTTGATCATTTTGGAACCATTGGTGCAGAGAAAACAACCATTGGAGGCTTGTAAACACATGTATTTGCAAAATTTTGAGCATAATGAAAGATGGACATGCCATTGGGAGCTGGACCAGTAGATGTAGCCTAGGAGGGGTGAACTGCTTCATCATGCCTGTTGTGTAAATCTTATGTGTGATGTTATTTCTATCTTATACACTATTGTTTAGTGTTATTTAGGCTTATTTACATGCTTAAAATTCACAATTTCATTTATATTTCATGGTTAAATTCCTCATTCCTTAAGCAAACAAATGGAGACAAATATGTACATGTTTTATAACTGAAAGGACACTTAGCACGGCAAACTAATATATTCCTTTCAGATCATTCCTCCTTACTCAAAAGTATTGGAATGGGAAAAACAAAATACCCAACCTAAGTTTGATCTTTTAAACGAGCCTAAAAATGTGTGTATATGTATACCAATATTCCAAGCAATAAAATATGTCCCTATTTATTAAAAATTGCTAAGGGAACTATGTCTGAGGAAAATTCATATAGAGATAAAGGATTCTCAAACTATTCATGTCATGGGAAAGTTATTAGACCTAATGATTTGGGGGGTTTTAAGGGAAAAATATTTAGACCTTGGAACCCCAATGGCCACTATGAAAATCAACCATACCCTTATATAAAACACATATGTTGACCTCAGGGCTACCATCAATGTAATGACCCTCAAAACCATGGATTCCTTTGGACTTTCTAGTCTCAGGAAAACCCCATGGTATTATAACTTTATGATAAATCAATCGTCAAGCCAGAGGGAATTTTGGAAGATGTAGTGATATCATTCGATTCATGGGAATACTTGATTGACATTATGGTCCTACAACTCAAATCCTCTCTAGGAGGATATCCTTTAAGCATGGAAAGGTCATGGATTTCTATTGCAGATACTTACAATGATTATCAGTTAGCTAACATGACCATTCCCATGGGACCTCGACAAAAAAACTTGCCTTCTATCCTCCCACAAAACCTAGTATAGATATCGAGGTACCATTTGGGTTGAAGGAGAGGAAATAAATGAAGAAGAAGTTGTGCATCAAGTCTCCACTATTAACCAATATCTAGCCATGTGAGATAAAACTAAGGACAAGGAAAATATTGACTTCATAGCTTCATCCTTCTCTTCACTTGACACACATAATGTTACTCACATCATGGACCCAAAATTTCATTATTCTATTGATTTTAATGAACCATCAATATCACATAAACCCTCTTCCACCAAATAGATAAAACCAACCCTAGAGACTATATAAATTAGCCCTGGAAAGGCCTTGAAAATAAATCAAGGGCTAACCAAACAACAAAATTAATGATTTATCAAAGTCTTGTGGAGGCATAGTGATGCTTTCACTTGGGATTATATTCGTATAAAGGAAGGATCAAGGGATATTCTCGAACATTAATGATGGATGAATCCAACACTGATGTATATGGATAAAAAGGAGTTGTTGAAACAATTATCACCCAAATTTATCTATCCCATTTTTTATCTCTTAGAGAAACCCTAGTTGTTAGGGAAAAACTTTAAGGTAACCTCAAACCTCTTTTAGGTTGAAAATTTGGCCCTTCAACCTAGAAAGGGATCTCTCCCTAAAACACAACTACTCTGGGTCAATGTAGTAGTAGGTTTACACTTTAAGCTCTATGGCTAGATTTGTCTTGAGAAATGATGAAATTTGGTTGGGTTGTATGTAAAACACACCATTGGGCATGGAGTCCAATTTTATGAGATGATACTATAAATATAATGAGCATGACACAAAAATTAGGGTAGTAATAAGTCCTTTGAAAATTTGAGAGATTTAGAAGAAGAGAACTAAAAATAAAATGGAATTATAGTTGACATAAGCAATAAGTACTAATGAATGAGAAATAACGAGAAAGGAGCATGAATGAATCCCAATCTTAGAGACTATATTTTCTAGACATGAGGAAGATTTTATAAATAGAGAAATAACAGACATGGAACTATTGCACAAGAATTTTCTGCAAATGCTCATTAAAAACTACAATATATTTAAGATATGCTCAAATACACCAAAATGCTAATGTTTTCCAATAAAAACCAACCCATTTCCATTCTTCAAAAATTGTATTTCTAGACATTACATCAATTGATCAAAGGATTATAGTTTCAAACTTAATTACAATAATCCAAAATAAAAATATTCTAAGCTCATGCATGTGGAACATATCTTTTAATTACATTAATTTTTTTTCTAAAATAAAACTATCCACTGAAAATATGCTAACCTATAGGATAAGAAAAGGTATCTTCAAAATATCTTTCTCGATGATAGAAATAGGTCCCTGATCGCTAGAACAAACTCCTCGCTGGAAAACAGGTTCCTCTGCAAAACATGTTCGATTATTTACTGAAAAACATTCTTATGTTAGAGCTCCTTTTCCCTCGGGCTTTTGGGTGAAATTGTTGATATTGTCGCTGTCAGCTTCTTCAGTTTCCTAAGTCGAAGATTTTTCTGACAGACTGATTGTCATCATTTCCTTTTTGCCTGTTTTCAGAATTCGTTGACAATGGGAATGTTAGTGTTTATTTTGAAAAATTCATTGACAACAGAGATGTTAACGCTTCCCTTCAAAAATCGCTGGACAATGGAGATGTCAGCTATGCTCCTCAAAATAATTAACAATGGAGATGTTAGATCCTTTCAAAATCGCTGACAGTGGACATGTTAGCTTTTCCCTGCTTTTTTGTATGTATAACGCTGCCAGGCACACAGTCAGCGATAAATCCAAAATTTTTGTTTCTCAAATGCATATTCAAAACTTATCAAAATGACCCCAAGCCTCCTAACTGAGGGTATTGGTTGATTTTAGAAGTACATCCACCTTCTTCATTATTTGTTTCTTGTTGTGCCTTATCTCCATAGGACCTTTTCCCTTATATTATTTGTCTCTACTCTTTTTAGGCCCTAAAATCTTCTTTTTGTTGATGATAAGGTCCTTTAATGTCACATTATCTACATCAATCACCTCCTTTGCCAAATATTTCTTGCTTCTCTGTTTGAATTTAAACCTTAATTTATTTTTTGGCCTTGTATGAGGTTGTTTGCCTCCTTTAAGGGTTTCAGATAGTGGTTCTTTAGCTTGGGTTTAAACTTTGACCTCCTTGCCTTTAATAATTTCTAGCACATTTGCTTCTGCAGGGGATGCTTCAACAGGTGAAATCACACCCTGGGGAGAGCTGACAGCAGAAGTAAGTTTTTAGGGGATGCAGGGTATAACTTACTGATCCTAACACTTATTATTTGGTAGAATTTAGGGATTTTAGGGCCAGAGGATGTAGAAGGGATCTCTGTGTATTTTTGGTTGGGGGTTGGCTCAATATGAGTCGTTCTCCCTTGTTTAGCAAATTTCTTTCTTCCTCTTAAAGCCTTAGGTGGTTCATCTTGAAAACCTCCCCAAAATAGAAAGTGGCTCCAGGTTATCCCTGCTTTGGCCAGTTGGTTTTCAATCAACAACTTGATGAAGGATTTGTGGTATACATAGTGGGGGGAAGGGTATGTTCTTGCTTGGAAACGAGTTTCCATATGTTTTAGACTCTCCAACAAATAGAAACAGGTATTCATCCTAACCTGACCAACTAAATGTTCAAGGAAATGAAAGTGATAGAGGTTTACCCAGTTGAACCTTCCTTCATAGGTGAAGTATGACTGGGTGATCTTCAATAGGAAAGTCCACTTGTCTTGTAACCAGGCTCTCTGAACCCTAGCTCTCTAGTTATGATTCTTAAACACCTCCTTCAGAAATAAGGGCACGCCAATTCCTACCAATACATGGCTCCTAAAAACATGTTTTCCATATACTAGCAAGGATAAGGCCTCTGCTACTAACTCTTCTATGATAGGGAAAGACATTCCACCGATCTCCACTTGATTTCTATCGAAACCCTGAGCAAATGCACAAGCAACGACATTATGGTAGTCGAGGCATCGGTGGAAGAACTCATGCCAGCTCGTCTGCTGAAATTGATGTTGGATTTTGTGATAAACCTCCAAAATATCGGGAGCCTTGGGCTCGACCTGGTTAGTCTTGTCACCTTTCTCCATTGAAAATTCTAGTCAGAAATGAACACAACTCGGATGCGTTTTTTCCAAACGTAACCAAATTACAAAGTGAAATAACCAATTTACAAAATTAAATGACTTTAATCGGCGGAGTAAATGATTACAGGTCAGGGTGAGTCATTATAGTTTGTGAATTCACATTTTTAACTCTTGATTAATCAACAAACAAAAAATTAATGGCGGCGGGAAAATCATTGATTTAACTAACACTTACCCTGTGGCACGTTTGCAAACTTCATCATTGCCGCTAACGTGGTCAACGTAATTTGAAAAATCAAATTTGAGATTTGTTTTTGGCACTGATAGTCGACATGCCAACCATATTGGAAATGCTTATAAGCCAATTTTCAATGCATTGTTCATAAAACATTATGGGAACACCAAAAGAACTAATAGCTCCACTATCGATGATTTCCCTTTTTATTACAACTAAAATTCCGACACTGAAACTGTCAAAATTTTCTAATTTTTTTTTAAACCAGAGTATAATGTGATAACACCATTTTTGGTAGCCAGTGGGTATCCCTTCTTGTCATTGTACCAAAGAAAAATGGTAAATGGATCATTTGTGTCAACTATTAGGAGTTTTTTAAATAAAAACATAAAGGCCATTTCCCACTATCATTCATTGGCGAGGACTTGGATGCATTGGCAAGTAAGAAATATCTTACCTTACTCAATGGATTCAATGGATATAATAAAATCCAAATTTCTCAAAAATAACAAGACGAGACTACATTCACCTGGCATTAGGGGACATTTTCTTACCATTTTCTACCCTTTGGTCTTTGTAATGCGATAGCCACTTTACAGTGAGTTTTAATTGGGATATTTTCTAATCTAATTCATGATTTTTTTGAAATATATATGGATGATTTCAAAACATGTGGTGATATATTTGATTTATCCCTGGAGATTCTATAAAAAAATTTAATAACATGTATGTAAACCCTTGAGACCCTTAGAAATGAAAAATCTCACATAATGTTAACTGAGGGCATGGTACTGGAGCAGCACATCTTAGAAAAATGCATTCAAGTGGATCCAAAGAAGATTGAGGTAATATTAAACTTACTAATTCCATGAAAACAAAAAGAGGTATGGAATTTTTTAGGAGGTGTTGGTTACTATTATTGTCTCATTAAAGAATTTTCACAAATAGCTCACCCCTTGTTTTCTTTGCTTAATAAAAATGTTGAATGTGTGTGTGTGTGGGGGGGGGTAGGGGGGAATTTCTAACATGCCTTTGAAGAGTTGAAATCTCGAGTGTCGAAATATCTTATTTTAAGAAGGCTCGATTGGTCCCTTATGTTCCATATATCCATGAATACACCACCATTAGAGATCTCTTAAGACAATCAGAAATAAATGATCCATATGCAATTCATTTTATCAGGAAAAAAAAATCTCACCTGTTATCACAAAATTGCACCTGATAGGCTGCTAATCAGACAAATTCTTGTAACTGTTTCAAACCAATATTGCAATTGAAGTTTATCCTCTTCAGTCTGAGAGGGCTCTCTCAAAGGGGTTAATGATATTGGATAAAAATGAATCTAGATGGCTAACTCTACTTGGAAAACGACTTGCTTGTGATGTGTATAGGTTGAAAACAGTATAAGTCTGTAATCATTGGGCTTATGGAGTCAACAAATTCAGTGATTCAGTAGTAATTTCACTTGACATGGAAGCTGAGGCATGTGAGAGTTTTTAGGAAAGGTAAAACACACATGAAACATGAAATAACACAGTCAATTCATCTATAAAGGAAGTCAGAGCATTACATGAATGAATTCTGAGTATTAAAGATGAAAACCACTGCAAATGGTACACATAGAAAATATAGATCAAGTAAGCACTAAAAAATCCATGAGAATCTCAGGTTGGCCGAGTAAAAGTTCTATTACTGAAAACAGCCAATTTACATAAAGCTGCAGTATTGCCAAAAAATCTCCAACCCTTTACAAATTCGAATATCTGTCCTTTAATAGACTTGTTACATGATGAGATGACCTTCCTCCTAGCTAGATTCATCGAACTTTTTCTAATGACACCCTTGCATAACAATAAAGCATCTACTTTAATGAGAAAATGACACCTTGCACAACAATAAAGCATCTACTTTAATGAGAAAATGGCAGCTATTCTATTTGACAGTCATTTTCCTAATAGAACACAAACTATTCATTATTATATCAACTACCTTATCTCCTAATATTAGTTACATCTTTGACAACTATTCCTTCATATGTTCGAACGGGGTGTGATGGGACTCATCACTACATGACATCTTAATTAACCTCCTCTAAATCTGGAAACAAACCCTGCTTTTTAGGAAAACTGGTCCTTATCTTCAACGAATGGTTTGGTTGATGAGTTGTCTTCATCTCGTGGTCTTTAAGTCTTGGATGACTACTGGAAAAATCCCTTGAACCTTTGAAAGTATCCACCTATCCATAACTGCACAAAAACCTACTCATAAAGCTTCAAAACAACACGCTACGAAAGTATGACAGTTTCGTAGCGTTACAAAAATTCCCTTTGCCATCAACTTAATTTGGAAATATTTTGAAGTTTGATGCCCACTCATAACACAATGATGACTCATACATGCCTAAAATGGTGATGATGACTTCAAACCTGACCATGTACCTTAATATTTACCCTAACTGACTCGAATGGTATCTAACTTATCCTTTTCAAATGATTTTCTGACACCTAATAGCTAACTTGACATGACAGACAGGAAACCTCACTTTCATAGCGTATTTAGTGTAAATCTGGGTGTTTTTGCTACAAAAGTATCAGCGGTTTCGTAGCGAAAAAAGTGAAATTTCTCAATGTATTTTGCTACGAAACTGTGGTTTCTTGGCTAAAATGACCATTTCGGTACTAAAACCATGGGAAATGAAAACTGTCAAAAAATTATGAGTGATGTGACATGAGAGGATTTGAAAGTGAGTGGGTTTAGACCTTAGGGTAAGCTTAACAAGAAAAATTTAAAAATTTTCCTTGACCAAGTAATGAAAAATGAACCCTACAAGCCTATCTTTGACACATGAACCTATATGACTTTGTCAAATGATGCTTCATTTTTTTAGTGATAACAGTGGCTCCACTTGGGATGGTGTGCCCTAGTGGTACACCAAAGAACTAGTAGTTCCAGTGCTACTGTCCATCTTCTTGAAAACAAAAAACTTTGAAATTTTCCAATATTTCCTTCAAATTATAATGGCCTTCACCTCGAGCTCAAGCTTGATGATTCAACTTGTCATTATTAGCATAAAAACATATAAAATGGAATATATACAATGAAATGAATGATCAGCAGATTTTAAGAAGAGTAGTGCTTCAAAAACCTGCCATTGACAGGCCCTCTAGCACATGGTTGTCCATCCATCTCCTGTAAAATATAAGTGTTGTTCCCATGAAATGTAGCTACTCTGAATGGACCTTTCCAAATGTTCTCAAACTTAACATGCTTCCCCTTCTCTTTAGTCCTAGCCTCCCATTTCAAAACCACAACTTGGATTTGAAAATTTTCTTCCTTGACCTTCTTGTCAAATGTATTCTTGATTATGTTTTGAGATTTTTGAATACTGTTATATACTTCCTCCCTTTTCTCTTGCAAAGCTATCAACAGATTGATCCTTGTCTGAATTGTATTTGGCTCCTCCTCCAATCCTTGCAGTAGCTTCATGACAGGCTTTCCTCAAGATGTGGGAAACATGGCTTTAGCTCCATATACCAACTCATAAGGTGAATTTCCAATTGATCTCTTTGTACACACTCTATCAACCCAAAAAGCATACTTTAGCTTCAAATGCCATGACTTCTTATTTTCCTGCAACACCTTCTTAATAATCTTCACAATGCTCTTATTAGAAGATTCAACAAGACCATTACCTTGTGGATAATATGCAGTATAATGCCCAAGAGTAATGTTTTATTGATGACAAAAACTAATCAGCTTCTTAGATTTAAATGCCTGTGCATTATCAGTGATGACCTTCATATGGCAGCCAAATCTAGACAATATATTATTTTCCAAAAATGAAATGATAATTGTATCATTTGCTTGCCTAGTTGGGATTGCTTCAATCCAATTGGTGAAATAATCAGTTGTTGTAAGAATCCAACGATGTTGACCTCAAGATGATGGATGAATCTCACCAATAAAATCTAGCCCCCACTGTTGAAATGGTGCCTCAACATAGATAGGCATCAAAGGTAAAGGTACAAGCTTCTTCTTACCATCAAAAATCCGCCATTCATGACAGGCATCAATATTTTTGTAGACATCTTTGAACATAGTAGGCCAATAATACCTTGCTCTATAAATCTTATTTGTTGTAGCCTTCCAATAATGATGACCTCCACAATATCCTTTGTGAAACTCCTCAATCACTTTTTCAGCCTCCTCTTCCAGCAAACAATTCAACAAAATACCACTGGTATCCTTTCAATACATATTTTGTCAATGATACAGTACCTAAAAGACTTTAACTTTACAAGCCTCGCCTTAGACTTTGTTAGCTCTACAGGTGCTCTATGATGATGTAAGACAAAAAAAATGTCTTTGTACCAATTTTAAATGATGTACTTTTATTCAATGAGGATCAGCTCTTCCTCTTCATCTGAAATTTCTGCAATTAAATTCATGTCAAGATAGTCAACATCAACTTTGATAGGCCTTGACCTTTGACCAATTTTGTGGGCTTGATCTCTATGTCATATTCTAGCAATTTAGCAATCCATTTCACCCTCTTACCATCAGGATCAGCTTGAGTTAGAATGTCTTTCACAACAACATTAGGAACAAAAGCTATAATATGAGAATGCATAATGTAAATTCTAAAATCTTTGATGGCCTTAACTAAGGCATAAGCTTGCTTCTCTAAAATGTTATACTTCAGCTCTGAGTTAGTTAATGTCCTACTAAAAAATTAAATGGGTTGCTCAGTACCTTGTTGTCCTTTCTGCAACAAAACTCCAGGAATTGTATTTTTTGATGCAAATGTAAAAACTAGAAATTCCTTAGAAAAATTTGGACTGATCAACACTGGTGCTTGGGTGAGTGCCTTCTTAATCTCCTAAAATGAGTGTTTTTCTTCTGCTTTCCATTTGATGTCAGCTCCTTTCTTCAGCATCTTTGTTATGTCCTTTACAATCTCAGCAAAATTAAGAATAAAACTCCTCACTAAATTTACCTTTCCAAGGAAAGACTGAATCTCTTTTATGCTTCTAGGCAAATCCACTTTCTGAATTGCATTGACATTGTTTGGATCTATCTTAATCCCATCTTTAGAAATAATATGTCCAAGTAATTTACCTGAAGTTAGAGAAAAAATGCTTTTAGTGGGATTGAGAGAAATGCCAAACCTTCTACACTTCAGCAAAATCTTTTCTAGGTGCTTCAAGTGATCTTCTTCCCTCCTTGAGAAGATTGTTATGTCATCTAGATAGACAACCACCATATTGTCCTCCTCAGCAAAAGCAATGTCCATTGCTCTCTGAAAGGTAGCTCCTGCATTCATCAGACCAAAGGGCATCTTGGCATACATGAATGTGCCCCATGGTGTAGTAAAGGTTGTTTTTTCCTGATCTTATGGATGCACAAGTATCTGATTGTACCCTGAAAAACCATCAAGCGTAGACATCCTTTGTGAACTAACAATGTTCTACAAAATTTGGTCCATCTTTGGGAGAGCGTAGTTGTCCTTCGGAGAGACTTTATTCAAGTTTCTGAATTCAATGCATATTCTGATTTCTCCACTCTTTTTTTGACTCAAACCAAGTTTGCAAGCCACTTTGAGAATCTAATTGGAACAATAATTTTGGCATCAAAGAATTTCTTGATTTCCTTCCCAATCAGAGGCATGAGAAGTGGATTAATCCTCCTCAACTTCTACTTGAAAGGCTTTTCATTTTCTCTAATGGGAATGGTATGTTGAATGATAGTAGGATCATACTTCTTCAAATTAGCATAACTCTAAGCAAAAACATCTATGGACATTTTCATCATCTCAACATAGTTATGTCTCATATCAATTGAAAGAAACTTTGAAAGTTTAATCATTTTTGGCATAGCTACTGTACCAAGGTTACAACTCTTTACCTCTTCATCATCAGCTTGTATCCTAGGAGACTTGAACACATTATTCTGATCAAAAAGCTTCTCAAGGGGTATGAGGCCTTTGGGTATAGAGTTATTCTTCAGTTGTAACACTTCAGAATTTCCCTTTGATTCAGCAAGCATGTTTTGCTGATCTACTTGTGTATTTTCAAACTCTTATTTCAGCTCAATAATTTTTTTTACTTGCTCGTCATCCTCAAAGACTTGCCAATGGATAATGTTATCAAGGATAGCAAGTCTATGACGAACTTCTACCTCATATATTTCAGTGGAATGAATTGGAATTATAAATAGACTTGTAGAGACAGCTAGAGAGTCAACTACTGAGTTTTGGTCTCTAGTCTTCACGATAAATGAATATTCCTGAAAGTTTTCTAACATGTCCATGATTAAATTTCTGTATGCCCTCATTCTCACACCTTTAGTTTGATACACACCCTCAAATTTCTTAATGACTAATTCAAAATCTCCACAAATAGAAATCTTTTGGGCACCCATTCTTTTCAAAATTTCTAAGCCCAAAAATAAAGATTCATACTCAATCATGTTATTTGTGCAATAAAAAATTATTTTGTAAGAAAAGAACTTACTTTCATCATCTGGACTTGTGATCCAAATTCCTTCTCATGTCCCCTCTCTTCCTGTTGATCCATCAAAGTGAAAAAACCACCAACCTTCTGCCTTCTCCTCACTCATTTGCTGACTTTATGTTTGTTGATTTTATGTTTGCTGAATTATAGTTTGTTGATTTTATACCTTCTTTTCATCCTCTGCTTCATCAGTCAACTCATTGAAAAGAATAATAGATCCAAGTTTAGTATCAAGAGCATAAATTGGAAAGTTTTGAATTTTATCTTTACTACTTACCATGTAATCCATTCTTGTTTCTCTATAAAGTCTTGTTTGCTCACCAAAAACAGGAATGGTGGCATAAGTTAGGTCCATCTGCATTATACCTTTGACCTTTGTTGCCCATGACCTTGATAACAACATGCCAAACTTAGGTGGAATGTCTGCTACCACAATGTCCATGACCACTGTCTTGGCAGGCACTTGTGTAAGACCAACAACAACATCTTTTATTGAACCAATGCATTGAACTCTTTTTGAATCAAAGGAAAACAAATCCTTATATGCTCTAGTAATTTCCAACCCCATCCTCTCTATGATTACTTTGGGCATAATATTATGAGAAGCTCTTGAATCCAACATGGAATTATGCAATGTCATGTCATGAATGCTAAGGCTAACATAAAAAAGAGGCACCTCCTCATTCTGCTCATCCTCTAAGACCAGACCCAAGTATATGGTTGGATGATCTTCTTGAACATTTAGGATATCAGCAGCTCCTAGTTGGGAATTTAGCATTTTCACAATCTTACTTCTATATTCATTTACCTTAATAATTTCTCCAAATGGTACTGGGATTTTGATCTTAGAGATCTCACTTTCCAAGCTGAAAACAAAAGCAGAATTTTCAGTCTCTTTAGTAGGAGGAGGAGGTGGTGTATCTTTCCTAACTTCAGTAGCCTTGGGGGCATCTTTCTTGGGCTGTGTTTTGTTTGCAGTAATTGACACATTTATGTTTTTGAGGTTGTATTGTTTCTACATCTCAAATATTGTATGTTGATACCCTTTAAGATAATTAGATGGTTCCTCACCCTTGTTTACATCATGATCTGACTCATCATGTTCCTCCTTAGTTAAAAAAATCCCTGACATGTTTTCATCTAAGCAATGAATTGAGTCTTCTTGTATTTCAAGTTGATCTTCTTCATCAACTAAGTTTTTCTGAAAAGGAGGCCTTACTTGAGGGTCAGGTGGCTAATTTCTATTTTCCCTTGGCCTTTGTTGGTTTTGAGGTCTTCTGAATTGAGGATTTCTAAATTGAGGCTCATGTTTTGCAAGAGTAGCAGAGGCATTACCAAGGGAAATCCTATCCATCATTTTTTCCATTGTATTCATCATGGAATCAAATTTGTCATCAGAGGTGAAAGGCTTATCTTCTTCTTTCAACTTAATATTACCCATCTTGGAATTTTTCGCTGCTATCATATTGACCTCCACCTTCAATGCATCATTTTGAATTTCAGAAATTGAAGGGGATTCTCTCTCTCTCATCAGTATAGAAAATTCATAATCAAAAGCTTCAGCATATCTCAGCTGAGCTACTCCTGGAGGAGGCTTTAGATGGGCAGGGATTGAGTCATACACTTTGTTAAATATCTTTGAAAAGTTTTGAACAGTTTCAGCAATAGCTCCCTTCAAACTATTATACTCGGTGAGGGCTTGTACAAGATTAGTTCTATTTCCCCATTTCCTCAAGAAGCTATCTTCAAATTCATTCAAATTATGTAGGCTTCCAGGAGTAAGGGCTTTGAACCACTGCCTAACTTCAATAGTAAAGCTTTGAGAAAACAATCTCATCTTGACATACTCATGGTCAACCTCCTCCCTGTCTATAAATTCATCGAACTGGTCTACATGCTCTTCAACTATAATCTCTTACTCACTTCCCAAAGTTTTGATTCTAGCAGAATATTTGCTAGGAAGGGCATTTAGAACAGCTGGAAGGGCAAGAGGGGCATACCTAGCAGGTGCAGTAGGTGGAGGAGGCACATTTCCTGCCATAATGAATGGGACTGTGATAGTTTTAGGGACAACAGCAGTGGAGGAAGAGGAACTGTTAGGAGAAGGGTTGTTTGGTCTTTGTTGTCCAGTGGCAATTGAACTCCAATCAAGAAGAGGAAAACTAGTTTTAATTTTTAACAAAATTTAAAAAGGGTCAAGCTCCTTCAACCTATCCAAAGATTCTCTTTCTAACATCAACTCTGAAGTGACTACTTCCCAAAACTCTTCTTTATATTTTTTGTGTCAGTAAGGCTAAGGTATCAATACCTCTTCTATGTAGGTCTAAGACAATTTCAGTTAATTATTTTTCACTTTAAGACCTAAACAAGACTTCCTGAATTTTATCATCAAACTTTTTATCTTCGGGACTTCTTAAAACTTCAGAGGACAAGGATTTTGTATGTAATGGAGTACCTGATATTGCAGAAATTCCTTGACTTCCTCTAGAGATGGTGTTTGGATTGTCCACAATGGTAGGTGGATCTTGGCCAGGATTACTCCTCGTATATCTCCTTCTCGAAACCATCTTTGAACATATGAATTTTGAATGGAGCCACCAAGGTAGATGCAGCCTTGAACAACTTCCTGAGCTCCTGCTACATTCAGAAGTTCAGCTTCAAAATTTCTGGAAAGTATAATATTCAGGCCCCCAGCAGACACACCAAAATTTTATCACAAAATTGCACCTAATAGGTTGCTAATCAGACAACTTCATGTAACTATTTCAAACCAATCTTGCAACTGAAGCTTAACCTCTTCAGTCTGAGAGGGCTCTCTCAAAGGGGTTAATGATATTGGATAAAAATGAATCTAGATGGCTAACTCTACTTGGAAAACAACTTGCTTGTGATGTGTATAGGTTGAAAAGAGTATAAGTCTACAATCATTGGGCTTATGGAGTCAACAAATTCAATGATTCAGTAGTAAGTTCACTTGACATGGAAGCTGAGGCAGGTAAGAGTTTTTAGTAGAGGTAAAACACACATGAAACATGAAATAACACAGTCAATTCATCTATAAAGGAAGTCAGAGCATTACATGAATGAATTCTAAGTATTAAAGATGAAAACCACTGCAAACATAGAAAATATAGATCACATAAGCACTAAAAACTCCATGAGAATTCAGGTTGGCCAAGTAAAAGTTCTTTGTAATACTGAAAACGGTCAATTTACATAAAGCTGCAGTATTGCCAAAAAATCTCCAACCCTTTACAAATTCCAATATTTGCCCTTTAATAGATTTGTCACACGATGAGATGATCTGCCTCTTGGCTAGATTCATCGAAAATTTTCTAATAACACCTTGCATAACAATAAAACATATATTTTAATGAGAAAATGACAGCTATTCTATTTGACAATCCTTTTCCTAATAGGACTCAAATTGTTCATTATTACATCAAATACCTTATCTCCTAATATCAGTTACATATTTGACAACGATTCCTTCACATTTTCAAATAGGGTGTGATGGGACTTATCACTACATGACATCTTAATTAACCTCCTCTAAATTTGGAAACAATCCCTGCTTTTTAGGAAAACTGGTCCTTATCTTCAACGAATGGTTTGGCTGATGAGTTGTGTTCATCTTGTGGTCTTTAAGTCTTGGATGATTGATGGAAAAATCCCTTGAACCTTTGAAAGTATCCACCTATCCATAAATGCACAAAAACCTGCTCATAAAGCTTCAAAACAGCACGCTACGAAAGTATGACAGTTTCGTAGCGTAACAAAAATGCCCTTTGCCATCAACTTTTCTAATTTTTTCCTCTTGCATTGTATTCTTCATGTCTTGAAATATCCTCCAAGTGATTTCCTCCTTTTGGAAGCTCCCCAAAATGGTTCAAAATGAAAAAATAAAGCTACAGTGGTTTTGTAGCGTTTTCCTAGCTTTAAGCCTAGGAAACGCTATGAAACTGCTAAAAAGTGTGTTATTTCCAGATTTTTGTCTAGCTTCAAAAATGTGTCTTCCAACAGTAAAAAAAAAAAAAAAAATTCCAACATGCCATTAACCTTTAAAATCATAAACCAACTCAAACTATGATTCTTGAGGTATTTATTCTTCATTGGTGATGAGTTGGGCTATGGCTCCTCAACTATTGTCATTTTTAGGCCTTTCTTCTCCAATTCCTCATGGATTAGTTCTAGTTGTTCCTAGAGGTCTTTAACTTGATCCTTCAACTTTATATTTGTAGATTTCAAATGCAAGTTCATTTTCTTGACATGTTTCACCTCTTTCCTCAATGTCATGGTCCATTTGATTAACTTTTGTGTATTATCTAGGGTCTTCGAAACACTGTCAACCTGCTCTTCCCAACCCTCTTTCATCTTTTCAAATTGAACCTTCTGAACATTATGTTTCCTTGCTTCCTTCTTCATAGAAACTATTTCCTGATTGTCCAACTTCAACCGTTCTTCAAGGAGTTCAAACTCTGTTTTTTCAATTACTTTTTCTTTTCCTTTCTTTGGCTTGCTAACTGTATCTTTTTCTGCAGGAGATGAAAGATCATTAATGTCTTGTGGTGGCTTGACAGTATCAATATCTGGATGAACTTCTTTGATGCTCTCCAAAAATTTTCTAGCATGCCTTGTCATGGGCTTTCTTGCTTGGAACATAAAACCTGCATCTTCTCCTTCAAATTATAGTTTATTTGCAGATTTGGCTTTCTTTAGTTTCTATCCACCTTCTTCTATATCCTCAGCCTGGACTATAGGATTATCTTCAATATCAATGGCATGTAATATGTCTTCTAAACTTCCTTTAGCTATTGTTCTGTCTTCTAAAGCCACTATTTGACTCCTTGTTATCCTTTTGTTGCCTTCTTTACTCACATATTGCTTTTATTTTGCAGGTTTGACTGACTTTTGTTTTGCAGGTGGAACAATGGGTGTATCAAACCTCTGCAATTTCTCAGTTTCCATCATGATTGGTTCATTTTTCTCTATTCTTGCTGGTTCATTTGGTTCTACCACTAAAGGAGATGGGATATCCCTAGGTTTAGGAGTTCTTGTAGGAGTAAGGGTATCCAATTCAAAACCACTAACAAATAAGAAAGAAGATTAGTCTTTGCCTAATATTTGGAGCTTATCTAAAACCAACAATTTTGTTAAACCATGATGAAACAATGAAGTTTCACTTCCTTCAGATTTTGCTTGGACCTTATCTGCCATTTCTACTAGACTCCTCTGTAAATAAAAAGGCAGATCAAGAGATATCTTACCAGCGAAGTGTAGGAGAAGCTTGAAATGGTAAGAGTATACTTTATGGTATCTCCCTTCACAAGTAAAATATTTATGGATGATGAGCAGCAACTTTGAGTAGTTATCCTTCATGCAGCTCCTTGGAATGGCATTAGTAAGGTCCATTTCACTGTTTTATGGCTTGATAAACTCTTTGCACTGCTCCATGTTGAATTTTAACCCTTTGAACCACTTCTATTGTCCCATTGGAATCCTGTTGCTGCTGCAATGACCTCTGGTGTAATGGTGATATTTAGCATTCCCACTTTGATAGTTGTTCCACTAAAGTTTAGAGAAAATTCTTTGGAAACATGTACATGGCAGCCTTGTAATCTTTCACAAAACTATAAACTTCTTGTCCTTCTTAATACTTCTACAATTGTTGGGTCTTCATTGATCAGATTCATATATGATGGCTCATATCTTAAACATTGGCCACCTTTATTTGTCTTTAATTTTTTAACCATAGTTTCTTTAGTGTCTTCTCAGCCTCGCTTGATCACTGATATCTGCAACCTTTGAAAATACCAGCCACAGCTTTGGCTTAATGAAATGCTCTCCAGATCTCAATATCACGCAAAGAAGGAATGAAGAATGATCAATGAATTAATTTGGAAAGATTTTAAAGTTCGATGCCCACTGATAACATAATGATGACTCATACATGCCTAAAATGGTGATGATGACTTCAGACCTAACCATGTACCTTGATCTTTACCCTAACTGACTCGAACGGTATCTAACTTATCCTTTTCAAATTATTTTATGACACATAATAGCTAACTTGACATGACAGACAGGAAACCTCACTTTCGTAGCATATTTAGTGTAAATCTAGGTGTTTTCACTACAAAAGTATCAGCGGTTTCGTAGCGAAAAGTGAAATTTCTCAGTGTATTTTGCTACGAAATTATGGTTTCTTAGTTAAAACGACCATTTCGGTACTAAAACCTTGGGAAATGAAAACTGTCAGAAAATTATGAGTGATGTGACATGAGGGGATTTGAAAGTGAGTGGGTTTAGACCTTAGGGTAAGCTTAATAAGAAAATTTTAAAAATTTTCCTTAACCAAGTAATGAAAAATGAACCCTACAACCCTACCTTTGACACATGAACCTATATGAATTTGTCAAATGATGCTTCATTTTTTTGAGTGATAACATCACCTACAAAACTAAATTATATGGTAACAAAAAAAGAGTTTCTTGCAGTAATATATGTAATTAACAAATTATGCCATTATATAACAAGTTATCTGGTAATCCTGTAGATTGACCATGATTCCATCAAATAATTAATGAATGGACCAATAAAGAATGGAAGAGTAAGTAGGTGGTTATTATTATTTTAAGACTTTGACATAATCATCGTGAATAAACCAAGGAAAATGTAATTGTTTACTTTCTTTCAAGACTAACATCAAATGAGAGAGAGCCTCATGTAGAATATTCCTTCCTTAATGAACATATCTTTGCAATATGTACTAACTCTCCTTGGTTTCAAAATATTGCTAATTACTTGGTTGCAGGAAAACCACATTGTCATTTGTTTGTTGGCCCAAATTTCACACTGAGAGGCAGGGTGAATCATTGTGCGATCAATTTACCATTTCATAACTTTTTCATAATTATATAACCATACAGTTATGAACCATAATAGTTATATCATCAACTATAGAAATGCATCATCAAATTAATAACATGTTGAGGAAAAATCAAGAATTCGCCACATCACAACGAGACACAAGATTTTTAGGTGGAAACCCATAAAGAAGAAAACCACCATTCTTTTTCTTCTTATTTATCTTCAATTCATTTACATCATTTTTCAAGCTCCTACCTATTGGAGGAAAATACCCCAAGAAGTGAAAGTTTCCGCTTGCGATAAGCTACAACCTTGTGGAGGCACCAACCTCAAAATATGCAAGCAACTGCTCACTGTAGGCTACATCCTAGTTGATGCTTCAATATTGATGAAGAGTGGGCTCCATCCTGCTCTGGGCTCCAACCTAAATGGATGCACCCACATCCTTCTTTAACTTCCTTTTGGACCCTTATTTCATCTCATTTTAAAACTATATTAATTATCATCATATATTACTAAATATAATATCAAAAGGACTATCACAAGCTACAATCACAACACTACCACGAAACCTGCAATCACTGCACTACCACAAAATATGTAATCATTTCACTGCCATATAACCTGTAATCATTGCACTACCATATAACCTATAATCATTGCACTTCCATACAACCTGCAACCATTATATTACCACAAAAGTCATATCAATCACTACAATTGGCTATCAAAATATTTCCCATACTCTACTTTGATCAATTCTCCAATATGGTCATTCTATTCCCTTCTTGGAACTTGTTTTCACCATATATCAAAAACCATTGAACACTTATCATAGACCCTCAAAACATGCTCAATAGGTTCTAGCCATCAAATAGGTGTCAAAATAGAATCATACCACTCTGGTTACATTCATCTTTGAGCTCTGATTGTCTAGCTCCTTTAGGAACTCAATTTGGAGAAACAATTCTCTCAATTACTCATAAAAAATAGATATTTACTCATATAATAAATAAATTGTTATATATAAAGCCTCAGGCGTGTCATACAAATTGGGGATTTTACAGCGTTGATGCTACAAAAGGAGCATCACTGGCTTCTTTAACTATTCAACTGAAAGGACTTAATGAACCCAAAATAAAAGAATAAGTTTTAACCTTACTATTGGGGGCCTCAAACCTATGTCCTTGGATGTCCGCTACAAGTTCCTTACCAACTCTCCTATCCAATGTTTCTTTCCATGTCAACTTATTGACTTCATTTTATTGTAAGTGTTCTACATGGAAACCATTTTGTATTGTAACTATCCTCTGAGTTACTTGACTCCTTGGAGCCCTTCACTCCATCAACTCTTGACATTTGGCTTGGAAAATTGTTCCCACTCATTCAACGTAATGTGTCCATGTGATTCAAGGTTCACCAATGTTTGTGTATTGGCAAACCACATATCGAGTGTGGTTGAGCTTGAATCAACATATTTGTAATGTGTACATCAACTTATGTGTTAAATCCTAATCCATTTGGATTTCCCGATTTTTCCAACATGCATCCACTTTGCATGTCACATGTCTCGGTGTAACATTGTCATAGGTGACCAAACCATGAACCCCAAACCATGTGCTATAAAAAAATGACCCAAAATTATAACAATAATGAGCCAAAAGGAACAACGAACCGTAACCATGATCCATGGAACTTCAACCTAGTTACCATCGAACTAAAATCGTGCGATCGAAGATCATTTGCAATGAGATTCCACCCAAAACTACTTCAACTTCAAACCAGGCCAATTCCATTGAATTTGAACAAAACCATAATGAATATGAAACCCTCCAAAAGGTTGATGTAGTCATATCTCTACAATATGTTTTAAATGAAACTTAACAAAACCAGAAGTCTATAGTGAATAAATGATCAATGGGTAATAGAATTCGACTTCAACGTAAACCATAAGAAACTAGAGCACATACCAATGAGTTATTCACACCATTCTCTAGCCTTTGATTGTATGGTTTATATAGACATGAGGTGGTCCCAACTGATCATGGAATCGACACCATAGTTTTTTATTTAGCCTTAGATGACCATAAGTGCTCAAATTTAAAACCCCACATGATCACGCCATGTGACCTGATTCTTAAGGTCACTATTCATCTCCTTGATTTTTGGGATCATGATTGCCATTACACCAAAACAAACAGACACGTCGCTAGAGTTAACGGATCCTCGAGAGGCGGTTAAACACATGTCACGAAACACATGGGGAGTGCTGCATTATCCAATGCCCGATTGTAAGCATGTTGAATATAGTGCAAACGTTGATCCCACAACTTAGGATGCTTGCTGCAATAACCTCGAAGAAGATGTATCACCGTTATGTTCACCACCTCTGCCTGTCCATCTGTTTGTGGATGGAATATTGTACTCTTTTTCAATTTAGTGTCCATGATTCCCCACAAGCTAGACCAAAATTTCCCAAAAAAGCGAGAATCTCGATCACTAACAATGGATGTTGGAAACCCAAAATGTACCCATACATTTTGAAAGAATAATTGAGCAGTTTGTTTAGTTGTAACCTGATTTTTACAAGGCATCAAAATACACATTTTTATGAACCTATCCACAACTACATAAAGGTAATCATGACCTCTCCTGGACATAGGTAGACCTCCTACAAAATCCATAGGAACAATCTCCCATGGACTGGAAGGTACTAGAAGTGGTGTATATAGTCCCAAATTTCTATTGCTAGGCTTACTGACAACACATAATGAACATCCTCTTACAAATCACGACACACTTTCAAACATACGAGGCCAGTAACAATACCTTTGCAATTGTGCCACTGCCTTACCTACACCGAAATGACCAGTAATAAGAGAAGTATGTGCTTCCCTTATGATGTTGATTCTCTCTCCCTATGGAATACATAACTTGCAAGATGATACAAGAAGTTATCATGCACATGATAATCCAATTCCTCTGCTTGGTTACCTTGACACAAAGTCACATATACATCTTTGAAATCATTATCTAAAACATATTGTTGAACATAGCTCTCATGCATGACATAATTATGCTCAAGAATAATGGATGCATTAACAATTGGTCTAGAAATCATATCAACAACCTTGTTATAAATACCTTTCTTAAACCTTATCACCAAGTGGAATTGTTGAAGAAAACCCATCCATCTAAAGTGTCTCACTTGTTGCAACTTTGTTTGTGATTGCAAGTATTGCAATGACTGATTATCCATGGGAATGATTGTTTCCTTACCCATTAAGTAATGTTTCCACTTTTTCACACTTTGTACCAATGCATACATTTCCTTGTCATATGTAGGATAGTTGATCACTGCACCATTAAATGTTTCTAAATGAAAGCATATGCGCTTACCAAGTTGCATCAAGACTGCACCCATGGCATAATCACTTGCATCAGTCTGTATCTCAAATGATTGTCTCAAGTCGGAAAGTGTACGTACAGGTGTTGAACTGATCTTTTCCTTTGATGCATCAAATGATTTTTGTTGTTTGCTTGCCCACTGAAAAACCTACTTCACACTTGTCAATGCATGCAATGGAGCTGCAATGGAAGAAAAGTTAGAAATAAACTTTCTCCAATATTGGGCGGCTCCCAAAAAACTTCTAACCTCTGTCATTGTCTTGGGCTTTGGCCAGTTCAAAATGACATCAACCTTGGAGGGATCTATTTTCAACTCACCTCCTCCAACAATATGACCCAAGTAAAATAAATATTTTTTTTCCAAATTCACATTTCGATATCTTTAAAAACAATTGTTCTTTCTTCAAGACGTCTAACACTTGCTTTACATGCATGACATGTTCTTCACAAGACTTGCTGAAAATTAATATGTCATCTAAGTAGACTATCACAAAGTCATCTAGAAAAGGTCTTAAACATCATTCATTACACGCATGAATGTAGTAGGAGCATTAAAAATCCCAAAGGGTATAACCAACTGTTAGTATGAATCTTAATTCCAAGCGTACGAAAAAAGACCACTTTAGTTGTGCATAACAACAGCCCTAACAGCAAAGATGGTTGTCAATATCTTCAGATCTGCAGTTAGGTGATCAAGATAAATTCTGCAAAAATCTAGATCTATGCATTAGAAGACATTAAATAGTATAAAAAAACAAGATTTACTCCATGCATCCAATAGACAAGACAAGAATATGTTGAATAAATTTTGTATTAGGGGCACCTGGGAGGAAAACACAGGAGGGTGTTCCCATTTCTCCTCAATGGGATGGGTTCTTGAAAGTCCTCAGCACTTCAGATCTATAATTCCTCTCTCTTGATGGTGTAGAAAACCCAGACAAAAATAGTAGCAAAATATGAATATGATGGTGGATCAATAGTCAGACCAAAAGTATAGATCCAGAGTGATCTTTAGGCAACAAAAGGTCATAAATGAATGGGAAAACCCTTCTATTTATAACTAAATATTGAGTTAGTCTAGATATTGATGCATAATTAAAATATTATTAACCAAATCAAGATCCAACTTTTATGGAATATTTTATTATATTTGTTGGAGGGAAAAGGAATTTGACTTGGGTCAAATCCCTTTATTTGTAAATAATAAATAAATAAATAATTTATTTATCATTTTTTTTTTTGTGAATTTGGTAGTGCCTCTCTTTTTCTATTTATATTTGTAAAGTAGGTTACAAAATTATAAACATCAGACTGTAGCCTCAACCTGCCCGCAGGAAACTAGGTTTGTTGGCCATCTCAGTGCATGAAAAGCTAACCAAAACTGAAACAGTTTCATTCCTCTATGTCTAGCATGATCTATCTAATTTACTACGGAAATATCTACATACTGGAAAAATAAACAAATTTCATTTAAGTCTGATAATAACATAAAAAAAATGATAAAGATAACAACAAAACAGCTACTCTTCATATGAAGAGACAGGTGTTGGAGCTTTCATTGTAGATCCTGGCATATCCACTTGCTGGAGTTGTTGAAGTTGCTTCTCCATGCGGCCAACTCGATCATCCAATATGCTAATTCTATCGGTTGCCTGGTATTGAGTGATCTTAATATGTTGCAACTGATCTTGCATGTGCTGCAACATGTCCAGTAGGCGGAGGTCGGTCTTGGTTGGGTCATACTGAGCATGACTAGGATTAATACTCTGTATTGCCTTTGCCACAAGGCTCTTCAGGATCCAATATGTGTGAAAGGTCTGCTGGAATTGCGTGAGGCGACCCCTGGTGTTACCAGGATCAGTAATGAAGTCCAAAATTTCTGCCACTATTTCGTTGTCTTTCGGGTCAGTCTGAATGTCCCTTTCCCATCCTCTGATTTCCTGATGAACTGTGGCTGAATTCCCAGTAACATAGCTGGCTGCCAAATTCTCAAGAATCTCAAGGTTTGATTTGCGCCCACGTTTCTTCGAGGTTTGCTCAAGTTGGGCATGTTTCCCTTTAGTTGACTGAGTGTTTGATCGGCGATTCCCCATAATACCACGACGCCTATCATGCAATAAAAACAGGCATAGAAACACGGAGAAAGAGTGAGCAACATCATGGGGCCATCCTGCTCGAAACCTCTGAATCTCGACAAAGCGTCGACCTCACCAACGAGAAACGAACGAGGAGAGCACAATTGGCCACTGACCCAAATGGCTAAGGCTGTGCAGGAAAACATTATGAATATACAAAAATCCAGAGACCAAGAGACTTGTCTCCCAATTCCCCGACCTGAAACCTTGAATTAACATGGCTTGGACGAAGGATAAAAGAACCAGCCTCATACCTAAACTGGTGTTCGCATGAGTAGTATTCATATGACTCGGGGTGAGCACAGGGTCCATAAAAGAGGCAGGGGGCGGAGTATTGTCACTGTCGAAACCCTTGTACAGTACAAACAAAGACGACAACAAACAGACCCGACTCCTATTAGCGCAGTGAACATAAATTTGGTTCGCGCTAACCAGACCGTTTGCAATGGTAATAACCACAACCACTTTATACCCGGAATGGTAAACTGACAGGGTTTAGAAATTGCAAGGGTCTCTGAAGCATGGTTCTACAGGCTTTGGAGATGGGGTAGCATAACAATTATCCATTAACAGAACCAAACTCAGCATATTATACAGTAACCTAGACAAGGCCATTAACATTGCAACCGTGAAATGAAGAAGCAAACCAGATACATACCCCCACTGAGTTGTGCAGTTGACAGTATGAGAATTGCCCGGCTCCCTCCTCGGCGGCCTCCAGACGTTGGCATGCAGAGAGCGATGCGTGAACGAATGGAGGGAGGGAGGTGAGCCACTTACCATAACGAAAACATTCCTTCCGCAACTTGACAGGACAGCCTGGCCTGCCTGAAACATTATTAAAAATCGATCTTGCGCGTACTACCGTAATCTATAATACTAATGCGCCATTATGGAAGGGGAGTGTGCAGAGGATAGGCAACCGCCATCTTACTCCTCTTAAGACGCTCTGTGAGACAAGTGTTCACCCCGATCGGGGGGATTTATTTATCATTTTAAGGATGTGGTTGAGTAATAATTAAATAAGTAATGTTTTATTTAATTTTTTAAGGGTGATTTAGTCATATTTGACAAATAATATTATTTAAATAAGGTTTAAATAACTATTCTTTAGGAAATAATAAGATAAATAATGATTTATCTAATTAATTCCTTGTTTTGGGTTAAATATAGCCAGGAATATTAATCAATTTGTTGTTTAATTAATTATTCCTTGAGGAAAATCAAACAAATATAGATTTATTTAATATTTCCTCATGGGGTTTCATGTTTAGACCATAAATAACTTAATAAAGGTGGTTTACTAAGTTATTTTCATAGTGAAAGCAATTTTAGTTAGGGTAAAATTGGTCTTACATGGTGTTGGAATAGGGTCTCCTACGAGCTGCAAAACTGGTCCAATTTTGAATACTTTTGATTATATTTGGTCTAGCGCAGGGGTTTTGGGGTGGGTCAAAGCCCCGAAAGCATTGTAATGGCCAAAAGGGTAAACCAAGGGTCCGAAAACCATGGTTTGCAGACCATAGGAAAGTTTAGGCTAGATTGTTATAAATAGAGGACATTTTGAATTGTAAGGTGGGAAATGAAGAACTATTGATGCAAATTGTGGTTTAAGATATTTGTTTGGGTTTTTGGGGAAAGGACTCCTGTTGGCTGTGTGCGTAGAGATCCAGAGTCCAGTTGTGTGCGGACCCTGCTGTTGTGTGCACAGGCTAGGATGGGTATTGTAAGAAGGAATTGATGAATTGATGAATAAGAAAGGTTGCTTGAGAATTGAATCTATGTGTATTGCTTGTGCGAATCATTGGTAATTACTGCATTATGCGCATTCTGTATTCAAGCTGCAAAATATCTTTGTAAGTGTTTTTGTTGTATTTGGATTTGTTCTATTCTGTTTTATGCAATATTGTGCTATTGTCATAGAAGTATATAATTATAGATCTAGCGCACGTGGATGCGAAAAGAGACCTATCGACCCTACACAGAAAAAGGCGATTTGGGTATCACAAGGCCAGACGCAGCTCTGCTTGCCTTACCTATCCTTTCTCAGGGTGCGGAAACCTGGTTCTAGCACCCACCCATACTACTTCGGGTGAGACTTTGACCTGCGCAAGCAAGTCACTGCCGAAAGGGCCAGTGGTATAGGGGTTTGTTGGAAAACCTTGAACTCTGAACCTGGGTCAGGACCCATCAAGCCAACAAATGGTTCCGTTGTCGGGACCTGGAGCATTTTGAGAAAGGGATCGGGTAATGACAAGAGAGTATTAGAAGCCTGAAAGGAAGTAAATTGAGGAGTGATTCGAAAAGCAGATCCAAGAATTTGCAGTAAAAGAAAATCGCAGCGAGAAGTTAACGGTAGAAAGGTGGAAAAATAGGTACATTCTTACAGAAAGATACGAAATATTCTTTGTAACATTTGCAATTAAGCGTCGGGAGTGGCTAGATAGGCTCGTAGAATTCCATAAGTTTTGGAAGGACGAGCGAGTCACTCACTGGACCCCAGAGTTGATCCAGCAGCTGGAGAGGACTGATAATACTATCACGCGCACAGTAGATCACTGGGTGGACAGTGTACTAGGAGGATTTGTGATAGAATTTTCCATTTATCAATTTGTCTCCTACTCTGAGGCCGAATGATGATTCTTTAAAGGGTTCTGGGGAAAATTTCTGAAGACATTACCATTGCTGATTAAGATATTACTGTGTGAAAAGAGCATTTTGTGTAGTCATACTGACTGAATGACCTCGTATCTAGACGAGAGCATGACACGCAGTGGTAAATAATATCGGACCAACCTCGACGGGGGGAGATCTGCCTATAAACTTTTGCGAGAACCGGCTGCGCAAGACCCCCCGGCTACACCGCTGCCCAAGACGCACAAAGGTAAGAACTCACCCATGCCACCACCCCCGCTGGACAGTGATATGGGTGCACACCTGAGACTACCTACCTTCAATGGGGTAGGGGATGAGGATATGGACCGATTTTGGTTTTTTCCAGACTCTATTTGGACTGCGCAAAATGTGACAAATGATACAGTGAAGAGGGCGCAGCTGTCCCTCGCGTTCGAGGACAGAGCATTGGACTGGTATATGTGATACGTTTCCCAGAACAGGAGTGCATATATTCAAGATATCAAATATTCTATGAAGCATCAGTTCTGTAAGCCAAAATATTACTCTCAGTTGGTAGAGTAAAGGACTTCAAGCAAGGTGCGTCTGAATCTATGTGGAAGGTTGATCAGCAATTAAAGAAAGCAATCAGGGAAGGAGGGTTTGAGTATGACGATAGACAACATACAGAATGGTTCATCGCTATGCTGTTACACCACCTGCGTACGCCAATGAGTCACCAAACCTTTAAGTCGCAGTAAAAATCTGTGGAAGTCGCTATGAAACTAGAAGCTACACCCAAAGAAGATACTTCGGTAGGAGTATAGCAAATTCAGGAGCAGCTTGGAGCTATGCACATGGAAATTCAGAACCTGCGAAAGGAGTGAGGAAGAGAAACCCGCGCAGATATATGGTGCATACGATGTCGGGTATCTATCTATACGAAGGATCAGTGCCCTCTATTGTCAGATTACATGCAGGTAGGATGACCTAGTCCAGTACGCCCAGGAGCAATTGGGGAACCCATCCTATCACAACCAGGCTCGAGTGGACCTGTACTGTGGTGCGACGACTGCCGTGTAGCAGGGCTGCATGATACGAACCATTGCCCTCGGCTAGGTGCGTATGTCCCATAACTGAAGCAACAGTGGTACAAGTTCTGCCGGTCGATGGGACATGATGAGCAAAACTGTTGCACTTACGTCTTGATGATAGATCATAGGAACTTGTATAGGGTACAACCAGACCCTGCGTCACCAAGAACTTCCGCGAGCTTCGGAGGCTCTCTAGCAAGGGGCAGAGGAGGTTGGGGAGAAAGCGTAGGACGAGGATGTGGGTAACTAATCTGTTATAATGGTGGGGAGGTAGGACACTTCGCTAGGGACTGCCCAAATCCCACTAGGAAATCGTACAAATATTGTAGACAGTTGGACCATGTGGTTGAAGATTGCCCAATTTTAATAGCCAAGATGCAGGAAAAACAACCCACCCCTACGCAGAATGTGCAAAGAGTTAAATTTGAGCTAAGAAACATAGACCCGAGTGTGAAAGTCATAACCCGCAGCGAGATGGTCACCCAAGGAGCAAAGGAAGCGCCTGCCAGGGATCCTACGACCTCTCAGGAAGGATAGAACATCAGCAAGGGACAAGAAACAATAGCAGCTACTGCGCAAATTCCGACACACCTCAAGATAGAGGAAGGGGTTGAGCCCTTTTTGCAGGAATTTTTGAAGCTGCTACGTAACCCACAGGCTGTAGAGAACCTTCAATCATTAATGCATAGCTGCGCAGCTCGGTCCGATCCGATTTCCGGGACCAAGGATGTACACAAACTATACAGATATAAAAAACGCACCAGAAGAGAAATGCGGTTGACTATGCAGATTGGTGACTACGAGATGGATCAAGTTATTTTAGACCTTGGATCAGATGTGAATGTATTACCAAAGAAAACATGGCAACGAATGGGAGAGCCTAAATTGGAATGATCCACCATCTAGCTGCGCATGGCAAATCAACAAAAGATCATCCCTTTGGGAAGGCTGCCAAAATTCATGGTAGATATCCCAGGGGTACAAGCCCTAGCTGACTTTGAAGTAATATAAATTGTGGAAGATGCAGATCCCTACCCTGCACTCCTAGGACTAGACTGGGCTATAGATATGGGGGGTGTCATCAATCTCAAAAAGCGTAGCATAGTGTTTGAAAATAACGGTACATTCGTAATAGTACCGTTGGATCCCGCAGAAGGTGCACGGTATACAGAGCTAGCACGCGACGAGGAAGAAATATATCACATTTACAAATTGACTACGCATGACGAAGACTGTATTAACTCCACAGCAAAAGGAGTACTTTGCTGGGAAAATGACAGTGAATGATTTTCTGACTCTGATGGGGAACTGGAGAATTGACAAGGCCAGTTACATGAGGTTTCGGTGCTACGATGTCTTCGGGTCACAAGGAACTTCCGGTGCATCTCCACCGAGGTAAGAGACCTGCCCTACCTTGAGGACACGAGTGAAGTTAAAAAAATTTTACATGCATTTGAAGCCGAAGTTCTGAAGGAACGCAGGCTAGGGGCACTTCCGCTAGCCCTGCGCGGAGCGCTTGCGTGTTGGTGGGACATGCATGGGTCGGTATTTCGCACTTGGGAGGAGTGTCGGGATAAGATGATCCTGCGATTTGGAGCCCCAACTGGAAGATGGATCCAGAGGTTCCTTGGGTCAGAGGACTCACACATATATTTGCTGGCATGGGAAATACAATGGTGCGACAGGACCCCAAATGAACAATTTCACCTGGTTATCCATGACCTAGGTTTGCGTCTAACTACGTGGTATTTATATGTGGAGCTGCACGAGTGCACACGCAATTGGGAGAATTTGCGGGCTTAGTTTCTACGAAAATTTAAGGTGGCATATGGCACAAGGACGCTCGATGTAGCTCTACTGTACTCGAATGCCCTGACCAAGGTAAAAGCACGCTTGTCAAGAGGTACGGTGGCAAAGTTGTTGGAGTAGTACCTAGCCCGCATTATAAAACACCTGGCATCAGCTTTAATTCGAGGTATACGAGAAGACGCAGGCATCATCCAACATCTGTAAATTCATGGGAAATCCCTCAGGTACGAATAACGACCATCAGACCACTGCACTTGGGTGAAAATGGAACCTTACCGTTACAAAAAATGGGCGGCTGGCCATCAATACGACAATTTATGGTGCGTTTGTTTTGGACGATCGATGGTCAGTTTCAAGTGAGGTTTACTCTACCGTTGGATAACCCCAGACAGTATAAGGTCAACAGGGTAATTTTTCTCAAGGCTCCATATTGTCTCTGTACCCTGCCTTTGTTATTCTCCTGCTTGCTTATTGGGATCGTTAACGTTTTCTGGGAAGCCTGTCCTTTTGTTGCTATGGCAATCCCTAACCCACCGAATGCTTCGGCACCTCAGTTCAGCGCCTGCAGACATCGTGTTGAGAGGGTCTGGGGATGCCGAGATTGATAAGATGATTAGCATATGGCTCCCTTTAGGGATAATTAACTTTGAACCCCGTGCCGAGGTGCACCACGACTATGTTGCAAGAGATCCATAAACGTGACCAAACTGCACGACAGCAGCATGAAATACCCCCGGCAGTTTGGGCACAACGAGTTGCATTGATCACGGAAGCAACGAATATTATTAAGGAACATCTTACTCTAGGCACTCAGTTGGTCGAGGTGGCTATGCAGCTCTGGACATCGATTCGGTTCAACCCCATGCTTCGGCATGTCCAGGAAGAATTACGACAAACCGAAGCTGCTTTCGATAAGGTCGAAGCTACCTTGCCTTCCCTTGTCCCTGCGTAGCATCTAGCCCTCTTAAAAACCCGTAACGCCTTCATAGACATGATTGCGGATCTCCGCTACGCCAAGCACGTCTTCATAAAGCACTTGAAACCATGGGGCGAAACCGCCTTCCAAATATCTCAAGGTGTTCATAACGCAATCACGCGCCTCCACCGGATATTGGAGCAAGTTACCACGGCTCCAGAAGGCCCTCCCTCCCTGAAGCTTGTCAATATCTTACAACAAGCTGCTGCCCAAAGTCAGGAAGTGCTCCCTCCGCTCATCATTGCTTTCAATACCTTGCATGAGTAGATAGCAACCACACCACCACAGTGACTCGGGACGAGTCACAAGATTGTGTTGGGCGAATGTTGGAATAGGGTCTCCTATGAGCTGTGAAACTGGTCCAATTTTGAATACTTTTGATTATATTTAGTCTAGTGCAGGGGTTTTGGGGTGGGTCAAAGCCCCGAGAGCATTGTAATGGGAAAAAGGGTAAACCAGGGGTCCGAAAACCGCGGTTTGTGGACCACAGGAAAGTTTAGGCTAGATTATTATGAATAGAGGACATTTTGAATTGTAAGGTAGGAAATGAAGAGCTATTGATGCGAATTGTGGTTTAAGATATATGTTTGGGTTTTTGGGGAAAGGACTCCTGCTGGCTGTGTGCGCGGAGAACCAGAGTCCAGCTGTGTGCAGACCTTGCTGTTGTGTGCGCAGGCTGGGATGGGTATTGTAAGAAGGAATTGATGAATAATAAAGGTTGCTTGAGAACTTAATATATGTGTACTGTTTGTGCGAATCATTGGTAATTACTACATTATGCACATTCTATATTCAAGCTGCGAAAGACTTGTGTAAGTGTGTTTGTTGTATCTGGATCTGTTCTATTCTGTTTTATGAAATATTGTGCTACTGTCATATAAATATATAATTATAGATCTAGCACACGTGGATGCGAAAAGAGATCTATTGACCCTGTGCAGAAAAAGGAAATCTGGGTATCACAGGGCTGGACGCAGCTCTACTTGCCTTACCTATCCTTTCTCAGGGTGCAGAAACCTAGTTCCAGCACCCACCCATACTACTTCGGGTGAGACTTTGACCTGCGTAAGCAGGTCACTGCCGAAAGGGCCAGTAGTATAGGGGTTTGTTGGCAAACCTTGAACTCTGAACCTGGTTCAGGACCCCTCGAACCAGCACATGGTGTACTTGGGTCCATCTAATGATAATAGGTTAGATGACCAAAAAATGGTGTAACAGATTTCCCCCAACGTGTGAGCGTTAGGAGCTAATCGTATGACCGAAGTACATTGTAAGAACACAATCACAAGACACTGAAGGGGAATTTAAAGAGAGAGAAGTATAAGGTAGACCAAAGTGCTGAAAGGACTAGACCCTGAGGAGGCAAGACTTAAAGGTGCGACAAGTCTCTTTTATAAGGGAGTACCTGCTATAGGCGGCGGGGAAGGCATACCTATGCCCATCAAGGCAATAGTACAAAAAATAAGGCGTCCGGAAAACCACAAGACTGGCTAATATAGTACATGCTAGCATAAACATCAGCCAGATAAATAACACGATAATTAATCCCACATACATATTGTGCCTGGGATAACAGCCAGGACTTGTACAATAATATCTGAGTACATGAGATACGAATACAACCTAGATGCCCCTGTAAATAGGAAATGGCTCTGAAAATATCACTGATACATGCAATCAAGAAGGCGCTGCAAGCGGCTGAGGTCGACATCATCAAATTTATGGAGTTGCATCAAAGGCTGAAGTGAAGAGGTCATCCAAGTATGTGGGGGGCTACCTGTAGGGCCACCCCCTCATGAGGGTTGAGACATCTCACACACACCCGGGAATCACCAATATCAGATGTTGTATCACTGAACCATCAAGTATACGAATCTCGATCATGTTGAAAAGAGCTGGAGCTGAGAAACAATCAATTCAAAGGGAAATAAGGAGTCCATTTGCCTGATCTGGGGCACCGAACAAGAGTGGAAGATGGAACCAAGGTACACCGCCCTCTAGACCTGTCTTCTGGAATGAATGAGTTGATGTTGACAGAAGGAGGTCCGCCATAGGTGAGGCAATAAGGGATCCTCAACTAAGGCACAAGAGAAAATAGTAGAGTGACTAACAGATTGACACCAATGATGATGATTAAATGGGGGGTACTGAGTAGTGAACGGACGACTTCCCTTGTTAGAGCATAAAGGGCATGGATGACCTGACAGCGACTGACACAAAATCATGAGGGCTAGGGGACAGTGGGGTTGAAGGCCATAATGTGCGACACGAGAGAGGGACCAAGCAATGAAGAATGGAGGACTATAGCGGGATGCAAAGGGACACGGGATAGGCTCCATGAATGCAATGATGACTCAACTTAGATGCTCTAAACAAGGGTGACTCGATGGTGTTGCCACACAGAAAAGGTCTAATGGGGACCATAAAAACATGAGTACAAGATGGTAACTCAAGACGAAATTCGACACGAGCGTGGACAAGTGTGGAGGCAAAGTGGTGCCCCCAGTACGAGTGTTGCAAGTGAAGAAAGTCGATTTTGATGAGGAGTGAAGTGATGCTTCTTGGAAAAAATGTGTCCTAGTGAAGTATCAAACCACTAAAAACTAACAGATACTCATTTGAGGGATGGGTGAGAGATTTCCAACGGTGTAGACGGTTCATCAAACTGAGCTACGGTTTGGCCGCAGTAGGCGAAAGAAAAATCAGGGGTTTTCTTTTAATAAGGCATTTTCCCTCCCAATTCACTCATTCACATGTGGAGCTATGGTGAATATAGTGAGGATAGAAGGCCCTAAATCTTGTGGCGATCATAGCAGACAAACCGACCGTTGAAATTGAGATCCGTCAGTTGCAAGTAAGAGGCCTAATCCTACTCTTTCATTTCAGTGGATTGAAAGTTCAGTTTAGGTACCCAGAGCTCATGAACAGGCCAGGTCGCACTTTTTGGGGTCTGTTCTGCGACCTGGGTAGCAGGTACTGGGCAGAAAACTGTGACATGTCCTAGGGAATGAATTGAAAAGTGTGACCTGCCAGAGAAAGGGGGTTTCAATGTTGTTTTTGGCTGAGATCTCAGATTTTTATGGTTGAGGGGCATAGGTGCCCCCAAGCATGTTGTGGACATGCCGAAATGTATTTAGAAAAAAGGGGAATATAAACACATTTTAATGATGTGGTGCACCATTTGTTTTCATTATGGTTATGCAGTTTGAGAAAGAGAATGGAGGATTACCAATCTCTTTTGGTACTGCATATAAGATTGGCATATGTGGTGTCACTATCCCAAAGACAGGATTTGGAGATAATGAACTGGTGCTCTCCCAGAAAACTCACAGGTTGGTCAACAACAATGTCGAAGGGACTGGGTTGTTTATGTAATGTGAAGGAATGATGAGGGGTATCATCCCTAGAGTGATCTAAAGTGATATGGGACTCTAGAGGTTCTTCTAAATGTGGAAGAATACTAGTACTAGAGTTGACACGACTAGATACACTAGGAGAGTTGTGGATAATTTCTTCTCCTGGTCTCTCAAATATGGGTGCCCCCTTACCCAAACATTGGGTGTCAATGTAATGGCCACAAGGTGTATGTGGTTTGAATGCGTGGGTTCGATGTAAGGGGGGATAGATAAAGTCAGGGGTGGTGACTACTTCCATAATGTCGTCATTGTAATAGAAGATGGGGTGACTGAGGAAGGAAGACCACCTGACGCGGCGAAACTACCCGACTCGTCATCATGAGAAGAGAGGTTCACATGCGCATCATCACAAGTGGTGACAGAAGAGTAAGCAGATAAAGGATCTACCGATGTTGAGCCCAGGGTGATCGCTGAAGGGAGGTTAGACAAAACATCAGGGGAAGTCTCCAAGGGGACTTCCACCGAGGGTCTCATGGATGATGATAGGTATAAAATGGTGGACGAAGGTTCCATCATCTCGACATCAAGAGGGGGAATGTCAATGGGAGTATTCATGTCCTCTGGTTTTGCCGAAGCAAAACACACAAATGAGGGAGCGGTGGACTCGTTGCGCTTGGCCTCGAATTGGCGAACCGCTTCCAAAGAGGAGCGATACTCTTCAAGGCGGGGACAGAGGTGAGTATAGTGGCCATGGAAATCACACAAAGCACAAGGGTTATTTGTGCACAAAGACTTGAGTTTCGGGACTGAATCGGGTATAGTGACATATACCTCTGGGATATCAGACTTTGGAAACGTCTCATTGAACATGGACTTAAGGTGAGGCAACTCTGGACAAGTATGGGTGGCGTGACCAACAACATCACACAAAGCACAATGGATGGTATGCTTTGGAGGCCGAGGAGGGGCAGGGTTTGTAAGGGAAGCCTTGTCCTTTGATTCCCCCTTGTGAGCTTTTCCCTTCTTACCTGAAGCGGTCGCAACAAGAGGTGGTTCCTATTGAGGTGGTTGAGGCACTGGGGCCACGGGAGAAGTCATGGGGACCGGTTGAACCGGGGTCAAAGCAAGATAATGTTTGGGTTGACCAAGCGGGGTAGCGATTGGAGGACCAAGGTACCAGACAGGGATCCCAAGGGTCAAGTTAGGAAGAGAGAGGGTGGCCATGACAGGTACCGTGTACACTCCTGGGGGTGGAGCTAGGAACGATATCTAACCGGATGGGTAATGGTCAGGCGGGACGGCTCCTAAATGGTTAAGGCCTAGAGGAACCGTTCCAGGAGGGTAAATAGGCTCATGGATACCAGCTGAAGGGCCAGGAGGAGGAGGTCCAGAAGGCTGAATCTAAGGGCTAGGTGTAGGCTACGGAGGGCGAGGAGGCTTCTGACTAGCCGAGGCGGGCTGCTTAAGGGCACCCCGAGACGATTGCATCATGCAAACATTCGATGAGCTGGGATCATAGATAGGAGGAGGAAGACCAGGGAATGTACCAAGCAATGAGGAATCTTTGTAGACTCCGGGTGAGACAATGGTCAAAGGATCAACGGTTTTCTTATTGGCCATCGAAGAGATATTGGACTCAGGGGAGGTATGAGACTTCAATTCGTGATATGTCAGCTGGTCAATAGTGACTATATTTCCGTTATGAGGGAAGGACATCTTGTGATGGGCCGCGGATGGGACAACAAACATCGCATAATTGTAGCTACGACCCAATAGAATGTAGTAATCTAAGGTGGCATCTATGACTTCTACGTCAACGCAAACGGTCTTGCCCACAAGAGTAATAGGATAATTGTGGAATAAGCCAATGGATTGGGAGGCGTGGCCATCCCACGCTCGGAGAGTGATCATGGAAGGAGCCAACTCAGGTGATCCGAGTTGCTTCCAAACCGAAGCGGACATCACACAGGTGGATGCTCCTTCATCAATGATGCACCGGGAAACGTTGGCGTTCCGGATCTTGACTGGGATTTGGAAGGCGACAGAAGCAGGGAGAGGAGGATGTTCTGACCAGTCAACATCAAAGACAATCAATCGATCGTGGGAAGGATATACAGCGCCCATGGCAGATAGTATAGCTTTTCGTTGTGAAGGGCACGACTAGAGGAGTTCCAGTATTGAAATGGCAGCAGGAGATTGCGCCAAATCATCTACTATGTTATACGAATGGGCAGATTTTCTAGAAGCAACATTTCGGCAAGTGGTATGAACCTCTGCCTTAGGCTGAGGGATCTGTAAGGGACCATTAGGAGTCGAAAGAGGCTCTGTAGAGACCGAAGGAGGCAGCTCGGGGACAGACATAACGGGAGGCTTGTTGTACTAGCGGGACCGAGTCTGAAGATTGATGTCTACGGTTAGAGGTTGAGGATAGTTCATCATGAGAACCTTGTAATCGGAGGTACCATATGGAAGAGGTTGAGTGGTCACATGTCCTTCAACGCCCTGCTGTGCATACACCTACATATGAGGGGGCAATGGTTGTTGTTGCGGGGGTTGAGAAGGCAAGGGAGCCAGAGGTGCTAATGCTGGAGGAGCTGGAGCACCAAGCTGTTGATACGGATAATAAGGAGGTTGGGTAACAGTGTGGTAAACAGGAGGTTGGGAAAAAAGAGAAGGCATGTCGTATCGTGGATACATGCTACCGTGAGGGGGAAAAGTGTAGGAGGTGCTGGCCCCCCCAGGAAAACCATAGCCCATGGGAGGCTGAGCGTATGAATTAGAGAGATCTCCAACGATACTGTCGATGGCATGAGGTGCCCCCGGTGTGTTGGCACCACCGGGTCTGGGAAGAGCAGGTAGAACGGTATAAACATAACCTGACTGAGTGTAGATCAGGTCATATTTCAACACCATTTGGAGAGCGGCTTCTTCGGTTTGAGGAAAATGCGATGCGACATCTTTCCCGATAGGAGGCAAGAGAGATCTAAGGAACCAGTACATGTAGACAAGGTCTTTGAAGGTAGGGGATTGACATAGGCTCTTTCTTCTTTGCCATTCCTGGACATGATCGAATAAGCGGGTTGCAGATGATTGACGGAAAGAAGTCAAAAGTTCGATGCTAGTGTCATAACGAAAGGGGAGCTGGAAGTAAGACAAAAAATCCCAAGCAAGAGTCGCAAAGGAGGTATGAGAGGAAGGGGTCTGATTAACATACCACTTAGAAGCTTCACTTGTAAGCGTACGTTGGAACAACCGAAGATGGACAAAGTCATCGGTAATGGAGTTAGATGAACACCACATGTGGAAAGATATAACATGATTTGTAGGATCTTCTCCCGCAAGGCCTTCGAACTTTGGGATGTCGGAGGGGAGCTTCGTAGGCATGGCATGCCAACTAGCGTCATGGTGTATAGGTTCGTTTATCAACTAGTCGAAATTGGGGAGGCTGAGGCCTGCCATGAAGAGGAGCAAGGGCGCAGTGGGGGTAGTGTTCGTTGTGGTCCCACTAGTGGTATTCCCAGCATGAGGGTCAGGGTTACCACCAGCATTAGCTCCTGCACTAGACACGGTGAAGGTGATAGGGGGAGAACCGAAGGCAGAATGAGGAGGAGAACCCAAAGGACCAGAAGAAGAGTCGGAGTGCGGACTTGGTGGAGGGCTAACTCGGATCCTATGTGGAGGAGTAAGTCTTCCTACCAGAAACTGAGGATGAAGGCCAAGAAGTCTCCGGGATGAACGCCTTGGCGTAATGATGATGACACAAACACAGCACAAAAGGAAAAAGAGACCGACAAGGGCAAGGAGGTGCAGGATCAATTAATTACAATGTCGAAACAAGGGCAGAGAGGTGCATAATCAATTGACTTTAATTTTTTAGAGTCTTTTCTTGACGGTGTTAACCAAGCCCTTTTTCACTTAGGGTGTGTGTGTGAAGTGTGTAAATTTTAATTTTTAAACCCAGACGTCTGTAGAGAAAAATTTAAAGTGTGTTGTATAGATGCAAATAAACCTGAAAATGACAGTATATAAGCCTGCAAAAATAGAAAATAAACAGCTAATAATGCAATAATCTAAACCCAAGTAGGCAGGTCTCTCAACAACTAGTCTATAGGTGAGTGAAAAAATTAATTAAAACACACTAAAACAGCCAATAGATCTAAGGTCAAAAGGGACAAGGATCTAAACGACAAAATTTGTTGGAAAGTGGTGCAGAAACAACAACAGATCAGAGGAAAAATTGCTATAAAAAGAGGTGGCGAAAGGCTATCTCCAGGAGGGAAGTGGAGTGAACCCTAAAGGAAAACCCAAACAAAGCTAAATGAGGAGATTTGGATGGATAACAAGCCGATCTGAAGCGGATCTGAAGGTGAGGTATCAGATCTGAAAAAATGGTTGAAGACTCTGAAATTTCAAACAACCTGCAACAAAAAAAACTCTTCCACAAAAATTGGAGGGTATTGAAGCCCTAGGGGCTAGGTTCCCACTTAGTTGAGAAAAAAAAAACAAGTACAAGTCTAAAATGGGCGGAGACGGAGGTCAAACAACCCTGAACAGAGGCTCAGAAAAACCCATAAAAATTTCAGAAAAATTCCCGCAAAAAGTTCAGTTCGTAGTTTTTGACTTGTTTTCAGCAGAGTTCGCACTTTTTGGGCTGTAATGTGCACCCTGAGGGTCCAGGTCGCAGGTTTTGGGCTGAAAAGTGGGACGTGCACTTCCGGCTCTCTCGGAGGTAGATTTCAGAAAAAAAATTCGTCTCAGTTGCGGCTGATGTCTGTCACTTGCGCAATAGGTCCGAAAACACGCGGAAGTTAGAATTTTTATCGTTTTAGGGTTTTATAGGTTAAAAAAAACATCAAGAAAAGAAAAAATAAGGGGCTAAAGAGAAATCCTGGGGTTTGAAGCAGCTGGATATGCAAGGATCAGAAAAACGACAGCGGTCGTAATTGTAAACCCGTGTGGAGTTGCCAGTTGTTAGTATGAATCTTAATTCCAAGCGTATGAAAAATGACCACTTTAGCTATGCATAACAATAGCCCTAACAACGAGTATTGGACTGCGATTTTGGTTGATGTTGCGCGATTGAGCAAGGCGGCCTGCGTTCTCCCTAGGGTTTGCAAGCATGGAGGTGCTGGGCACACCCCAGGTGCCTCCCTCTCCCCCTCCTTCGCCTTTGTCCGCATATGCTTTTAATCTGCTATTGGCTGGGCTTCCAAAGAAGAAAAAAACTGAAGCTGCAAAGTTTGTAAAGAAGCTGGATGATATCCCTGAGATTTCTCTTCCTCCAGAAACCTCGATCCAAGTTGCTCTATCTTTGGCTGATCATGCCCTTGTTTGCCATTTCACCGGCCTCTGGTCGTCTCCTAGATCCACTGAGAACTGGGTCAATAAGAACAATGTCACCTCTTATTTTATGGGGAGAGGTTTCTTCCTATTCGAATTCTCCTCAAAAGACGACAAAGATCTGATATTCCAGAATGGCCCTACTTCATGGGCCCTCAGGATTCGTACCTCAACAAATGGATGCCAGATTTCGATCCAGCAATTGATGTTCCCAAGGCAGTTCTGGTGTGGGTTCGGCTCCCAAATCTTCTAGTCCACTGCTGGAACTGGGACTCGTTGAAGCATATTGGCAATTCCCTTGGGAAATTCATAGATCGGGTGAACAATAAGGACCAATATGACTGTGCCAAAATATGCATAGAAGTAGATCTAGAGGTGGGTCTCCTGGAGGCCATAAAAATTAACGTCGGAAGCTGGTCTCATGTGCAGAAACTTGACTACGAACAGCTACCCTTCAAATTCCGAAAATGCCACGTCTACTGTCACTTTGCTAGAAGCTGTCCATCTAATGTCAAGGCAGAGCATGGGAAGGAGGACGGCTGGAACCAAGTCAAGCGCTCCAAAACTTCTCACGAGCCCCGCAAGCCCGGTGGCCCTAGTGGCATAGGCCCTCACCAGGCCCCTGCCCAACAACCCCCTCCTAAGGTGGGACAAGAAAACAAGTTCGATCCTCTAATCTCTCAGGTAGAGGAATCCTAGGAGGTTGAGATCCAAAAGGCAGTCTCCCCAGACAAAGGCACCCCCTCTTCCTCCCTCAAGGGTGCAAGTGCTGCAGAAATTTCTAAATTTAACCCCTTAGAAGCCGAGGAAGAAGAGAAAGAGTCGGAGGAGGAAGGAGGAGGAAGGAGAAATAGGAGATTCTCAAGCCTCTAAAAGGAGATCCACAAGAGACCGCAAAACCGATCAAAGAA
Organism: Pinus albicaulis; assembly: GCA_034641835.2. Taxonomy (NCBI): domain Eukaryota; kingdom Viridiplantae; phylum Streptophyta; class Pinopsida; order Pinales; family Pinaceae; genus Pinus; species Pinus albicaulis. Next base: position 200,762,886 of record CM076582.1, read on the forward strand.
AAGAAGAATCCATAAGAAACTTAATAAGGATAGAATTTCCTGACATACTCCTCATCCAGGAGACCAAAATGGAGGATTCAGTCTTCCTGCAAGTAAGTAAGAAATTCTGGAATAAAAGTGGTGCAAAATCTGTCTCAGCCCGTGGGGCTTCGGGAGGGTTGGGCACTCTCTGGAACGCTAACAAGTTCTCTTTAGTTTCTGAGACTCTAAATACTCACTGGCTACTATTAAAAATGTAGCACCTAGTTACAAAAGAGACTTTTTGTCTCTTCAACGTGTATGTTCCTATCAACGCTGGGGAAAAAAAGGACTGTTGGGACTCCATAAGAAGTCAAGTAGATCTTGTGAATCTAGAAAATATCATCATTTCCAGCGATCTCAATCTCACCCTACTTTCATCAGAAAAGAGAGGAGGTAGCATAGTTCAGGATCTAGCAAGGGAATGGGTGGAGGACCTAATGCAGGATTGGGACCTGCTTGACATCAAGCCTTCCTCTGGTAAGTTCACTTGGTCTAATAAAAGAATAGACCCAGGACACATCGTAGCAAGGCTTGACAGGTCTCTCATCCAAAGCTATTTCCTTTTACTTGGTATAGAGGCTAGAATGCATATCCTCCCTTGCAGCATCTCTGATCACAAACCCATTAAGCTCGAGCTTCTGGCTCACCTTGATCTTGGCCCTATTCCTTTCAGATTTAGCCCCCTCTAGGTCAAGGAGCCTGACTTCATGCACATTGTCAAAGAAAGCTGGACGCAGCTTGTCAATGGCTCCCCTTTTTTTGTTTGGGAAGAAAAAGTCAGAAGAGCAAAAGCTGCTCTGAAAAGTTGGGCCAAAACTCTTCCTAATCCAGCATCTGAAAGGAAAAAAATCCAAATTTAGTTAGATACCCACCAGCTGTAGTCAGAAGATGATGATATTACTAAAGAGCTGCTTGACAAAGAGGCCCTCCTCCAACATAATTTTCATAAGGCTTGCCTGGCCGAAGAAGAATATTGGAGGCTAAAGTCTCATTGTCTTTGGCTTAAAGTTGGGGACAGAAACTCCTCTTCCTTTCATAAGCAAACTCATGCCAAGAAATTCTTTAACTCCGTCGTTGAAATCAAGGGAGATACAACCACTCATAAGGACTTCGCAAGCATAAAAAAAGTAGCCTCCCTCCACTTCAAAAATCTGTATATCGAGGTTCCTGATCTGGGCTAGAATTCAAATCTTTATGAATTGGTTCCCCCCTTCGTTACAGCTGAGATGAATCAGCTGCTAGAAGCTAAAGTCACCAAGAATGAAGTTAAAGACGCCCTCTTTTCTATGGACCCTGATAAAGCCCTAGGTCCGGACAAATTCTCAGCCAGATTTCTCCAATCCTGCTGGCAGATTATGGAAAAATATCTCTATAAAATGGTTCTAAAATCCCAAATATGCCAGAAAATCGGAGGAAGCACAAACTCCGCGTTCCTTGCCCTCATTCCCAAGGAGAAAAGTGCCAACTCCTTCAACAGATTCCACCTTATCTCTCTTTTCAACATTGGTTACAAGTTGATTACCAAAGTAATCACTTACAGATTGAAGTATATTCTCCCCAAAATTATCCTGAAGAACCAAGGAGGCTTCATTCATGGTAGGCAGATTATGGACAACTTCATACTAGTCTAAGAGGCGACCCATTCATGTCTGCACCGCAAAGAAAAAGGTATGGTCGTCAAAATTGACTTAGAAAATGCATTCGATCGTGTCAGGAAAAATTGACCCCCCTTCAACAACCACCCTGGGCTCAACATCTTTTGACCATATATTCATTTGTTCTTCTGTCATCCCCCGTGACGATCCATATGTGAGCCTTTCTTCCTGTACGGATGGTTTAGGTAGCTTTTCCACTTCATGTGGTTTCCCTTCCTCTCCTCATCCCCTCGTTTCCGGTCAGGATCCCCCCTTGGAATCCTTCTTTTCCCGTGACCTCATCCTTCCCACCCTTAACCGAGATAACACCACCCGTATCCATGTTGACCTCCGCAGCCCGAGTCCCCGCCTTATCTCTTATCGCCCTCATATACCACCCTCTAGTTTTTATATGAGTCATAGCCATCCTGCCCATCGCACTCCCTCCCGCAATTGCTGCTCGATGTCTTCTGTACACTCACGCTGCCGTCATTGTCCCTCCTCTCCCCATTTTTTGTCTTGTAACACTATTCCGCAGGACCTCCCGTCCACACCCTATATCGGTTACGCCGATGGTGCAAGTCGTTACTCCCGGAATCTCCCCTCGGCAGGTTGGGCCATCTTCACCCCCTTGCATGCCCTTGTTCTCTCAAACGGGGTCTGCATTGGTCCTGCCACCAACAATCAGGCCGAATACGATGCAGTGCGGGGTCTTTTAGCCGATGCCCTCTCTCATCGCATCCTCCATCTGCATGTTCGTATCGATTCCCTACTTCTTTTCCTGCAACTAAATGGTGTCTATCGTGTGCATAATCTTGTGCTGTTTAGACGATATTTACGAGTGAAACTCTTGATATGTGAATTTGAAACCATAACTTTCAACCATGTACCTCGAGAACAAAATCACTATGTAGATAGCATTGCAAACCATGTTCTAGATTGGCATTTATCACACGCATTTTATATAAGACAATCACAATCATAATCATTAACAAGATACATATCCATAATATGTGTCGCAAAACATGTGTTTAGAGTCCATCTACTCTGATACATATGACATGCCCATAGCATGTTACAAAAAACTCAACACTGGGGGCACCACTCGCCCCTACATACATACTAGGGGGCACCACACGCCCCACACCTAATCACTATCTGGCGGATCCCGAGCCAATGGCTCTGCTCTTGCAGCTCGTAGATCATGTATCCCCTGACCGGCCATCGCCATGCGCCGCATGACCCCTCGCCATTCCGAGGGTAGACCAATACATGGCTCTATGTACTGGTCGTCTAAGTCTTGCCACCACGCTCTAAAACATCGGTCAGCAACCTCTCACATCTACGGCGGATGTCCTCCAGGAGGGCGGCTGCATCCTCATTATGCGTTGCTCTCGCTCCACTCGAGCCTGCAGCTCCTGATGCTGCAGGTCGTCCCATATATCGGGTCGATTTTACCGGAGCTATATCTGCATACCAAAAGTACATGAATCAGTACCCTATCTATTGTTCAATAAATTTAACATGCCCAAAAAAGAATAGTCACTTGTCACTTACCATCGGGCCCCCATACTCGACCAAGCGGAAGTGGCAGGTTCGGATCCCCACAATAACTCATCCCACTATAGGGATAGTCGTCTATGTATAATGGCATCTGATCCCAATGGGCAAAGAACTCCAGTCGAAACACCCGTCCGAACGCCCCTCCTCCTCTACACAGTAGTCGCCCCCACTGGCGCATCCTGGGCTCTCTCGGGCCCCCATCTGGGAGCTGTATACGAGGTCGTAAGGTCGGGATCTTCTCAAAAAAGAAGGAGCACAATAAAGTCCCATACGAGCAATCGTGGTTCACTTGCTGCTTGCAAAGCGACAACTGTCGTTTTAACGACACCAGCATCATTTGGGCCCACCCATAGTAGGTCCCACTCAACACACTCTTTACAATCATCATCTGCCCCTCAGTGATGTGATAGAACACCTGGTTGCCCAGGATCCGCAGCACCGCTGCGGCCACTGCACGGGTCTCCAATCTCTCCAGGTCCCCGATCGGTATCTGAGTCCCTTTGACTTGGAGACCCGGTCGATAATGCCACTCCACAAACTCCATGATGTTCCGCCCTCGCGGTAACACTGGCTGCGTATTTCCCACCATCCCAAGTGGCGGGAGACCAGTCAGGAAATACACATCCTGGACTGTCAGTTCGATCCTGTGCCCCTACACTACAAAGACCTCATGCTCTGGATCCCAATAACTGATAATCCGGGCCAACAAGGGCTCTCCATCTCTCATCAACGGGTTCTCCAAAACCTTTAGAACCCCAAACCTGGCCAACACACGACGGACACCCTGATCTGCCTGGATCTCTGCCCGTAATGTACCCAGGTCTCTCTCTCTCCAGTTAACCCGTATATTTGCCATATCTGCACAAAAACATCATCTTTTTCAGCATACAGATAGGGAATACTGTAACCAAACACAAAAACCCAACTCTCAGCCATAAAACAGCACTAAAACCCCCTCATCTTCCACGTCGCACTTTTCTGCCAAATCCTGGGACAGGTCGCACCTTTTTGCTCAAAACTTGCTTCCCAGGTCGCAGATTTTGGCCCAAAAAGTGCGACCCGGCCGAAAATATGCAAGAGGGTATGTTCCTGATATTCTGGGCCCTAATCTACACTTTCAAACCATCAAAATGAAAGAGTAAGGTTAGGCCTCTTACCTGCAACTGACAGATCCCGATTCCAACGGTCGGTTTGTCCGCTACGCTCGCCGCAAGATTTAGGGCCTTCTCTCCTCTCTACCTTCACCACAACAACACTAGAAAATGAGTGAATTTGGAGGGAAAAATGCCTTATTAAAAGAGAACCCTGGTTTTTCTTTCGCCTGCTGTGACCACACCGTAACTCAGTTTGACAAACCGTCTGCACCGTTGGAAAGCTCTCACCGAGCCCTCTAATGGGTATCTGTTAGTTTTTTTCGATTTGATACTTCACCTGGACACATTTTGTCCAAGAAGGGTCACTTCACCTCCCGCCAAAATCGGATTTCCTCACTTACAACACTTGTACTTGGGGCACCACTTTGCCTCCATACTTGTCTTTGTTCGTGTCGATTTTCATCATGAGATACCATCTTATACTCATGTTTCATGGTCCACCATGGGACCTTTACTATGTGGCAGCACCATCGAGTCGCCCTTGTTTAGAGCATCCAAGTTGAGTCATCATCGCATTCATGGTGTCTATCCCGTGTCCCATTGTACCCCGCTATAGTCCTCCATCTTTCATTGCTTGGTTTCTCTCTTGTGTCGCACATTATGGCCTTCAGTCCCATTGTCCCCTATCCCTTATGATATTGTCTCAGTCGCTGCCATGTCATTCATGCCCTTTATGCTCTAGCAAGGGAAGTCGTCCATTTGCTACTCAGTCCCCTCCATTCCATAATCATCATCGGTATTAGTCTGTCAGTCGCTCTACTATTTTCTCTCATGCCTTAGTTGAGGATCTCTCATCGCCTCACCTACGGCGGACCTCCCTCTGTCGACATCAGCTCCTTCATTCCAGAGGATGCGTCTAGAGAGCGGTGTACCTTGGTTCCAGCTTCCACTCTTGTTCGGTACCTCAGATCAGGCAAAGGGATCTCTCATTTCCCTTTGACATGATTGTTTCTCCACTTCAGCTCCTTTCAGCATGATCGAGATCCGTATGCTTGATGGTCCAGTGATGCAGCAGCAGCTCTTGGTGATGCTCGGGTGTGTGTGAGATGTCTCAGCCCTCATGAGGGGGTGGCCTTGCAGGTAGTCCCCCACATGCCCGGATGACCTCTTCATTGCAGCCTTCGATGCAGCTCCATATATTTGACGATGTCGACCTTAGCCGCTTGCAACACCTCTTTGATTTGCATGTATCAGTCAGATTTTGTGAGCCCTTCCCCGCTTGTAGGGGGCATTTGGGTTGTATTTGTATCTCATGTACTCGGATATTATTGTATAAGTCCTGGCTGTTATCCCAGGCACATCATGTATATGGGATCCCTCATTGTATTTCTATCTGGCTCATGTTTATGCCGGCTGTACTTTATGGTTCGGTCCCTTGTTTACTGGACACATTATTCTTTTGTACTTTGTCTCGGCGAGCATAGGTATGCCTCACCCGCCGCCTTTAGCACAGGTACCTTCTCATAAAAAGAGACTTGTTGCACCTGTAAGTCTCGTCTCCTCAGGGTCTAGTTCTTTAGCACATTAGTCTACCTCACATTTCTCTCTTTGACTTCCCTTTTGATGTCTGGTGATTGAGTTCTTACAACGTACTTCGGTCATACGATTTGCTCCTAACACTCGCACGCTGGGGGGCAATCTGTTACACCATTTTTTGGTCATCTAACCTATTGTCATTAGATGGACCCAAGTACACCACGTAAGACCAATTTTACCCTAAGTAAAATTGCTTTCACTATGTAAAATAACTTAATAAAACACAATTATTAGGTTGTTTATGGTCTAAACAGGAAACCCCAAAAGGAAATATTAAACAAACCTATATTTGTTTGATTTTCCTGGTCATGTTTAACCCAAAACAAAGAAATTAATTAGATAAATCTTTATTTATCCTATTATTTTATAGGAATAATTATTTAAATCTTATTTAAATAATATTCCTTGTTAAATATGACTAAATCACCCATAAATAATTAAATAAATCATTATTCATTTGATTATCCTTCAACCACTTCCTTAAAATGATAAATAAATCATTTATTTATTTATTATTCACAAATAAAGGGATTTGACCCAAGTCAAATACCTTTTCCCTCCAACAAATATAATAAAATAGTCCATAAATGGTGGATCTAGATTTGGTTAATGTTATATGTTATTTTAATCATGCACCAAGATCTAGAATGACCCAATATTTTGTTATAAATAGGAGGGTTTTTCCTACCATTCTTCACCTTTTGTTGCCTATTAGATCACTCTGGATCTATACACTTGGTCACATTTTTCTACATTATTTGCTGTGTGAGCTCCCTTTGAGTTCTATCTTTGTCCGGGTTTTCTACACCAACAAGAGAGAGAGATTCTAGATCTGAAATGCTGAGGACTTCCAAGAACCCATCCCATTGAGGAGAATTGGAAACATCTTCTTGTTTTCCTCCCAGGTGCCCTTAATACAAAAAATTCTTTCAAAAATTGTTCTTGTCTTGGCTATTGGATATATGGAGAAAACTCTTTATTTCCATCGCTTAATGTCTTTTATGTATACATCTGTTTATAAAGATTTGTTCGATCAACTAACTCGTATCCGAAGATATTGGCAGCCATATTTGATGTTAGGGCTATAACTTATGCGTAGCTAAAGTGGTATTTTTTCTTACGCTTCGACAAAAGATTCATACTAACAATAGTTTTATATAATTAGCCCCAAAATTATTTTAAAAATAATTAATTATTATGATTTAGTCCAAAAAAATAAAAGCGCATAAAACCTGAAAAGTTGGATTCGCCTCAGCATTTACTACTTTGGACGGGCTTGGGTTGTATTCGCCCCCGATTTACTACATTGGAGGGTTTTGGAACTACATTCGCCCCCAACATCCAGAATGGCTGCAGGTAAAGCTTGCCCCCAATATCCAGTATGGCAGGGTAAAGCTTGCCTGTGTTGGTTGGGCTGCACATGTCGACATAATGGTGGCAAAGGGCATGCACAAACCCCAAATATCCGAGCAATGGGTTTAAACTGCGTTCGCTTGACTTGGTCCCTCTTCATGTTCATAGATTATTCCCTTGGCGCCATGACAGTTAGGAAATTTTTGAGAAAAATAAACCTCTGGGATGCCGAGGTAGGGGTTGTTACAAATAACCTAGATCTTCTTGATTTGCCTGTCATTGAAGTATATAAAAGAGTAGTTTCGAGCTTAGGCGCCAGTGGGGTTATGGCTATCCTCGATAATCATATCAGCAAGCCAGGCTGGTGCTGCAGCAATACAGATGTCAATGGGTACTTTGGAGATAGGGATTTTTTTGAGAATGCAACAAGATGATGGAGCTTAGTGAAAATAAGTCGTCTTCACTAAGTGGGCCCACAGGCTATTTTTGGCACAAAGTCTATTTTTAGACTATGTCTATTTTTAGAAATATGGATCATGGTCTATGAGTTGCAGGATGCTATTTATGGATGGTTGGTCAAGTTGGTAAAAGTAGATGGACCTCTATTTTTAGACATACTGTGCGGAGTCTATTTTTAGACTGCCAGTCTAAAAAAAATAGATCAGTTGAATATTATTAGCTCTTAATAATATTTGGACTATAAACATTATCTTATCCTCTTGCAGCACTTCAGTTCGAGCTACAGATGTGGCACATGCAGCTAACAGAAGGAATTACGCTATTCCTAGGGTTTAGTTGAGCTATTGCATGGTTGACTTCAGTTAGAACTCATGTGGCAGAGTTTGGTGGAGTTGATGAGACAATTGGTAGAGTTGTGTTCGGTTTAACTTAGCTGAACTAGTTGTATTTAGTCTAACTGATAAATACACTAGTGATGAGTGGTGTGAATTAATTATAAATTAATTCACTAATTATTAACTCATAACTCAACTAAAGAACACATCAGTTAACTGCAATGCATGGACAGTTCAGTGGAGACCAGTGTTAGAGGTGGGTGAAAGGGTGAGTGTGACTATCAGTTGTGACTATACCCGTGCATGAGATTTGCACACACATTGATTGAGATTGCCAATGAGGATTGCGCAGTACAAGCCAGTGGGATTCGAACTTGGATCTCATCATTATTCATCTTGGATTGCGCAGTAGAGGCAGGCTAACAGGTGGAGGAGATTTGAACTTGGGACTTGTTCATATCTGAGCTAGTTAGTGTGTAACAATTGGAGATAGTGCTGAGAGCTTGTGAGGAGTTTGTGCTATGTATTTTTACATGTTCTCTATCATTATAATATACAGATAGTTGGGGGTTTTCAGCTGTAAGCTTTCCCCATTACATACTGTGTTGATATGTGTGATTGATTAATGTTTCAATGTGCGCATGCGATTTTTTTTAATTCCGCAAATTGATGATCAATGGTAGAAGAGGTTATGTATTATGCATGAAGCTCAAATAGTGTGTAATCAGGATAATCTCGGTGAATAACTCATCTATTATTCAAATTTATATAGATTTTGATTCAAATACCTGGATTAAACGCCTAATTTCAGTAGATTCAATGTTTAATGGAATTGATAATGTTGTGGGGATGAGCCTAAGAAACGAATTGTGAGGTTCAAAGAAAAACCAGAACGATTGGTACAAATTCATGCAGAAAGGAGCTGAGGCAGTACACAAAACAAACCCTAAAGTGCTCGTTATAGTCTCAAGCTTTAGCATGATAGTATAAGGATCAGGCGTCGACCAGGTAATGATCCCCTGTGTTGCGCTGCCTGCGTACTGTGTGCAGTCGCTCTAGGTCACGGGTTCGAGGATTCAAGTCAAACCTGTAGATGTTTAAATTCGTACAACTAGGGCATCTAAGGAGTGTTTCCTTCTTAATCATAGTGTTTTGAGTGGAAATTTTCAAAGCTTTTTGGTATTTTGGGTATTTCAAGTAAAGACTGGTATCATAGCTCTTCTACATGTCTCAAACATCTTAACCTTTGAGATATTTAAATGGATTTTCTTTTGATTTCACGAGTTGTGGTCTCCAGCAGAGAGATGAAAGATGAAAGCGAAAGTAACGTTTTGGAGAACATTTTGTTTGGTTATGGTATCAAGCGTAAAGATTGAATTGGGAAAGCTTGAAGTTGGTTGTAGTCTAGAATATAGTTTAGCTGATTGTATGTTGAATATCCTAGTGTAAACCAAAGGCAAGGTTCTCTGAACTGTTGAATTTGGACAAAAATAAATCTAGCTAATTTCGATCTCTAGTTCATGTTAAAGGAGTCATTTTTGTAGTCTGCGAACCTCAGGTGGGGATTTAGCTAGTTTCCTTTCAGGAAAATTGAAGTGAAAACTATTGCAATACGGAGGCCTATATTTATCAAGTTTTAAAGAAAAATTGAGTGCTTCTCTTTTATTATGGTACAAAGAATGACAGAACAATTTCAAATATATTTATTTATAAAGTTTCTTTATCGAATTATTTATTATTGCTAGTGATCGATGTTTTCATGGTGTCAACCTTATCTGAATTGGATCACTTTTTCTTTTTGGCACAGGGTTTTATTTGAATTCGAGCAAAGGTTTTGTTCTTTGTAGAAAAATCCCTAGAATTGATTTTTACGATAGATGTCGAAGTGTAAATTTGTAAGGTTTGTACTGCCCCATCTTGTACATGCTTTATATATCTATTATTTTCATAATAGTAGATTAGATCGGTCACTTGGTAAATATTATGCTATCATCTGGATTTTGTAAACTGTGCGGGGATTCGTATAAAAATGCTCCATCAGGGGTGGAATAATGATTGGAATTATAAATATCTTGGATAGTTTGTGTTTCTTGTTGGCATATGAGTCTTGAATGTGCATCTATGTAAGATTTGGAAGTATTCAGTCTTGACTTAAAGATAGGTGGTTGGATTGATTTTAAGCAGTGAAGGATTGGATATGAAGATGTACCAACCACAAGTGTGTGAGGACGGCCAGTTTGGGTCGTGTGAGTGATACCTTGTTTGGGTGAATAAACTTTCTCAAATCCACGTGAAATTGATGGGCAGGTAGTTAAGTGAAAACATATCTTACTATGTTCCAAGGGGTAACTCTGTCGATTGAACTATTTGTGTAAGGTATGTTGCTTACACAGAGGCCGTAGGTCACCGATTCAAATCTGGTTGAGTCCATTGTGGTCGCTAGTGGGTATTGTGGTTGGTGGTTGAATTTCTCTCCATGCAGATATTCTAGGGAAGAGGGGGAATCCTGTAAGGTTTTCCTTGGAATAGAAAAACATATCTTACTATGATCTTTACCAAGGAGAGAATAACCACCTTTTAATGCCTCAACAAACTAGACTAAAAGGTAATGGGTGGTATTAAATTTTTCATCTGCCTCCTTAACCATTTTTCGGTTTATCTTGCTATAATTGAAAATGTAAGATTCTTTTAGGTAACATTTTCTATCTCTAGAAAGTGGGTTGTTGGCATGTTGTGTACAATCTGTGTTTGCTGTCTGTGAAGTTTGTATCATGAAAATCTGGAATCAGCTATATTGTTGAAAGTTTCTTCTGCTATTATTAGTGGGCTTAATGATTAAGAGCATGTGTTTCCTCCTAAGAGATCACAGGTTCAAAACCAGAGGGGTAGAGTATGTATGCCTTCGTAGACTTAGTAGTCAAATCGTTGCGCGGAGGTGGGTCCCTTGTCCCATAAAAAAGAGGGTCTCATACACCAATTTGGTGTCTGGCTTGGCCGTGACCTTAAAATTGGATTATTATTATTATTATTGAGAATTTTTCTAGCTTTGACTGGTTGATGTTTCCCACTAAGAGATTGAGTTGCTATGTTTGTTCTTTTTCTAGTTGATGAGTTAGGTAGGAGGCCATGTAGATGCTTAGTAGATGGCCAAGCATAAGTAGATGTAATACATTGTGGCAGAGAAGGAACCAACTCTTCCCTTGATTAGTTGATGCTTTGTAACAAGTTCTGAAGCTGTAGTAGAAAGTGCCCTTGTCATGGTTGATGGTCTACATTTTCCTAAATTGTTAGCTATACCCAAGAAGTGTGTGTGTTGATTCGTATTGTCAATGTCATCACATCGCTTGGGTTTTGGTTTCTGTGTTTTATGGGTTCTCTCATGACCTCATGCTCATGTCCAATCCTCAGCCTGGAGGATCTTCCTTGGGTGGAGTCTATGAACTGTCCTGTCCCCATTTCATGGACAAAGATAAGCTTTGATTGTATCTTCTTTTCAGATTTTATTTGGCCTTTTCTGTTTTCTAGGATGGAGCTTGAGTTGGAACTTCCTCGAAATCATTAAATTTATGCTAGTGACTTAACTGTCCTGGCCATGAACACGGTCTTATGCAGAAATTCTTATAACTCGTAACGCTTTCCAGGAAAAATGAAATCTAGAATAGTGCCATGTTTTAAATAGCCTTCTAGCTAGTTTATAGGAAAGATAGTCGACTTGAAACTCTTTGTAATTCTTCATACTTTTGCATGTTATTTGGCTCATTATGAATTTATTGAAAAAAGGATTTTGTTTTGGGATGAAATTGACTGAGACTCAAAATCCTTAATTTCCTTTTGCAAATTTGAAGTGGTTTTCATTTTCTTTTTGTTCTTAATTTTCATATAGATTTCTCAAACATCAATTTTCCTACACAGGTAGATTTATTTCAATTTGATGGCACCATTTTTGTTGCCTCCTGGCTTTGGTTTACACCCAATAGATGAAATTTTTGGTTATTACTTGAAGAGGAAAGTACATGGCCATAAGATTGAGCTTGACATTATTCCTGAGGTGGACCTTCACAAGATTGAACCGTGGGATTTGCCTGGTAGGTTGTATTTTGTTTCTATTTCTTTTGTTTCCTATTATGTTTTATGTCTTTTATCTTCAAGTTAGTTTAAGATTTTTATATAATTTATCCTTAAGGTAAGGCTGCCTTAAATTAAGTTTGAGCAGTCTAGTGATTTTGTTTTTTAAGCTCTGTGTGTGCATGCATCACATATTGGTAGACAATTAAAACAATTGTACATTTCTTCAGCAGCTTGACTATTCAATAATTGAACTTTATCTTCTCTATTCAGGGTTTTGGTTGCTAAGTAACATGTTATTTTGAATTTTATTGTCCTGCTATTTTGGATAACTATGCTCTGTAGTCACTGGAACACCAATAATTCTGCTGGTTACTGGGCTGACTTAAATATCTTGTTCTTTGGCAGATAAAATTTGCCTCCCAAGCAAAGATCTATAGTGGCATTTCTTTAGTCCACGTGATATGAAGTATCCAAATGGCTCACGTACTAATAGGGCCACTGAAGCTGGTTACTGGAAAGCAACTGGCAAGGACCGGAAAGTTACATCTCAGCGGAGTACAATTGGATAAAAAAAGACACTAGTATTCTACAGGGGTCGTGCTCCATTTGGAGAAAGGACAGATTGGGTTATGCATGAGTATCGGCTTGATGAGAAGCAGTGCCAAGCAGCAGGTTTACATGTTTCTTGTCTGTCTCTTCTTCTTTGGATGTTGATATTTTTCATTTGTAGACATTAAACTTGTGGGTAGTATATGATAATGTTGAGTTTCTCTGCACCATTAAAGTTGTTGGTATTACGATATACTGTCTCTTGGGGAGTTTCTTCAGTTATAACTTATTTCAGATCTCTTTAAATGTCATTAAGAACTGTTTCAATAGGAAGTATTGATGGAATTACTTTTGTAGGATTCTTTTGTCTTATGTCGCGTCGTCAAGTAAAATGGATTAGTAACAAAAATTGGTGACCAGTCTGTTGCCCCAACTGAGAAAAATGATTCAGATGGTGCAAATAATAGCACCTTACCTAGAAATCTAGCTCAAACATTCTATAGTGAGCATCAATCACCAGTTTTGCAAGAAGGTGAAAATAACACAAACTTAAAACTACCATTTGAAACATCATCTGAGAATTTCAATGACATGACTGAAGACAGTATTGAGAGATGGTTAGATGTGCTTCTGGATGATCCAGATCAAAATTGCAGCATGGCATCCCCAGTTGAGTTGAAAAATAACGCAAAGTTATGTGGCTTACTTCTTTTTGTTACAATAATATTTCAAAACTCTCAATTCCTGGTAGATGTCACAACTAACTTTCATATAATATTTAATTAGAAAGTCTAACTCTCGTGAAATAATCTATTTATTGTAATTCATGAAAAATTTTATTGCATGTTTATGTTCTGCATTTAAATCTACACTTACAGAAGGTTTAACATTCCAGAATATTGCTTTTATCTTTCTACTAAAACATATATACTGACATTATTTCATAAATAACATACATTGATACTTTAATTCTATCCATGAGTATTGCAGGTCTCTTTTTCTGACCATTCGTGGAAGAGACATTATTTGAAAGATGGACTAGAGTGATGTTAAATTTTGATAGAAGAAACTAACTTATGTGCCTTTGCTAGGATGGTTGCCAAAAAAATGAACCTCAGTGGACAAAATACTGCATCTGTGACACTAAAATTTAACCAGTGTATTTCAACTGGGTTACTCAATTGGCATTGAAAGCAACCTTAGTTGAGCCATTTATTTTTCCTCCATAGATTTCAATGAGCAACTATTTTATTATTTAGTATAATGGACAATTCAAATATATAATGGAATTCTACCTGTCCTAAGTAGTAATTTCACATTTGGTAAAAATGTTCCTTGCAGATCCAAGATGAGTGTGTCAATTTTAGTGAGTGCTTTGACCTATTTTCTTGGTTCTTCAAAAGGATTCATATCCGCCACTTGGATAAGAACATGGAGTTACATTATCCATTTCTCTAAGGAATTTATAACATTTATTGTGGGTTCACAGTATTTCCTTGATATTTGTTTGTGTTTTTTCGTGAAATTGCATCTCATATTTCGTTTATGAATGATAGAAGAGTACATAAAGTAGTATGTATCCTTGGGCCAAGTTGTGGTTATATTCTACCTCTCCCTACATATGCAAGGAATGCAAGTATATCTTCTTTGGCCCTTATTCTGAACAAAGGTTCTACACTCTTTTTAAAATTCCAATTCTGGCTGAAATCTATGCTGCTAACATTGATCTAGCATTTGCAATCTTTCTCACATGAAGGGGGAGGCATTCCCATTAGGTAGAACAACATCTATTTTAGCTCAAAAGAGATGCTTAGGTGTTCTATATACCTCTTCTATACTGCCTGATCATCCATCTGTTAGTCATCAGTATTTTTCACTTGTTAGTGATGACTAGTTCCGACAGCCAAGTTTTCTAGCAGCTAATCCAAAATTTGTCATATTTGCCAGCTGGGAAAACACCCATAAAACTTTTTCGCCCTCCTAATTTTCAGTCCACCCATGATGAAATGAAACCTCATTATCAAATCCTACCTTGCCTCAGCCATACTAGTCTGCCTACCAGCTCTAAAGAGACAATCCAAATCTGTTAAAAAACCCCTTAAGTTAGGAAGTGGTGCTTTAAGACATTTCACCCTTGGCAACCATCAAAGAGCCAAAAACCTCCATCTGCTTTAGACCATTCACAACAGACCTCCCACCCTGCTAATAAAGTCCGTCACAGCCCTAAGTCGCGCCACTTATACACCCTTAAGTCTCAGCAATGCATAGACCATGATCTCAAACTGATTTTAGGTGTTTTACACTGTTTATGGATTTTACAAGCACAGGAAACATGTCAGCATCTCAGAAAACAATTCTTGGCTCTACATGAGAAGACAGCTGCTTCTCAATATGATCATGAGCCTGAGAGGCATCTGCAGGGCAAAGAATCTCTCATCAAGCTCCTGCAACTTCATTCAGCTTGAAAAGACAGTAGAAGAAAAACAACACTGTCAAACAGACTTGTAATCTGTCTTGGCTAAGAACCTCCTTCATCTATAAGCAGAGGGTTTTAAGGCGCCTCCTTCATCTACAAGTAGAGGGCGATGGCCAATGTTTGACTTAAAGAATTGCAACTGACGGTGAGATAGATGTGTTTTAATGAACAGTGAGATAGTAACACATTGACTAGGGTTTTTCTGAAGCAAAGTAATGGTCGTAGGCAGAGGTATAAGCATTAATGTTTTCAAGTTTGTTTGCTTTCCATCATGAGTAAGGAACCCTTGTCAAGCATGTTTATCAAACAATCTTCAGATATTTCGCCAAGTGAAAGGCCTCCTTCATTCATAAGCAGATGGCCAGGGCATTAATTGATTCCAAGGTCTGTTTGATCAGAGAAACAAGGCAAGAGACCAAAGGGAAAATAGGGGTACCATTGCAATCCAAGGAGGTCAAGCTCATCTCTTAAATAGGTTTTCTCTCAAAGGACCCAAGACACCATGCTGGTATACTTTGAGCAGATGAAAGATTGTGGAAAAAGTGCCTTTCTTAGACAGAGGATGATCAAACATAGGTGGGTGCAACTGCATTTTTGCACTTATAGTCAAGATTAGTTGCACAGTGGGCATCATTAACTCCAAAGAAAAATGTTATTTTATGTTGCAAAAGCAAGAAAATATCCTCTTTCCAAATGACAAAGACAAGTATGCCTTTCAAAGACCAGAGGTATAAAAGATTTTGAAGTAGCAGTTAAGTTTCTTCTTCAGCATAAAGGCATTATAAATAAATATAGAGGGTTATAAGAGTGCAAGAAAGATCATAATATGTGTTTTGAGTCCTAGGACTAAGTAAAGGTAATATGAGCATGCCACTGTCAAAAGGGAGGCCCCTTCACACATTGTTACAATGGATAAAGAATACAAAGATAATAGGTGAGAAAGAAGTTTGGAATTACAGTATCCAAAAGGAGGACCCTTTTTATTCTCTGAATTAGAAGTAGTCAAACTTTCCAATTCTCACAAAGGTTAAGGGAAGTCTCACCTATAGCCTAATGGTCTTTACCACTATAAACATTTCCAAACAAAGGGCACCAGTTTATGTCTCGAAAAGAAAGGTTTCAAATTTTGATTTGAAAGCAAATGCATCTTCAAACTTTTCGAATAAACC
Organism: Pinus albicaulis; assembly: GCA_034641835.2. NCBI lineage: Eukaryota > Viridiplantae > Streptophyta > Pinopsida > Pinales > Pinaceae > Pinus > Pinus albicaulis. Next base: position 200,779,203 of record CM076582.1, read on the forward strand.
CTCTCCAAATCAAATGTGAAAGAACCGTTGGTTTTTTGCTCTCTAAAAAGGGTAAATTACCGTGGCACGTTCATTTTTGCAAATTCCAAAACACTCACAAAGCTCCTCTCGCTGCCCTCAAGACCAGAGAAAGGAATTTCAAGCGGAGAAACAGAGTTTTCAAACCGGTTTTCAGCGTTTTAGAAGTGTTTACACCGCGCGGCGCTCCCGTGTGCATCATTTGCAAAGGGTAACAAAGGCGTGTGACGCTCCTGTAGCCGCGGGTCACAAGGGACAGATAAAGCCACACGACCATGTTTGCGCGACGTTCTTCTTCCTAAGAGTGCCGCGCATGGTTTTAAACTCCAACACGCCTCCAAATCGCTCCTAAAGACTGCTACAAATCTCCAAAAGGCCTGCCACCATTTTAAAGGTATTTATGAGCCTGCATAATCTTTGCAAAACTGTTTAAGTGGTGGGAGGGGGTTAAGCATCACGGTGAAAGGTCACAGTTTTGAATTTGGTATGAAAACGAGATTTGTTGTGGTTGATAAAGCATCCAAAGTTATGAGTCATATTGATATAGAAGAGCTCATTTAAATGCCTACAAATAATGATGAAAACCTTGTTTTAAAAGTGGAAAGCTTAGCATTTGAAGAGTGAAACATTGCTCCCACTTATCAACCATTGTGATCATACATACATTACTTAGCTAATATTCGAAATATGCCTCGGTGTGATGAAGAATAAGGTCATGGTGGCCCTTTGATCATGAGCATACCTTAGTGACAAAAGCAGTGAAAATCAATTAGAGGTGTTTCTGTCAAGCTTGTGTTAAAGACTGTAGAATTGAAAGAGGGCAGAGTTTTGTTGAAGGGGAGTCTATATGGTTGAATGCTACAGGATTCTATATGACCAATCAAAAGCAAAATGAGCTCTGTCACTTATTAAACACAATGACCTTGACTGTGTGAATATCTTTTGATTGACTTTGTTTACATTGTTAAATATGTTTGGTGGGTTGTATACAAGGAGGGTAGTGCTCTGTTCAAAGAGGAGTCCATTGGCTTTATGACTGCTGCAAGACCTTTGCTACCATCTCAGAAACATTTCAAACTTTGCCAGCTTGTCCTATGAACAGTAAAATCTGACTGTGTAAATGCACTAAGGTTGACTATGTTCATATTGTTGATTTTATTGGATTAAGTGGCCTAAAAAGAGAGCAGTGTTGTTGAATCAAAAGGCTTTTTGTTTTTACCTTCCTCTAAAAAGACAAGGTTGTCTTATTACCTCAAAACATCAAAAGCAGGGCACCCCTACTACAAAAACATAGAAGAGGTCACTTGGACTATGTTTCTTTAACTGACTGTGTTTTTGGTTAAGTTTTATTGTTGAGTGGAATACAAAGAGAAAGGGCAGTATTTTGAAAGGGATCATAGTGAGGCAAGGCAGCAAGGTGAAGGAGAACACAGTGATGAAAAGCAGCGCCATGAAGAAACTCAAAACAGTGATGAAAAAGGAGGCTAAAGAGAAGCGCCCGGCACGAAAAGAGAAGGATACATCAGGACTTGAAATTTTGGCTTCAGTTTCAGAGCATGTTTCTGAGGACCCTTGAGGGTCATGCACCCCAATTTTGGGCACTTTTTGACAATTTTTGGTTTTTTGGCATTTTTGAGTTTTTGTCAAAACTCATGAAATTCGCCATTTCATTTTGGGGATTCGTCAAAGGAGGATAATGGTATCATTGGATGCCATAAATTCAGGAGCACACCCTCAGCGATTTTCAGAACATTTGGAGATCATTTGCTTCCCCGAAATGGCGAAAAAGGCTCGCTTTTTGCACACTCTGCCCGGTCTATCAACACACTGTAATTTTCTGGATTTTTACACACAGGTTCAATTTTGGAGGACTTCCAGGCATCAGATTGAGAAAATTTCAGTTTTTCCGGAAAGTAGACACTCAGAGCTTTCCAACGAGATATCATGAGCCTCATTTTGACATCGAGAAGGCTGCCAAATGTTTCTGGCAAGTTAGGGGACCTTTTGCTGATATAAATTTTGAATGTTTTTGTAATTTTTGAACCTCTAAAATCTGCTTTTTCCAAATGTGCGTTTAGCTATTTTTGCACATGATAAATGATGAAAAGTCAATATATTTCCCATTTTTAGCATTTTTTAGATATTTTATGAGATATTTTTGTGCCTTGGGCTTTGCAAAGCCTCGAGGACAAGATTAGATATTTTGATTAGGCCAATAGGATGGCAAGTTGAACCATGAGGTTTTCCTCACTTGAGCCTATATATTCCAAAGGCTTTCATTGTAAAACAAGGCTGAACTTGAGAAGAGAAACAATAAATGGTCATATGAGTTTTGGAAGAAAATGCTTGTGTTATGCTTTTGGATTGCCTCTTGGATGTTCTTGGATGAATGATGAAGGATTGTTGATGGATTCCATGACTTGGTAGAATGGTATAGTGTCTCTTGCTTTGTTGTTGTCTTCTAGTTTTCATTCATGATACATGTTTCTTGCTTGCTATAGATCAGTAGAGAACAGATTTGAGACATGCCCATGGAGGCACCTCAAATTTCCTATTTTTTCGTTGCTTCTTTGTTTTCTTCTTCCTAAGTAACATTAAAGAATTCTCGACTGCTCTTTAATATTTAGGATATTGTTGTTTGTTTCATTCATGGTTTTATACATGCTAAGAAGGACTTACGGTACGCCCTTCTTACCTATGGATAGCTATAGTTCCATCCATGAAATTTCTCTTTGACTGATTAGATTATCATCTTGTTGAACCAAGGAGGCCTAGTTTTGATCTAGCCCTTTGCCTAAAACTATGCAAATCTTGTTGTTCAAAGTGCCCAATAACTTGAAGTACTGTGTTTAGGTGTTCCGGCATAGTAAGTTAAGTTGTTTGTCTTTTTTAAGTGTTTTCCCCAAAGTCTGATAGCCATTTCCCAAAGTTAGAGGGTCTTATACTTCTATGCATGGCTTGAATGTTTGTTTCTATGTATTGATTAGTTTATAGTTACATTTTGCATGATTAATGGTTTTCCCTACCATGTTTATGTTATCTATTGAACTAGTTATGCTTGAAACTCTTTGTTGTTCACAAACTTGATGTCCATTTACTCCATTTTTCCCAAAGATCCTTTCTACCTTGAATCAAATCGGCCCTTCAACAGCCTTGTATCGTCATCTAATAGCTTTCTTGACCTTTTGACCCCATAGCCCAATTAATCTAACATCTTGTTATCTATTTTATATATTTGATCAGTTTCATCCCTCACAACTTAAAAAACCAAAAAAAACTTACTTCGTAACTAGCCTAAAATCAGAACACAATAAGCAAACAAACATATATCCCTTACACATATAGAGAGAGCCCTCTCTGAGTCCAAGAAGGCTAGGTCCTTGGGCTCCAAAGATTGGTTTGATGTTACACTATCATTTGGCTTGCCAATCAGCCAAATCACGGGACCCTCACCAAACTGACGCCCTCCCAAAGAAGATGACTGACAAAGAGATTGTTGTACCCAGTGGTAACCCATTCCCAAAATGTTCTAGCAACTCTAAATTCCCACAACACATGTTACTTTATGAAACCAGACAACAACCATTTGTTAGGCCTGAGGGGTGGAGCATATCTTTGACCATTGGGATCTAGTTAAGAACCAACTATCCAAGTAGTCTAGTTGTAAGGTCATTCCTTGAACATTATTTTGAAGATTTCCTCTTTGCTTTGCTACTTGTTGCTATGCTTCTGTTTGTTGTCTGATTTTCTTTGAGAAACTTCTTGACTCTTTAATACGTTCTCTTTGTTTTAGTTATCCTGATCAAGCTAATACTATCATCTTTGCTTTAGTTGTTATGTCTTATGCAGATTAATGTAGTTGGTTCTTACCTATTTTCCATGGTGTTATTGCCATTGTGGAATGGTTATCAGAAATTAAGAAGAACTAATATCCCTCCATCCTAAGTAATAAACTCAAGGCTTCAACATCAAGATAGCTACTTGTTAATTATTAGGTTTTCAAGCAACAAAACCAAATCAACTCGCACTGTATTCTCAAGAATATATAAAAGTTGCATTGAGTAGTCAACTACTGCTCTGGAGTCTGAATGCATTTAGGATGCTTTTGTGCCTAGTTTTTGAGATTACTCTCCTTTATAGAGAAGTAATTTGGGACTGGATACATGTTTTTAGGATGGTTGAATCAAGCACCATAAAAATTCTAGTTGCCTCCATTTGTTTTCTATTTATTTTAAATTGTAAATAGTTTTTCTATCAACCTAACATGGTGAAATTGTAACAAGCTTCGTGAGGTAGAGAAATTCAAATCTCTTTAGCTGAATTGAGTAGCTGGTCTAGGTTATGGATATAAAAGCCTTAATAAGAAGAGTAGATGAGATAATTTTGACAGTAAGACTCTCTAAAAACATCCAAACCTTGGCTTGTTGTCTAGCATTATTATGCAATTGTTCGTTCTTTTGAACTCAAATTAAAATGCATCACTTTTGCTAGTCTACATACCACAATTATGTCACTAAGCTTGCTTTCTTTTCCACCTCAATTTGTATAAAATTTTATATGATATGGATGCTACATGATACAACCTGGATGTAACCTGAATATGGGTTAAACACAATCTATCTCATATCCAGTAAAAGTTTAAAATAAGAAGAAAAACCCCGAATAATAAAAATGACACTAGCCTTTCAAGTATAATTAAGAGAAAGCTTGTTAAAAAGGTATAGAGATATTTCATAGTATTTTTTTATGTTATTTTTCTTGACAATATCTACACAATCCTGAATAGTTAATGGTTTAATAACATAAAGAGAACACCAACTCACTCAATGGTTAACTGGTAAATGATTTGTTCAATGCACTTTTCATATCAGTGTAAAGATGTTTGTAGGCTTAAAATTGAAATGCTTATGTTCTTATATAGGTTTTATTTGAAAGAGCTTCCTTTAAACTTAATAGAAGCATTATAGTTGGCCCAAAGAGGCGAGGCACCATAATTGGTTCACTTGTGCATGTGAAAGTTGAAACAACCCTCAAGGAGCTTAACACAAGCACTTTCATGTGGCTAAGCTGTTATGACAAGGGGTTATTATTTTGTCAAATTCACCTAGGGTTTGTATTTGGTCCCATCTGCACATTTCATGTAATGGGGGAATTGTAGTTTTTTGGGTTGCATGACATGCCACCAGCTAAAATCTGCTAAACTGAGATCCTGATGATTGTTCTTATGCAGTTTTAGTAAAATTATTGTGTAATGAAACAATGTTATGGATTTTGTAGTTATCTCTCCTTTAGAGGGCTTAGTAATTGAATGTGTCCCCCAGAAAAAACATAAAAATAACTTGCAAAAAAACTATAGAAACAGTGAGAGCGATAACTAACCACGAGGCAACTGTTTCATAGGTATAAAGAAAGACAAAAAACCATGGTATTTTCTGACCTCAATTGCATTCATGACTTTTTAATTGATGCAACACAAGTTTATGCTTATACAAGACGACACTGCCTTTTCAAAAACAGCTAGGAGTAACACATGTTAAAATGTGAAACCTCCAAAAAGTAGTAAAGATCCCAAATAAATTATTTAGGTTATAATTGTTATAACAATCTTGGATATGTTATATTTCATGGTATTTATTTTGGTAACATATATATTTATATAAGCCACACACAAAAATGTATTGTATCCAAATACTTATAATAATCTGCTGTATAAATATTCATATCCATCTTTGGATCACTTGGTACTTCAATTGTCTCCCAAAATGGTTGGGATGAGACCATAGCTACCAAAACAGACTTAATATCAACGAAAGAGATGTCGCTGAAAAAACATGGGCTTGATTTCTCATTAAAATTTTTCATTTAAAGACAATCTTGCCTTATAACCGTTAGGATAAGTTGGAACTTTGCACACTAAGAAAACTGTATGCCAAAAAACCCCTTTGTTATGAGTTTATATTATAACAAGACCTCCATGGCACAACACGCTTGTAACAACCATTGAATAAAAGCAATATTAAGGGTTACAAAAGAAGATCCTTAAGAACCCTAATTTTCTTTATCACATAGATGGCACCAAGAAATCAAATTACAATTTTTTTCACCCAAGTTTGAAGAGGTGAAATTAGATGCTACTCTAGGTTGGAAAGGAGTAAGTTAATTAGTGGATGAAGTCAATCTTTTTTTAATGAAACTCTTCCCTTAATCGGGTAGAATTTTTATTGGAAGTTATAGTTCCACTTAATTGATGGAAATTTTGGCTTTGGAAATTTTCTTTTAAAGGTTTTGACCTATTTTAAGACTATCTTTTAAAGGAGTAGTTTCTAATCAATAAGTTAAGCCATCAGCATATATCTAATCAACAAGTTAAGCATAAAACAAACTAGTTCAGAAACTGCTCCTTTAAAATATAGGTTTTACATAAAACAAAATAGGTTTTATATAAAAAATTCGCCCCTCTAAAATCTAAAATCCCTTAAATTTCGCCCTTGGGCTAAAATTCGCCCCTGAAATTTTCCTTGATGCTTGGTCTCGATGGCTCGCTTCCTTCAACTCCTGGTTCAACTACCATATCTTCATTGGAACCAACACCTCGAACTCCACTAGACAACGATTCGCCATTTTGTACTAGTGATTCGCCATTTGCACTGGTGACTCGCCATGATTTTACAAGATAATATAATCTCGTGAGAGATTCGCCAAAAAATTATATATACATATTATATTATTAATAAAATCGCCTTCCATTTTTCCTATGTATCATGGGGATTCACCCATTTATTATACATATAAATTTAGGGGGGTTCTTAAAATTTTCCCTGTTTGGGAGGTAATCCTTTAGGCTCCTGAAACATCTCATCATACTGGGTAACAACCTCAACCAAGTCAAATTTCAACTTTGTATCACAACCTTGAAAGGCTTCATTCTCAACATCATTCTTGGGTTTGATCATCAAAAGTACAAATTTCTTGCTAGAGTTAACAAGTCTCTTCATTTGTCCAGCATTCACAAGTGAGAGAGTTAGTTTCTTGCGATGGGCTCTAACATTGTACTCAATACCATCTTTAAACAAATGATACTTGTTTTCATGGAAATGAAAGATAACTCTTATGTCATAAAGATACGGGCTTCCAAAAACAATACCACATATGTCTAATGGCACTACATCAAGTTCACCTCATCAATGGCGAATTTCAGTTTGCATTTTCTAGTTACTTGCAACTTTGCATTGTCAGACACCAAACCTAAAGGATAAGGTTTAGGATGAGGAATGGTTTCCAAATTCAAATTTTTGACAATGTTTTCAGAAATGAGATTTTCTTGTGAGCCATTATCAAATAGAGTATCAATTTTGTTATGTTTTAAGATAACTGTAATATGGAAAAGCTCTATTCTTTATTTTTCATTTTGTGTTTCATTATGGCTATTTGAAGAACTAGTGCTACCAATGGATTCCTTACCTTTCAATCCCATAACTATGATCTTTGTTTCATCTCCCGGATCAGATCCTAAATCACGTTGTGTAGTTGCAACTGTCTTTTATTTTTCTTTGTTGTTAAACTTTTTGGGTCTCATCTAAGGATGAAGTTTCCAACAATGATCTTCATCGTGGCCTTCCTATGAACAATGCTTGCATGTTAATTTTTCTCCCTCTTTCTTGATGGAAGCATTTTTCTTCCCTTTTCCTTTGAATTTACCCTTTCCTTTGTCTCCACCCATAAATGGCTTTTTACTGCCCTCTTGTGGAACATTTTTCCCTCTTGCTTCTAGATGTGTTGCCTGTACACAACCTCATCTAAATTTGTAGGGTTAAACATGAGAAAAATGTGTCTCAAGTAGCTATGTAAACCTTCAATGTATTTGCGTAAAGTGTCTTGAGAGGATAAATATACACCCAAAATCAATGCTCTCCTTCTAAACTCTTGGGTATAAATTTGCACACTTTGACCCTTTAATTGCCTAAAGTTTTGCCAATCCATGATAGCTTTCTACATGTATGCTAAAGGATAAAATTGTCTTCTTAATGCAACAACAAAATCATTCCAAGAGGATAAAGCCTTACCATGTTTCTTCATGTCCTCTTGAGTTTTGGCTTCCTACCAAATGAGTGATGCACTTTCCAACCTTAAATAAGCAAGTTGAATCTTGGTCTCATCATCTTTAATCCTTTGCACCTTGCAATACACTCCAAGCTGAAAAACCCAATCATCTAATTTCTCAACATTTTCCTCTCCATTATACATAGGCAATTCAAACTTTATGTCAAGTTTCAAAAGTGGAGTTTTACCATGTCCCTTTGGAGAATGTGGAGGTGTTTCTGAAGGGGTCGATGTAGAAGATGACGATGGTGAAGATGGAGGTGAGGATGGATGTGAAGAGGAGGGTGGAGTTAAAGGTGGTTTATCACCATTCCCTCCATTCCATTTTGGAGGCTTGTCTCCATCTCCTCCATCTCCTTTTGGAGGTTTATCTCCATCTCCCTTTGGAGGATTGTAGCTCTCACCTTGCAACCTTGTATTCCTCTCTTCATAGAGAACGTTCACCATTTGTGTCATGTCAAAGAATGCATTTCGGAAAGCCTTCTCATCCTCAAACATATTGTCAGGCTCTCCTTCATGTGCCATGAATGGTGAGGCTTTTGGTGAAACTTGTGGTGAATATTGTGGCAAATGTGCTCTCCTTGACCTAGTTTGAGGACTTGCTACCACAAGCTTTCCTTCTCCTCTTTTGAGCTTCAACATTGTACACATCATAAACACTTACAACAAAATTAAACCCTCAAAACAAAAAAAGAACCAAAGCTCTGATACCAAACTGATATGTACATGTAAACTTGAAGGTTTATGGTGAAAATTGCAAGTGGAATGTTTAGGGTTTATATGCAATTATGTCAACACATAAAATATTATTTTTATCTCATTTTTGCAAAAATAAAAGAGATAAAAGTACCATAACAACAAACACAAAACAACAAGTGATGAAGGAGTTCACCCCGCTTGGTCCAGCTTCCAATGTTGGGCCTCTTTCATTATGCTAAAAAATATGTGTATACATCAATTTGCAATGTTCAAAATGCAAAATTATTCTCCAATGGCTCCATAATAGTCAAAAGGCCCTAGCTAGGCTCTTTCTGCACTCAAAAAGGCTGAAAATTGACTGATTTATGCTCCAGAGAAGTTTTCTTGCTAACTGTCCTCCAATTCGCACCCACTTGCTATCCATTCTACAAATTATGACTTTTCGGCCATGTGGAGCAACAAATTAGCCCCGCGTGGACGAGATTCATGCCGATGTGGGTGCAAATTATCGCTTCATTAAATTCTCTAATATCCCCCATGAACCAATAAAATCACACCAAGTGGCGCATTTATCATCATCGGATCGGGGTTAGTTCAAACTAACTACCCGCCAAATCGTTACTACTTGCGAATCGGAGTTGTGATCAAGGTTGGGTCTATTGGACAACAGATTAAGTTTGAAACTGACGCGCCATAACATTAACCAAACCCTCGTTGAACCATGGTGTTCCGCCGATGGTTAGATGCCCAGAACCTCGCCCACTGTTGGTTCCATTCCCCGCCAACTCCAACCCATACTTCGTTCAACTGTGATCTATGCGGTGGTATCACTATGGTTTATGCTGTGGGTTACACTGTACAACTGACCCATAACATATAACTTCATTGTGACCGCTAACTTGTTCACATATGTTGTGACCTACGGAACCGTCGGTTGGCGAACAGTTGATCTGACCCCGCGTTCAACTATGGTCAAAAATGAACTGTGGTCTGGGGCCGAGGGTTAACCTCGTGCCTCAACCACCAATACTCCATATCATAAATTTTAAATATAACTCGAGGTATATGGTTGTTAAGTGACATGGTAGGCAGACCAGTGGAGAGATTTGTTGCTGGATGGAAGGGCGTGGGTTCGATTCGCTTGGGGTCGGTTGAGACCATACCAAAGTTTTGTCCCAATCTTGGGAGCCCACGTGGCAGCTTCCCATTGGGCCACATGGCCTCTTATGATTAGGCTACCCAACGAACCTTCAACTAATAGAACTGCACCATAACAAACGAACCAAAATGTGACACTTGTCACCATACCATTGGCTGATAGGTACACAGTTACCTTGGCCAGTCATTGTTCAATCAGCATAAGGACTGCTGACTGGGCATCCTTGCAACTTCATTCTTTTTTTTTTTAAATTTTAGATGTTTGCTAAATCAGTTAGAAAGCGATATCAGGACCATACGATATTGGTTTTGAGTGAAACGAGTTCCGTTGGATTCATGGCGACGAGATCTTCATTTTGGCACTAGTTTCGAGCTGTTTCGAGCACTTTGATTTTTGAGCATTTTATTGATCCATGGATCATAGCCCCAGTGCGAGGTAGGTGTGATTTGAACTCGAGACATTTGGCTTTGATACCACTTGTTGGGATCACAATTGCCATTACATAAAAAACTCGCATGTCTTAGTAAACAGGCGCATCGCCAAAGTTAATGGATCCTCAAGAGGCGGCTAAGCACACGTCACGAAACACATGGGGAGCACTGGATTATCCAATGCCCAATAAAAGTGCCTTGAATATATTCAATTTAAATCACGATTTCAAAACATTAGCAACAACAATGACCTTCCTAACATTCCACAAGTCATCAAAATTGTGGTAATCTTGGAACACTTTTCTTAATGATTTTTAAACACAAAAATATTTTTTTAAAAGAAATCTAAGTAAAATTGAAACAAGTCATCTTAAATTTAACAATTAACAATATCCTTAAAGGCAATAATCCACTATCCATATATTTATTTCTTTAATAATGACTAATGAATTATATTAGCAAATTTTATGTCAACACATAGAAAGAGTAGTGCTTGCATGGCCAAAATTTTCATATGCTTCCCTACAAGTGGCTTGCTATTGGCATTTTTCCTCAACCAATTGAGAAAACCCAAACTCCATGGAGATCTATATGTATATATCCTATAAAAAGCTTCTCCAATTTTACAAAATTTCACCATCATATCAAAATTAACTTGCATCACTACTATACATAACTTCCCTTATATCAAAAATTACTAGGGCTAGAATATTCAGGTCAAGCTAAGCCACAAGTGATCACTATGCCAAGTCAATAGATGATGTCAGAGGTGTTGTTGACATGGAGGGCTAGGCTTCTTTCAGTTGCAATTCTTCCAACTGCCTTTACAAGTATTTTTATCTCATCACTTTGCCTTTGGATTAGTGTCCTATGCTCTGCCATGATCTCCCTGGTGGTTGAAAGAGTTGTTGTCAGTTGTTTCATATGCGAGCTAAGTGCCAAACAATGTTCCTGAAAGCTACTAGAAATTTGCATTATGCTTTGCTACTTGTCCTTTCTCGTTCCCCTCATGAGCCACCATCTTTTCCACAATCCATAGAGTTTCCTTTGATCAAAGTCCTCTGCCAACTTTGACTAAAGGATTGGAGTTGTAGTAACCAAATTCTACTATGAACACGAGTTGCATCACCAGACAACAATGTCTAGAAATAAATTGAGAGGATGGCAAGGCCTAGATTCCTAGGCAAGGCCCATATTAATTTCTCTATCGAACCATACGAACTAGAGATCGAAGGCTTCGATCTTACACGAATGAATCAAGTCATCCTGACACCATTCATGATTACAAACAGTAAATTCAAGATCTTGTAGAGCCTACAACTTCACAATTCCCGCGGACACATTAATTCCCCTATTGTCAACATTGATGCTCTGAGTGTACTATCATATTGCTCACACAAAATAAGGGTGGTGACTTAATTGTTGACTTTTTGCAATCGGGAGGATATGCGGTCACTCATGTGACATAAACCTCAATCCACTTGCCTTTGAATATGATTTCCTACATGACTACTAATTATCACATGTTCTCCAACCTTTTTCCATGGTATTAGATAGATTAATGTGGTTCCGTTTATCCATAAGGTTTTGGGGGGCCTTCATGGGATCAAATGGGGGAGAGTAGTTTTGTTTATCCATAGGGTTTTGGCTGGCTTCCTTGTTTCTTGGTTAGCTAGAGCATATGCCGAGTTCTTTAGCTCTTGAAAGACATGAAAGGCCTTGAGCTCTCAAAATGAATTTAAACATAGACTTATCCTTTTATGCATAAGGAGTAGCCTCAAATCGATTGTATTGGTGCTTAGATTCATATGCGAGTGACATTGTTAGAGTCCCCAATGATGATTAACTTATAGATTGAAAGGCTTTTAGGTAACTTTATTCCTTACCACATGACATACCATTCTTCTTGATTATTTGAGGCAATGCCAAGTCTCCATGAGTACAATTTATCAACTTGTCCATTAAAACAAAAGATTACGGCCCCGCAACACCTACCACCCTTGATCCATAGTCCAAATTTTATTAATCAAATAATTATAATTAGAACACATCTCCCACCCACACACATATATATATTATTAATAAATTTATCCTCTTACCAACTTACTACATAGTTGGCAAACGTCTTTATTGTAATTATTAATTTAATATTATATTAGGAATTTGGTTTCGGTGATCCATAAAATGTGTATAAAAACTTTCGATGAAAATTACATGTAAGAAAAATTTGTTCCCAGCAAGTATGGTTCATAATGAACCACACTAGCTAGTTCTAAATGGGTGGACAAAATTTTCTTATTAGACGAAATTTTGTTACATATAAGACTGGTTCAAAACTGAAGGACACAATTTTCTTAATGAACAAAATTTTGTTACATGTAATTTTCACCAAATTTTTTTTTACACTTAATATTATATTATTAAACTCAATCACCTTTTAACATAATGCTTCGTATAAATCCCGCGAAATTTAGTTTAACTTGTAAACAAGGCTTCTTCACGGTGATAGATAATCTTAACTTTGTCTGGGGGATATTTAATTAAGCTATGCATTCTTCATCGAGTGCAGTTTTTAAATGTCCTTGACATTTTATTCAAAATTAATATTACCCACCCCACAAGGCAAAATCCAAAATTCCCCGCCCAAAGTGTCTCCCGCCATTTCTTAGTCCAATACAATACAATACCGCGAGGTCGAAAGTTCGAAACCCTGAAAGATGATACAAAGCAGTTATCACTGATCGAAGAAAAGAAGCAGCAGCAGGAGAGCAAGATCAATGATGAAGGGCAAAACAATCCAGCTGCAAGCTGCCCATCAAAATCATGATGGCGAAACATCAGTAGCTTGCGTTCTATGGGATTGGCATGCCAAACATCTCATCACTGCAGGAGCCGATAATACCATTCTCATCCATTCTTATCCTTCATCCTCATCCTCTAAACCCATCCCTCTTCGGCATCACAAGGATGCAGTGACTGCTCTCGCCATTAATTCCAATGTGAGAAGTCTTGCCTCTGGATCAGTTGATCACTCTGTTAAGCTCTACTCTTATCCAGGTTAGATCTACCTGGCCTATAAGACCTTTTTGAATCAAAATAGGGAAGTAATGAAAAATTGACTAATAATTTGTCTTTTTTAAGGTTTTGTTTCTAGGATTGAACAATTCAGTTATTTGTAGCTCTAAGAAAATTATAAGTATGATATTATTGCAGACTGGCCATTTAGGAAAAAATGTTTGTGTTTTCTATGGCTTGCATTTGAGTCTAAATTAGCTTCTCTCTGTTTCAGGGGGTGAGTTTCAGAACAATGTAACACGGTTTACTCTGCCAATACGATCTCTGGCCTTCAACAAGTCTGGTGAGTTACTGGCTGCTGCAGGTGACGATGAAGGCATTAAGCTAATTAGCACCATAGATAATTCCATTGCAAGGGTGCTCAAGGGCCACAATGGCCCCGTTACTAGTCTTTCTTTCGACCCGAAAAACGAGTTCTTGGCATCTTCAGACAGTGATGGCACTGTCATATATTGGGAGCTTTCAACTGGGAAACCTCTACATACATTGAAAAAAATTGCACCCAATACGACCTCCAATCCGACGAGTTTAAATCAAATCAGCTGGCGTCCTGATGGTGAGATGCTGGCTGTCCCAGGCAGGAAGAGTGAGGTTTCAATGTATGACAGGGATACTGCAGAGAAGCTTTTCAGCCTCAAAGGTGGGCATTCAGATACTATTTGTTCTCTGGCCTGGTCGCCTAATGGGAAGTATATTGCCACAGCTGGGGCTGATCGTCAGGTAATGGTTTGGGATGCTGATAGGAGGCAGGATATTGATAGGCAACGTTTTGACAATCCAATTTGTTCAGTTGCCTGGAAGCCCAGTGACAATGCCTTGGCTGTGATTGATGTAATGGGCAGATTTGGGGTATGGGAATCACCTATTGCATCTCATATGAAGTCCCCTGCAGATGGTGCAGAGCGCTATGATAACATGGAAGATGAAGAGCCCTTGATGGCTAGATACGAAGAAGAATTGGAAGATAGTGTATCTGGAAGCCTGAATGAGATAATAAATGACAACGATGACGATGATGAAATGGGTAAGATTCCAAGGAAGATCTTACAGAAGAAGCCTTCGGTTAAAGTTGAAAAGGGCAAAGAAGAGAGCAATGCTAAGGTTTTTAAGAGTGGTCAAGACTCCTCCAAATTAAAATCAGCAATGCAAGAGACGTTTCAGCCTGGTGCAACGCAGCGGCAATCTGGAAAGCGGAATTTTCTTGCTTATAACATGCTTGGAAGTGTTATCACCTTTGAGACTGATGGCTTTTCTCATATTGAGGTAAATTCACAGTTTCTCCAATTTCTTGTCACTTGTATAAGTCGATTTAAGAACAAAGTAACATGTGGAAAAAATGAAGCATTTTGCCACAAAATCAGTGAAAAAAATTAAGATATTCGCTAGGATTATACCAAACCATGTTATATTCTCCAATAGTTGGAGCATGTTTTCTACCTGGTCCTTCTTACTTCTTGAGTACAGTTCTCAAAGCGTGTTCTCTAACCAAGTAAGAAAAAAATAGTCATCTTGAGTTTTTTTCCGTATCCAGCTGCTGTAGCTAGATATTCCCCTGAAATCTCAAAAATAGTATTTTTCGATATAAATTAAATCGATCTAGTTCATGGTCTGGAGTTAGGTAACTTGAAATCAATAGTGATCATTTTAATGAAGTTAGGTGAAGGACCACCACTCTTAGCTAGGGTGAGACCTTTCATCACCCTAATGAATATAAGTGCCTTTCCTTTGCACGGTTCATACTAATTTTCAATATAAATTAAATAGATCTAGTTCATGGTCTGGAGTTAGGTAACCTGAAATCAAGGGTGATCATTCTAATGAAGTTAGGTGAAGAACCAACACTTCTTGCTAGGGTGAGACCTTTCATGACCCTAATGAATGTAAGTGCCTTTCCTTTGCACGGTTCATTTCCGTTAAATGAAGCTTCTTACCCTAGCTAGGAATTGGGAGCAGGGCTTTCAACCCAACTTCAATCTGGCAGGGCAAGAAGCTTCTTGCCCTGCCAGATTGAAGTTGGGTTGAAAGCCCTGCTTCCAATTCCTAGCTAGAAAGAGTGGGTGATTATCGAAAGAAAAAACACAGGTTATCGATTGATCTGGGAAAATGTTTGCTTGTCTTCTACTTGTGCAAATTATTAGGTTATCCCATGCTTTCTCAAGCCTGACCTACTATTTGTATATATGTACTTGTTTTAGTGACATCATTGCAAATGATTTTCTCCGGAGTGAGAAGTGTACGAGCTGGCATGCATGGGTATCTTCTTGCAAAATCACTCTCTATCATTGTCTATGTGAGTGACCGATCCCATGATAAAAATCTTTCGATAGGGTGGGCTAACTGAAGATTTTGATTGATTTATAAAACTGGGGTCTTGGGCAGCTTGTACTGAAATCTCATGACAATCTACTCTGAAAACTTGCCTAATCGATGAGAGAGGGAGGGGGTTGGAGGGGGGGCGGGCGCGGAGGGGGATTCTACTATGTCAAAGTGATGTAGAATCCTTGGTGAAAATATATAAAACAAATAATGCAAAGGAATAGGCTTCTATGTTGCTGGTCTGCCACACACCGATGAACACATTCACATTTGGAAGGAGAGGGACAACAGAGAGCCACCATGCATGATGATGATATTGACCAGATCTCTTATTTGCACCTAAAATACCTATCATCATGATAGCCGGGATAAACAGAAGAGATTTCTCATAGCAGAGTTGCAATTCTATGGTTATGCAATAGGGATTCATTATTTACTTAGTGACCAAAGTGGGGCAAAAGCCTAATAGAGGTGAGCCATATATCAGATATACTTTGTTTCATATCACAGTTCTATGTCTAAGAAAGCTGAATCAATATTGCACAAATGCTTGTAATAGTTATTTATTTAGATATTTGTGCCCCATAGCGGTGTTGATATTTTAGAGTATAGTAGATGTTTGCTCACTCTAAGGTTTTAATGCAGGTTGACTTCCATGATATAGGGAGAGGTTGTCGTGTGCCCTCCATGACTGACTATTTTGGTTTCACCATGGCCTCCCTCAGTGAAAGTGGGAGCATTTTTGGGAGTACTCAGAAGGGCGAGAAGAATCCTAGTACACTCATGTATCGACCTTTCAGTAGTTGGGCGAACAATAGTGAGGTGTGCAGCTTCTCTTTAGTACAGTCATGAAAGTGGCTAGGTAGCTTGTCACCAGTTAAGTCACTTAATATGTTTTGTTTGTTAATCCAGTGGTCCATGCGGTTTCCAATGGGAGAGGAGGTGAAAGCTGTTGCTCTTGGTTCAGGGTGGGTTGCAGCAGTGACAAGTCTCAATTTCCTTCGGGTTTTTTCAGAAGGTGGCTTGCAGGTTTGGGCAGATATTGATTAAATTGTTGTGTTATATAGGGATATGTTGCCACTTCTATTTTGTTATTTGAGATTAAGTTTGTAATATTGAGAAGAGACATTCACAAATCTGTACCTTAGATCTCCATCGAACAGATAATCATAGTACCCACTGTCTAGTCCAGATAATCCCATTTAATCATTGGTGTGAACATACATTTTTTTTTTCATTCTTACTTTACAAATCTGTTAAACAACAAAAGGATTTATCATCCTGTGACAAAGGCTTTCTTCTTTCCTAGTCAGCTTGAATTGCAACAATAGGGCATTAACTGCCATAAATTAATCTTATCCTCCTCGAGGCCACTGCTCCATGGAAGTGATATCATCTCCCTAATCATCTAATAATAATTATATTTGATCTAAATTATGGTCATCAGTGCAACAAGCCCTGGTTCAAGAACTCCAGGAGCATGGCTCAGAGCAACATGCCCTGGTTCAAGAACTCCAGGAGCATGGCTTACACTAAGAGATGTAGGTTGATGATCAATGCATGTGCAGTTGAGCAACAAGGCACGGTTGATGATCAAAAGGAGGGTATGCTCAAACTCCTCAAGGTGCTTGAATCCCAGGTTTCTGTGGCTGGATCACATCCAAATTTTCTAATTAAGTGTTGCCTATACGAGGCAAATCCTGCCATTGAATTTGAATTGAGATAAGACATCAATCGAACCAAATTCAAACCTTTGGTTGATTACAACACATGTTCTAAATAACATATTCTATCCTCGTTCCTCATGCAGGATCACGCTACAACTCAGCTTGACCTAAATTTTGTTGTCCTTTTGTTTCTTGTAACTTTGATAATTGGTAGGCTATTGTCTATATAATTTATATATTGTGTTCTATCACAGAAATTTGTTCTTTCTTTGGATGGGCCAGTAGTCACTGCAGCAGGACATGAGAACCTCCTTGTTATTGTATCACATGCTTCAAATCCTCTTTTATCCGGAGATCAGGTAGAGGTATTATCTAGAAATTGTAAAATTAATTTGCTTGGTGTGTGCTTTTACTTAATAGCAATAAATTCACGTTCTACATCAATTTTCATCTTAAATTCTTGAGCACTCTGGCTTTGTATGCAGGTGCTCAGCTTCACTGTGTATGACATTTCTCAAAAAACTTGCCCTCTCTCTGGTCGGCTTCCTTTAAGCCCTGGTTCTCATCTCACATGGCTTGGATTCAGTGAAGAAGGCTTATTAAGTTCATATGATTCTGAGGTATTGAACTCCTAAATACCCTGATCTTAGGGGCATTTTGTTCTATAAGTCAAATTTCATAAGTCACTTTTGGAGCCTAACTGGGCAGGACATGCAGGGAATTTTAAGAGTGTTCACCAATGATTACAATGGATGCTGGGTGCCAATTTTTAGGTACAAAATTATTCACTGTTTAATATGGGAGATTGAGAGAGAGCTTGATCTGTTAGACATTCTTTTAATTTCCAGAATACAATTGACATTCATGCTATGCTTTTGAATTTTTTTATGTTCTACTCAGTGCTGCAAGAGAGAGAAAGTCAGAGACTGAAAGTATCTGGATGGTGGGGCTAAACAGTACACAGGTTTTTTGTGTTGTGTGCAAATTGCCCGATACCTATCCACAGGTATGAAAGCAAACCATCTTTTCAGAACTTTGAGCTGCTTTGAAAATGCATGTAAACTTTGACACTGTTAATTTCTCTATTTATATTATGTGGTTGCATCTCAGGTAGCCCCAAAGCCAGTGTTGAGTGTCCTGAACTTGTCATTACCTCTAGCATGTTCTGATCTTGGAGCAGATGACCTAGAAAATGAATACCTTAGGGGCAGCTTACTTCTTTCACAGGTAAGT
The DNA here is from genome assembly GCA_034641835.2 of Pinus albicaulis. Classification (NCBI taxonomy): domain Eukaryota; kingdom Viridiplantae; phylum Streptophyta; class Pinopsida; order Pinales; family Pinaceae; genus Pinus; species Pinus albicaulis. The sequence continues at coordinate 200,797,901 of CM076582.1, forward strand.
TGTGTATCCGAGATGCTATATACATAATGTTTAGAGTTAAAAATGACAAATCTTGATTGAAAATAATAATCTTGTTTAGTATAACACAATATAAATGAACCCTGCAGATGCATAAGAAAGCTGACGATGCAGCGGCATGTGGTCATGAAAGTAACATGGAAGAGGATAGCATTTTTAAAATGGAAGCTTCACTTGATCGATGCCTTTTACGTCTTATAGCAAATTGTTGCAAGGGTGAGTTGCCATTTGATACCATAGAGTACTGAAGATGGTATGATAGACTTTTGGTGCATGTTTTGGCCTGACTAGAAAAATGTAACTTCTGTTACTCAGGAGATAAATTGGTTAGAGCAACAGAGCTGGCAAGGCTATTATCGCTGGAAAAGTCTTTACAGGGTGCCATAAAACTTGTCAGTGCTATGAAGCTCCCAATGCTTGCAGAACGGTTTAATACTATACTGGAGGTGAGTTAGAATTGATCTCCAAGTTACAGTGAGAATATGAAAGCCTAACAAGCAGGGAGTTATCTTTGAGCACTAAGCTTCCCCAGCTCAAAAAGAAAAAAAATATTGTATAAAGTTTTTTAAAACCTTTGAATCATGGTCCAGTTACAGTTGGGCATTCTGTCAAAGCTGTTCTCATTATGTTAATACTTATCTGATTTTTGCAGGAGAAGATACTTCAAGAAAATATGGAGACAATTTCTTGTAGGAGATTAACTTCGGAGGCACAATACATGGACACTCCAATTTCCATTGGTGTCAAACAAGTTTCATACAAGGCGAACCTTGGTGATAGCCCCGCTCTTCCAAATCGTCAAGTCGAACCAAAGCATTCCACTCCAGTGTTTTCAAAGCCTGATACAAAAATTGAAGTAGATACCTCAGAAGCTATAGCAAAGGGCTGTGATGCTTCAGCACAAAATGGGAATATAAAGAGTGGTGATGCAGAGGTCCAGCCTGCGAGTCACAATGACTCTATTCAGAAGCCAAGTAACCCCTTTGCTAAGGCATCCAATACTAATGCAAACCAAGCTGTACAGCGCAATGCATCTTTACTGAGTTCTATCAAGCAAATGAAGACTGCCACAGAAAATGAAGGGAAGCGAAAAGAAAGGGCAAAGTCAGGTTCCTTGCCACAGAAGCCAGCAAAACAAAGTAAGATTTCATGATAAAAGCATGTGGTCAATAGTGAATACATAGGATACAGTCAGGCTGAAAACCCTGACAAGTAAATCCTCTATGCCTTGTAGGTGGCATGGATAATGATGACTAAGTGCCACATTTATTCAATTTTAACGGATTCAGTTGGCCTTTTGTAACATTCAAGTATCCATCTATTACTGAAAATTCATAGGATTTTGTAGTAGAATATCTCAAATATTGGTTTTCAATTTTTTTCAACTAAAGATCAACACCAACAACTCAGCAAAATGTAATATTCAAATATCTTCAATCACTGAAAATTCAAAGGTTTTTGTAATAGAATCTCTCATATATTGATTTTCAATCTTTTCATCAACGAGAGATCAACACCAACAATCTCGGCGGAATGTTTATATTTTAATTTTATTTTATTACACATAGAAGTGCATGTTGCAAGAGAGTTTTTCCAACCCTTTAGTTGGGGCAAAACAATAAAATGATAAGGACAACATTACGAGACCTCTTGTGCTCTTTGTAATTTTTTTTGTTTTTTACCAAGGAAAGAAATTGGCCTTCCTCTCAGCCCCAAGGCAGGAGTGAGGCTGCTGGTACTAGGCCAGCCTTCCCTCTCACCCTGAAGGCAAGAGTGAGGTTGCTGGCATCAGGCCAGCCCACAGTTATACTCAAGCCATCATGTCACTAAGGGGGATTCAAACCTGGGTGGGGAGGATAATAAATTAATAATCGTTCTGCCCAGCCACCACCAACCACCACCTGAGATAACCCCAATTGACTCTTGCACTCTTTGTAATAAATAAGCCTTCAATAAATCTAAAAAGTCCAATTCTTTTAGAAGGGCATGAAAATTAAAAGAGACAAATACATCTGGTTTTCCAGGAGGCAAATAAAGTTGCCCACATGATGCATTGCCAAATTCCAACTGGGTGACTTTTGATTACAAAATATAGTCGTCTCACAAGGCCGTTTTCTAGTGAATCAAACCAGGAAATATAATCCAATGTCCAGAAATACAACCAATTCCAAACACTCTTTGCCATCCTGCAATTCCAAGCAGGTCTTTGACTGATTCTTTAGCTTGACAGTGTGGACAACGGGAATTCACGAAAAGACTTTGCAAGCATTTCTTTCACTTGGATGCTTTGGTGAATTACCATCCAAGAGTCATCAATTATATATGGAGATTTGACTGAGTAAACCCTTTTTAACGTGTTAAGCTAATTAGCTTCAATGCATCTAACCGCATCTCTCGTTTAACAATGGAAGGAGTAAGGATCTAACAGGAAGGGCTTGAAACTGTTTGCCAGTTAAAAGAGTCAATACGAAGATGTGATGTTCATAGCACCAAGACTTGACCAGAGGTAGGATGTTTACAGAACCTGGAAAATCTTTGGGCTCTTGAATTTCTATGACATAAATTTAATTTGTTCGTTTTTTGGTGATTTCCACTTCGAACAATGCGACAGAACTTGAATAATTATTATAATGATATTCAATATAGATTGTTTCAAGGTTTGTGTTGCACTCCCTGTGCACACATAAAGAACAAACTCACTCTCTTCTCAACATTTAGATTAACAGTAATCATCACTGTAATAATATTAGGAATCAAAGCCGACTCTCTTGTCATCTTAAGAACAATTATAATTTATCATTACAGTAATATTTTTGTTTATTATATTGTGATTTTGCCATATGCTGGTGAAAGTGTACTTCAATTAGCCCAGGGTTGATTCTCAGTGTACGTTGGTTGGGCCTTACCTAAAAATCCCTGAAATGACATGCCCCAAGAATGATATTCTGTTAATTCCAGGTTCGATCGGCCCAACAATCCCAATAAATAACTAACACCAAGGTGGAAGTTCACGTTGCCTTAATGCTATCCTGCTTTTTCAGCGGGCTAAACTGTCACACCTTTTATGGGAAGTGAACCCTGGTACGAAATATTGCCACTCTTTCAGGACCAACCATTCAAATCCCTACTGGTATTCATAACATCTTTATTAATGCAAAATAGTCTTTGTTTATTGCAAATGCACGGGTAACATCGAATGTTTATGGGTATTTGATTGTTTATTGCAAACTTGATGCACGGCTACCGTCGAATGTTTATGGGTATTTGCTTGTTTATTGCAAACTTGATGCACGGCTAACATCTAATGTTTATGGGTATTTGAAGGTTGGCTTGTTTTAAAAGACTTTACCGCCTCACGAAAAGTTTAGAAAGTTTAGAACCAGTGCTTTGTGAACACACCAATATAAGGTTTCCTTAGACTGGGAACGATTCTATGAGCGAGAAATTGGCTTTAAACACCCTAATACAAAGTTCATTGCATAGAACAATTATCTGTGCGCGAAAACCGGTTTTGAAGTACTTGGAGTGAAATTGGTTCCTTCAGGCTTCCAAAATTTACTTAGATTAAGAAAAATTCTCTTAGCGAGAAATCGTGTTTAAAGTTTAAACACCCTAATACAAAGTTGAAAAATTCTCTTAGCGAGAAATCGGGTTTGAACGCCCTAATACAAAGTTTCCTTACATTGAGAACAATTATCTTGCAATAAAACTGGTTTTGAAGTACTTGGAGCGAAATTAGTTTCTGCAGGCTTGCAAAACTCTGACCCCATCTCTCATTTAACAATGGAAGGAGTAAGGATCTAACAGGAAGCGCTTGAAACTGTTTGCCAGTTAAAAGAGTCAATACGAAGTTGTGATGTTCATAGCACCTAGACTTGACCAGAGGTAGGATGTTTACAGAACCTGAAAATCTTTGGACTATTGAATTTATATGACATCATTTTAATTTGTTCTTTTTTTGGTGATTTCCACTTAGAACAATGCGACAGAACCTGAATAATTAGTATAATTATATTCAATATAGATTGTTTCAAGGTCTGTGTTGCATTCCCTGTGCATACATAAAGAACAAACTCACTCCCTTCTCAACATTTAGATTAACAGTAATCATCACTGTAATAATATTAGGAATCAAAGCCGATCCCCTTATCATCTCAAGAGAACAATTATCAATAGAGTAATATTTTGTTTATTATATTGTGATTTTGCCATATGTTGGTGAAAGTTTACTTCAATTAACCCAGGGTTGATTCTCAGTGCACGTTGGTTGCGCTCTACCTAAAATCCCCTGAAATGACATTCCCCAAGAATGATATTTCCGTTAATTCGAGCTTCGATCGCCCAACAAACCCAATAAATAACTTACACAAAGGTGGAAGTTCACGTTGCCTTAATGCTATCTCGCTTTTCCCCGATGGGGGTTGTTGCCAGTCTTGTCGAGATAGTTTAGCAACAAGACTCCGGCATGTCGTCTCCCGTCAAAAAGTTTTTTCCAGTGGGTATCATGATTTGCATGCGGGGATTCCATATGGAGTTGAAGATGGCGTCCCTCGGCTCTCCACATGGCCCCGCATGGCACCTCTTTGGCTCACACCATGGGAGCCACCAACTGACTTCTTTTTGCATTCAAGGTCGCATGAAACGGCTGATGTTTTTTGTGTGGAGCATTGGTTGGGTTAAAGGAGTCTCTATAGTTTGCACATGTATGGAACACCTCTCCCACGGCGGATTAGTTGTCTCAAGGCCTTGTACTGACAACAGAGGAATGCCCATTTATGATCTCATGTTGGGTTACTGCTTTGGTTGTCTCAAGACCTAAGACCTTGTACTGGCAACAGAGGAATGTCCATTTATGATCTCATCTTGGGTTACTGTCTTGAGTTACTGCTTTGGGATGGAGAAAACTTGGGCTCTGTGTTACACATGGATACTGCCGTGAAATTTGCAGACGACATGTTTTAATTGTGATGATTGTGACTTTTCGATAACAACTATTTATACAAGTTTCTTCATGGGCTCAGGGTGGCGGAAGAAAGGTCATAATGTGGTTGATGTTCTTCAGTTGTTGAGGTCTTCCCGCTATTCGTGGTCTCAAACAACCGCAATGGACGAAACACTGCTTACATGGGGCATGCTCTCCAACCCTCACACTCGTACTATTTCGCTACTCTCCCATCTCGGAATATTAGGTATACATACCCAGTGCCCCTTGTCACTGGTGGAAATTACGTTGGATGTTGATTTTGTTTCTGCAGTGTCTACGGTGACAGTATGAATCAATAGCTATTTTTTTTTGATGCAGCTCTACTGGAAGTCAAAAAGGAGATCTTGGCCCTGGAAGCAAGGGAGTTTGGGGTCCGAATGTACCATTCCGATTATGAAGTTAGTGACAATTCGCTGATATGGGTTCCCAACTTCGGGGAAATTTAGGGAGAGAATACTGCGTTTTCTCCATTCCATCACCCTACATCGGTAGATGGAAACATTGCTTAGGATGGTAATATGGGACAAACATGTAGATAATTACAAGCTCTTTGTTGGAGAAGAGAATATCAAGAAAATCATGAGAGACATTAGATATGATTTCGATAATATAGTGTTTCGTTTAAATCGAGTGGAGAATTACATAGTTTCTGACTCAGACAGATTCAAATGCTCATCTGGAGAATTACATAGTTTCTGACTCAGGGACAGATTCAAATGCTCACCAAGATAAGGATGCAATGTTCAATGTTCAACCTTTAAACAATATTCCGCCGTTGCACACAGATTCAAATGCTCTTCTGGAGAATTACATAGTTTCTGACTCGGACAGATTCAAATGCTCACCAAGATAAGGATGCAATGTTCAATGTTCAACCTTTAAACAATATTCCGCCATTGCACACTACCTATGAAAACTCTCTTATCATTTTGGACTGACATGTCCATTATGTTTACATTTGAACAGTAAGTTTATAGTATATTTCCAGCGGTTTGTAGCTATCTCCTACTATTGAAATTTTGTTTTATCAAAACCTCTGTAGTTGCTGGTGAATCTCTTTAATCTCTCATTACAGTTTTGATTTTTTGGATGCGACTCCAAGGACTTCACGCATATATACCTTGGCTCAAAGACTATCTCAAAAGTCTTCTAAATAAACAATGTGGACATAAAGTTTTATCTTTGGAATCCCTTTTACAAGACTTGTTTTAAGAGACTTGTTTTAAAAGACTTTACCGCCTCACGAACAGTTTAGAAAGCTTAGAACCAGTGCTTTGTAAACACCCCAATATAGGGTTTCCTTAGACTCAACGATTAGAAGACAAACAATGTGGACATAAAGTTTTATCTTTGTAATCCCTTTTACAAGACTTGTTTTAAAAGACTTTACCGTCTCACGAAAAGTTTAGAAAGCTTAGAACCAGTGCTTTGTGAACACCCTAATATAAGGTTTCCTTAGACTGAAAACGATTCTTTGAGCGAGAAATTGGGGTTAAACACCGGTTATCTGTGCGAGAAAACCGATTTTGAAATAGGAGGGGTCGAACCTCTTCGTTTGTAATCCGCCTTCCGAAAAGTTTAGAAAGCTTAGAACCAGTGCTTTGTGAACACGGTCAATATAAGGTTTCCTTAGACTGAGAACGATTCTTTGAGCGATAAATTGGGTTTAATTACCGGTTATCTGTGCGATAAAACCGTTTTTGAAATAGGTGTCGAACCTTTTCGTTTCGACAAGCTTGCAAAACTTATATTCGCTAGAGGGAGGGGTCGAACCTCCGACCTTGTGGTTAACAGCCACACGCTCTAACCAACTGAGCTACTCCAGCAGCTGGCAAAGGAAACGTACGTTATTGACTTTCATTCACAGTCTAATCTTCTCAGCAAACGGATTTCGCCAAATAAATATTCTCCGTACATATTATTTTTACTATGATCGAAGTTCTTATGAGGTAACTTTGTTACAGGATTTTATACAATTCCAAGTTAAATTAAAAACCTAAATCTTCGATTTCAAAAAAGGTCAGTAAATCGATGAAAACTTTGCTGCTATTTTTTTTCTCCAAACTCTATCTAACCCATTGACTTCTTTAATTAGGAATTTTATCAAGCGTAGTCTAAAGAGGCCGCGTTTTGACCTAAAATCCGGGAACGATTTTCAGAAAATCCGGCAAAGATTTGCCCAAAAACTTGTTTATAATTGTTAAACATTAGTATTTTGGGTGCCTCAGGGGTTTTTGATAGCGCTGAATCCATTTCCACTATCAAAAATGGATTCCAAGCACTGCAACTACCTGATTTTTGCAAATTTAGTTAACCGGTTCCGGCAGATTTCTGCCATCCGGGCCAAAACGCGGGCTCGGTAGACAACTCCATTTTATCATGCCCAATAAAATACAGTCATTGTATTAATGGTAAAGGATAATTATCCACCTTCCAGTTGCCTTTTTTTTTGAAATATATATTTTGGAAAACTACCTTGCACTTCTATCATGGTAAGAATGAACGGTAATTAAGATATTTTTTTATATTTAATTTTAGTTTAAAGATTGTATTTACAATAAACTGAAATTTTCAATGTTAAAGTTTCATATAATAATATGTATTTTTATTATTAAGTTAAGAAATTACATTAGGTATAGTAATATTAGGAGTGTTTTTGCTGCGATTTGCCATTGGAGAAATTAGATCGATAGTTATTTTTTCGCTGTGATTTGTCATTGGGGAAACTAGACCAACAAAGAAAGAACAAAGTTTTTGTCCAAAATTTTACAAACCTTATGTAACTAAGTTTTTGTCCAAAATTTTACAAATATTATGTAACTTTTTACACTGTTATTTAAATAAAGAGACATACAACATAACATATAACATATAAAAGCATAGAGCCGAGCGACTACGATAAAAAACTAAAATTGTGAAAACTATTAGTTTGAGGTTGAGACATCTATGGGTGTTGCAGGTGTGCAAGGTGAGGCTTGTCCCTTTCCAATCGACAACACTTCAATTATGGTGAGTTTGAGTGCCATGTCTTGGTGTTCTAGAAACATGGCTCCTCCTATAAGTGGTCCATCTAGTGAGATAGATCTTGCTTTGCTTCATTTCTTTCAAAAATAGCTTTTCCAATTAAGGTCTTCATATGCCGGTAGAGCTCTATTGTGCATATGTAAAGGTTCTGCTTCACACAAGTATGTCTTGGATTAAGAACCCAATTAGCCGCAGATTCCAAAACTTTTGAATTAGAGTGTTCCTCCTTTTTTGCTTGGGCTTCTAAAGAGGCTTGGTGAATTTCCAATTGGATTTGGATTGGAGTGGAGTCATGATATTGTTGGGCAGTGTCATGAGCTTGTTGACTACCATGTGAGCTACCTTCCCCTTGAGAGGAGGAGCCATGTCGACACCTAGCTCGTTGTTGTGACATTGTGTTCAAAAGCATAGAAACAATATGCAACAAAGCGACACAGGTTGGACTGAGTGAGTAGTGCTATTAAAAGCTAAAACAAAGAGACAATGTAGGTGCAAAGGCAAGATATGGACTGAGTGGCTGAGAACACCCCACGACGGGGTAGGGATGCACTCATTGGAGATGAACGAGAAGTGTGTACCATAGGTAGACTAGGGACTATGAGTAAAGACGTGCCCACCAGAGATAAATCTTGGGTGCTATGGTGAGGGAGAGTGTTTTATGAGGTAAACGAAGCCCTAGTTCCAACCCAAGCCAATGCTCTCGAAAACATGCAGTGAGAAATTGAATTGAGAGTTGAGCACAGAGTCAGATTGAGTTACCATGAACCTTGCAATTATCTAAGAAATTTGAAGGTGGGAGACAACCCACAGAGTTGCACCCCCAGAGCTTCCTTTCGCTTGGTTTTGGCAAAATCGGTGAGCTTCAATTAGTGTGATCCTTTCCCGCGATCAACCCAACGCAGTGCATTGAGATCAAGCGTGGTAGAGCAATTCTAGCGGATGATTCAAGGGGAAGACCAAGTCTGGACCTTCCACTGGCAGAAATAAAAAAGCAACAATAAAACCAAATTAGCAAGTTTCCATTTCTCCGATAGCTTAACACAAATGGCTTGAAAGCTTGGGTGAATTTTCCTATGAGTTTTTGTAGCTCAGACAAGTGTTCTAGTCTCAAATGGTGTCTACGAGGCTAGGAGCACAAGTGGATTAATTATCTCCAATACCCAAAATTTTTTTTCCAAGTGAAATGGCTTAATTATATTTAGTTAAACAATTTTAATCTTCCTAAGCCTAACTTAGGGAAATGGGTTAATTAATCAAGATTAATTGAGATAAATTGATTTTGCTCTAGTGACTTTTAAAAAAGTGATTGTAAGAAGTCAAATTGATCTTAGCCATCGATTGGAGTTAGATCATGACCATTGATTTGTCAATGAGAGATTAGAAGAGGAGATTGATGGGGCCTTTGGAGATCATTCGAATAGTTCATAAGTTCAAATTTGAAGTGATAGCAAGGGCATAATGATAGCGTGGAAGACATGAGTAGCGGGGTTTTCAACAAGAGAAATCAAGGAGAGATTTTTCAGAGAAATTCTTCACAGTGATTCCAATTTTCCGAGGGCAAGGAAGAGGCCAAATTATTTTGCAAGAGGAAGGCCGAGACAAGCAATACAAGTAACCAATTTATCCAGTGCGAGTTTCCATAGACTTGTTTTTGGTTGCCAATTGTCATAAAGATAATTTGGAGGTAGTGTGAGTTGGTCATCTAAGTTGTTGGAGGAAGTATTACTCACAGAATGGATTTCCTAGAGGTAGTGTGAGTTGTTGAGAAGGCCAGTTCGAATTTCCAGTTTGCCAGTGCATGTTGCAGGAGGAAGTACAAATTGCCTAGGAGAGGCCAAGTTAGTTTGCAGAGGGAGATTCTTGATTTCCTAGTTCGATTTGGTCAGTGGAAGTGAAGAAAATAAATTTGTTGGAGCTTTGCCAGTGTTAGGCAAGCAATTTATGTAATTCTCAATTTGCCGAAGAAATAATATAAACCCTCATCTTTAGAACTGGTTTTTCCCACACTGGGGTTTTTCCAGGGACTCTTTTGTCCAAATTTTATGTGTTATTTTCTCATTTCTTGTGATTGATTTTTTGATGAAATTGTAGTTGTGTTTTTATTCAGTTTTTGCCGTAAGTAATTTACAAAAGACAAATAATCTGAAAAAGATAGAAAAACAATCACTAGTAACTGCAATGGAATTTTCACATGCTATTAGAGCGAGTCAGTAAAGTGCAGATCTAAGGGCAGAAGAGGCTCAACGTAGGATACATAAAGAGAAATCGAGGGTTTATAAAACCCAATTTAACTTCGTCAAATTTATTTGGATTTGTCTATTTTATGAGGGTTTTTAACAATGGATTTAGTTAGATTGAGAGACCAGAACAAATTGGATGGAGCTTCTAAACTTGGTGTCTGAAAAGCCAAAATTTTGTTGTTGCTGGAAGAGAACGGTCTCAAAGAATATGTGACCAGTGTTGTAGCGGCATCAATAGATCCAACACAACTCATTGCATATAAGAAGGAAGATGCCAAGGCAAGGAGAATAATCCTTGACGGGGTTAAGGATCATATCGTTCCACATATCACAAATTTGGATATAGCGAAGAAGATGTAGGATGCCATTATGAAATTGTGTCAAGATGCTACTTTAAATAGGAAGTTGATTATCTGAGAGAAGCTGAGAAATAACTAGATGAATAAAGGTGAAAATGTTGTTAGTTACCTCAACTTGTCAAGGACGAATTGGAAACTATAGGAGATCAATTAACTAATAATGAAATTGTGAGAACAACCTTGAATGGGTTCCCAAAGCAATGGGATGTGTTTGTCAAGGTGATCAATGGATGAGATACACTGCCAAGTTAGGATCGTTTGTGGAGTGATTTCACTCAAGAGGAGCTTAGAATGAGTCTTGTTAGTGACGACAGTAGCAGTAAAACCCAAAAACATGAGGATAGCGAGAACATGGCCCTAGCAGGAAAGGGCAAGGCCAATAAGGGCTCTAGCAAAGGGTCCGAGGGGGAGAAGAAAAAAAATGACTTGAAAAATCAAGTGTTTTGGTTGCGGTCAACAAGGATACTATGTTAGTCAATGTCTGAACACGAAGAAGGGAGACAAGAGAAGAAACAACAAACAACAACTTCAATGCATATTGACAAGCTATCTTTGAGAGTAGAGGATGAGTTTGGCCTCATAGCTTGCCTCTCTAGCTCTACCTCCACAGGGGTCTGGTATATTGACAATGGGGCATTATGTCACATGATGGGGGTTAGATAATACTTTTTGTTACAAGGAAGAGGAGATAGGCTTCCAAATTTAAATGGGAAATAAGTCCAAGTGCACTCCAGTTGGGACGGGGACAATTACCTTTCAGAGGGAGTCTACTTTCAAGGGCCAAAGGTGTACATAAAACACCAAGATTGGAAGTTAGTGAAACAGATTGGGGTGGGGAGCAACAAGTTATATTGGTTGCAGTTGGACACTCCAAAGACACTAATAAGAAACAACAATAACAGAGACATGGTCAGAATGATGGCATAGGAGGATGGGACATACCCATAGTGGGGAACTCAAATTGCTCAAGGAGACTGTGACAGGAGTTCCATAAATAAGCACAGAACATGATGATGTGTGTAGAGGGTGTGTGCTTGGGAAGTTTGCGAAAGCAACATTCCAATGATTGATAGTAGAGCCAATGGTGTGCTAGAGTTAATACATTTTAGTATATGAGGCCCATTGTCTACGAAATCTGTCAAGGGTTATGGGTATTTCGTGACCTTCATTGATGAATTCTCTAGGAGGATGTGTATATACTTCTTGAAGATAGGGGATGAAGTCTTCAGTTTCTTCCAAGAGTTTAAGGATCTTGTGGAGAACTTAACAGGAAAGAAGATAAGGGTTCTTCGGACAGATAATGGAGGCAAATATGTTGAGAAAGCCTTTAAGGAGTTTTGTGTGAAGGAGGGCATCAAGAGAGAGTGGAAAAGTCCATACAACCCACAACAAAAGGAGTTAATTGAGAGGAAGAACATCACGATAATTGGAGCAGCGAGGGCGATGCTATATGACAAGGACATGCCTAGATATCTTTGGGCAGAGGCATGTAGTACAACAGTATATATTCAGCACAGGGTCCCACACAAGGTGTTGGGGAAGATGACACCTAAGGAGGCGTTTACAGGAAAGAAGCTAGAAGCTAGAAATTTCAGAATTTTTGGCAACATAGCTTATTGTCATGTTCCAGATGACAAACACAACAAAGTTAGATTTGACTGTAGAGAAGGGATATTTCGTTGGCTACAAAAAAAACATCCAAGGCATATAAGATTTATATTCCAGGCAACAAGAAGATTATTGTGAGTCGGGATGTAAAGTTCCAGGAGGAGAAAGCCTTTTGGAGATGTCACGAGTTGCCAATAACTGATTAGAGTGAGCCAATGGAAGCTCCAAGGGATGAACATGGATCTTAGGCTCAAGGAACTAGTACGAGTACAATGACTAGTACATGTGTAGGTACAAGTATATAGGAGAGTTCACAATAGGTGGAGTAACAATAACTGGATGAAGAGCATGAACCTCCACCCACCAGTAGTGAGTGCTTTAGATGATGGGAGAAGCGTAGGAGTTTGTGGGAGCTCCTAGATTGAGCACCCAGGACAAAAGATTGTCATAAACATATTAAGGGTTAAGGCATTGATGAAAAAACTCATTGATAATGAGCCTTCCAGTTATTAGGAGGCTGCACAACATTAGGTGTGGCATGATGCGATGGTGGGGGAGTACAACCCTATCATGCTGAATTATGCGTGGGAGGTTGTACCTAGACTGTTAGATAAGGCAGTGGTTGGTTCCCGTTGGATCTACAAGATCAAACACATTGCATATAGTAGTGTGGAGAAGTATAAGGCTAGATTTGTGGCTAAGGAATTTGCTCAGAAGGAGGGCATACACTATGAGGAGACATTCGTGCCAGTGGCGAGATACACTTCCATCAGGCCCGTGATCTCTCTAGTAGCACAAATGGGATGATAGATTCACCAAATGGATGTCAAGACGAATTTTCTGAATGAATTAATAGAAGGGGAGGTGTACATCAAACAACCAAAGGGATTTAAGATGCGTGGGAGGGACACTCATGTATGCAGGTTAAAGAGAGTGCTATATGGACTCAAGCAAGCTCCCAAAGCATGGTATGATTGGATTGACAATTATTTGTAGCATATGGGCTTCGTGAAGAGTGAGGTGGACTCTAATCTCTACTATTTGATGGTAGGAGGTAAGCCTCTTATTCTCGTATTATATGTGGATGATCTATTTTTAACTGGGTCACCAGGGCTCATAGAGGATTGCAAGAGGTACTTGGCAGCAGAGTTCAAGATGAAGGATTTGGGGCTGATGCATTATTTTTTAGGTTTGGAGGTATGGTAGTCAAATGGGGAGATTTTCCTTGGTCAAGGGAGATATGCTATGGATACCTTGAAGAAATTCAGGATGTTGGACTGTAGACCCATGTCTACTCCTATGATTATCAATTGGAGGAAGATAGATGCGTCAGAGAAGGAAGCAGTGAACCCCACATTGTATAGACAACTTATTGGCTCTCTTATGTATCTGGTCAACACAAGGCCAAACATTTGCTTTGCAGTAAACACTCTCAGTTAGTTCATGGTTGGACTAAAGAGGGCACATTGGACAATAGTGAAGCATGTGCTGTGATATCTACGAGGTGCAATTGAGTATGGGCTATGATTTACTCGAGGTGATGGTGTCAGGTTGTCGGGGTATACAAATGCAGATTAGGTAGGTAGTGTAGTATACTAGAAAATCACCTTGAAGTGTTGCTTCAGTATTGGATCAGGGGTTGTCTCTTGGTACAACAGGAACAAAAATTCTGTGGCACCGAGTTCCGCAAAAGCATAATACATGGCAACGGGCATGGCTACATGTGAGGCCATATGCCTTCAGAAGCTACTAGTGGAAGTATTTGGTCAACAGTTGGAGTCGACCAATATTTACTGTGATGAGAGAGAAGAGGGACGGGGAGAAAAACAGGAGGGGGAAGAGGGGGAATATGGGGGGACAAGAGGGAGATTCCTTAGATGTTAGCTTCCAATCATCTGCCGAGTAGGTGCCAAGGAGTGTGGTTTCTTTGATGTTCTGCAGGATGGAAAGCCAAAGTTATTTTGCTTCTCTTGCAAGTCCTTTGAAGATTCTATTATTTTGCTCCTTCCAAGTGGACCAGAGGGTAAATCTAGGAGCCAAAGACCAAATTCTATTGATGATGGCATTTTTAAATGTTGAAGATCCCCATGAGATAATTGTCTCCAAAATATATAAATTATGCCTATGGGATTGCTCGAAAGTCGGAGATTTTAGTCCAGATAATTTTATCATAGGGGAAAGCATTGAGTAGGTGTTCTGTTGTCTCTTGATTGTTCTTTTAGAAAGGACAATATGAAGGATGTGATCCCAGATTGAGGTTCTCTTCTTGGCTAATAGCCAAATAAAGTGAGCCACTTTTGGCTAGAGCCTGGAGTTCCAAATGCAAGACTAGATTCTATCTTTGGGCAGAAGATGGAAATTCGACGCTAGGTGATAAGCTTCCTTCACAGTGAAGGTCCTTGATGGTTTATAGCCCCACCAGAGTTTCTCTTCACCAGTTAGAATGGGTATTTTCCATTGATCTATTATCTTCTCAAGGAGCATCCCTTCATTTTGCGAAATTTCAAGGTCCCAATCCTCCTTTTGTTTCCAAGCTTGCCAAATAGATACATCTTCTTGCTATCTCCAATACTATCCTACCTGTGTGTAGCCTTTATCCAATAGAGCCTCCAATTGCTTATATTTTTCCTAAGTGATGAGTTTTGGTAATTGTTGCCAAGGGTCTTCCCAAAACCTAGTTGTTTCACCATTTTTAACCTCCCAAAAGAAATGTTGTTGGATGAGAGATTTATTTTGATCAACTAGATTCCAAATGGAGGAACCTAAGATTATTTCTTGTGATTTGATTTTGGAATTTAGATTTTGTCCTCGACAATACTTCCCATTCCATATGACTTTCCAGGGATCATTGTTGCCTTGCACGCATCTCCACTAGAGATTAGCACCCATGATTTTTCTTAGTGTTTCCAGATCTTAGAGGCCTAGTCCTCCTCTTGACTTGGGAAAACATACCTTATCCCATGCCACTAAAGCCCACTTGCGCTCCCTTTTGGCCCCTCCCTAGAGAAAGGAGTGATACAAGTTGCAGATTGAATGGAGAACTCCTTTGGTTGTTGCAAGGATCAAGATTCTATAGATTGGTATGGATTTAAGAATCCATTTTAAGAGAATGAGCCTTCCAACGATATTTAAAGCTTGAAAGGTCCATTTATCCAATTTTTGAATGATTCTATCCAATAATTCTTGCCAATGAATTACCTTGAGAGAGTTTTCAACCAAAGGTGCCCTAAGGTAGATGATAGGTAAGGAAGAGCATTAAAAACCTAATATTCTCACTAAATGAACTTGGATATCGACATGTGTATTGAAGAAGAAAACCTGAGTTTTCGAAAGGTTGATAGATATTCCAAAAGCATGCATGAAATTGTCTATAATTTGCTTAAGGACCCTTGCTTCCTTTATAGATGGGTTACCCATCATCATTGTATAATCTACGAATTGCTTGTGGGTGATGGGGTATATAACACCATTTATACAAATACCTTTGAGTGCACCTTGCTTCCTTGTTGCTTGGAGTGAAAAGCCCAACCCCTCAAATGTTAGCACAAAGAGAAAAGGTGAGAGGGGGCCTGCCTATTGAATTCCTCTGGTGCAGTTAAAGGTAGTGGAAGGGGAGCCATTAAGGATGATAGAGAAGAAATGATAGGTGAAGAGGACATCTATTTGGTCCAATCTTCAAAGAAGCCAAAAGCCCTTATAATGTGATAGAGATAAGCCCAATTTGATTTGTCAAAAGCCTTCGAGAAGTCCAATTTGATAACCTTTCTCATTTATTTATGTCTCTTCATGGAAGGTATCAACTTGTGTGCAACCACAATGCCATCCAAGATCTGTCTTCCTTCTACACAGACAAATTGTTTTGTAGAGATGAAGGAGGGAAGAAGGGGTTTAAGTTGGTTAGCAATGATTTTCGATATGAATTTTTATATCACGTTGCGAAGTGAGAAGGGGTGGGAGCTACTAGGATTTGAAGCCTATTCATATTTAGGAACAAGGGTAACAAAGGTGGCATTCAAGGTAGGGAGGGTAGAGTGGGGTTTTTGGGATTCCTCCACCAACTCATGCACTTCATTTCCTAAGAAGGGCCAACAAAATTGGAAGAAATTAGAGGAGAATCCATCACAACCCAAGGATTTGTTCTTAAGAAGGATTATGATTGCCTCTTCAACTTCAGTGAAGGTGATTTCTCGCAATAAGGCTTCATTCTATTCCTCTGAGACCAACTTGGAAATGTGAGTTGGGATTCTTCCAATGGCTGGAAGGCGATTGGGGAGGGGCTCACAAAGGAGATTGTTGAAGAAATGTGTGAGCTCCTTTTCCAAATCTTTGTGATTAGTTAGTCACTGCCCTGCTTAGTTCTTTAGCGAGAAGATGCAGTTGCAGTGCCTATGTTTTAGCATTGACTTGTGGAAGAAGCTAGTGTTTTTCTCTCCTTCTCGAAGCCAATTGATCCTTGATTTTTGCTTCCAAAGGATCTCTTCTTTCTTACTTATGTCTTCTAGCCGAGTTAGGATTTCTCCTCCTTGTTGAGCTAAGTTTTTAGTACGACCTTCAAGGATGATTCATTATTGAATCATTTCCATATTTGCTTATGAATGAGCTTTGTCCTGCACGATGTTGTCAAACTCATCCCTGTTCCACCTTTTGATTTGAGCTTTGGGAATTTTGAGCTTTTGCTGGAAATTGTACATTGGGGATGAGCTTGGATTTTCAATGTCTTGCCACCAAATCTTATATTTTTCCACGAAATTGAGGTCCAAAATCCAAAAGCTTTCGAATTGAAAAGGATTGTTATTGGAGGAAAATTTAACATCGATTTTGAGTTGGATGGGCTAGTGATCCAATCCGACACTAGGAAAGATTGAATATTATAGGAAAATATCCTTTGTTAAGAGAGTCTCTGAGACAAAAAATATCTCTAATTTACTGGCTACCTGCTGCTTTCCTCCTCTGTAGTTTTTTTGTGTTTAGAGGCCATTGATTGTTGGGACGTCCATTCTTTGCATTACTTTTATTGTGTCCTTAAAGAGGTGTGAGTCAATGTCCAACCGGGGCATGACCCCTTTTTTTCTTTTAGGGAGGTAATCATATTGAATTCCCCACTTATGATTCACAGGTCCTCATAATAAGTGTCTCAATTGAAAAAGGTTATTATGAAACAATGTTTTTTCTGCTACTAGATGAGGGCCATAAACTCCAATCAAAACCACCTTTTTATTAAATCCCAGGGGCGCGAAGCGTCTTGCAAGAATTATTAGGGTTGTTAGCTAGTTTGAGAAGTAGATCTCTTTTGGATTCCACCATATGGCTAATCCTCTCACATGGCCTATGGCGTCAAGTGAAAGAGATAACTTTCCTTTCTAGCATTTGGGAGCTAGCTTGTCCATTACATCACTCAAGCATTTTGTTTCTTGAAGAATAACTATATTAGGGTTTTCCTTTTTAATATGGTCTACGAGGAGCCTTTGCTTGCCGCGCCAATTAAGGCCCCTTATATTCCATGATAGGATCTTCACTAGGAGAGGTGGGGGGGTTGGGGGGAGTGAGAGAATACATCCATAATTATATGAACCTTTCCGAAATTGGATAGAAACTCACCTACCCTTTGGATAAGCTCTTTCCAAGTTTTCCTTCCTCTTTTCAATCCTCTTTTGTCTATTGTGACTCCTTGCAGTGACGTAGTTATACTTTGAGAGTCGATTTTTTCACTAAGATCCCAGGTTCAATTGTTGAATTCTTTAATTTCAAGTAATATTGGCGCAAAAATTACATTTGGGGGTCAGGTACATTTTTCGGATCATGTCCTTTGATCACCTCCATCATTGCTGATAACATTATTTCATTAGTGCCCGTATCCTCCAAGATATGTTTGGTTACAGGTGGATGAGATTCTTCCTTTTTTTTTGCTATGTTGGCTGCATGTTGCACATTTCAACTTCCTTGTTTGTAACATTTTCCCTAATATTTTTTAGGTTTTACACTTTCGGGCTAAGTTATTTTGATTTGTATCCATAGGTGCCTTTGTGATTCTTGGTTGATATTTAATTTTTGCATCCATATTTTCTGTTGTTACCAGTGCGGAAAAATTATTATTGGATTGAAGGGGTCCCATGGATTGGATGCAAGGGGTTCCTAATTTTGTCTTTGATTAATTGGGCGATGAAAACCCTCCGAGTCCACAACTAAGAATTGATAAGCTTATGGGGGAGGGTGAAGAAGAGGGCATTCCCTAAATAAATGTCCATGTTCATGAAAACGTCAGTAGAAAAACGACACATGCCCATAGTCTATTGGTTGCACTATTTCTTCATCATCAAATTATTCTCAATGGATTCTAGCAAGGGCTGAGAGATGTTCATATAGACGCAGATCCTTGCATATGCTGTGTATCTCTTGGTCTTAGTCACCTCCAAGATTTTGACAAAGGAGCCAATCATATTGCGGATATCTTCCAAAACTTCCTCTTGCCAATACTCAATGGGTAAGGCATACAATCTAATCCATACTGACACAACTAAAAATTTCTCCTTGTTTGGATTATACCCTGGCATCCAAAACCAAATGAGAAGGCCTACATTGTTGAGAAAATACAAGCCATTTTAAAAAACCTTAGTCTGATCTTCTAGATTTGCAAACATTATAATGAAGAAACCCTTGACTCCCAATTGGAGCTCAATATGCCCCTTCGACTTCCATTTTTTTTGATCTATGAGGTTAGATCCTTTTCTTTTGGATAGAACCCACAAACTTGTATATTAAAGCATGATCTTACATGTATTGAATATAGACTATGATTTTCTTAAATCAAACTTTATATTTGGAGTTCTTTACTGCCTTCAAGAGGCATATGTTTTGACCTTTGTTTTTCCATGATGCTCGAAGGATTGGCATATCTTCTTGTTGGGATTGAGTGCGGCCTCGAGGAGCTGATGGATGAGGTGTTGCGTTAGGGCGAAAGCGAATACTAGTGTTGGCCAGCAATGTTACAGTAGGAGAGGTGTGTGTTGACCCCGAAGGTACAAGCCATGGATTAATCCGAGTTTGAGTGAATAACTACGGATCTTGCTACAAAGGAATGGTTGAGTTGCTAATATGATGAGCTAGTCAGTTGTCACGGTGTAAGAAAACACTAGTTGCGGAGTTCATAAAGCTTGCTTCAAGATTCCATCTGCCAAATAAAAAAAAATATTTAAGATTCCCATATAACAATATACTTACTAGTTATTCATTTAGGTAAAAAATATAATAATCAAATTTTCAATTATTCAAATTAAATTTAATTAATAAGGTTCAAATTCAATTGTTTTATTATGGGTATAATGAATATAAACATGGGTTTCTTCCTAAAAAAAATATAGGTGCAAATCCAAAATACAATAAAGTAGTACATATTTATAAACTTTAGTAATCTAATCATTACCTAGAAACATAATCCTTATTCCATAAACAAAAGAATTTCATACACCAATTAAATTTAATATTTAATTTGAACATGATATAAATACTAAATATATATATATTTTGATTTTTTTCTTTAATCCAAACTCACTTTTAACATTTAGGCCATAATTACTTACATTTATGAAAATCAGTATGTAAGATACCTTAAATTCCTACTTTCTCACAAAAGTTGAATAACTAATGTCATACTCCATTAAGCATTCTCATAGATTTTTAATAATAAAATGATTGTTTTGAAAACACTATTTAATCTATAATAGTGGTAGAAAATATGTGAGAGTATATGAAGTTATTAAAACATTTATATAAAAATGTAAATTAATTAATTATTAATTATTTTTATTATAAAAAATAACAAATTATAAATTATTACAATTTATGTTATTTTAAATATTGAGAAATTATATTTAATTTAATTTAATTTTTTTTAATATCAATGAATAAAAAAATATGGTAAGCTTATATTTTCATTGTGTATTACAATGTTGATTAAGCTTATATAATACACCCAAACAATATATAATGTGCTAAATCTTAAATTTTAAAAGGATATTTAACAATTTCATGTTTTTGTTTACTATGGTAAAAAAAGTAAACAGAAAGTGTATTTTTGGAGAAAAAAACTACAATTTCATATAAAAACTAAACAAAAGTGTTTTGCATCGGTTATAAGTGTATTGTAAGGCTTTATCCTTGAATGGGTTTGGTCACGTTTACTACATAATTATCGTTGTAGTCATTGATTAGCATGGATAGACTAGATGGAAGGTTGATGGCTAACAACGTCAGTTTCAGACACTATTGCATGATGGCAAGGTGCACCATGGACATGTTCTATGCCCTTGCTAAGATTGGGCACTTCGTAGACCTTAGCAACTTGAATTTATTGGTTAGACACAAGAGAGGCTTGGAAGAGAACTTGTTGAGGAAAGGCCAGGAGAGTTGCCACTAGCAACCTCATTTCTAGACATGCAAGATGCATGATGGACAAGATTCAAATAGGGAGCTTAACTATTTTGGGTGCTTGGGCTACATGTGGACTCAAGGATTTGGGCATTCCATATTTTGGGGTTGCCCATGGATGACAACAATGATTTTGGGCACATGTATCTATGGAGTGCAATTGTGGGATGTACTTGTTTGGTGCATATCCACTAGGAAGACTTGGATGAAATTCAATGTATTTAAACAAACTTGAGCATAGTTGGATGGACTTGGATGCAATTACATGGACTTGGGTGGACTTAGACGAACTTGAGTAGATTGGGTGGACTTGGGCACATTGCTAGGTGCACTTGTTGGACATAAACGATCAATGGACAAGTCACCAAAAAAACAAGCTAATGGATGACAATTGGGTCCACCTTAGAGTCAAGGGGATTGCAAGTGCAAGGAAAGTTTCATATAAAATGAGGGCACCTCAAAGGCGCTAAAGTAAGAAGTGATTTTTCATTCACCAAGGAGTGTAAATGAGCTCTTCAATTGTGCTAAGTTTAGGGTTAGGCACAATAGGGAGAATTGCACTAGCTGAATGAGAAGAATAAGAACATAGGACCTATATGAGGTATGTATATGGTTTCATTAGGGGTTGGATTATGCAAGGCTTTTGGGTATAAGGTAGAAAGCTACATTTCCTTAGATTTTCTATACATCCATAACAAATTTGCATGTAGGAGGCTACTTGTAAGACCCTTAGGCTTGGGATCTTGTTGGTTGCATGAGCACACTTGGGCATATCGTCGATGGACACTTTGGTTTGGTTACCTACACATATTCGGGGTTTCTCTACCTTGGAATTGCATGGGTAATGTCATGTCACAATGCACTATTGCATGTTGGGTGGTTGCACAACGTGGGTGCACCCATGGACAAGAAGGTGAGGTTGTTGCATGCCATTGTGAGGACTCAAAGATCAGGTGAGGCAAGTTGTATGTTTGAGCGAGACACATTTAGATGATATCAAGCACCATGATGGGTTATGATGACATGGACACATCATACAACACGAGTGCACCCACATTTACTAGCATGGAGTAAAACACATGCCCCAACCATCAATTGGTTGAGTGGATGCACATGAGCATGCATGGGTTGGTCGACACAATATTGCATTGTGTGCAACCAATTTTGGAGTTTTCATTGTGCAATGCACAAGTGGAATGAGCATTTCCTAAGATGGAACAAAGGCATGCATGGATGAGATATATATTGGATAAAGCACACATGTACAACACAAAGTTTGTCAGTTTGGGTGACATCATATGGAGTTGGGAATGGGATGGATAGGCATGCATCAAATTGTTTGTATCCAATTGATGTGATGATCGGTGGATGAAAACACATATCATATAAATTTAGGGATAGTTGAACTAAAACAAACATAACTCTTAACACACTTGTTGCACTCACATGGATCTTTCAACATAGGTAGGGTGCACAATGAGGTGTACACTGTAGGGAAATTTCATAGAAATAAGAAACATGGTAAGGTTTCACTCTACTTGCCTTGGGTAATAGTGTGTAGGCCAAGGGATTTGGGGTTTTCACTTGGTTGGCCAAATGGTTGTGTGGGTTTGTGTATTGTTGGTTGTTGTACTACGATCGGGTTGGATTAAATTTTGGGGATTGACAAGTTTGCCCAAAGTTTGGAAATTGTGGAGTTGAGTTGAATTTTGGAGATTGTGGAGTCGAGTTGAGTGGGCCTAGCTTGAATTTTGGAGATTAGCAAGTCGAGTTGAATTTTGGGGATTGGCTAGGTTGGTCGAGTTTATATTTTGACCGTGAATGTAAAAGCTAGTTGGATTGCATATTGTAAAAAGGCACTTGCCATTATTTTTATATATGTGACTTGGGTGTTAGGTTATTTGTTGCCCATTTACATAGTGTCTTTTACATATGGTGCATTTTTTAATTGAACTTGAAAATAAATTTAAGTATAAAAATATTTTGTTAACTACTTAACTAAGAAAATAGTGAGAGGCACAATCTGAGTCTAGTACAACTAAGTTGAGTAGAACGACATTGGCGCTACATGCCCATAATTCCATTGTGGGTATTGATCTATGTGGGTCTTCCTAGGGCCATGATAAGTGGGATTAGTGTAGGAAATTGTTATAGCCACAATAGGTGGACTTAGATTAGATTGAAAATAGTGAGGTGCTCCTAATCATTGTCACATATATGACAAGTAATATAGAGAAAATTGTCGTGACAGTTGAGATGATCATAGGGTAATAAGTTAGTTGGATTAATTAATATTGGTGTGATAGGTTTGAGTACAATTATATTTGGTTCTGAGGAAATGGCAGTAAGGGGGATCCAAAGACCCCCATGGTGAAGGATCATGGGTTGAATGTCGAGAGTATTGCAAGTCGACTGGTGAAATCACTAAAAGAGCATGGTGAGAAGTCATATGAGTTGGATACAAAGATGCAATGGATGATGCATACATTTAATCATGCCATAAATAAGTTTCAAGATGATTTGAATGCAATCATGCAGTTTAATGAATAGAATGTGGCAGGTAGGTTGAAGGATGTTGAGACTGAGTTGGTAGATCATTTGGAAAAAGTTGCAGTATCAAGAAGATTTGATCACCATATTGAAGGTATTTTTTGGGAAAGGAGTGTCTAACACACCTATGAGGATCAAGATAAAGGAACTAGAGTTGTACGATGGGATGAGAACTACAAAGGTATTACAAAATTTCTATTGGGATATAGAACAATACTTGGATAAGATGAGTGAAAGTTTGAACAAGGTCAAGGTGAATGTTGCAGCCATGTTTGTGACATGAAGTGCCAAGTTATGGTGGAGGAACTAGGTAGAGGAATTTGGAACAAGGCATAACAAAAACATGGTAGGCATATGGGTATAGTTCAAAGGTGCTTTGCATGCATAGTTTGAGCCTAGAAACAAAGCGTGAATATCTTGTTACCAGTGGATGTCCTTAAAAGAATTTAGGGAATATCCATACTTACATAAGAGAGTTTTCATGGCTCATGCTGGAGATCAAGGAGTCCATGTCAAAGGAGGATGTAGTGCTCCATTTCATGAATGCACTGCGGTCATGGGAATAGAGTCAACTGTGATAACATAACATTTAGTCTTGCAACTGCTATCATTGTAGTCAATAAGCCATTGGACTATAGAGGTGAGGGAAAGTCTAGTCTAAAGAGTAGTGACGAGGAGTATGGTGAAAATGACAAGAAAGAGAAGGATAAGGGGAATGAAAGGTGTCTAAGGATGGAGAAGGTACCAAGATGTATGTTGTAAAAGAGAAGAAGCCAATATCGTGTTGGATTTGTGCTAAGGAGGATTAATGGGTCGTGCTGCGATAAGGGAACATTGCACAACATAGGCACACCCACATTAGCGAAGTGGAGTAAAATTCATGCTACACCCATTGGGTGAAGCAAATGCACGAGAGTGTGCATGATTTGGTCAACATGATATTGTGTCACAAAACCAATTTTGGGGTTTCCATCATGCATTGCATGGTTTAAACAAGCATTGGTTGAGACAGAATGATGGAATGAACGAACAAGATAGATGTCAATTATACTGCATGGTTGTGACACAAAGTATGAAAGCTTGGGCTACATTGCATGGAATTGGGCGTGGAGGTGAACAAGTGCATATCAACCCATTCCAACCCAATCTGCATGAAAATATGTGAGTGCATGCATAGATTGTATAGATTTGGGGATGATTGAACCAAAGAAAACATAACTCATAACACACATGTCACACTTACTATAGATCGTTTGATAAAGGCAAGGTGAACAATGAGGTGTGCATTGCAAGGAAATCTGGCATGGACAAGGAAAATTGTGAATCCGTGCTCTAATCGCCTTAGGTAGAAGCATGTGGACAAAGAGATTTGGGGTTTCCACTTTGTTGGCCAAAGGGACATATGGGTTTGTGTATTGTAGGCTATTGTACTGTGACGGGTTGGCTCAAATTTTGGGGATTGGCATGTTGGTTTGAATTTTGGGGATTGGCTAGGTTGGTTTGATCCGAATGGAAAATGGCATCAACTCATGTTATTCATCTACCCATATTATCCATCTACCCATGGAATTTACCCATGGTATTGTAAATGGCATCGAATCATGGTATTCATCCACCCATGATATTTATTCACCCATGGTATTATAAGTGACCCATGGTATGTATCCACCCATGGTATTCATCCACACATGGGATTTACCTATGGTATTGTAAGTGGTATCTACCCATGGTATTGGCCCATGGTATCCACCTATGGTATTGTATCTCAAAAAAGGCTATAAATAACAAGCCTCACTTTGTAAAATGACAGATGGTCCGCCACAATGTAGCTTCTACAGTTATTCTCTGTTTTAATAAAACAAGTTTCTTTGTGGTTTTATTTTCTTTGTGTTCTCTCTTTTTTTCTGACATTATAATTTTGCAGATCTTGTCAGATCTATTTCAACTTTTTAGATCTTGGGGGCCTCGCTTTAGTAGGCACCTGCTTCACATTCATCAGTTTGATCATAGCAGCGTTCGGCTTGGGTTATTTGGAGACGTGCCCTCCCACCCCAAGCTAGGTAGGCACCTGCTACTTCATCAACAATCAGCATCACAGTTATGGGTCAACTACACAAAATCATTTTCATCGAAGTCCATTTGCTAGGCCGCACACTGTTAGTCACACAGTTGGTCACAAGCATTACAGGGTATCTCTATCCTCGGATCTTTGTTTGTCATGATTTTGGTTCATCCCCAAACCCACACTTCATCGAAGTCCATTTGCTAGGCCACACACTGTCAATATCACAGTTGGTCACAAGCATTACAGGGTATCTCTATCCTCGGATTTTCGTTCATCATGGTTATGGGTTAACTATACAAAACCTTCTCTTCAGTGGTTCTTCATATTCAACAAAGGATTCTCAGGAGGGAACTTCACGCAATGGAGACCATTGCTTCTTAAGGAGGGAGGAATGATCCGAATGGAAAATGGCATCAACTCATGTTATTCATCTACCCATATTATCCATCTACCCATGGAATTTACCCATGGTATTGTAAATGGCGTCGACTCATGGTATTCATCCACCCATGATATTTATTCACCCATGGTATTATAAGTGACCCATGGTATGTATCCACCCATGGTATTCATCCACACATGGGATTTACCTATGGTATTGTAAGTGGTATCTACCCATGGTATTGGCCCATGGTATCCGCCTATGGTATTGTATCTCAAAAAAGGCTATAAATAACAAGCCTCACTTTGTAAAAGGACAGATGGTCCGCCACAATGTAGCTTCTACAGTTATTCTCTGTTTTAATAAAACAAGTTTCTTTGTGGTTTTATTTTCTTTGTGTTCTCTCTTTTTTTCTGACATTATAATTTTGCAGATCTTGTCAGATCTATTTCAACTTTTTAGATCTTGGGGGCCTCCCCCCCAAGATCTGGATCATGGTTTGAGTTTGTATTTTGGTTGTGAATGTAAAATCCAGCTGGTTGCATATTGTAAAACATAATTTTCCATTATTTCTCTACATATATTACTTGGGTGTTAGGCTAGTGGCCACCCATTTACATTGTGTTTTTTGAATATGCTATATTTTTGCAATTGAACTTGAAAATTGGTTAAGTATAAAAATATTCTGCTAAATACCTAACTAAGAAAAGAGTGAGAAGCATAGTTCAAGTCTAGTACAATTGAGTTGGGTAAACCATCAAATAGAATGATATAAGTGTCACACAGCCAAAAGTATATGGTATATCTTGATCTATATGGGTCTTCCTGAGGTAGTGACACTACCACTCTCTTGTTGTATATCTCTAACATTCTTCATATATTAAAGTTAAGGCACTTTACTTGGGTGCTGATTATACATGTGTGTTGTGACTCTTTATGATTGTTGGATGTTAGTATTCCTTGCTTTGCTTTGTGTTGGTTAAATATTGAAATATCAGACGTGTTAAAGTATTGTTGGTATGATTTAAAAGCCATGTTTGGACATGTGCCTATTATTGAATGAACTTGTTTCAGAAGGACTTAGTGGCATATAATAGATTGTAGCTTAAGGTGAAGTTATGCATGGACCTTAAGTGGAGAGGCATAGTTTAATTGTAGTAGGCCTAGGCTAGCCAAGCCCTTGCGGTTGAGGCAAGGAAATCCTGCACAACCTTAGGTGTTGAAACAGACCTGGGAGAAACTCAAGTTTGCATAGAAAAAATTAGGCAGATTCTGGGTATGTGATAGATGGTATCAAAACTAATTCTGTGATAGATTTGGTGCTTTTCATTGTGAAAAGTGAGATTAGAGAATTTTTATTTGGAAGGAACTTGAAGAAAAATTATCTGCTTTCGGATGAGTTTATATTAATTTGAGTAAGTGCCAATGGTTGTCTCACATGTAGAAGATAATAATGGTAGAAATAATTCAAATATTTAAAGGATGAAGACTAGGATTTCAACCTTAAAAAGGAATGTTGAGAATATGACACCACCTTGGAGATTAGGTAGAATGTTTCGAAGAAGAGATGATTTGTATGCACCATACCTTCAATGATACTATAGATGAGTTTCAAAAGACTCTATACATGATTACTACAACCTTGAGTTCCAATGTTGATGAACAATTGAAAATAATGGAAGACTTGGTAAAGTATAGTGTGACACAAGTCAAAGACCATGAAAACACCATTAACTTGTTGTAATGAGTTTTTGCCTATGGGCATACTTCATCAGTGCCTATGAAAATAAAGATCAAGAAATGGAACCCGCATTTCCATGTTACTTGTAACTTTTCTTGGGATGTTGAGAACTACTTGGAATATATTGATGGAAGTTAAAATTGAGACAAGGAGAATGCCATGACAATGTTTTTTATAGGTACCACAAAGGTTTGCTAGAGAAATAAAGAGGAGGAATTAAAAATCAAACATTGTATAAAGAATATTAAAAACTAGGAAGAAATAAAAGAAGCCTTGAAGAATTATTTGGACTATGGAATTAGTCTTGGATTGCATGGAACCAATTGTTGGCTCTTAAGAAAACATGTACATTTCAACCTTATATTAAGGATTCTTCAAGACTCATGTTGGAGATCAAGAACATGTTTGAAGAAGGTAGGTTTTCGATTCATGAATGGATTACAACTTAGGGCACATAGTGACTTACAACACTAGAATGTGCAAATCCTTGTGGTGGACATCTTTGAAACAAGAAAAATGTTGAGCTACAAGGTAGAGGAAAAAGGTGATCCAAGTACAAGTGAGCTTTCTCAAGGAAGGAAGAAATATAGAAATAAGAATAAGAAATACAAAGGGAAGGTCAAACCATTTGGGAAGTCTAGCAAGGACAAGGATAAACAATCAAATGTTCCCAAAGAAAAAGTTAAGCCTATCTCTTGTTTGATTTTTGTGCAACGTTATTTTGGAAATAATTGTCCAATGAAGTAGAATTTGTCCACTTGCTCCATAAGTGGACAAACCATACAACAAAAAATAAGCTTAACCTTTTTCTTTAGGAGAATTTTGTTGCTTGGCCGTCATTGCTAGACTTCCAAAATGGTTTCATCTTTGCAAACAATGACTTGCGACATAAAAATGTACAAATCATTGTGGTGGCCATCTCTACAAAAAACAAGTTGTTGAGCTACAAGTTAGAGGAAAAAATTGGTCTAAGTACAAGTGAGGATGGTCAATGAAGGAAGAAATATGGAAAGAACAAGAATAAAAACAAAGAGAATATAAAACCGTTTGGGAAGTCTATCAAGGACAAGGTGAAGCAACCTGATGCTTCTAAGGGAAAAGATAAGCCTATTTCTTGTTTGATTTGTGGAAAACATTATTTTAGAAATAATTTTCCAATGAAGTAGAATTTGTCCACTTGCTCCACAAATGGGCAATCCCTCCAACAATAAATGTGATTACCTTTTTCCTTACGAGCATCTCGTTGCTTGGCCTTGTCCTTGTCATTAATGTTTTGTAAGTCTTGGATGATATGCTATAAGTCTACAATAGACCATGGGTAAGACTTCACAACACTTTCCTATTTTTCAAAAATATTGAATGGGAGATTAATCGATGTCATGGTTGACAATGGGGTGAACCACAATATCAAGAAGGAATATGTTGCAAGAGAGCTTGGGTTGTAGCTTGAGTCCACATGACTTCTTTCAAAATATTGAACCTAGAAGTGAAAGGGGTGGCTGGTACAACCAATGGAGTCACCTTGAAGCTTGGGGATTGGAGTGGAATTGTAAGTTTCACCATTATGCCTATGGATGACTTTGAGGTTTTTCTATGAAAATAATACCTAAGGAAGGAAAAGGCAATGAATATGATTCACTTGGATTGTTTTGCCCTTTTTTTAGGCTGAGATTCATGTGTCATCCTTATTTTTGGTAAGGTAAATCCTCTCTGCAGATAGAGACAATTCCTCTAGCCCTAGAGTGGGTCTAGCAATAAAGGGACAAGCTAAAGTGCATGTTCCTTAATTAATGAATGAATAGGATAGGGTAGATAGACCTACCTGGAGTCCAACGCTGTCGTGGCTATGGTGGTGATGGCCTCTTGATCTCTGCTTCAACGGGTCACAATCCTTCTGCTAAAATGCTCAAATATCTGCACGAAGATCAACAAATAAGAGCATCACACAAAACAATGATTTCATTCATAATCAACTAACCAGTCAAGGAGGGTTAAGCATATTGCAATAAAACACAACGCAATATGGGAACCAGATGATAGTCATGTATATGTATTGATAGAAGAAAGAGTTACAACTGGAGCCTTGACGTTGCAGCCTACTTCAACAAGTTTCAAACGAAGCGCGTCTCGATGGATCGTCAAGGAATTCAGATGGGACGAGGACACAAGCCTAAGCTCTCTTAACAAGGGGTCTCTTCTGTTCTATCCTTCTAGCAAGATGTACAAGAATCTCTTCAACATTTCAGCTATGATAAGTTCAGCTATCTGTTCAACTAGCTCATCGATGGAAGATGGCTATATTTATAGAGGAGAGGAGGAGGTTGGGATTCGTACAATAGTGGAAGGGAGGCCTTATCCCTTGGGAGATTTCCACAAAAGGTGGAAACAAGAGTCCAAAGGAGGGAGGCCATGGTTATTCAGTCGAACCACTCCAGATGACTTGCCCACGAAGTTGTTATGATGGAAAATTCGCCTCTATTTTTAAAAAACATTCCATAAAAAGGTTGGTGCGGGCAGCTAACTGGGATAGAGCGCCAATGGGCGCGGGGCCCAGTGTTAATCTTCCTCATTGGCACAAGGGTATAACGGTCTACTAGCGCCAAGGAAAAAATAGTTATTTCTGATGGTCTGTTTAGGAAATTGTTAACAGATGGAATGTTGTCCTCATGGCAAGGGATGTAATGATGGTATTTGCAAGGCATGACACTTTGTTTTGGTCAAACATTGATCCTCCAATGTGCGGGATGGGGATTGCACGGACACTGAAAAAATGCTATGTAACAGATGCCCCCTAAAGCATGAGGTCCAAGAGAGAGAGAGGGAGGGGTGAAATGCTTTACGAGAATGCATTCGAACCAAACACCACTGTTGGAAGACCTGCAATGACAAATAAAACTAATATCTCTGATACATGAACATGTGGCATGGGCGCAACCATCCATAATAGAGTACATATATGAACTGAGATCCAAGGTATGGACGCAACCATCCAACAGTAAGGATCAACAAATAGACTCGGGCATGGTCGCAACCATCCAATCAAATGATTCATGTAAGAAATTCATGATAAACCATAATATCCCCCAGCCTGGATCTTATCAGACAAAACCCAGGGTCTTACGCTCCATCTTGACCCAGACAAGTACAAATTCAAGCATGCAAATATGTGAACTGAAGTCGAACATGCAAGAAATTCACCTGATTATCAGCCAATGATGAAATCTGTTAACAGGCGCGAGAGAAGCCACCAATAATGACAATGGCTCTCAAGATACAACAAGTACAATCCAGAGAATGTGAACAATGATTTGGCGTCAAACACCCACAGAATCACTAGATCAAAGGCCAATGATGTGGACCTGTCATCGAATGCAAATAAATTTCCATTGAGGCATGCAAGCTCCAAGGTACTAGAAGGGAATCTCTAGGTCAACTTCCTGGATAACGAGCTGAAGTCGACAAGAAGTGATCCGGTCGAAGGAGGGCCATAATGTTTCCCACATCATCGACACGAGAAAAAGGAACACGATGATGATAAATCAAGACCAACAGAGGATTAGAGGAAGGTTGGAAACTGCAGAGGCAAACTTCTCTTGAACATATCAGCAACACGACTCTAGATTTGGCAGCATTTGAAATCAAGGGATCTAAGGTCAGGATGATGTGGCAAAGAGCAGATGAGAGGTCAAAACAGATTACCCAAACCCAAGGAGGAAAAATGACGAAATGAGATGTCCCCAACCCGACATGAATGCAGACGAGTGTCATGTTCAAGAGCGACACACTGCCGACAAAATTAAAAATTGGTTCAATTTTACCCCACCATTTCTGGCGAGTACCCCAATTATTTTTGAAAATAAGCTTGAAGGGGATAGCATATGCTTGCAATGTAAGTTTTTCCTTCGGAAAAATCCATCCTAGTACATTTTATGAGCCCTAGGAAGGAGTAACTCGGTGAATTTCATGATGACGATGTCCGATGTCATCAAATTTTAACGAGTCTGACAAAGGAAGAACTCAACATCTTTTCATGTTTAGAGAGTTTGAAAATAAGCAGAAAAGAAAACTCCAACATGTACCTTTTCGTAAATAGTCTCTTAGATCCGAAAAGGTAGAAAACAATATCCGGGAGAACCTCTTAGTCGCGATAGGCTAAGGTATTCCTTTTTTGTAAATAATCTATCCCAGCCCGAAAAAGGGGTAAATGTATACTGGGTAGATATCGTTTCGCAGCCATTTAACGAGTTCAAAACGACAAGAGTCTCAACAATATTTTCTGTTTTAGAGAGTCAGAAAAGAGCTGAAAGATGACTCCAGTAGTGACTTTTTCATGTTTTTACCGAGTCCGAAAAAGTATAAAATACAACTCGTTACTTCATTTCTACCTCAAAAAAGACTTGTCGCTGTACAAGAAACAAACATAAAACCCATTTATCGAAATAACATAATGTAATAATCGAAAAATATGTCTTAAAACCTAATTAGGGTTATGAAAAGTTATAAAATGTCAAAATGGTAAAAAATAATTACTTTTCACTTTACCTCTTGTGGAGCAATAGTTACCCATTTTAGACTGTGATTTTATGGTGACGATTGCGGGTGATCCAGCAGACCAATCTCGAATTCGTCAGTTCCAGGTAAGAGCTAAGATCCTTCCCTGAATTTTAATTCATCTTTCATTACCTGCAACCCCAAATTTGGAATTCTATGGGGGAATTTGTAAAAAGTAGGGCACGACGATTGGCACGAGTATCGGGCACGGAATCGCGCCAATCACCTAGTTTTCTGAACTAAGGCACACCCATTGGTGTGACTGTTTCCCAAACAGTCACGCCAACCGCGCAAACCTTTTAAAGCTCACAATTCAAGTAAGAAAGCCTAATTTCAACAAATTCTAAGCTTTCAATATGGATAATGAAGTTCATATGAACATGTTTGTAGGTTTAAAGCGGCAAAATGGTTATCGAATGGAAAGAACGGGAACACAATGAAGAAGAAGAGCTTGCCATGGACAATGAGAGATGCATGGAACATCCTAGAGACTGTGGACTAAAAAAAATCTTCATGACACCGTGCCTTAGAGCTCAACCAGAGCTACTACAATATTTGATCAGTATCTAGGATGAGGATCAGGAAAAATTCATTCTTCGAGATCAGGAACTCGAAATTGACATCTTAGACATTTATTTTATAAAAATACTGTCATGGAGGTGGGAAACACCAGTCCTGACCGGCACCCGACCCACCATGGAGAACATGACCATGGTGATCGACAGGGTATGTCGAGGGGCACAAAAAGGATCAGGAAGCGGGAAAGTGGATATCCAAACTATCTTGGATTGGGAACTAAAAGTAGTGCTACACACCATCATGCGAGCTGCGGGATCGCAAGCATTGCACGAAGCAACAAAAAAACAGCTCCTTCTTGCAGTAGACTGTCTAACACTGAATCTCTACAACTAGGCAGAGGCAGTGACGATCAATATGAAACGTCAACTGAAAAAATGCAAGAAGGTCAAACTAAAGAAGTTCGGATATGGATCCCTCCTGGTATCGTTCTTCATGGAACGACTACCAATTTTCCAACGACAGGAAGTGATAGTCCCAACACCACCAGCACAGGAGCCACGGATGGCCTGTTGGGCAGCACTGATGCCAAGGTCAGGGGGTGGCCAACATATGTCCTAGATACCAGAGTTATTTGATTGGCTTCGCCAAAAATTGATTGTTGTGGAGGACTGGCCCTAATATGGCACAAATTTCACTGGTGATCTGGACCTCCCACTCCCAGAAGGAGAGGATTGGGATGAAGCACTTGGTAAGTCTCACTTTTTATTTTTATGAGTATTATGATTTTTTTTGTGATGTATGATCTGACATTAAATCCATGTGTTATGCAGATGTTGGACCAGAAAGACCTGCGGGCATGTCTCCAATAGCGAGGCGAGTCCCTCGCGGCTTTGATATTGCCCCTCATGGTGAGGGAGGCGAGGAGGAGGAAATCGTGCGCAACCTGGAGGGAATATCACACTGGGTCCTGGACTATGTGTGATTCGACAATGTTCCTCGTGCCTATCAGAGACACATTGTAGGGGTGTCAAACTGAGTTCACCGCTTGCTGAGGCGGCTCGTACGGGTAGTGACATGCTATCACGATCATCACGCCGATTAGACAACTAGGATTTACTTCTACATATTTTTGAGAGACATGATTTCTCAGGATGTAACAGAAACACACATATTTTGTACTTATGATGCACACTGATGCAAACATTCGATATAGATATATATATATATATATATATATATATGGATCTTTTTCATGTGATGATGATTTTACAGATTACACAAATGTCTATCTAATACAATGTTAGCCACTGTATCAGTTAATGCATTCATTCACCTAGGAATATGTTGATATGTGATATAATCAAAATGTCTTTCCAGCAAACGAACACGTAAATACAACCTTAAAATATGAAGGTTTCTAACTGAATAATGTCAATTAAGTTGAAGAACAAGAAGTTGTGAGTCCAGATTTACAACCAATGCACGAATTCCGAGGGTAATCGCCTCAGTTAATAGTTCAATGACAACACTATATTAGGCGACATTGTTTGTAGTTCGTCCTAGACAAATACCTTGTAGATCTATCAACTCACCAGCAGGATCATAAATCCCCCAGGCTGCCGAAGACAAGTTCTGGGTATCGCGGGAAGCACCATCCGTGAAACCGACATAAGGGGTAATAGACATCTGCACAATAAGCAATGACCCAATAAGCAGGAAAACGCTCGTAAAGCACACCAAGCCAAAAATGTACAAAAATGAAAATAACACCTATGTACACAAAACATGCACGAATGACTCATGCATAATATTTTTTGAGATACAACCCATTTATGGGCTGATCCAGAGGATGAACTTCATATTCAATTAGCTCATAGGCCCCATTCCACAAGACACGTTTAACAATGTAGGGCCCATGCCACATGGGTTGAAATTTTCCCGCCCCCAGCTTATCATGAGCTTGGTCGTATAGGAGGACGAGGTCTCCTTCTACAAAGGAGCGAGGGGAAACTGACTGGTCAAAATGAGATTTGACCCTCTTTTTCTGTGCCTCGATGAACAAAGTAGCCAAGTGGCGAGTTTCATCCAACTTTTCTAAGTAAAGAAGACGCTCTTCTTCTGGCGAAGTGTTCGGCAGCAATTCAACAGCCAAATTGAGTGAAGGTATTTCGCACTCAATCGGAAGGGTAGATTCCAGAACGTAAACAAGCTGAAATGGAGTGAATACGGTCGCATCCTTAACTGAGGTTCGGTATTCCTAGAGAGATGAAAATAACATGAGATTCCAGTTTGATTTGTGCATCCCAATCGTATTTTGAAGCATGGCGAGAAGAACTTTGTTCACAGTTTCAACCTGGCCATTGGCCTGAGTGTAGTATGACGTTGAGCTGTCGTGATGCAAGCCCAACTTGGAAGTCAACTCCGCCACCATATAATGCCGAAAATGGGAACCATGATCGGAAACAATGGCTTGAGGGACACAAAACCTAAGAATGATGTGATTGAATATGAACTGAGTTGCTGTCTTACCATCGATGGCAAGTGTAGGCATTTCTTCGGCCCATTTGGTGAAGTAGTCAACGGCCACGATGATATAGGCATGCCCCCCAACCGAGTGAGGGTTAAAAGTCATAAAATAGATGCCCCACTTCGCAAAGGGACCAACGGTAATGATAGGGTGGAGATGTGAAGGCGGCGCGCACATCTTGCGCTAATAGATCTGGCATTCATGACATTTTCAAACAACAACAATGCAGTCCTTGAAGATGGAGGGCCAAAAATACCCAGCACAAAGAATCTTTTGTGCAGTGGCATAACGAGACATGTGACCGCCAGAGGCGCCACTGTGAAAATCGTTCAGGGCTTTCTTAGCCTCCTCAAGAGTCAAACACCGGTGGAGAATGGAATCTACTCCGATGCGGTAGAGTGTATCTCTGACTATATGATAAGGTTGCGATTGATGGCGGATGTGTCAATGAGCATCCTTTGTCAACTCAGATATGAAATTAGAAGTTTGAAGATATACGATTATATCACCGTACCAAGGATCAAGGGTGCTAATCAGAAAAGCAAATCGTCCATAATGATTTCCTCAGAACCAGACGGAGCAGAGTCAGAGGGGAGGGAACAAATCAGATAAAAAAAGACTAGTTATTTCTTCGATTTGGTAGTAGTAAACTCCAAATTGAACCCTAGGAGGATGATAATCCACTTCGAGTACTTTCCCCCCAGCAATTGTCGAGACAATATATAAGTCATAGGGTTGCAATTAGAAATCATGGTCATAGTACGCAACATGATGTAATGAAGAAAACGTTGAACTTCTTGAACTGCAACTAATGCTAACTTCTTGACATGAGCATAGTGCGTTTCGGTATCGAGAAATTTATGAGATAGGTAGTAAATAATATGCTCGTCACTGGCATCATCGTCTTGCACCAAAACCATGGAAATCGTGCTAAAAGCGGCAACTAAATAGAGGGAAAAATCATGATGATAGTTCGGAGGACGCAACAGAGGAGCGTTGGCAAGCAACGTCTTCAGAGCATCGAAATACTTTTGGGAAATCTCATCCCAAAGGAACAGGACGCCCTGCTTGAGTAATCACATGAATCCTTTAGCCACTTCGACATAGTTAGGTATAAAACAACGTAAAAAATTAGCCTTCCCCTACAAACTCTGCAGCTGATGTAACGAGGATGGAGAGGGGAGATTAACGATAGTCTGAACTTTGAGCGGATCAAGGTGAATCCCGTCTTTGGACACGATAAACCCCTAAGAGTCTACCGGAATCGACGCAGAAGACACACTTATGCGGATTTGACCGGATGTTATAGCATCAACAACGAAGAAATATCTGACGAAGATGGTCAGGGTGGTCCTTACGTTTAGCTAAATGAGATGGAAGGTTATCTAGATAAGGCTAAACGATGTGATTAATATCGTGAAAAGCATATGACATTGCCCGCTGAAATGTAGCCCCAAAATTATTCAAGCCGAAAGGGAGTTTCTTATACGCGAAAGTACCCCAAGGACAGATAAAGGCAATCTTATGTTGATCGGTCGAAAGGATGTTAATATGGTTATAGCCAGAAAAGCCGTCCATGAGGGAAAATATCTCACTCCCAGTGCAATCATCAATGATCTGATCGATAAAGGGAGTAGGATAGTTATCCTTAGGACATGCCCAGTTTATGTCACGATAATCAACACAGACCCGAATGGTACCCTTCTTCTTATCTACGGGGACAATTTTGGACACCCATTCTGTCAAGGGAATCAAATAGATGAAACCAACATTGAGAAGTTTTTCAACTTCACCCTTAAATGGCGGTGATGCAGGAGCATCCAGCACCCTTAGACAAAGGGAGGAATCTAAAGCGAAGCAAGGAGAGGACGTGGACCTTCGAGCTGAATAAGGGGAAAATTTCTGTCAAAATAGAGCTTAAATGATGGACTAAATTAAATATTGATGTAATCTGCCATGTATTCATATATATCCATATAGCGAGCTGGAAGGATTGTTGAGATATTTGTGAGAGGATTGATCGGATCCTTTCAGTGATCCGATCCAATATTTCTGTAACGATGAACCTGCGTGTTCTATAAATATATGTAATGAGAGTGATAGAGGGGCGTTGGAGAGTGAGTAAAATGTAGTCGAGTGTGAGCTTGTTCTAAGGCTGAAATGCCTTGGCCTGTAACTGTTCGATATAGTATATGAAAATATGTTCTGGTGTTGTGCACGCCTGTGTGTGTTTTACAATTAAGTTAATTTTGTGTTATAACCCTGTTGATCGACATCGATCACTTAAAGGATCGATGGCAATCCAATTAATGTTTAAATGTTAAAAATGGGTGTTCTGTTGAAGCCGATTTTAATTATAGATGGGTGCTTGAACTTGATACAGTGAAGGGGATTCAACCCATTCGATGGGTCAAACTTTAATGCAAGAAATTGTTTTAGATCTATTCAATCGCAGAGGATTGAGCCGAAAGCTCAAATCGGCGTTGTGTAATCGGATCGGATTAAAAGACATTCATATCGCGGCATACGACAATGAATCGGACGCGAAAGTGTTATCAACGGGTTTTGAATTTAGATCGCATCGGATCGGTGCTCTGGCTGGTCTTCGATTCCGATTAGTCAGATCAGAGCAGCGGAGAACATATTAAATCGGGGTTGGACGGAGTTGTGGACCGCCGAGGTTTATAGGGTGGTTGTATTATTTTTAAACCCATATATTGATGTGTATGGCGCGGGTTTTCAGACCTTAACGCCTATATTAATGATTACAATGGTGATTTAGAATCCCATTAAGGGGATGGTCGATTTTATAAAGATCCACGTTGAACAGTTAAAAAGTTTAAAAGTTTTAAAACGCTTCTGATTTAGGCTTAGTGGGCCATAACCCACAGGCCCAGGATCGAATTTTATACATGTAAGGGGATTTTGGGCTTACCCCAAGATCTCTTTGCGTCAGGCGAAAACCTTTCTAGGGTGCACAGGATGAAGGCGCTGACGAACAGGCTTCGAACCAGGGTAGGTAGGAAACTCGTGCACCACTATACTAGGATTGATACCAGGCATTTCTTCGTAGGACCATGAAAAGATGTCGCGGAACTCGCGGAAAAGGCTAGTATAAACTTGGACTTCATCGGAAGAACAGGTGACCTTGATATGGATGTTCTCGATGTTTCCTGGTTTCACAGAAATGTCGATAGGCATCATTTTCGCAATGTTACTCAAGTTACCCTCTGAAAAAAATTCATGTGTCAGAATAGGCATTTGAAGCGGAGGAGAGAGAACCTGAGATGCAAACCTCTCAAGACACGTAGACATGGCCCCGAGACTAGGCATGAATGAGGAACGATGATGACTATCATCCCACGGAAGATCCTCGAGAGACATAGCTTCCACAATGGCTTCATCGAAGGGAAATATCTCTTTCAAGGGATCAAGCGAATCCGAATTGCCGAGCCAAGGGGATTGAGAATAAGTGTCGAGAGACATGCTCAAAGGAGCATGATCAGAAGGCAGAGGCTCTGAAGCCGAAATGAGTTCACAATAGTCAATATCAATCAGACTCAACGACATCGAATCTCTGAAAGAATTTATCTGTTTAGGTGAAGGGATGATCCATGGGTCGTTAGACCAAGAGATCATATTGATATGAATAGTATGAGGTGGAGGAAGAGGAAAAATACCCATGAGGTCAGGATCTTTGAAGAGACCCGACCCTACGCTCTCGTAGGGAGTACGAATCTGATCCACATACGGAACATTGTTCTCGGAAGAAGAAGTGAAAAATGACAATTGATCAACAGTGACAATCTTTCCTTCGTGTGGGAATTTCAGAACACGAAAGAGAGTGGAAAAAATGCATAACATGGCATGAGTCCAACTGCGACCAAGGAGAAGATTGTAATTAAGCTTGGCGTTAACTACTTCAACCTCAACATTGACAGTCTTCCCTTCTAATGTAATCGGAAAACTAGCGAGAACACCAAGAGGTTTTGATTCTCTTCCATCAAATGCTTCAAGGGAATTTGGTGATGAATTCAGAGCTGGAGAGCCAATGAATTTTTAGCAGGCAGATGACATGACGCACGTAGACACACCCTTTTCCACAACTGCTCGATGGATATTCAGACCATTAATACCAACTTGTATAATGAGTGCAATTTTGTGCAGGAGTCGTGGGAAGAAATTATCTAAGTCGAAAGTGAGAAGGCTAGTATAAGTAGGATCAACCTCGCTGATTGTAGATAACAAAGCCTTCCGTTGAGACGGGCAACACTAAATTAATTCTAATGCAGACATTGCAGATGGCGCCTGTGCCATATCTTCAACAATATTATAATTTTGAGCAACACGGGTGTTGGGGTTGTAATAATACTTGCAGAGTACACCTTTGGAAGGTGGCCGTACAACGGGCTCAGTATTGGGCATTTCAATCTGAAGAGGGCTAGAAGCAGGCAGAGGAGGAGGACCATCAGCAATCTCCTTCCCTGCTGCCTGAAACGATCCAGTATAATATTTCGACCGAGTAGCAATAGAAACGGATGCAAAACCGTTTATCATGAAAACCTGAAAGCCAAATGGGGCAAAGGGTTGAGGTTTCTCTACCATCTTGGTATGTTGTGATGGAAAAGGTTCTTTACGAACAACCGTAGTTCCCTGGGTGCCCTTGAGCAATCTACTTACTTCGGGTTGTCGAGGACAGTCCTTGGTGTAGTGCTCTTCGTCACAAATCAAACAAGGGTGCTTCGTCTTGCGTTGTGAGCCATCATCAGCACGAGATTTAGACGAATATGGTTTCAGGGTATCGACTTTGGCCTTACCTTTACCCTTCTTTTTTCCCTTGGAATTCTTATATGCTGGATTTTCCTGAACGACGTTGACTTCCGCGGTTTTTCCAGGATTCGAGGTAGACTGAGAAGCAGTATCATTGGAAGGATTAGAATTTTTCTTCCCAGGATTCAGAGGAGAAGACTTCCAAGAAGTCTGAGACACATAACCAATGATACCGTCGATCGATGCGTCACGGGTGCTTTGGAAGTTCCAGGTCGAGGAGCATTAGGCAAGATATCATACAACGTGCCAGACTGAGAGTACACGAGATCGAGGTACTGGTCACGAGCAATGGCATGTTCTTCGATTACACATGCCCCCATAGCTATGTATTTAGCTATATGACTGGAAAACGAGGTAGTGAACCAATCAGTTAGAAGCTGATCAGAAATATCAAACTTGATCAAGCGAAGATGGCGTCTCCATTCATGAATATGATCCGAGATATGAGTGGCTTGCTTTCAAGGACGTGAGGAGGTGCGTCCCGGTCTCATAGAGAATCGGTAACTAAAAATGGGTAAGAAAGGCCATGGATAAAGAGTTGAAATCTTGAAAAATGCCACGAGATAATTCGATGTACCACTTTGCAGCGACACCAGTAAGAGTCCGTTGGAAAAGACGAAGTCGGATGGAATCGTCGACCCAAGAGTTAGAGGAACACCATAAGTGGTAGGTCATAACATGTGCTTGGGGGTCTTCTCTGAAATTACCCTCAAACTTAGGACAATCATCAGGAATCTTAGTTGGAACTAGAGGCCAATACGGGTTATGAAGAATCAGATCATTCGTAAGCTTTGAGACATATGGCAGTTCCAACGTAGTGAGAAATGGTAATTGAGAATTAAAATACATCAGAGGCCTTTGATAAGGACCCGTGTTAACATTCCACACTGTCTAGGAGAAATTTGGCCCCAATACGTTTTGTCCTAGAGGATTCTGACCATAGGGGTTATAAGCCTGATAATTCTGCCCATAGGTTGAGGACCAGGATATTGATTCTGAGCATACCATTGAGGTCCTTACTGAGAAACGTATGGATTCTATCGCAGAATGTAAGCATTGCCTTGAGGTGGATTATAAACCATCTGGGATTGATTTTGAGGGTAATAAGTGAAACCTTGGGGCACACTATATACCACCTAATATTGACCTTGAGGAGGGCAATTAGCGCCTTGAGGTTGAGCAGGTGGACCCTGCTGAGCAGGTTGAATGGGCTGCTAAGTTGGTTGAACATGTTGAACTGGATGTTGGGCTGGTTGAATAGGTTGAACCAGCTGCTGAGCCTGTTGAGCAGGTTGAATCGGTTGCTGAGGTTGGGCAGGTTGTCCCTGCGGAGCAGGTTGGCCTGGATATTGAGGGCCATCGGGTTTCCCTTGTGGAAGAGGTTGGCCCGATGGTTGCGATGGACCAGGTTGTGCCTGATGACCAGGTTGACCTGGAGCAAGACCATATGGTTTTCCTTGTTGTACAAATTTTTGGCCTTGCTGAACATCAGGCTACTGCTGTTGCATAAAAGGTTGTCCATGTGGTTGATACATTCCCCCCCCAGGAACGTAAGATGCCCCTGGTTGATACTGATATTGAGGTTGATCAGAAGGATCGTAGGGTTTCTGGATCGAAGGTTGACCCTGTAAGGGTTGTCCTTGTGGACCATAAGGTTGTCCCCGCTGGATCAAAGGTTGTCCCTGTGAGGGTTGTCCTTGTAGACCAGAGGGTTTTCCTTGTATCACCGGCCCTCGACGAGGGATGGTCCAATAAGGATCAGCTGGAGGAAGATAAGTAGCCTGATTTGGATCAATAGGAGGCAAATAAATGAGGTTATTGTAGACATCATAGTGATGTGGAGGATTGACAAGAGCTTGGGGCTACTAAGAACCTGAAAGTTCTGCTACTGAACATCCAACATATACTCTTCAAAAGTAAGGCCTCCAGGAATCACAAGGGCAGAAGAAGTTGTAGCCACACTAGAAGCAGGCGTGGTCTCCGCGGTGCGAGGTTGTGATCTACCTGGGCCGAGATTAACAGGCCACGTAGGATTAATAAAGATAGACATGTGAGTGTGAAACGGACTTGAGGACTAATGCGTAACAACTGGTGTAGACGAAGCCACACAAACGGTAGGTTGGACTGGGACAGACGTAACAACCACTGATGAACTAGGTGTCGACGGTGACAGTCCTAACGAAGGAAGGACCGAAGGGCCTTGGAGGAGTTGAAGTACTGGAGGATGCTATGGGCGCAACACCAAAAATAGTCTGACTCAAAGTCCGATAACCGGGTGGAAGTGACACCGATGGAGGGGAAGATTGATTAGAGACATGCGAGAGATCTTCAGGGAAAAGCTGATATTCTCTTGTGGACACAGACATTTCTCCATTGCCGACAGGACTCAAAGAATCCATGTCTGAAGAAGCTGTAAGATCTTCGAAAAGATGACGAGGACTAGGAGGTATAACAACAACTATAAAAGGTGATCCCGAAGTAAGAGGAGGGAATTATTCCTCACTCCCAAAACTAGACCAAGCACTCTGAGGAGGCCAATTGAACTCAACTGACTCTTTAGGAGGAGATCGAGTAGCGAGAGGTTGAACGCTCGAGAGAATAGGCTGCGCAAGTTCGGCAAACCTAGTGGACTGGGGGGTTTCTAAAGAAACATCAGGAAAAGAAATACCACTATGAGGCAGTGAAGAAGATGACGAACCTGGTGGTTTCGCCACTGTGACAATATTTCAACAGAGGAAGGAAAAATGAGAAAAACCAAATCAAGGCTTCAAGACCAAACTCTAAGGAACAACAAAAACAAGCCAAGCAAAGAACTTTTAACGGGCATGTGATCGTGGGTAATTAATTTTATGACATTGAAACAAAACTTTGCTGTTTCATGTTTTAAGAGTCGAGAAATAGTCAAAAGATGACTCTAGTCACTTTCAATTTTAAATGAGCGTGAAAGGACAAGTGCTCAATGATATCTTCTCTTTTTAAGGAGTCACGAAAAGATTGAAATGACTCCTCAGGTAATATAAGCAAGAGGGTGTACCAAGTTTCCGTGAACTACCATATACACATTGGTGATCAAATTAAAGAGAAATGACCAAGGACTTAACATACATGTAGGTAGTCTCCCCGAACATTGTGTTCGGTGTATCAAGGTTACAAGGCGGCAGACTCAGCTTCCTATGGATAAAAGGATATGAACCTATGAGGGTTTCCCTTTATATACTCAACAGTTCAGGGAGCACAAGTCTGTACTAGTGCTGTCTAAAGCCAAGCGGCGAATGACAACTACTAGGTTTAACAACGCCGGAACACGTCACTAGCCTAGACCTCTAAAAATGTTTGCGTTAGGTTCCAACGCTTCCTTAGGTTAATTGAATAAAATTTATAGTTGATCTTGAATTAATGTTTTAATTTCAAGGCCCTACTGAATTCAATCTAAAATTTCCTAAATGCAAGCTATATGCAATAGAACGCCATTTTCCATTCGATGAATGCTAACTACGAAAAGGATAGAGATCTTTTAGAAAGAAACAAACATTGAAAACATATGAAGAAGTCCTCTAATGCATCTAATACAATAAAAAGAAGAAACAAAAAACTCTTTCCTAGATGCAAGCGCTAGTTATGCAAAAGACCTTTTCATTTCCAATGCAAACGAAAGGATGCAATTTTTTGTTTTTTGAATGATTGAAGCACACAATGCACTAATTACATCAAAATCCAAATCAAACACTAGTTAAGAGCACCATGAATGTAGAGATCTCAAAACGAATGAATCAAATCAATACAAACACAAATTCACTCAAACTGATGATGCACTCTTTCAATCAAAGAGAGGCTTTCAAAGTGACCCCAAACGAGCAATGTAATCTATGCTCGAAAACGAAGAGATGGAGAGTCAAACAAACACCAAAGTAATCGTTCAACAAAACAAAAACTAAAAGGATCAAGAAAGACTCAAACAACTGAACAGGGAATCGAACTGACAAAAAACCAAAATACTTGACCTTCAAAAAGAAGGCTCGGTGAGCGAAAGACACCTAGAACGCTAGGGCTACGAACTGCACCAATAAGAAGATAGATGAACAACTGAGAAGGACAAGTCTAAAGCAGTCAAAACAACTCCAAAAATACCAATTGAAAATGAAGGAACAAGCCAGAGTCAAGCACAACTCACCAGAAACTCAGCAAAAGGGTCAAACCAAATCCCTACAGGATTTGGCGCGACTGTGAGGCAGTAATCCGCGCCAAACAGGGGTTGGCGCTACTGCAACAAAATAAACCTACGCCAATTGGCGTGACTGTTCAAACAAAAAGCACGCCAAGTCGGATAACTATGGGAGGAGGGAAGAACCAATGAGTAGAGGTCAATCTTGACACTCTGGAGCTGAACAGGATGATTCTAGACACTTAAACAATCCAAGAAAGATAGACAAGCAAGCAAACAACCAAAGTCGAGTTGACGAGACAAACTCCTAAAAGGCAACGAA
Source organism: Pinus albicaulis (assembly GCA_034641835.2). Taxonomy (NCBI): domain Eukaryota; kingdom Viridiplantae; phylum Streptophyta; class Pinopsida; order Pinales; family Pinaceae; genus Pinus; species Pinus albicaulis. The sequence continues at coordinate 200,842,207 of CM076582.1, forward strand.
ACGACAAACTCACACTGAGTCCCTAGCGGAGTCGCCAATTTGTTGGTAAGGTAAATCCTTTCTGTAGATAGAGATGATCCCTCTAACCCTAGAGTGGGTCTAGAAACAAAGAAACAAACTAAAGTGTAGGTTCCTTAATTAATGAATGAATAGGACAGGGTAGATAGACCTACCTAGAATCCAATGCTGTCGTGGCTGTGGTGGTGATGGCCTCTTGATATCTGCGTCGACGGGTCACAATCCTTCTGCTACAATGCTCAGATACCTACATGAAGATCAACAAACAAGAGTAGCATACAAAAAAATGATTTCATTCATGATCAACTAAACAGTCGAGGAGGGTTAAGCATATTGCATCAAATAAAACACATAATGCAAGATGGGAACCAGACGATAGTCATGTATATGTATTGATAGAAGAAAGAATTACAACTGGAGCCTTGACGTCGTAGCCTCCTTCAGCGGGGCTCAGTCGAAGTGCATCTCGATGGATCATCAGTGAATTTGGACAGGACAAGGACACATGCCTAAGCTCTCTCAACAAGGGGTCTCTTCCGTTCTATCCTTCTAGCAAGATGTACATGAATATCTTCAGTGTTTCAACTATGATATGTTTAGCTATCTGTTCAACTAGCTCATCAATGGAAGATGGCTATATTTATAGAGGAGAGGAGGAGGTTGGGATCCCTACAATAGTGGAAGGGAGGCCTTATCCCTTGGGAGGTTTCCCCAAAAGGTGGAAACAAGAGGCCAAAGGAGGGAGGCCATGGTTATTCATTCGAACCACTCCAGATGACTTGCCCACGAAGTTGTTATGATGGAAAATTCGCCTCTATTTTTTAAAAAAATTCCATAAACAGGTTGGCGCGGGCAACTAACTAGAACATAGCGCCAATGGGCACGGGGCCCAGTGTTAATCTTCCTCATTGGCGCGAGGGTATAACGGTCTACTAGCGCCAAGGCAAAAACAGTTATTTTTGATGGTATGTTCAGGAAATTGTTAACAGAAGGAATGTTGTCCTCATGACAAGGGATGCAATGATGGTGTTTGCAAGGCATGACACTTTGTTTTGGTCACAAAAATGATCCTCCAATGTGCGGGATGGGGATTGTAGAGACAGTGACAAAATTCTATGTAACCCTTATAATAAGGAAGGGAAAATAAGTTATTAGCAGTAATATTTGAGTAGGGTTTCTACAACTAGTCAAGGGGCTAAGAAACCTCGTAGTACTAAATTTGAAGGTGTAAAACTTGATGGAATATCTATAGGCTGTGTTACCCACCACTTCATAGGTGATATCCCTAGGAGAAGTTTTTCTCCATGATGGACATTAGCCGACAACCAACAACCCATTTCATCCCTCAACTAGCTCATTGTGCCATTTCTCCGCCACCTAAGCCAACCATGTGGTCCCTCACCCATCTGTATTGATCGCATGTTTGAAGGTGGGCCTCTCGAATCTAAAGGTATGTCTTCTCATTTGGTAATTGAGTATTGGGTTTACTTATCATGGAAACTTTTGGGCATGAATTGATGGGGGGATTTGGTGGAAAGAGTGGGCCTAGTTTGTGTTCTTGTCCCCTTGATCCCTTTTGGATATTACCCTTGGATCTTAGTCTCGTGGGATCTCCTTTATTGACCATTTTATTCTAGGGTGGTACCACTTGGGAAACCCCGACTTTGGTTGTGTGGTCCCACTCCCTTATCTGCATATATTACTCCCCTTCCACTCATAATACCCCCATCCATAATTTCTCCCACCTTGGTCCACATTGCCTCTTTGGGTCCACATAGGGTCGACCTCCCTATCCCCTTTCCCCCACCTTGGGTCAGACCTGGAATGATGCCCCATAGGTTGAGGCAGCTAAATGTAAAGTAAAATCATAAATGACCACATTCAACAGGAAATTGTACCAAAAAATGCAAAAGATGGATGGGACAAAAATAATTACCACATGGGAAAAAGCAAATACATGAGCTCTACACCATACCTATGGTCATCCCCCTGGTTCCATAGTCCCTAGATGAAACTCCTTTATCATTCAGGAACCCATGATTATCCCAACCCCTGGAGGGAAATGAACCGCCTTACCTAAAATGGGGTAATCACTACTATATCTTACATATCATGCTCTTGTCCTTTGAGTCCTGAGCATTTAGTCAAAGAAAAATCATAAGAGTCAAAAGGCATTTAAGAAGGGTGGAAAAATCAAGGCCAGGGCACCTCATGTACCACGGTTACTGCCTCCTACACATTATACACCCATGTGTGGGCTTCCCTTTCCATAGCTACCCTTGTGCCCCCATATGTGCCCCAGGATTGCCCTCTCCATTTCACCTCTTTGTCACATTCCACCACCATTTTAGGGATGTACCTTGGACATACTATCCCCTCTAAAGGTAGAAACCACCTAATAAGGTACCTAGCTAACACCCTTCGGAGCTTGGAGACATTAAAACATGCAAAATACTACTATGGAAGGGCATATAGTTATGAAGTGTCCACTTGTTATCCATGGTTTTTAAGCTCTTTTACACCATTACTTTAATGACTTGTTGTACTGGAAGGATAGGGGATGCATTGGATCTTATACAGGATTGCAGATGGTGTCCATTTGGGTTTGGTCTCCCTATACAAGGTCTTAACATCCTAGAGGGATACATTAGGACATATAGGGTGTGTATGGAGAGCTATGGACCTCCACAACAACATACATCACTCCATGGATCCCCACCGTTATTCAAATATTATTGGAGATCCACCTTTGGGACGAGGAATATGCACTTGGTACACTATGCCCAACTGGCCCCACAAGAGAACCACACACTTGGCGGGCGTCCCAAGACTTGTACGATGACATGGAAACATTAATTCCATCACCTGAGCCCTTACATATGATCTACATGCATCTTCGACTCATATGGAGACCCTTGGGGTCATTGGTGTGCCCCTACACCCATTAGGAGCACTACAGGTCTACTGTTTGGAGAACAAGGGGCCACCCCCTTGTCCATCAATTTTTGATGGTTTTATTCATCATCATGGCACATATGGACCTCATCAGGCCTCTTGGAGGGCCCCACGACATGCATGGATTATTATTTGACCTCCTGAGAGGCTTATTATTTCATTTATGAGCTAGTTTGGTGGGGTTATCACTAAAAGTTAGGTTATTTTCACATTATTTCATTTTAGGGCCTAATGTATGCCCATTATATAAATATAACTCCCAATTGGTGTATAAATAGGAGTTAGTTGGATTCATTTGTATCATCACTTGACTTGGGATCTCTCTATCTTTAGGGAACTTCACATTTTTCCTTGAAGGACATTTTTTGGATGATGGATGAATTTTGATGCATGGATTGGGTTATTTCTATCTTAGAGCTTCTTAATGGTAAATGTGATGCTAGTTGGATATACTCTCTAACATTGTAAGTGAAAATATAACGCTATTTTTCTTGTTGCTGCATACAATGGAACTTCACTATAATTAGGGCTAATTGCTGCATGTATTTAATGTGGAATTATGTGTCTATTTAGATTATTCTATGTATGGGCCATTTTTAGATGAATTAAATTTCATAGAGATCATGTTATCTTGATAATATTTCACCATTTGTATGAAGTATAAATGCTTAAAAGTCACTTTTTTTCTTTCTTTCTTTCCTCTACCATTGGACGAAGTTGAGGCTTTTGGAACCTCCTTGAACAAGAAATTAAATCAGTATTCATCATTCTCCTTGACTCCATATCCCCAAGTGAATCAGGCACTGGTCCCTAAAAAATGGTGATCATTTTAACCCTCTTTTTTACTTTTTTCCTAGGTCTAGCCTCATTAGGTCACCTAGGGAATCAATTTCCTGGGATACTGACCACAGGAAAAATTTGATCCCCTGGGTATAACTGTGCTGGTGTGTCCACTGTCTCTCCTTCGAATTTGAAGCAAATATGACAGTGAAATATCCAGATACCCCAAGCCCTAGCTCTAGGATCAAGTTTTTCCTAGGTGTTCCCAATACTAGTACCTAGTAGGATCAATTGAACATATTTGGGTTAAAATTATTTTTTGATCCTTCCCCCTCACCTTGGCCAGGTTACGAACATCATCAGTGGCCAAAATCCATCCCCTAAACTGGGCTAGGTCCACTTGGCCTTGTGTGGTTCCATTCTTCACCAAAGCCTATTTATCAAGGACTACCTAGGAATCCAAGTTCCCAAGGGAATTTAGGCATTGAGAACCTTCCTTATAGGTCATATTATTGTACCTTAACCCTCCAATTCTCATCCCCTCTACCTGGAAAATCAAGTCCCTTGCTTAAAATGCAAGCAAGTTCCACTCATCATTCTATCATACGGAATGGGTATTTAAGGTCACTTCACACATATTCATTGATCTAACCTTTATAAGGGAATTCCTAACTAATGGGTCTCCTCCCATTAGTGAAACTCCGTAAAGAGTAGGGAGTCTTAGCTGTGGTGACAATGTGATAAGTCTCCATCATTGCTCTTGACCTAGAAGTTTCCCTCTTAGGAGTCCCTTTTAGGTCCCCTGCTGGTTTGAGTGGTGACAGGTAGTACTTTAGGAGGAAGTCTCATGTGCTATTCAATGGAAAATGGTTCAATAATGACATTGGAGAAAAGTCTTACTAGGCTTGAACCCACAGTGGACTCCACAGTGACAACAATGACTAGAGTGGTCAATGTTTGCTTGAATAAGCAATATGTTCTAGTTCTAAGTGGATAGGTGGAGACAATGGAAGATTTAGCTAAGGAAACCAATGGAGCATTTGACCTGTATGGGATAGATTTGACGATAGACCAAGATGGAAAGGTTCAGGAGTAGAGACCCATCTATATGAGGACCAAGGAAGGGGTTTAACCCTCCTTAGATTCACTTGGGAAATATGGTTGGAAAGATGTCTTAGAAAATGAAATATTGTTGGAAGAGGGCATTGGGAAAATTGGTTCAAATGTGCCCACCTATTTTGATGTATTTGACACAAAATATGGTAGTATTCCATATTATTCATGTGATTTAATGTATTCTAGACATGTTATTGGTATTCAAATTAGTGGTGGCCTTGAAAACTTCCTACTATTATTTTGTCATTAATCCAAAATAGGAAGGCCCTCTAGCTAAGGAATAGGTAGTGGATCATAGTGAACTTCTGGAATAGGTGCTTTAGAAAATTCTAGTTGGGTATTGTTTGAGAAAACGATAAAGATATTTTTCTTTATTTAGAAGATTTGTAGAGAAGTAGAAGGAAAAAACTGTTTGTGCATGGGAAGTGCATGCTCTTAGATTGGATGCTATGGTTGGATTAGATACCCGTTAAATTCAGGATTTGAGGGAATCCAATGTATAAAAGCGTGGAAATTTAGTCAAAGTATTGATGCAATAGTAGGTTTTGATGTTGCAACACTTGGACATTTTGATGATCTTATTGATGAAGGTTGGATTGTAGCTGCAACATGAGTAAAAAACAATGAAAAATATATCCAAGAGGTATTGTTGGTAGAAGTTGGGAAATACACTTTTTTTAAAGAAAGAATTGGGTATTGGGCAGTTGCATGGGAATTCTGGCATGCGAAATGCAATTAGTTGAAGGAGTTAATTGTGAATGGATGCATGGCTTAAGGTAGTATAATTGAAGGAAAGTAGGCCCTTGAGGATTTTTTTGGGGGTGACAATGAATTTTAGTGAGGGAGGATGTAAAGCCTTAGTGTTGAATGGCTTCGAGCACCTCCACCACTTGGATATATTGGAATATTCATGGTTAGAAGAGTCAGTCTTGGGTGCCCTGACATAATGGTAACACACCATGGACATGTTGGGCACCTTTGATCATATTGGATGCATCATAGACATTGGAGACTCACATTTGTTGGTTAGACCATGAGAGGCTTGGAAGGGAACTTGGTGAGGAAAGGAAAAGGGAGTTTCCATAGGAAACCTCACCCATAGACATGCACTACACATTATAGACAATATTTTAATAGAGAGCTTATATAAATTGGGTGCTTGGGGTAAATGCGTACTCGAGGAGTTGGGAATTCCACACTCGGGGGTTGTGGTGTTGGGAAAAGTGCCTTCAACATGAGCATCCATAAAGAAAAATAATGGGATGCACTCATTTGGAGCACATCCACCAAACACACATCCATTGTGCACACTTGGGTGCACTTAGGCACAACTAGACAGACTTGAGTGCAATTGAATAGACCTGGGTGGACTTGAGAATATTGGATGAACTTAGGTGTATTTTTAAACACACTTAGACACAATTAGTTAAACCTAATTAAACTTAATATCATTATAACACCTCATTAAACCTTAATATCATTATAACACCCCTAAAATTAGCATTATTCCAAACAACCATTTATAATGACAATTTAATCCTAATTTACCTTTTGTTTCCCATAACTCTTGAATCAACACATGTAACAAACACTTAGATTATTCAAACCCATAATAATTATGTGTTGATATTATCATCAAATATGAATAAAAATCTAATCTATTCTATCATTGCATTTACAACCAAAAATTAGTTTGTAATGATAAATTACAATCTAATTTCTTGAAAGATATTTCTTGCTAACACTATTGTGAAGGAATGACATAATGAGTATTCACTTTAATCTTAGCATTGTATTTGTTGCTATAATACATTTAATCACACAAAATCCATGGTCTAACATTTTCTCGCAACCTTAGAAAGCTTGATTGAGATGACCAAAAAGACTTCCAACAAATTATTACTCGTACCCTTTTTAGAAGAGAATAATCTTTACCGTTCTTGGGATAATGCCATCTAATGTGGGTTTTGGTATTACAAGCATTTTTGGATAATATGCTAACTTAATATCACGACTGCACATGAACATTCTAAACAAAAGAAACTAGAAGATTTCAAGGAATCCTTTTGTGATGCACTCTAAACCTCTTATTGTTTTCAATCTAAGATAAATAATAAATATAAAAATGATATCTAAGACAATAAAACAATAATATTCTTCCAAAAATTACAACTGTAGGAACATCAATTAAATTTGAAGTCGTAGAAAATTATGAGGAGACAAATAGAGTTAGATAAAAGCAAGTAATTCAAACATTGAACCCAAAAATATCAAAGATCTCAATGCGTGAAATTCTTTGTTCCCCTTCTTATTCATCTTCACAGAATAATAAATACATTTGTATATTGCCTTCATATTTTTACAATTGTGGACTTTGCCTTCATTTTGCTACAACTATGTAAATTACTACTAATCATCTGAATTTAATTCCAATTAATTAGCCGAGACTAATTTGACTTCCTATTGATTTGTTGAACCATAATTTATGCTGAGAGGACTCAAAATTTGGAGACACTTGACACTGAATTAACTTATTGAGCATTATATTCAACACTTCCCATTAATGCTTAATGAGGTGAATCCAAGCATCTTTCTCATATAATGAAAATTCTATTTCGATAGTGCTTTGGTGAATATATATTCAAGTTGATTGTTTGTTTCACAAAAATTCATTTCAATTTATCATAATGCCACATGATCCCTTATGAAATGGTATTTGGTATCAATACGTTTGGTGTGACTATGAAACACTCGTTTTTTACTTATGGAAATTGTAGATATGTTATAAAAATAATAATTGTGACATCTTGTTGCTCTTGCTTCAAATGTATTAATATTACCTTCAACCAAAGTGCTTCACAAATTGTTGTTGTTGTTGCAATGTACTCTACATCTGTAGAAGATAATGAAATAGTTGGTTGTTTCTTTCAAGACCATGATACTACACCTGATCCTAAGCTAAAATCATAACTTTAAGTACTTTTTCTATCATCAAGGAATCCCGCCCAATTGCTACTTATATAACCCACCAACACAAAATTATTTATTGAAGTATACTAAATACCAAAATTGTCTTTTCAAAATCCTTTCTGTTGCTCCAAAATGAATCTTACTTGGACTTTACATTAATATATAAATCATAGCTTACTGCTTGCATAATATTAGTTCTGGTGGCAGTAAGATACATACAAATTCCTACCAAACTCCTATAGGATTTAGCATTTACCTTTTTAGCCCCATCTTCTATAGAAAACTTTTCATTCATATTCATGGGTGTGCTCATGGGTTTACTATTTTCCATTTGTGAAGATTTGTATCATATTTTTCTTGTGAAACAAATATACCACCATTCATTTTCTTCACTTCTATTCCAAAAAAATAATGCATCAACTCCAAATCAATGATTTCAAATTCAGTCATCAAAGCATGTTTGAACTCTTCCACTAATTGATTACTTGAAGATGCATATATCAAGTCATCTACATATAAACAAACAATCAATATATCATTACAATTTGACTTGATATATAATGTGGGTTCGTTTTCACTTATGTTAAATATATTTTTTAGAAAATAATTATCAATTTTGCTATACCATGCTCTTGGAACATTTTTTAGCCCAAAAAGAGTCTTTTTCAATATGTAGACTTGGTGTTCATTTCCCGCAACTTCATATCCTTGGGGTTGTTGAACATAGATATCCTCTTTTAATACACCATTCAAAAAAGTTGATTTCACATCAAATTGATATACCAACCAATTATATTGTGCTATTAATGCCAAAACAATTCTTATTGTATCCATTTTGCAACAAGAGTATATGTTTCATTGTTGTCAATACCTAGTTGTTGAGCATACCTCTTTTCCACTAATCTTGATTTATGTTTTTGTATAGATCCATAAGCTGCATAATTTGTTTTGTACACCTGTTTGATACCAATGAATCGTCTTTTCAGTAGTGGGACCCACAAGCTACCATGTTTCATTCTTCTCATTGCTACAATCTCTTCATATATTTATTTTTACCATGCTTATCTTTTACTGCATCTTCAAAATATCTTGGCTCTGCTTCAATTTGAGATATTAAAGAAAAATTAGCATATACATAAATTTCATTGAAGTATTTTATGTTCCTTGAAGGAAGATCAAGACTTGAAACAAGACTTGAAGTTGAAGTAGATGATTGAGTGGATGTAGTCTAGGAAGTATTTGGGCTATTAGTTGGATTTGTAGAAACAAAGGATTCATATTATTGTACAATAATTCTTAGATTTTTTTGTTGCACACCATGATTCCACTGACATTCTTCTTTTTTATTAAAAAACACATCACGAATAACCAATAGTTTTTTAGTTTGTAGAGTATACAATATATAAGCCTTTGTTTCCTCACAATGGCCAATAAATATGCATTTCACACTTTTATCATCTAGTTTTCTCCTTTTTTCAATAATAACATGAGCATAAACAATACAACCAAAGATTTTCAAATGAACAACACTAGGTTTTATTCCACTCCATGCCTAATATGGAGTCATATTTTGTAAACTTCTTGTTGGACATCTGTTGAGAAAATAAAGAGATGTAACTATAGCTTCAACCCAAAAGGTGTTTGGAAGACCCTTACCCTTCAACATGTTCCTATCCATCTCAACAATTGCCCTATTCTTTTGCTCAACCACACCATTCTGTTGGGGAGTATAACTTGTCCCAAATTTTCTGTAGATGCAATTCCTTTTTCAGTAATAATCAAACTCATTAGGAGTGAATTCTCCCCCTCTATCTGTGCATAATGTCTTCAATACATAACGAGTTTGCTTCTCAACAACTTTAAATTGTTGAAAGATAACAAATGCATCAAATTTTAACTTAATAAATTACACCCATGGTATTTTACTAAAATCATCAATAAAAGTCATAAAATACTTATTTTTGTCGAGAGACAAAGTTTGCAGAGGACAACATATATCTACATGCACCAGATCCAATGGTTTTTTTGCTCTCCAAGATTTTCCTATGGGAAATGAGTCTTTGTGCTGCGTACCAAGAATACATCCTTCACAAATTTGACCAACATAATTAATAAGAGGCAAACCTCTGACCATTTTATTTTTATGTAATAATGTTAAGCCTCTTATATTAAGATTCCCATATCTCATGTTCCATATCCAAGAAGTATTATCATAGCCAACTTGTAATGCTTTATTTGCTTCACAGGAAAGATAGAAAGAAAACATTTCTTTTCAACATATTAATTTTAGCTATAATTTGATTATGTTTTTCCTTATCATAGATGATGCATTCATTTCTTTTGAAAACAACAAAATATACCTTTTCAATCAGCTGCCCCACACTCAACAAATTATGTGCTAAACCAGGATCATATAAAACATTATTAATATGTCTTATTTTTCATTGTTTTGTCTTTACTGCAATTGCTCATTTATTTTTAGCTTCCATTGGCTTGTCATCTCCTAATATAACTTCATATTTAGTAGATTCATTCTATTTTCAAAAAGCTATATCTGTTTCTAGTCATGTGAATGTTTCAACCACTATTCAAAAGTCATTCCTCCTTCGAAACGTATTAGGTGAATCACAAGATAAAAATAGACTCCCCACATCTTTTTTCTTTTCTTTAGAAATGTTAGCTTCTTGTTTTTATTTTTTTCCAACAATTACGTTCATAATGGCCAAATATTTTACAGTAAAAAAATTGAACTTGGGATTTTCCACATATTTTACCTCCATCATCACGATCATGATCTCTTCCTTCATTATTTGTAGGAAAAGTTCTTCCTTGAGCTCTGCCTCCTCTATATGCTTTTCATCTTCCTCTTCCAATGTTGAAGTTGTAGCTATAGTTGGTTTTCATAATGTAAATATCATTGATATATAATTGTTATATTTATATTCATGTTTATTATATTTTTGGTCAAAACATGTTCTTCATGCTTATACAAGTAAAAAATAATTTATCTTGAGTCAAAATAAAATGTATTTGAGTCATGTCCCATTTGGACATTTGTAAGAAAATGAAAAATGATTTTTATGTTGAGTCAATAGTTCACAAAATGTCAAGTCGGTTCTCCTTGGAACAAGTTGGTTTGGCCCTATTGAGTGACACATATTCGACACTCCTGGAAAACTATATATAAGAGGCATTTCGACTCACTTGAAAGATCATCCAATCACACAACAAGAAGCATATCTGAACTTAGCGAAGGAGAAGAGGAATAGTAAAAGGAGAGAGAAATTCAAGCTAGAAACAAGAAGATATCCCTTTCGTTGACCAAATTTTTGATGATGGAAACTCAGACATGTGAGGACAAAATTCTGTGAATAGACTAAAATTTTCTTTGTTACTGCAAGCTCGAAATTTCAGGACCAAAATTTTAGGATGACTAGAATTGGACCAGGTTTAACCTACATTTTAATTTGAATCTTGGAGGTGACTTGGAGGAGTGTTGTATTTGGAAGTTTTGGTGGCAGTCTTGGTCTTGGTCTTGGATATCTAATTTTGATCTGATTCCATAAGAGAAGGATTGTTTGGTTTTCCCCTTGTGGGGTTTTTCATTATCTTGTAGCCTAATTTTTGGTGTCTCTTGTCTCCTTACTTCCCTATAAGTTTGAACATTTTTATAATTGATTAATGAAGAAGACATAACAAATAATAAAGAAGAAATCTAACATTCACAAGTAATTATCCAAAAGAGGAATCAAGCCTAATGTTCATTATACGTGGCTTCTCAACATTGTAGCAAATCTAGTTACAATCCAAGAGAAAACTAGTTCGAGTTGGATTGAAGAGAAGTTTTGTATCTCTTGTAAAAGGTCTGGGCCAAGTTGGAGTTGTTGATCGAGTTTACAAAGAGTGTTTTGGGATCCAAGTTTCTTGTTGAGGCTCTAGACACTTGCGTTGAAAATGTCTTAAGGAAAGATATGGAAGGTTTAATTTAAGATACAGTCACCAAATTCAATGCGAAGTTTCTCTGTGGCACTTATCCTCTATGAACTCATGGCATTTACCTCCTGTGGAATTATGCAAATTATCACTGTGATTAAAAACAAATCTATATGGCATCCAAACTTCCTCTATAATATATGATTTGTGTACTATCCAAACTCATCCTTGTGGAATATTATGCAAGCCATATGGCACATCTTATGCAAGTCCCGTGGCAACATTTTTTATATGCAAATTCCATGATCCAAGTTTTAAATTATACATCCGATCCGATGTTTGATTCAAATTCTATGTGGTGATCAAAATAAGCATTCAAATTGAAATTACATCAAATCTCAGTGACATGACTATATGATTATGACCCTTGTGTGTAAAGCCATGTTCATGTGGTAGATCAAAGGTCTGTAAGCAATATCTATGGGTTTCAAGTAAAAATCCTAGCTCTCTCCTTCATCCTATAGAATTGTCAATTCCAAGAACCCTATGACATATCATTCTTGGAATTCTAATTATGACACAAAAATATTATATGTGCAAATAACTAGATCTGAAGTTTGAAATATGTAAAGTAGTGTGGTTGAAGGAATGAGGCTAACTTCTATATTTATGGCCAAGATCCCGAAAGATAATTTATGGGTGACATCTATTGTAATTCATCTCTATGCAAAAATAAGTAATTTAGGTCTATATTAAAAGTCTGAATTGAGTGATAGAACAATGATAAGAAAGCCCAAGTTAACTGTTATGGAAGAATGATTAGTTCAAGACTAGAAATTATACTATAATTATGGAGACAAGTCAAAGGTTGGTGTGCAAACCTTTTGGATACCATACAAAAACATAGTTTTTATTTTTATTTTATTTTTATTTTTATCAGCAAGTATGGATCTCCCTCTATTAACTAGTTAAATATTTACAATCATAGATCTGCTGGCAAGCAGTAAACCATACCTTGTGTCCAAAATTACCAAAACATCTCCACCCATCATGGGAAACTGGAGGAATTTAAGTCTGATGACCCCAAAAATGGGTAGTAGAGCCAGAACTCCAACTTGCAACCAACTAAACTTGCTAATACTTCGAACTATGTACACTACAGGGCTAAGGGCCCATCGGTAGCTAATCATAACAAAATAAGGGCATCTGATCAGTCTTAGTCATGGTTCTCCCCTCCTGGGATGTCACAACTTCCTCCTCTTCTTTGTCCCCGACATCTTCCGATGGAGGTGAACATTTAGCTCGCAGAATGTCTAGATACCCTGCAATCATCAAGGTGTCCTGCAAGTTGCCGAGACTTCTGTCTAGCCCTTCCCTGATGCTACGAAGGTTCTCTCCCACCGCTTTATCAATTCTCCTCCTCTCTCGTATCAGTTGGCTTAGGAGGATCTGTGTCACCCAGACCGGTTGCACCTCTACCCTCCCCCCATACTCCCGCCGTAGGGACATGACTAGGTCCGCCTGTATTTTGGAGATGGCGGAGGCATCCTCGTCTTCGTTCTCGATAAAGAACAAAGCCTATAAATCCAGTATTCTGCCCCCGTTCTTCGACTGAGACCTGTGCCGCCCCCCTTCTCTGCCTCTGACCACCTCTCATCTGCCACTACCTACTCCACAGCGTCGACTCCAAGCTAGGCGACCCACCATTCTCCCCTCCAGGATGGAGCATTGACAAACCACTACCGCTACCACCTGCTTCGCTCCTGAGGTTCCAACACCTTTCTGCCAATTCACCCTGCTGCACCAGGGTAAGTTGATTCCACCTCGTCCCCTTCGCATCTTTATAAACCCATCCTGATCCCCACACTCTGCTTTTCCTTCTTCCCTACGCATTTTGAGGCCCATAAATCCACACTCGAGTGGTCTGGGATAGAGATGGTACATCCCTCCCTCGAGATCCTGCATTCCCATTACCTTCACCTCCTTTTTCTGGTGCTGCATCCCACTCATCGCTATAACAGTCCTTCCCCCACTTAAACTGTCATCCCCTGTCATGCCCGCACCCACGTCGCCTCCTGCATGCAAATTATGCATGCTCTACCTCCAGGTGGGTAGATGACACCTCTCTTGCCTCCCTTGGGCCTTGGTAACCCTCATCGAGGGACCATACAAAGACATAGTTGTAAACCTCTTTTGGAAAAAATTGAAAATTATTCTCATGGACATAATTGAAGAATCGAATTGAGCTAACATGGTATTAAGTATGAATTTTTTGTGAGCATATATATTTTTAGCAGCCCAAGAAAGGTATATTATGTTACCATACTCAAAGAAAAAAATGGAGAACAAGAAAGGTTGGATAGGTAAGGTTAAAGAGGTACATCTAATTTCTGTTCTTTTTAGGAGCTATGTCAATTATACTACCAAGTCTCCTAGGTCATGATCACATCTAGAAATTGACATAAAGGGAAAGCTAATGATATTATTCTTCTTTATAGTGACATATTATAAAAGGGCCTGCATAAATATTTTGAAGTCTTTCCTTGCATATAGGTTTTTGTAATCAAGAAATAAAATGAACAAACATCTTGAAGGCTTATCAATAATATTTTTAGGGTTTGAAACTAACACATTAGTGTACTTGTAGAAATTGCAGTTTTTAAAGAATGACATGTCTCTAAGACTTTGGACATTGAAGCATCTAGGGTTTGTAAACCCTAGAAAAGATTTGAATTATAAAACCCTAGGAAACCCTCAATAATCATTTTCACTGTAAGAAGAAGATCTAGTTCTTGAATATGACATAAATAACATTATGCTAATGAGAGGAAAAGACTAGCGAAAATGGCCCATGATTAAGAGGGAGTTGACCTTCCTCAAAAAGATAAGTGCTCTACATCTCCTTTACCACTATTTCTATTGTCTTTGTACTTTGCTTATCTATTCTTTCAAAGCCTCTTAATAAATTTTTCTAATCAATAATAAAGATTTGACAACAAATGAAAGAATTGGAAGAATGCAACAAAACATAAAGACTTTCCTAGAAGACGTAAATGAAGAAGGAGAAAGTTGTTTGAAGCATGCATTTAAGAAGTCAACATCTAGAAGCATGAAAACAAGACTTGAAAAGGTTCTTCCAGGAAGAGGATCATATTAAGACATTTACCTCAATTATAAGAGTTATCCCAAAATTTGAAGAAGTATCACGATTAAAAGAGAAGTTCACTTACCTTGAAAGAGGAAGCTATAATATCTTGGATGAATTCGTTACTACCTGAAGTTTGGCAGAAAACTAAGAGAAAATTGTTATCAAGACCCTCTAGAAGGACATATCAAGAGGGCTTGCAATGCTAATGATGAATACGTATACTACCAATGGTTGGTGTCGGGTAACCACCCCATCCCACATTTAACCGCTTTTACAATCTCTCCAGGTAAACATAAGTTAAGAGTTACTATAACATGACTCAACCTCCAAGTTCTAGTTATGGAAGTGGGGAATACTAACTAGAAACATACTTCACCATCCCAGATGAACCACATTACCCAAATACCAGACAACATCTGTTGATGAGCTTGTGTTGGGCTGGAACTTTTGTTTTCTCAGGCTTCACACCCCAACCCTAGGAATTCCAAGATATTCATGCGGTTGGAAGTCTCCATCTGCATGCACATACCTTCCTCCATGCGGTTGCAACTAAAATTTTCTAGTTCATAAGGTGCGATGGACAGCCAAATCTGTATTTTTAGGGCTAGCTATAGACCAACTACCTAAAATAACCCAGAACTTCCTACAATTCTATCTAATATGATAATAAGTATGTACAATGGATGTTAAGGCTAGAACTTGCTCAAAACTTGCCAAACACATGATAAAAATTTAATCAAACACATGGTAAACGTAATAGCTATAGGTCATGACTGCATATTTGATCATGAACTTCTGAAATTCATCAACGAATCATTTGTTGAAAAATGTAACTAGGATCGGTCTTCATATTGACTATGTAATTATGTATTTATGTAAAGAAGAAGACAAAGATAATAAAATATTTTTTTTGTTGTACTTTCTTCATGGGTTTCATGAGCAAGATTTTATTATAGATAGAATTCTTCTTGATGTCTACTAGGGTTGTCTTCTAGTCATAAACATAATCAAGTTTCATGTATATGAATTCTCCAAGATCTTGCTCTAAAACTATGGAAGAATGGCTTCAAGACAACCCAAATTCAACACTGGAAGATAAGCTTTATGATGCTCCAAGATACCTCCATCAATGCTGAAATTATTGCACTTCAAGTCGGCCTTATGAAAAATGATAAAGTCGGCTTACTAGCTCGCTATAAGGTTGGATCAAATACAGGTTGGAACAACTTTTTATACCTACCCATGCTACGTAGAAAAGCACAGAAAAATGCAGATTTTTCTCTGAGATTTTTATAGGTTTTAAAATGCGGATTGCTCTAAAAAGTGCGGATTTCCTGAGGTTTTTACAGAGTATAAAAGTGCGGATTTCTGAGGACTTGAACAGTGTTTCAGTGCGGATATATCACAACAATACATTGCAGATGGTTATGAGATATTAAAACATCATAATAAGTCTGTATATATGCGAGTTAAAAAGGAATAGATGCAGATCTGTCTTGGGTAACATGATATCACAGTAAATACGGATTAGCAAGGAGACAATACAGACTTCTCTGAGTTAGTAACATCATATAGAATTCTGGTCAAGTGCGGATTTCTAGAAGAACTGAAGTGTGGGCTTAAGGACACAGAATTGGTGACTAAGTATGGGTTAAATACAAACTGAAGTAGTGAACATAGATATGGTTTTGTCATGCATCCTGAAGCAACTGAAGTGCGGTCAAGTATGAGAATAGAAGGAATGCAAATAAGATATTTACCTTCCTATCTTCAGTATTCAAAAGGACAGTAATATATCTCAGAGAATATCAAGGAAGAAGAAATTTTTTGATCAACGAAGAATCAAGGAAGAAAAAGTTAGAGATCAAGTTCTCTAATATTGGTGCAAATCAGTGCAAGTCGGTGTAGAAATGAATGATCAACATTGGAGGCAGATAAATAAGTAGTGACAAGGTCTTGGAGGCATTCCTAGGTCAAGGGTCCGAGTCTTTGTCATGGTACTTGTCATTTGAAGATCTATAAGAAGAATTCCTTACGGATTTTCCTCTCCAAGAGGGAGATATTTTTCCTTTGCTCTAAGAGCCTAATTTTGTGTCTCATATATTTTGATAATTGACTTGATGAAAGACTAAATAAACTAAATAAGAGAAGACATAAGTAACTCAAGTAAGGTCACAAGTAATTATCAAGAAGAGTATTTGAATTAATCACCAGCCCTACAAATTCTCAACATGGTATTAGAGCTAAGGAGCTGAACACAAGATCTACTTGACAAAGAAGACACTCCAGGAAGCGAAGATCAAAATTTGGGTTGAAAAGGAAGACTCTAAAGCTATTTCAATAAATAACTTCTATCTCATTCAAAGGATCAACTCATTCAAGAAAATGATCTTTGATGATTCAAGAAAATAATCTTTGCCATCAAAGATTTACATTCAAGGCATTGTTGGAAGAGGACATAATATTTGAAGATATCCTTTATCACCAAGTATCCAAGAACACCTACTTTGGAGATTTCAATCTTAGAAGAAGCTCCTGGCTTCATCTTCATCATCATCAAGAAATCTGCAAGCCACTCTATTCAAGTAAGTATCTATGACCTTACTTAAATTTGTCAAGATGACTTATTGTAAAGAGAACAATAAGATGGTTGGGTCATCAAACTTTAGTGCTTGGAAGAAGAGGACAAATTTGAATCTAATTGAAGACAAGTTATGCACTACATCGAAGGATCTACAATTCAACCCTCAAAAGAAGATGCTCCAGCTCATGCCAAGTACGTGAAGGGAGAAAACAGAGCCCAAAGGATTCTCATTGAATCCATTAAGGACTCACTCATTCCCTTTGTATCAAAACAAAAGTCTGCTAAAGAAATATATGAGAAACTAGTAGAGATATTATCTGTGAGTACTACAACAGAAGCAATCTCTCTGAGACAAGAACTATATAAAACGAAATTTTGAAGAGAAGAAGGAATCACTTCATATCTTATGAGGATTTCTGAAATAAGAGACCAACTGTAGGAATTGGGAGAATTAATGTCTAATACTGAGATGACTGTAGTGGTGTTGAATGCTCTACCATAGGAATGGGTAAACTTCAATTCAATTTTATACGGGAAGAAAGAAGCTACACCATTCCATGATTTATGGTCTCTATGTAAAATAAAGGAAACTGTTAGCAAATTAAATATTATAGAGCAATGAAACACATAAAATATGTGGAAAACACAAGCACACAAAACACATAAAACCAGAGAGACACAGATATACGTGGTTCACCCAATTTGGGCTACGTCCACCCTGAACAACCAGTCCTTCCTTTCTATTATCCAACAAAATGAAGAGACACAACCTACAACAGATCCGCTGTAATATCCTCTATTCTCTCTCACAATCTCCCTATCTGTTTCTCACTCCGAGAATACAAATACAATGCACAACCGCAATACAATACCCTCATACAAAGAGAAGGGTTTCCTTCTAGGGAAAAAAACCCTAAACTAAACATAACTTATACCGTCATATCATCCACCTAACGAATGGCCTAGATTGACTAGAAATTACTATATTTTTACAAGGTGAATTTACATCTGTTTTTAGCTTTGAGGGCGCTGCCCCCGAAACCCCCCGCTAGGGGGGGGGGGGGCTCCATAAAGTCACAGCCGCCCCCCTTTGGACCCCCCAGGTAGCGTTTAATTACGGGCGGAATTTCCGCCCCCATTAAGGTACAGGGGTCCAACGCTGTGATACAAAATAAACAAGATAATCAGGCTCCACACCCAACAATCTCCCACTTGGAGACTGATTGTAGCAAATCCACCGCTGCTTCATTTGCTGGACAATGACTCCTCTTTGGACCTGGTTGTTTCTCATCTTCATCATCATCCTTGAAGACCAATTGAAACTAAGCATATTCTTAGTTTCTCCTTGGTTATAACTTTTGTTAGCATATCAGCAGGATTCTGGCTAGTGTGTATCTTTTCCAACTTCAACTATCCATCTTCCAATACTGACCGTATGAAATGGTACTTGAGATGTATGTGTTTAGCCCTGGAATGAAATGATGAGTTCTTTGCAAGATGAATGACACTTTGGCTATCACTGTATAACGTGCCCATATCATGCTTCTTACCCAATTCATCCATAAACCTTTGTAACCAAATCATTTCCTTACTAGCCTCTGTAGCAGCAACATATTCTGCTTCTGTTGTTGAAAGTGCAACACCACTTTGGATTTTTGAAACCCAACTAACAACTGTTCCACCTATAGTAAATACATATCCTGTAGTGCTCCTCTTGTTATCTCTGTCACCTGCCATATCTGCATCAACATATCCTTGTAGATCAATGTTTGAACCACCAAAGCATAATGCTTGATTTTTGGTACCTCTCAAATATCTGAGAATCTATTTCACTGCCATCCAATGTTATTTTCCTGGATTGATCATGTACCTGCTTACAACTCCCATTGCATGTGAAATATCGGGCCTTGTGCAGACCATTGCATACATTAAGCTTCCAACTGCTGATGCATATGGAAATTTAGACATATAGTCCATTTCTTCTTGGGTCTTGGGGCACATCTCTTTACTAAGTTTGAAATGGCTAGCAAAAGGTGTGCTAACTAGTTTTTCATTCTGCATATTAAATATTTTCAACACATTTTGTATGTACTCATTCTGAGACAGTGTTAATTTGCGATTTTTCCTGTCTCTAGTTATTCTCATTCCAAGGATTTGTTTTGCAGCTCCCAAATCCTTCATTGCAAATGAATTTGCCAATTTTATTTTGAGCACATTTATTTCCTGCATGTTAGACCCTGCAACAAGCATGTCATCTACATACAATAACAATATAATATAGCTGCCATCATTTTTCTTTTTCAAATAAACACAATGATCAGAGTGACATCTAGTATAACCTTGTTCAGACATAAACTTGTCAAATTTTAGATACCACTGCCTTGGAGCCTGTTTTAAGCCATACAAGCTCTTCTTTAACCTGCACACTAATTTTTCTTTCCCTTTGACCTAATATCCTTCTGGTTACTGCATATAGATCTCTTCCTCCAAATCTCCATGGAGAAATTTGTCTTTCCATCTAACTGTTCAAGATGTAAATCTTCTGCTGCTACAAGACTTATAATAGTTATGATTGAAGTCATCTTAACAATAGGAGAAAATATTTCATCAAAATCAATACCTTTATTCTGTGCAAACCCCTTCACCACAAGTCTAGCTTTGTACCTATGTTTTCCTTCATCTTCTTCCTTCAGCCTGTAAACCCATTTATTCTGCAATGTAGTTTTACCTGCAGGCAACCTGACTAAGTCCCAAGTCTAGTTATGCATTAGGAGTCCATCTCTTCTTCCATGGCTAGCTCCCACTTCTTCTTGCTTTCAACCTACATTGCTTCTTCTTAACATTCAGGTTCACCAAAATCAGTCAACAATAAATAATATAATGAAGGACATTATCGTTCAGGGGGTCTAGTTATCCTGGTAGATCTTCTAACACCACTTTCAGGTGTTTGAGGTGCCTGTTGCTGTTGTGGTGGTTGTTGTTGGTGTGGCTCTTGATTATTATTATTTTCAGGCACCTTTACCTTTTCTGTGATCTCATCAAGAACTGTGTATTATTTGTTTTCTTTTTCTTGTTTCTTTTCCTGCAACTGATTCTTATACAATACCTTTTCATTGAATATTACATTTTTTCTCCTAATGATTTTGTGATTTTCATAATCATATAAACGATAAACAAAATCATTAACACCATATCTAATAAAGGTACATTTCTTTGATTTTGCCTCAAGCTTTTTTATATTTTCTTTATTAATATGGACAAAGGCCTCACAACCAAAAGGCTTTAAAAATGAGTAGTTTACCTTTTTACCTGTCCATGCTTCCTCTGGAATACCACCATCCAAGGAACTTGAAGGCCCTCTATTTATTAGATACACAAAAATATCTACATCATCTGCCCAAAACTGTAAAGGCAATCCTGTATGCAATCTCATGCACATTGCACGCTCCATGATTGTTTTGTTCATCCTTTCTGAGACACCATTTTCTTGTGGTGTTTTTGGAACTGTCTTCTCTCTACGAATTCCATGTTCTGAACAGTACGTATCAAACTCTTTGCAGCAATATTCACCTCCATTGTCTGATCTGAGACACTTCAACTTCTTTCCTATCTCAATCTCAACCAAAGCTTTCCATTTCTTGAAAGTATCAAATACATCAGATTTATTTTGAATACAATAAATCCAAGATTTTCTAGTTGCATTATCAATAAAGGTAACATAATAATGAGAGCCACCAAGAGATTATACCTGAGCAGGTCCCCATACATCTGTATGCACAAGCTCTATTTTTTCGCTCTTCTTTTCTTTCCCAACTCTGAGAAATCTGACTCTCTTCTATTTTCCATAAATGAAATTCCCACAGCAATCCAAATCAACATTCTTCAAACCCAACAACAAATTTCTTGAGTGAAGAATCTTCATCCCCTTCTCACTCGTGTATGAGCCTATGATGCCACAATGCTGCATCTGCTCCTTTGGAAGTTAAGGCATTAACAGAGTTAGAAATACCATTGCATAAATACAATGTACCAACCTTTTTGCCTTTTGATATTACCAGGGCTCCTTTGGTGACCTTACAAGTTTTATCTGTGAAAGTTGTCACACAACCTTCACTGCCTAACTTCCCTATTGAAATCACAGTTTTCTTCAGATCTCCTTGAACATAGTCATGAAAATATTTCTTATCAGGTGTGGCATGGAATGAAGCCCCTGAATCTACTACCCAGGAATTAGTAACATTTTCGAAAGAAAGAATCAAGGCATCTTGTAACACATCACTTGTCACATTTGCTTCATGATTGTTTTCTTGCTGTGCATCTCCTTCTTTTCCCTTCCGAGATCTACAATCTTTCTTTAGGTGTCATTTCTTTCCACATTTCGATCACATTATCCCCGATCTAGACTTGGATATGCCTTTCCTTGATTTACTGCGATATCCAGAGCTCTTTCCTCTTTCCATTCTTCTTCCCCTAGACTCTGCACTCAAAGCATTACCCGATGTCTCACTAGAGCTTTTCCATCGCATTTCCTCACTAAGGATAGCACCGAAAACATCATCAAACTTTAAAGTACTAGATCTAGAGACATAGTTACTAATGGCCATAACTAAACCATTCCAGCTTTCTGGCAATGAGAAAAAAAATAACAGAGCTCTAACTTCATCATCAAAGTTTACCCCTATAGAACTTAACTGATTGGTAACTGTATTAAAATCATTTAAATGGCCTGCAACAGATCCACCTTTCGACATCTTCATATTAAATAAACGTTTCATAAGAAATACCTTGTTTGAGGCTGAGGGTTTTTCATATAGTTTTGCCAATGCCTTAATCAAACCCTCTGTTGTTGTTTCCTTCGAAATATTGAAGGCTACCGACGCCGCGAGGCACAACTATACTATTCCGAGTGCCTTTCTATCAAGAATATCCCATTCTGTGTTTGTCATAGTCGTCGGCTTCTTTGTTTTTCCGCTCAATGGTAGGTACAAATCTTTCTGATACAGATAATCTTCCATCTGCATCTTCCACAGCGGGAAGTTTTGGCCGTTAAATTTCTCGAACCTAAATTTACCATCTTTCGCCATTGCTCCCACTCGAACCAAGAACCCTTCTTTCTTGCGAGTTTATCAGCCCAATAGACCTTCAACTCTGATACCAGTTGTTAGCAAATTAAATATTACAGAGCAATGAAACACATAAAATATGCGGAAAACACAAGCACACAAAACACATAAAACCAGAGAGACACAGATATACGTGGTTCACCCAGTTTGGGCTACATCCACCCCGAACATCCAGTCCTTCCTTTCTATTATCTAGCAAAATGAAGAGACACAACCTACATCAGATCCACTGTAATATCCTCTGTTCTCTCTCACAGTGTCCCTATCTATTTCTCTCTCCGATAATACACATACAATACATAGTCACAATACAATACCCTCATACAAAGAGAGGGGTTGCCTTCTAGGGAAAAAAACCCTAAACTAAACATAACTTCTACCGTCAGATCATCCGCCTAATGAACGAACCATCTTGACTAGAAATTACTATACCTTTACAAGGAAATTTTACATCTGTTTTTAGCTTCAGGGGTGTTGCCCCCGAAACCCCCCACCCGGGGGGGGGGGGGCCTCCATAAAGTCGTAGCTGCCCCCCCTTGGACCTCCCAAGCAGCGTTTAATTACGGGTGACATTGCCACCCCCATTAAGGTACATGGGTCCAACGTTGTGATACAAAATAAACAAGATAATCAGGCTCCACACCCAACAGAAACAAGATTGAAAGCCAAAGATGATACAAGATCATGTAAAGGGAATCAAGCCTTTTCATCCATATTGATCTGAAATGGGTGGATAACTTGAGATGCCATGCGCAAGCACCTCCCACTCAGTTAAACAAATTAAGATGTAGCTTATTCTTGCCTGTGCGGAATTGAATTCTTGATTCAGGTGCATGTGATTTAAACTGTTTTAATGCTTTAAGTGTGAGGACTTACACATTTGTTTTTGTTGATATTAAGAATGTAAAACAACCATAAAATGCAATAAATAAGCATCAACACATGATAACAAATTTAATAAAGGAGTTCAATCGAATATCGTGGGCTACGTATCCTTGAGCCCTTGTCAAATTGACTTGGCTCTTTGGGATTATGATGGAAAATATTTTTTACAAGTTAATAAATCAACGCCAATGGTTATCTAAACTAAACCAATGGGTTTAGAATACCATCATACCCCTGGAATGGTTGCAAACTCGCTGGAAATAGAGCTAGGCTTCCTTTGAATTGACCTCATCTATCGGTGCCCCTAAGCTTCCCCGAGCTTCTCTTTGGAACAAACTCCCTAGAAGTCCTTTTATGTCCTTGAAACCTCATCTACTATCTCCAGCATATATCAAAAATCCAAAATAGGCTGTTCATTTTCTCAAATGAGCTCTGGCTCCCTAATCTAGGCCTCCAACCCTTGTTAACCCTTGGTTGCCCGAAACTTCCCTGTGGCTTCTTGACCTTTAGAAGTCTCCAAATGGCTCTGTGAATCCCTTCATTGGATTCATAATGTCCAAAATAGTCATATTATACTATTCAATTGCATAAATTGGCCTCCAGATGCTTCGGTTTCGCCTCCAACACCTGGTGGCACCCGCTAGCTCTAGGGTCACTGAAAACTTTCCTAAGGCATATATACCTCTAGAAGTATTCAAAAGCTTCTGAAAACTCCATCAATGGATTCATAAGATTCAAAATAGTCAGAATAGACTACTAGTTTGCTAAAAATGGATACTGGTTGCTTTGGATAGGCCTCATTCTCCTGATGGCCCCTGCTAGCCCTTGGAAATTCTCTGAAGCATCTTAGCCTTCAAAAGTCCTCTATTGGCTCTGCAAACCTCACCATTAGTTCCAGAGTGTATGAAACATCAAAAAATGACTATTGGATTCCTGAGTAAGGCCTCTAGCTGCCCTGGCTAGGCCTCATTTTATTGCTATCCCCTAGTGGCCCCTAGAATTTCTCTGAAGCTGAATCATGCTCAAAAGTTCTCTAATGGCTCTGAAACCCTCACCAATGGCTCTGGAATGTCCAATAAAGTCAAAATTTACTATTCAAACTCTCATAATGGTCGAATATATCTCAAGATAGAGCCTAAACACATTTTGTCCAGTAACCCCTAAAACAACTCCACTAAAAATGGAGCAACTGTAGTTAACTAGAGTTCGAATTGGCTTATCTGCCAAAAATGGCGCGCTGCCACAATTACCGCCAGTACTAACCGTTACATTAAATTTATGGTTGGGCGGTTGGACACATGTCCTTCCCCCACGGTTTTTCTAACTGTAACCGCCGACGGAACTGCGTATTAAACTGTGGTTGCAATGCATTGAACTCTGGTTTAACTGCATGGTCGATATAACTGTCGGAGTATTATCCGCGCCATGTGACAACAGCGTAAATGGCGAAGGAACGGTTGGAGTTTGCGGTTATATCAACCATTGTGAAAACCACTAGAGAAACATTGCTATGTGATCACATACTGCGTAACTGTTGGTGGTTAGGGGCTTAAGACCTTGTCCCGGGGTCACGAGCGATGAACATATGGGGAGGGGCTAGCCCTTCTGCTCCCCCACATACAAATGAATTAAAACATAAATATAACGCGCCATCTATGTATGTTAAGAACCAAAGGTAGAGGAGTCGGTAAAGTCGCGTGCGTGTAGGCGAGGAGGTCTAGGGTTCGATCTCGGGGACCCAAACCAAAATTTTACACCACCACTTAGGGGACACATGGCGGCCTTAGGGCTGGCCACATGTCACCCTATAATTGGTCCACAAAATAACATACAGTCCACTAGCAAAGAATACCTTGCCACTTGTCAACATCTAACTGGCCCGGAAGGAATATTTCAAGAAATATTCAGAGGAATATTATTTTTGTTGACTGTACAAATGCCCAGTCAAACCTGGTCAACTATAAAAAATTGCAATTTACTAGACTAAATCACGATAACTTCTTCATAGGGTGTCGGTTTTTCGAACTGTTCGCGGCGCTGGAATCAGGAAGATGAGATCTATCCAGTCGCTTAGGTTCGACACACTTTCGAACAATTTGAAATTTGAGCTATCACTTAGGTCCTTGATCCAAATTTGATCACTACTCCCCATTAGGAATCTTTTGGACCCCAAAACACTGATTAACTATTCAGTAAATGAGAGTAAAACACCCTCACAATTCCAACCTCCTTACACTTTTCCTTGCTTGGCTTAGTTCTTTTGAGCCCCAAATCAAAGGTAGTCAACACTTTCCCTCTTAGATGCTCTTGTCCTTCTGTCAAGAATTGTGTCTTCCTTGAACTCACTCAAAATTTTCTGGCGAGAAATTTTCAATAGAAGGTAGCTGAACATCATGTCCTTTATCATCAATTAAATATGGCTCAACAAACGTAAGTTTTCAACAGAAATGCATACATGACTGAAATTTTCATATGTACAAATGAATGTATGTTTTACTAAGTTAAGAAGTCAAACTACTTCTTACCAAGCCACTTCCATGACGATTTTTGGTGCTGAAAATATTCTTCATGTGAAACATCTGTTCTCACATCAATGATGTAATATTTGGTTCCATTTTTTCCAATCTTTTTATCCTCTTGCTTCATGTGCTTAGGATCATTAGTGGGATGCATTGGCCAACATTGGGCAATTAAATTTCCCCTCTTCTGGCAATGTGTGCAAGTCTTTTGCACCTTCTTTGCAAGTTGCCTTCGCTTCAACTGTTTCCTGCATGCCTTCATCCTCTTCCAGTATTTTGAAACATCATGGTTACACAGACCACAATAGGAACAACAACTCTTTCTTCCATTCAAGCATGCAAAATTTCCATGCTTTTCATAAACATAATCAAATTGACTATGGAAGAATTATACCTCAAATGTTGCTTTGCATGTCCATATTTTTTACCTTCTTGAGGAGATGAACTTGTAGAGGTTCCAACTTTGTTTTGAAGATTAACATTGGTGTTCATGTCTTGATAGCTATCAAAAATCTCTTGCTCGCCATAAGCTGCATGTCTACAAACATCTTGCTGCAACATAGGCTTCAAACAATGGCAATCAACTTGAAAAAAACTTGACATGTTTTTGGTTTATAACTTGTAACAAAAGTTCTTTTTGAAGTTGTCTCAAATGCCTTCATGGCTGTAGAGTTTTCACCATAAGATTGAACATAGCCTAGACCAAATTTCTTAGGCCTTTCCTCAACCAAAATAGGATTAATCATGCCTTGTGCATGTTTTCCTAGACCCTTGCCTTCATAGCCCATTTTTAACATCAACTTGGACCCTATACCTCTAGTGTGATTTTGAAATGAACCTACACATCTTTTTGAAGAGGAATTTGAAGAAAAATTTGAGTGATTTACCTCTGCTTCACACATGTGCTTGGTTAAGGTCTCTTGGGCTTGATGGAGCTGCATCTCCATCTATTGCATTCTTTGAAGAATTCCTTATTTCTCTTGCTTCATAGCAACCATTTTCTCATGACGTCTAGTGCTTTCTCTTCCATCTTCATACAAAATTTGCACCATATCCTTCAGGATGTATAAGTCTCGCTTCATCTCTTCATTGAAGAGTCTTGAAAAAGTGGATTTTGAAACCTCACTTGAAGAAGTTGTCATCATTATGTAAATGAACTAAATAAATTCAACAACAATTCATAAAGCTTCAAAAATAATTGACAAAGCTTCTTAACAAATGGCTGTAGATTCAAGCAGCCACTTTTGCAAACAATCTTCAAGAGCTTCTTAACAAACAATCCCTCTTGTGCTTCAAGGTTTTCCTTGAGGTTCTTTGGGTAAGGATAATTATTTCTTCCTTATTTTCCTCTTTTGGACTTAGCTAAGTGTAGCTCCCCTTCACCTCTATCAAACTCAAACTTGTAAGTATCAGTCAATTTGCAAGAAGTTAAATTCTTTGCACTGTTAAACACCTTTCAAGTCAAACAAGCAACTTAGTGCTTTGTCACGCAAGAAACCTCGCTCTGATACCTACCTGATCTGAAA
Source organism: Pinus albicaulis (assembly GCA_034641835.2). Lineage (NCBI taxonomy): Eukaryota > Viridiplantae > Streptophyta > Pinopsida > Pinales > Pinaceae > Pinus > Pinus albicaulis. The sequence continues at coordinate 200,869,764 of CM076582.1, forward strand.
TGGGTGGATAACTTGATATGCCATGCGCAAGCACCTCCCGCTCAGTTAAACAAATTAAGATCTAGCTTATTCTTGACCGTGCAGAATTTAATTATTGATTCAGGTGTATGTGCTTTAAACTGTTTTAATGCTTTAAGTGTGAGGAATTACACTTTTTTTTTTGCTAATATTAAGCATGTACAGAAACCATAAAATTCAATAAATAAGCATCAACACATGACAACAAATTTAATAAATGAGTTCACCCGAATTTCGTGGGCTACGTCTCCTTGAGCCCTTGTCAAATTGACTTGGCTCTTTGGGATTATGATGGAAAATATCTTTATAAGTTAATAAATCAACTCCAATGGTTATCTGAAATGAACCAATGGGTTTAGAATACCATCATACCTGTGGAATGGTTGCAAAATCTCTAGAAATAGAACTAGGATTCCTCTGACTTGACCTCATTTGTCGGTGCCCTTAATATTCCCTGAGATTATCTTTGGAACAAAATCACTAGAAGTTATTTTCTGTCCTTTAAACCTCATCTACTATCTCCAACATATATCAGACATCCAAATAGGCTGTTAATTTTCTCAAAATGAGCTCTGGCTCCCCAATCTAGGTCTCCAACCCTTGTTGGCCCTAGGCTGCCCGAAACTTCACTGTGGCTTATCGACCTTCAAAAGTCTCCAAATGGCTCTAAAAATCCCATAATTGGATTCATAATGTCCAAAATAGTCAGAATAGACTATTCACTTGTATAAATTGGCCTTTGGCTGCTCCGATTTTGCCTCCAACACCTGGTGGCACCCCCTGGCTCTAGGTCACTGAAAACTTCCCTGGAGCATCTCTACCTTCAAAAGTCTTCAAAATATTATGAAAAATCCATCAATGGATTCATAAGGTTCAAGATAGTCAAAATAGACTACTGGTTTGCTGATAATGGATACTGGTTGCTCTGGATAGGCCTCCTTCTCCTGTTGGCCCCTAGTGGCCCTTGTAACTTCTCTGAAGCATCTCGGCCTTGAGAAGTCCTCTACTAGCTTTGAAAACCTCACCATTAGTTCCAGAATGTTTGAAACATCCAAAAATGGCTATTGGATTCTTGAGTAAGGCCTCTAGCTGCCTGGCTAGGCCTCATTCTGTTGCTGGCCCCTGATGGCCCCTACAACTTCTCTGAAGCTAAATCATGCTCAGAAGTTCTCTGATGGCTCTGCAACACTCACCAATGGCTCTGGAATGTCCAAGAAAGTCTAAATTGGCTATTCACTCTCTTAGAATGGTCGAATCTATCTCAAGATAGAGCCTAAACAAATTTTGTCCAGTAACCCCTAAAACAGCTCCACTAAAAATGGAGCAACTGCAGTTAGCTGGAGTCAGAATTGGCTTATCTGCCAAAAATGGCACGTTGCCACAATTACCGCCAGGTATAACCATTACATTAAATTTCTGGTTGGGCGGTTGGACACATGTCCTTCCCAAGCGGTTTTTCTAACCGTAGCCGTCGGCGAAACTGTGCATAAACTGTGGTTGCAATGCATTGAACTATGGTTTAACTACATGGTCAGTGTAACCGTCGGAGTATTATCCGTGCCATGTGACAAAAACGTAAATGGCGGAGAAACGATTGGAGTTTGCGGTTATATTAACCATTGTGAAAACCTCCAGAGAAACCTCGCTATGTGATCACATATTGCGTAACCGCTGGTGGTTAGGGGCTTAAGCCCTTGTCCCAGGGTCACGGGCGACAACCATATGGGGAGGGGCTAGCCCCTCCGCTCCCCCACATACAAATGAATTAAAAAATAAATATAACGCATTAAGAATCAAAGGTAGAGGAGTTGGTAAAGTCATGTGTGTGCAGGCAAGGAGGTCCAGGGTTCGATCCCGGGGACCCAAACCAAAATTTTACACCACCACTCAAGGGACACATGGCGGCCTCAGGGCTGTCCACGTGTCGCCCTATAATTGGTCCACCAAATAACGTATAGTCCCCTAGAAAATAATACCCTACCACTTGTCAACATCTAACTGGCCCAGAAGGAATATTTTAAGGAATATTCTAGGAATATTCCCTGGAATATTATTTTTGCTGACTGTACAAATTCCTAGTCAAACCTGGTCAACCGTCGAAAATTGCAGTTTACTGGACTTTTCAAATCGCGATAACTTATTCATACAGTGTCGGTTTTTCGAACCATTTGGGGTGCCAGAATCAGGAAGAAGAGATCTATCCGGTTGCTCAGGTTTGACACACTTTGTAACACTTTGAAATTTGAGCTATCATTTAGGTCCTTGATCCAAATCTGATCACTCCTCCCGATTAGGAATCTTTTGGACCCCAAAATACTGATTACCTGTTCAGTAAATGAGATTACAACACCCTCACAATTCCAACCTCCTTACACTTTGCCTTGCTTGGCTTAGTTCCTTTGAGCCCCAACTCGAAGGTAGTCAACACTTTCCCTCTTAGATGCTCTTGTCCTTCTGTCAAGAATTGTGTATTCCTTGAACTCACTCAGAAATTTATGGCTAGAATTTTTCAATAGAAAGTAGCTGAACATCATGTCTTTGATCATCGATCAAATGTGGCTCAACAAACGTAAGTTTTCAACAGAAATGCATACATGACTGAAATTTGCATATGTACAAATGAATGTATGTCTTACTTAGTTAAGAAGTCAAACCACTTCTTACCAAGCCACTTCCATGAAGATTTTTGCCTCTGAAAATATTCTTCATGTGAAACATCTGTTCTCACATCAATGATGGAATCTTTGGTTCCATTTTCGCCAGTATTTTTATCCTCTTGCTTCTTGTGCTTGGGATGATTAGTTGGATGCAATGTCCAACATTGAGCAATTAAATGTCCCCTCTTCTGGCAATGTGTGCAAGTATTTTGCACCTTCTTTGCAAGTTGCCTTCGCTTCAACTATTTCCTGTATGCCTTCATCCTCTTCCAGAATTTTGAAACATCATGGTTACACAGAACACAATAGGAACAACAACTCTTTCTTTCATTCAAGCATGCAAAATTTCCATGCTTTTCATAAACATAATCAACTTGACTATGGGAATAATTATACCTCAAATGTTTCTTTGCATGTCCATGTTTTTTACCTTCTTGAGGAGATGAACTTGTAGAGGTTCCAACTTTCTTTTGAAGATTAACATCAGTGTTCATGTCTTGATAGCTATCAGAACTCTCTTGCTCGCCATAAGCTACATATCTACAAACATCTTGCTACAACATAGGCTTTAAACAATGGCAATAAACTTGAAAACAAACTTGACATGTTTGTGGTTTATAACTTGTAACAAAAGTTATTTTTGAAGTTGTCTCAAATGCCTTCATGGTTGTAGAGTTTTTGCCATAAGATTGAACATAGTCTAGACCAAATTTCTTAGGCCTTTCCTCAACCAAAATAGGATCTATCATGCCTTGTGCATGTTTTCCTAAACCCTTTCCTTCATATCCCATTTTTAACATCAAATTGGACCCTATACCTATAGCGTGATTTTCAAATGAACCTACACATCTTTCTGAAGAGGAATTTGAAGACAAATTTGAGTGATTACCTCTGATTCAGGCATGTGCTTGGTTAAGGCCTCTTGGGCTTGATGGAGCTGCATCTCCATCTATTGCATTATTTGAAGAAGTCCTTCTTTCTCTTGCTTCATAGAAACCAATTTATCATTAATTCTAATGCTTTCTCTTCCATCTTCATACAAAATTTGCACCATATCCTTCAGGATGTAGAAGTCTCGCTCCATCTCTTCATCGAAGAGTCTTGAAAAATAGGATTTTGAAACCTTACTTGAAGAAGTTTTCATCATTATGTAAATGAAATAAATAACTTCAACAACAATTCACAAAGCTTCAAAAATAATTGACAAATCTTCTTAACAAAGGGCTGTAGATTCAAGCAGCCACTTTTGAAAACAATGTTCAAGAGCTTCTTAACAAAAAATCCCTCTTGTGCTTCAAGGGTTGCCTTGACGTCCTTTGGGTAAGGAGAATGATTTATTCCTTCTTTTCCTCTTCTGGACTTAGATAACTGTAGCTCCCCTTCACCTCTAGAAAACTCAAACTTGTAAACATCAGTCAATTTGCAAAAAGTTAAATTCTTTGCACTGTTAAACACCTTTCAAGTCAAACAAGCAACCTAGTGCTCTGTCAAGAAAGAAACCTCGCTCTGATACCTACCTGATCTGAAATGGGTGGATAACTTGATATGCCATGCGCAAGCACCTCCCACTCAGTTAAACAAATTAAGATCTAGCTTATTCTTGACCTTGCAGAATTTAATTCTTGATTCAGATGTATGTGCTTTAAACTGTTTTAATGCTTTAAGTGTGAGAAATTACACATTTGTTTTTGCTGATATTAAGCATTTACAGAAACCATAAAATGGAAAAAATAAGCATCAACACATGAAAACAAATTTAATAAAGGAGTACACCCAAATATCGTGGGTTACGTCTCCTTGAGCCCTTGTCAAATTGACTTGGCTCTTTGGGATTATGATGGAAAATATCTTTTACAAGTTAATAAATCAACTCCAATGGTTATTTGAACTGAACCAATGGGTTTATAATACCATCATACCCATGGAATGGCTGCAAAATCGCTGGAAATAGAACTAGGCTTCCTTTGACTTGACCTCATCTGTCGGTGTCCTTAAGCTTCCCTGAGCTTATCTTTGGCACAAACTCCCAAGGAGTCCTTTTCTATCCTTGAAACCTCACCTACTATCTCCAATATATATCAGACATCCAAATAGGCTGTTCATTTGCTCAAAATGAGCTCTGGCTCCCCAATCTAGGCCTCCAACCCTTGTTGGCCCTAGGCTACCCGATATTTCACTGTGGCTTCTCGACTTTCAGAAGTCTCCAAATGGCTCTAGAAATCCCTTCATTGGATTAATAATGTCCAAAATAGTCAGAATATACTATTCACTTGCATAAATTGGCCTCCGGCTGCTCTGGTTTCGCCTCCAACACCTGGTGGCACCCCTTGGCTTTGGGTCACTGAAAACTTCCCTGGAGCATATCGACCTTCAAAAGTATTCAAAAGCTTATTCAAACTCCATAAATGGATTCATAAGGTTAAATATAGTTAGAATAGACTACTGGTTTGCTGAGAATGGATACTGGCTGCTCTGGATAGGCCTCATTATTCTGTTGGCCCCTGGTGGCCCTTGGAACTTCTCTGAAGCATCTCAGCCTTTAGAAGTCCTCTACTGGCTCTGTAAACCTCACCATTAGTTCCATAATTTCTGAAACATCCAAAAATTACTATTGGATTCATAAGTAAGGCATCTAGCTACCCTGGCTAGGCCTCATTCTGTTGTTGGCTCCTGGTGGCCCCTATAACTTCTCTGAAGCTAAATCATGCTCAAAATTTCTCTGATGGATCTACAACACTTACCAATGGCTCTGGAATGTACAAGAATGTAAAAATTGACTATTTACACTCTTAGAATGGTCGAATCTAGCTCAATATAGAGCCTAAACAAATTTTGTCCAGTAACCCCTAAAACAACTCCACTAAAAATGGAGCAACTGCAGTTAGCTAGAGTTAGAATTGGCTTATCCGCCAAAAATTACACGTTGCCACAATTAATTTCAGGACTAACCGTTACATTATATTTCTAGTTGGGCGGTTGGACACATGTCCTTCCCCCGCGGTTTTTCTAACCGTAACTGCCAGCAGAACTGCGCATAAACTGTGGTTGCAATGCATTAAACTCTGGTTTAACTGCATGGTCAACATAACCGTCGGAGTATTATCCACGCCATGTGACAACAACGTAAACGACAAAGGAATGGTTGGAGTTTGTGGTTATATTAACCGTTGTGAAAACCACTGGAGAAACATCGCTATGTGATCACATACTACGTAACTGCTGGTGGTTAGGGTCTTAAGCCCTTGTCTCGGGGTCATAGGCGACGACCATATGGGAAGGGGTTGGTCCCTTCGCTCCCTCACATACAAATGCATTAAAACATAAATATAACGCACCATCTATGTATGTTAAGAACCAAAGGTAGAGGAGTCGGTAAAGTTGTGTGCGTGCATGTGAGGAGGTCTAGGGTTCGATCCTGGGGACCCAAATAATATACACTCCACCAGCGAACAATACCCTGCCACTTGTCAACATCTGACTAGCCTGGAAGGAATATTCTGGGAAATATTTAAGGAATATTCTTTTTGCTGACTTTACAAATGCCCAATCAAACCTGGTCAACTGTAAAAAATTACAGTTTACTAGACTTTTCATATCGTGATAACTTTGTGATACGTTGTCGGTTTTTTGAACCATTCGCAACACTAGAATCAGGAAGATGAGATCTCTCCAGCCACTTAAGTTCAACATACTTTCGAACACTTTGAAATTTGAGCTATCACTTAGGTCCTTGATCCAAATCTGATCACATATCTAGGAAGAAAGGAAGATTCAGAAAATTTGGTCCTCAGAATAAAAGAAGAAATATCGAAAAAGTACGATGCTTTCGATGTAATGAACTTGGGAATTATAGAAGAGATTTTCCTAAATATGAAAAGGACAAGAGGAAAAGGGAAGAAGCCCATGTCACAGATATGAGGGAAGAATCTGATGCAAAGAAATTTAAGAAATAAGAAGCGAGGGATCTCTATTATGATTGAGATCATTTTTTTCTTTAAGTGATTTGTGTTGGTTTGTATGATAGGAAGAAATGCATGTTAACATCATCATGATAGAAGCATGGTAGGAGCTCTTGGTGAATAAGCTCTTAGAAAACCTCACTGTTAACAATACTGATGGAAGGAAGTCATCAAGATCAAGGGTCATCATGGAAACTGATGCTGACATTTTCTAATGGAGTTCTATATGAATTCATTGATTAGAAAGAAAGCATAATGACTTCATCAAGAAGTCTATGCTACAAAATTCTGGGATGTGATGACATATTGATGAAGCAAGTCAAGGGAATGAAGCTCTTCATTCTAGTTAAATTGCTACAATATTACTCAAAGGAAAAATGTATGAGGTATATATATATTTATGCACTGACACTGGATGCTGTGAAGTCATGTCATATGGTTGCAGGTAATGGACTTCTATATTTAGAAGTATGATCTATGGAGGAGGATCTCTCTCGGTGCACTGAAAAATGAAATCAACATAATATATCCTCATATGGAATATGAGGTGGTTATATATGAACAAGGAAATGAAAATTGTAAGTTCCTGGGAATGAAGATGTGCAGAAGTGAAGAGATCATGAAGTGCAACCATGTCAAGAGGTAGTTATCATCTGGAAGCCAAGAATATGTGACTAGAATATATCCTAGAGGATATGTAGACTCTGATATAAGTTTGGTAAAGAAGAATACCCTTGAAAAGACATATCATGAGGAGATGTGTCAATCTGAATAGAGTATGCCGATGCCTACAGGAAGATTTCATGGTGAAAGATCATTATTGAGGTATTTAAAAAAAAAATTCATACGTATATGTTTATCTGGATGAATTTGTGCAGGGATATTAATCATGTGAAAGGATGTAATATCCTTGGAGATGATTCGAAAGAAAGCAGCATGGCATAAAAGGTGGACCAGATAAGAAATACAGATGAATTAGTTTCTGGTAGATGACATGATTCATGAATGAAAATGATGGATGATCTGTTCCCTATGAAGATAAAGTTGAATATTCATCAATATCGAAATCCATGACATAGAGGGGAGAAATTCTTCATGAGCAGCTGGGTGTCTCACCATCGCTGCTGCAGGTTCCTAATTGAGAGGGAGCCTGGTGATAATTTTATTACTTGGAAGAAACTGGGTAATTCCTAAGAATGAGCTTAGGTACATTCCTTATACAGGAATGAGTACATTTCCTTGTGGAATAGATCCTCCCTGGCTAAGAGGGAGAGATAGACACATCATTTTGGTCTTCACTTGGGAAGACATAATGGAGGATTGGGTAATCATCTGGCATTCGATACTCTTTGAGAATGTGATAAGGCATTCAAGATAAGAGTAGTCAGGGACCAATATTCTTTGAGGGCTAGCTACCCAAGAGAAGAATAGTCCAAGAAGGTCATACTTTGGGAACACCTGGGTGGAGTATGTACCTTGGAGAGACAATGACTATGGTGTTTATAAGTCACGTGTCTCACCAACATTGTAGCCCATTGTCTCATTGAGAGATGGGGTTGTTAGTCAAGGCCTTACATTAGGACAATACTGGTTGATATGATGCTTCACATATGTGATTAACACTCCAATTCTTCTTATGAGATTCTTTAGTTTGAAAGTGACCATGTACCTATATGAATACCTCCCTAGTTAAGAGGGAGTGTTGAAAAGTGTAAATAGGATCAGTCTTCATATTGACTATGTAATTATGTAAAGAAGAAGACAAAGATAATAAAATATATTTTTTGTTGTACTTTATTCATGGATTTCATGAGAAAGATTTTATTATAGATAGACTTATTTTTGTTGTACTTTCCTCATGGGTTTCTACTAGGGTTGTCTTCTGGTCATAAACATAATCAAGTGTCATGTATATGAATGCTCCAAGACCTTGCTCTAAAACTATGGAATAATGGCTTAAAGACAACCCACATTCAACACTGGAAGATAAGTTTTATGATGCTCTAAGATACCTCCATCAACACTGGAATTATTGCACTTCAAGTCGGCCTTATGCACAGTGATAAAGTCGACTTACTAGCTTGCTGTAAGGTCGACTCAAATACAGGTTGGAACAACTATTTATACCTACCTATGCTGCGTAGAAAAGCACAAAAAAATGCGGATTTTTCTCTGAGGTTTTTATAGGTTTTAAAATGTGGATTTCTCTTAAACAATGCACATTTCCTGAGGTTTTTACATAGTATAAAAGTGCGGATTTCTGAGGACTTGAACAGGGTTTCAGTGCAGAAATATCACACCAATACATTGTTGATCGTTCTGAGATATTACAACATCATGATAAGTTTGTAGATATGCGAGTTAAAAAGGAATAGATGTGGATCTGTCTTGGGTAACATGCTATCACAGTAAATACAGATCAATAAGGAGACAATGCAGACTTCTCTGAGTTAGTAACAACATATATAAGTCTGGTCAAGTGCGGATTTCTAGAAAAACTAAAGTCTGGTCAAGTGCATATTTCTAGAAGAACTGAAGTGCGGGCTTAAGGACACAGAATTGGTGACTAAGTCTAGGTTAAATACGAACTGAAGCAGTGAACATGGATCTCATTTTGTGATGCATCCTGAAGCAACTGAAGTGTGGTCAAGTATGAGAATAGAAGGAAGGTAAATCAGAGATTTACCTTCCTATATTCAGTATTCAAAAGGACATTAATATATCTCAGAGAATATCAAGGAAGAAGAAATGTTTTGATCAATGAAGAATCAAGGAAGACAAAGTTAGATATCGAGTTCTTTAATATTGGTGCAGATATGTGCAAGTAGGTGTAGAAATAAATTATCAACATTGGAGGCAGATAAAGAAGTAGTGACAAGGTCTTGGAGGCATTCCTAAGTCAAGGGTGTAAGTCTTGGTCATGGTACTTGTCATTGAAGATCTATAAGAAGAATTCCTTACGGGTTTTCCTCTCCAAGAGGGAGAGGTTTTTCCCTTGCTCTAGGAGCGTAATTTTGTGTCTAGTGTATTTTGATAATTGACTTGATGAAAGACTAAATAAAATAAAGAAGAGAAGACACAAGTAACTCAAGTAATATCACATGTAATTATCAAGAAGAGAATTTGAATTAATCACCAACCCTAAAAATTCTCAGCATAATCAAGAAGGTCCAATGCCCTCTCAAGCTAGCTGCAACAACACTCGTTACCCTATGCATACATTAACCATTCAATAACTTATTAAATCATCAACAAGATCCAAAACAAGAGAACCTCATTCAACCATGCATTTAACCAACATATAACCAAAATAAAATCCATGAAAAACCAAACATAAGATCAACATAATAACCATTACATGTGCTTATTGATCACAATAGGAAAATAAGTCATATTAATCATATGCAAGCCAACTAAGTTAGGGACATCCATGTGCCACCTGACCATAGATTGGGCTGAACCAAATCTCTCTTTCAGCCAATCACCCCTGTGCCATATTCCAAGCATGAATGTGGGATCATATGGGTTAAACCAAAATAGAACCAACAAGGGCTTCTAGAGGCCAAAATACCTCAACCATCAACCACACTGATTTCACCTAAACCGGTCTAGAAATCACTAATACCAAAACAAGTTTGGGTGCCTTCGACTTCCTCCACCAGTTCCAGAGGAATTTTCGTGTCTCTACCCATCCGTCAAGAGTTACATGAGAAATCCCATCTCCACCCTTAACCGTTGGGAATTTTATTGAGACCACCTCAACTAAGATCCAATTCTACTGGACATCCAAAGCTTAATCAAAAGAGAGAACCCACTACATCATGGCTATCCAGGAAAAGGAAAGGCAAGGTTGAAACCATTGTCAATCTAGGCAAATCCCATGTCAATGAAAACAAAGTAACCAAATAACTACATGCATGTATCATGCATTCACATCTCAACAAGGAAATAACACATGAAACTTGTTACTTGCAATGTACTCCCGCTGTAGTTGTTGATCCAACCTTCTTTTTTGATGCCCATTGACTCCTTTGCTTGCTTGCATGTTTCCTTCGAAGTCCAAGTGAATTATAGAATACTCCAAGAATTATATAAATGTGTAAGAGTGTGGAAGAGAGCTAGAATGATTAAGAGCTGAGCCAAAGACTGTCCAAAAGTTTTCAATTGTTTCTCTGATGCCTTTTTATCATTAATTTCTCATGTCTCTTCCTTCCCTTTTTATTTATTTTTCTTTCATTTTCCTTCACATTCTCTCTAATTTCCCTTGCATGCATATTTGTGCCTCTTCACCTTCTTTTTCTCCTATTTTCCTTTATTTTCTTAATTAAATGCCATTTATTGCCACTTTCCTTTACCAATTTCCATAGCCATTAATAAACCACAACTGATGTCCACTATAATATTTTCCCACCATTCAGCTTGTAATATGTGCCCCATGACCTTGGTCTTATTTTATTTACATGAAAATCAACCAAGGGCTATTACAAACCCCTCCCCCTTGGGGGAACATTGTCCTCGATGTTTTATGATGTTTATGACCAACAAAACATACTGCTTATGGATTTTTATAACACAACTTGATGCAGTATTTAAAATGAAAAACTGTTGAAAACCATGACCATCATATTGTTTATTGGAGCTTTATAACACAACTCGATGCAGTATTTACAACATACTACTTATTGGAGATTTACAACATAACTCGTTGCAGTATTTACGACACACACACACACACACACACACACACACACACACACACATAACTAAAACACATATACCAAACACATATTCTCAACCAACGAATAAGAAAGGATACAAATCTCTCATCTGATCAACTATCTCCCATGTAGGCTTAATCAGGCCCAAAGTGCTTCCATTGCACTTTAAGTTGCTCTATTGCTTGGTTCCAGAGCATGAGTTGTTTCTGTTGTAGAATGCATTGTGGATTTGGATGGAACTCTCCATATGGTTCCACCTACAATACAAACCAATCAATCACAAGATCAACATCCTGGACATATCTCTTAAGCAACGAAACATGGAAAACATCATGGAATTTCACTGTTGGTGGTAGTGCATGTCTGTAGGCCCATAGTCAAATCCTCTCAAGGATCTCAAAAGACCCACAATACCGAGGTGCTTTCTTGACACATGACCCAATCCTCAAGGAGCTCCTCTTAGGCTTGATGAACAAGTACACATGCTCCCTAATTGAAACTCCTTAAATGCTTTATGATGATACACATAACTCTTTTGCTTGTCCTGTGTTTCCTTTAAATTCCTCTTAATAACCTTCATCTCGTGCTCCCTATTAGCGTTCTGTAGTTTACTAGAGATTGTGAGAACTAATCACATAGGCCAACATCAAACCAACTTTGGAAACTGGGATCTAGCCATTCCAGTTTCAGAGAGGGCTCTCTCTTTAATATTTAACTTTGTTTGGATAAGTTTTAGGCTAGTTATGATTGTACTTGGGTTTTGAGTTTTTTTTTGGATTTTGGAAAATTGATTGTATTCAATTTATTAATGTCTATTGGGCAATGGATTCAAAATATAACTGGATAGTTGCATCAATTTTTCATAGAGTAAACACAGGGCAAGATATGAGTATTTACTAGATATTTCGAATTTATAAATGGATTATGATAGAAATATGAAAAAATTCAACAGAACTAAAGAGCTATTAAGAATTCTTTAGTTTGGCCTTCAGTGGAAAACATTATGATTGTAAACGTAGCCAGAATAAGGTACTCAAAAGAAAATCCTATTCATCACGCTTTCTACTTTACAATTGGAATTCGGATGATTACAATGGAAGATAACAATGAAACATAATAACAAAAGAAAAACATCACCATTATTTAAGCCACAAGAATCCTGTGAATGGTCTGATTATTATTGATGCTCCAGTGCTTTGAAAAAAATTACAGTACTTCAATAGACAAAAATAGTTCTGATCTCAATCAGTCACCTCTTGATACTGCCAAGACTAGAGTATCTATACAAAAATAAAAACAAATTACAATCAATGGCTCTGTGACAAGGCAATCTATAATTTCTCAAAATGAACTGAAAGGAAAGAAATCGATCTAAAAGGAGCGCATCTACGTTTCTGGCCCTATTCTGCTGGAAAACTACTGTTGAGTCACCACCTTTTTAGTACTGTGCAGGCAAACTGAGTGTTGTGCTGGAGAAATTTGTTGTATGAACACCTTTTGATTTTCTTGACCTGTGGTGTATATTTGCTACCTGAGTTCTTTTTGCCTTGTTTAACCCGATTTCTTCATAAAATGGCGCACAAAACTCATACACACAAACCTGAAATCCTTTAGATTTCATCTCGGAACCACATCGCATCCGCGCCAACATCGTACTTCGCATTTCGTTGTTTTTAACTTTTCTTTAGCACTTAACCTTTAAAACTTGCAATGTGCAATTGCGATCGGGTCCCATCGTCGTCACATATCGCACTTTAGCGAATTTAACTCTTACTTCCACACTTATCCTTTAAATTTGCGATGTTGATTATGATCGGATCCCACTATTATCGCATATCACACTTCGACGAATCTAACTCTTGCCTCCGCACTTATTCTTTAAACTTTGTGATGTGTGATTGTGATCAGGTTATATCGCAAGTTAAAACATTTGACTTGCGGGGACTATGTTTTTCCAAATCGCATTAGATTTCAACCAATTTTAAAATTGAGGAGCTTGAATTTTTTGCGATATGCGATATCGCAGTATTGCATCGCAAGTTTCTATCACACATTTTTAAAATCACAATTTTATTTTGGGGCATATTTTAATTTCAACGCTTTTGAAATTGGGATTTTTGGAAGGAGAGGGTGATGTGAAATGGGGCCCACATGGATTAACCATCCTACAATTTAGACTACAATCAATTTGCAATATTGGAATGTTGGGTTTGGCAATTTTTTTTTTAAAATAACAAGTTGGAGTATATTACCAATATCCCAAAACATATTTTCGTCAATTGTTCAATTTAGTTGGGTCATTTTGTAGGATCGTTAGTAAAAATGAACTAAAAGTTGACATTTACAATGAATAACTATTTTAACTACAAGAATTAAAATATTGGTACACTTTATACATTTTTTAACCGAAGAGAGAAAATGATCAAAACTTCAAAGGAGTGTCATTTACAAACCGTTTGACCAAATTAAATGCAACACGTATCATTGGAAAGCTTATGAAAAACCAGATTCAATGAAACAATCAAAATAGAAATCTGATAAAAATGAAAAATTACAAAATTACAAAATAATTAACTTAATCAAAATCCTAAAAGGTGTTTAGTCATTTTTTTTTTCAAAAAGGGTCCCCATTATTTGAAGTATATAAGTCAAAAAATTGGGAGGGGGGAGGGAGGGGGGGGGTGTTGTGTTTTACCACAACATTAGGTGAAGGGAGACTTCCCAAGAATTCTTTAGGATCTCGGAAATTGTATGAATGAATTTGGGAATTCAAAAGTTCAATACCGGTTTCATGTCGTTCAAAAACTATCTCTAGAAAACATGTTTTAGCTTCAGGACTAAATTTGCTTGATTTCAAAATGAGAAAGATAACCTTTAGGAAATCTTCATCAAGTTGAAATTCTGATAATTGATTCCTTGTCATCTTGTTCAGCAGGAACTATGGTCAGCATGTTCTGGAGTCACCATGAATGCTCAAAAGCTGGGTTCTTTGAATCGTGGAGTCGCCAGGTGAATAATGCAGCCTTCTTGTGTCTAGTCACTGTCCATCACCAGTAATCAGATCTGGACTTTGATGTGCTTTCTGAGGAAGATAAATTTGTGTCCCCAGTATGGTCGCGACTATGTTAGCATTCTATAATTTACTAGAGATTGTGAGAACTAATAACATAGGCCAACATCAAACCAACTTTGGAAACTAGGATCTAGCCATGCCAATTTCAGAGAGGGCTCTCTCTTTAAGATTTAACTTTGTTTGGATAAGTTTTAGGCTAGTTATGATTGTACTTGGGTTTTGAGTTTTGTTTTGGATTTTGGAAAATCGATTGTATTCAATTTATTAATGCCTATTGAGAAATGGAGTAAAAATATAATTGGATAGTTGCATCAAATTTTCACAGAGTAAACACATGGAAATCTAGGAATATTTACTGGATCTTTCGAATTATAAATGGCTTATGATATAAATACGAAAAATTTCAGCAGAATTAAAGAGAAATTAATAATTCTTTAGTTTGGCCTTCAGTGGAAAACATTATGATTGTAAACACAGCCATAATAAGGTACTCAAAAGTAAATCCTATTCATCATGATTTCTGCTTTACAATTGGAATATAGATGATTACAATGGAAGATAACAATGAAACATAATAACAGAAGAAAAAAATTACCAATATTTAAGCCACAAGAATCCTGTGAATGGTCTGATTATTATTGATGTTCCAGTGCTTTGAAAAATCTTATAGTACTTCAATAGACAAAAATAGTTCTGATCTTAATAAATCGACTCTTGATACTCCCGATACTGGAGTATTTATACAAAAATAAAAACGAATTACAATCAATGGCTGTGTGACAAGGCAATCTATAATTTCTCAAAATGAACTGAAAGGAAAGAAATCAATCTAAAAGGAGTGCATCTGCATTTCTAGCCCTGTTCTGTTGGAAAAATGCTGTTGAGTCACCACCTTTTTAGTATTGTGCTGGAAAACTGAGTGCTGTGCTGGCGAAATCTGTTGTATGAATGCCTTTTGCCTATCTTGACCCGTGGTGTCTATTTTCTACCTGAGTCTTTTCTGCTGTGTTTAACCCTATTTCTTCATAAAATGGCGCACAAAACTCATACACCCCGACTTGAAATCCTTTAGATTTCATCTCGAAACCACATCACATCTGTGCTAACATCGCACTTCGCATTTCGCTGTTTTTAACTTTTTTTTAACACTTAAACTCTAAAACTTGCGATGTGCGATTGTGATCGGGTCTCACCTTCGTTGTATATCGCACTTCGGCGAATTTAACTCTTACCTCCACACTTATCCTTTAAAATTTGTGATGTGCGATTGTGATCGGGTCCCACCGTCGTCGCATATCGCACTTCGGCAAATTTAACTCTTATCTCCACACTTATTCTTTAAACTTTTCGATGTGCGATTGCGATTGGGTCATATCGCAAGTTAAAACATTTAACTTGCAGATACTATATGCGCTATCCTCCTGAGCTTGCGACGTGCGATATGCGATCACATCACAACTTAAACAAAATAACTTGCAGGTGCTTAAAAGGTAAGTTATAAAATGTGTGAAGTACGAAATGCGACGCGCTAAACGCTGGAAAGTGCGAAAATGCGAAAGGTAAGGAAAATGCGGAATATAAAGGTTTGCAAGTGGATTCGGTAATGTATAAATTTTGGATGAGTCCCACCAAATCGCATCGCCGGAATTTTATGTTTCGACGATGAGTTAAGAAGAAAAAGTTAAAACTTGCGGGGTGCGAAGTGCGGGGAAGAGGTAAGGTTTATGGTATAGTGTTGTATAACACGGTTGTTCGATGGGCGGGCAGAGCTGCGGTAAGTGGTAAGTCTTGTATGATACAAATTTTAGTGGGTGGGTGGAGCTGTAGCATTAAGACTTCAGATTTTAGATATAAGTGGGTTTATAAAGGGATAAGTCCGAAAGGTTATGTATGTGGGTCTCGGGGTTTAAATGGGATTTAGGGCGTGGGAGTCTAGAAGTAGGAAAAATGAAGGGTAGGAAGAGGGCAGATGGAATGAATGGGGGTAGTATGGAGTATTCTCACCATCACACTTAAAAATCAACACTTTCCTCTTGCAACTGAGCTGAAAGACGAATATATTCATTTGATGCTCTTGACAGCCAGGACCTTGCTTTCTTTCTTGAAAATAATTTACAATCATGGAGTATTTTTTACAATATGAAAGATCTAAAATGAAATAATCAATCATCTTGAGATCCTATAGATTATAGGACCCTAACACTCCCTCTTAATCAACATACCCGGTACAAGTAACACCTTGTTCACTAGATAACTCCAACTGATAGGAGTATTACAACTTCACCCATAGAGAACCTCAAATGGACTCATCTACAAGGATTCCTAGTACCCATTATTATATGAAAACTCTACCAGTGGAAGATACTCCTCCCACTTCCTCTACTGATGCATGACGTATATCCTCAACATATCCTCAAGAATCATGTTAATCCTCTTTGTTTGTCCATCTATCTGCAGATGATAAGCTGTACTGAAAGCTAACTCTGTTCCAAAGCCTCCAAACAACCCCTAAAACTTAGAAGTGAATTTGGCATCTCCGTTTGATATGATCTTCTTGGGAACCCCATGCGATCTCACTATCTCCCTAATGAAGATCTAAGCTATCTCACTAGATGAATTTGTAGACTTCACTGCAATGAAGTGAAATACCTTGTTCAACCTATCAACCACAACCATGATGGAATCATGCTATCTTGGTGTCCTCAAAAATCTCGTAATGAAGTCCATGTAAATGACCTCCAATTTCCATTATAGAATCATAATAGGCTACAATAAACCAGCTGAATTATTACATTTAGCTTTCACCTGCTGACAATCCAAACACCTTGCAACAAACTCAGTCACGTCTTTCTTCAAGTTCGACCAATAGTATAACTTCTTAACAATTGTCAAATTCTTCTAGTGTCTTGGGTGACCTGAATATGGTTTGACATGAAACTCCCTTAAGATAATATTCTTTAGCTTACTTCTATATGAAACATAAATATTTTTCCTAAATCTCACCAAGACATCTGTCGTGAGGTGATACTCATCATCCTGATCATCTTCACCCTGTTGCTGCAATCTCTGTTTCAACTATTGATACCTCTCATCATGTTGCCTCGCATGAAAAATACGCGCGGATCCTGTAAATATGTCCCATAAAGCTCACAACTGAAATATGATTCATCTGCACTCTACTACTAAGAGCATCCACAAATCTGTTCTCCTCGCCCTAATGTAATTGATCTCAAAATCAAACTCATTGAGGGTAGAAAACCACCTTGCTTGCCTTGCATTCAGGTTAGGTCAGTCAAACAAGTACCTCAACTCACTATTATCAGTCATCAGAAAAAACCTCATGCGAAGGAAATAATGTCTCCACATATTCAATGCATGAATGATAACCGCCAACTCAAGATCATGAGTCACATAGTCCTGCTTGTGCTCATTGAACTCCCTTGATTTATAGAAAACTATCTTCCCTTCCTACATCATGACTCCACTAAGTCCTTCCTTACAAGCATCTGTACAAACAAAAAACTTCTTATCAGGATCTTCAATCTTCAGAACTAGAGCATTTGTAAGCAAATGCTTCAGCTGATCAAAACTAGCTGCACACTCCTCAGTCCATTCAAACTTCTTTCCTTTCCCTTGCAAAAATGTAATAGGATAACCAATGTTAGAGAAGTTATTGATGAACCGCGTGTAATAACCTACTAGTCCCATGAATTATTTGAATTCATCAACATTCCTAGGAGTTGGCCATTCCATGATAGCTTTAATATTTTATGGATCTATTGTTATCCCTTCTTTGGAAATAACATGTCCCAAGTAATGAATCCGAGTCTGAAAGAAACAACACTTTCTAAGCTTGACATACAATTGATGCTCAAAAATTTCAATACTGCTGCCAAATGCTCTGCATGCTCCTTCTAATTCTTGGAATATACCAATATATCATCAAAAAATACTATCACAAACTTATCAAGATAAGGATGCAACACACTGTTCATAAAGAACATAAAGGTGGATAGATCATTAGTAAGATCAAAAGGAACCACCACAAAATCATAGTTCCCATACCTTGTGCGAAATGTAGTCTTGTAGATGTTTTATTTTTTTATGTGCACCTGATGATATCCCAATCTCAGATCAACCTTTGAGAATACTGCTGCTCCCTTTAGCTGATCAAACAAGTCATCAATCCTCGACAATGGATACCTTTTCTTGATAGTTGCTTTGTTCAACTGCTTGTAATCAATGCACAATTTTAGAGTACCGTCATTCTTCCTTATAAACAATACTGGTGCACCCGAAGGAGATACACTTGGCCTTATGTATCCCTTATCAAGCACCTCTTTAAGCTGCAACTTAAGTTCCACCAACTATAGAGTGCTCATCCTGTAAGGTGCCTTGGATGCTAGTGTTGCTCTTGGTATCAACTCAATAGATAAATCCACTTCCCTATGAGGCGGTAGCTCTAGAATCTCTGTAGGAAACACATCCTAATACTGTTGTACGACAAGATACTTCTTTAAGAATTCATCACCCTCATCCTCCTTTTCTTTATCACTAGAAATATGAAATGCAAACAAAATACATCCTTTTATGTGTTTGCGCTTGGCTTTCATAGCTGTAACCATTCTCACTGATGTAAGCTTATTCTTTCCTTGCAAGGCTCTCTTTTCTCCATCATCATCTATTCACTCTGCCGACCACTTTGTGTCAACGACCCCATAACAACACATCCATTTTTTTCGCAAAAGGGATCCATCATGTTCAAGTGTCTGTGCCATTCAAACTTCATCATCACCCAAAATTTTTATGAATATGTCACCCCTTTCTGCATATGTAAAATGTAAATAATCTCAGTATGACCGCGTCTGTATGTAATAGCCTAGGTAAACCTATGGTTTTGGTGACGATCTCCATCCTAGGAGGTCTTTTGTCTCATTGATTCTGTTAAGTCCCTATATTACTAGTATAGTCCCTTATTGTTATTATTGTACTCTTGTAACCCCCATTTTGTTATTATTGTGCCCTTAAATTATTATTGTTAGGTCGGCTAGGATTACATTATGGCTACATGGACTCCTGTATATAGAAAGGAGGTTTTGTAAATTGTATCATCCAAGAATTGTTCATTTATATAATGTATTGGAGGTTGCCCCCTCGAAGTGGCTTATTTCTAAGGCGTTGATATCTCTTTTATTCTATTTTTGGAGCTGGTTACACAACATTTGGTATCAAAGCTTTGGATTCTAGGGTTTCGCTGCTCCAAACAGGTCATCGTGGCATTTTCGCTATAAATTTTTTTCTACGAAGTTTCAAAAGCTAAAATTTTTAGGGTGCGAAGCTGAAATCCTGAGGAAGATCGTCTAAAAATTTCAGAGCTTGGTTCACAATATTTTAGGAGATATGATCTGTGGAAGTTAGGTATTTTTTCAGGCTCCTAAACATGTCATCGTGGCATTTGCACTATAACTTTTTTTTTACGCAGGTTCAAAATCTGAAATTTTTAGGGTGCGAAGCTGAAATCCCGAATAAACTTGTCGCAAAATTTCAGAGTTTGGTTCGTAATATTTTTGGAGATATGATCTGTGGAAGGTAGTGCTTTTTCAGGCTCTCAAATTTTATCTCAAAGAGGTGATCGTGGGAAAAGTTAAATAACTCTCTCTCTGAGCATCGTATTGGAGTGCCGTAAAAAGTGGTCACAAGTATATGGATTGTAGTTTCTTAGCTATCAATTTCAGAGGCAAAGAATGAAACAATGACACGTGGAAAGTCGTACAAATTCGCTCTATTGAACTAGTCCATAATTAGGTCATTGTTGGAGATTGGACATAACTTTGTCTTGGAGAATCCAAATCAGGTCAGACCCATGGCATTCAAAAGAGAATTCAGAGGGCTACTTTAGTGTTGAATTTCAGATATTGAAGAGCCGCAATCATTGAGATAATTCAATTTCAATATTGAGCTCCTCAAAAGCAAGAAAAAAGTGTGTATTTTTTTTCCCGAAGTGCATAAGTCTTGTTTGAAAAATCAATTTGAATTGATTCCAAGGGCATATTGTAGAATAGATATCAGTATTGGGTTCTAAAAAATGCCCCATAAAAATAATTCAACACCCATTAAGCCTTCAGAAGGCTCTACTATGACTCATGAAGATGAATAATTGCAACATGATCTATCAAAATTACAAGAGCAAGTGCACCAAATTTCGGTCTCGTAAAAAACAACAAAAAATGAAATGGAAGTTTTGAAGAAAGGCGTGGAAGCAAAGATGGATGGTGTGAAGAATAATATGGATGGTTTGAAGAAAGGCGTGGAATCTAATATAGATGGCATGGAAGCTGGCATGGAATCTAAGATGGATGACATGGAAGCTAAAATGGAAAACATGAAGAATGATCTAAAAGCAGACATAGAAGGTTTGACAAAGTTGATACAAGAAATGTTTCTTAATGGTGAAAATATAGTAGAGGAAACTCATGATGAGAACAAAATAAATGTTAATCGTGATTTCATAAACTCTACTGTTGGAGGGAAGAACCACCATATTCCAAAAATGGATATGAGGAAGTTTGATGGAAAGGATCCTGTAACATGGATACTACGGATGGAGCAATATTTTGATCTCCATAATGTGCAAAACACACAAAAGGTACGCATTGCAACTTTACATTTAGAACAAAATACATTTGTATGGTATCGATGGCTTTGCTCTAGTAAAAAAATTGTCACTTGGTCAATTTTTACGGAGGAAATGATAGCACATTATGAGGATACAAAGAGCAACACCTTCTTTAGCCAATTGATAAATCTCAAACAAAAGGGTTTAGTGGGGCAGCACATTGAGGACTTCCAAAAATTGAATATAAGGGTAACTGATATTGCAGAGGAACACAAGATTGATCTCTTTATAGGCACTTTAAAGGATAACATCCAACATGAAGTTCGTGTTTTGGAACCTGATTCATTGGAGAAGGCATTCAGGTTGGCAAGAAAAGTTGAATGTAAAATTATGGCGACAAGGAAGCCTACCACTCAATTCTATAAAGAAGGAAGTGTTTCTACGCCTA
Organism: Pinus albicaulis; assembly: GCA_034641835.2. Taxonomy (NCBI): domain Eukaryota; kingdom Viridiplantae; phylum Streptophyta; class Pinopsida; order Pinales; family Pinaceae; genus Pinus; species Pinus albicaulis. The sequence continues at coordinate 200,891,253 of CM076582.1, forward strand.
AATTTCCACAACCTACAAGGTTGACACCACAACAATTGGAAGAAAAAAGAGCAAAAGGGCTTTGCTACAGTTGTGATAGCAAATACACTAAAGGTCATAAGTGTGCTGAGAAGAAATTATTTTACATAGATTGTGAAGAGGAAGAAGAAAATGAACAAGAAGAGGATATACACCGGGAACCAGCCCTAGAAGAGGAAGAAATGAATCCGACCATATCGTGTAATGCACTGGCAGGAATTACCACTCCTCAAACTCTCAAGATAGAAGGACATATCAAGAAGAAAAGGGTAATAGTGTTGATTGATTCGGGTAGCACCCATAATTTTATTCATTATAAGGTAGCCAAGGAATTAAATTTTTTCCTATACCCAGCACCAGAATGTCAAGTGATGGTTGCAAATGGAGGAACTATAAATTGCTCTGGAAAATGCCATAATATCAAGCTAACCATGGGGGAATATGTATTGACTAGTCCAATGCTTTCCATTCCTATGGGAGGTGCTAATGTTGTAATAGGAGTACAATGGTTACAATCTTTGGGGACAGTAGCTTTTAATTTTCAAGAACTTTTCTTGAAATTTTTTTCAGAAGGAAAGGAAGTCGAATTACGGGGTATTGTGGGGAAGCCAGGAAGGATAATAAGCTCTAATGTCATGACAAAGCTTCTAAAGAAAGAACAGCGAGGCGTAATTGCACAATTATGCTCACTAGAAGTTCCAACATCGAAATCATCTATTTCTGCAGATCTCCAACAAGTCTTGGACAATCATTCCAAGGTGTTTGAAACTCCCAAAGGACTCCCACCTATTCGTGATCATGATCATGATATTCATTTGATTCCAGGAAGTGTTCCTCCAAACATCAGGCCTTATATATATCCTTACGTCCAAAAGAGAGAAATTGAACGTATGATTGCAGAAATGTTAGAGGCGGGTATAATTCAACCTAGTCAAAGTTCTTTCTCTGCTCCTGTAGTATTGGTACACAAGAAGGATGGATCATGGCGAATGTGTCCGGATTATAGGGAGCTCAGTAAGCTCACCATTAAAGACAAATTTCCCATTCCTGTGATTGATGAATTATTGGATGAATTACATGGAGCAATTTATTTTACCAAGTTGGATCTTCATTCGGGATATCATCAAATTAGAATGAAGACTGAAGATATTCCAAAAACAACATTTCGAACTCATGAGGGTCATTATGAATTTTTGGTCATGCCTTTTGGCCTCACCAATGCACCTTCTACATTTCAAGGGTTGATGAATTCCATTTCCAAACCCTTCCTTAGAAAATTTGTGCTAGTATTTTTTGATGATATACTAATCTACAGCAGGTCTTGGAAGGATCATGTTGAACATGTTGACAGGGTGCTCAAACTATTGCAGGAGAAACAATTATATGCAAAAACACCCAAATGTTTCTTTGGAGTACAAGAGGTGGAATATCTGGGTCATATTGTATCTCACGAGGGTGTTAAAGTAGACCCTAACAAAATTAAAGCCATTAAGGAATGGAAAGTCCCCACAACCATAAAGCGGTTGCGAGGATTTCTCGGGTTAACAGGGTATTATCGCAAGTTTGTTAAGAATTATGGGAGAATAGCAGCACCTCTAACAACATTATTGAAGAAAGATGCATTTTCATGGACTCCTGAAGCAACTAAGGCCTTTGAATGTCTTAAAGAGGCAATGTGCCTAGCACCGGTCTTAGCTACGCCGGACTTCACAAAAACCTTTATTGTGGAATGTGATGCCTCAGGAAATGGAATTGGTGTTGTTTTAATACAAGAAGGAAGACCCATTGCTTTTGAAAGTCGTCCAATCAAAGGAAAGTATTTACAGAAACCTATTTATGAGAAGGAAATGTTAGCAATACTACATGCACTAAAGAAATGGAGAACTTACCTAATGGGAAAACACTTCAAGGTAAAAAATGATCATGATAGTCTTAAACACTTTTTGGAACAAAGACTATCTTTAGAAGAGCAGCAAAAATGGGTCACAAAGATGTTGGGTTATGAATTTGAAATAATATAGAAAAAATGAAAGCTTAATGTTGTTGCATATGCACTCTCTAGAAAGAATGAAGAGGTGGAAGCATTTCTTTGTGCCATTTCTATTATCCAACCAGATTGGATAACTGAAGCAAGAGATGAATGGAAGAAGGACAAAGATGTATGGAAACTCATTCAAAAGTTGCAGCAAGATCCTAGTATATCTGATACATTTAGTGGGAAAAATGATTCCTTATGGTACAAAGATCGCTTATATCTTTGTAAGAATTCCCAACTAAAACAAAAGATTCTTCTGGAATTGCACACTTCTCCTTTAGGAGGACACTCAGGATTTTTAAAAACTTACCACCAGGTGAAGAAAGATTTTTTTTGGGATGGCCTTAAATCTTATATTCAAAATTTTGTGGCGGAATGTTTGGTTTGCCAGCAGAATAAAGTTGAGACAATTAAGAGCCCGTGACTTCTACAACCTTTATCCATTCCAAGTCAACGTTGGGAGGATATTTCAATGGATTTTATCACAGGTTTACCTAAGTATGAAGGAAAGAGTGTCATCATGGTGGTAGTTGATAACTTACCAAGTATGCACACTTTTGTGCATTATCTCATCCATTTAAAGCAAGTACAGTTGCTAATACATTTATGGACAGAATTCAAAAGCTACATGGAAGCCCAAGGGTTATTGTGAGCGACAGAGATTCCATTTTTACTGGAAATTTTTGGACGGAGTTATTTTCTTGTTTGGGTACTCAATTAGCTCATAGCTCATCTTATCATCCTCAATCTGATGGTCAAACTGAGATAGTAAATAAATGTTTGGAAGGATATCTTCGTTGTTTTGTGTCTGATAAACAAACACAATGGGTCAAGTGGTTACCTCTCGCTGAATGGTGGTATAACACTTCCTTCCATACTGCAGCAAAAATGACCCCATTTATGGCACTTTATGGATATCATCCACCATCCATCAAATCATCTTTAAGGGAAAATTTGAAGGTTCAAGCAGTGGAAGATCACATCGAGCATCAGCAAGAAGTTCTCCAACTCTTAAAGGATCACCTGAATTTGGCACAAAATCGAATGAAACAACAGGCAGATCAACATCGTAGCGAGAGAAGTTTTGATGTAGGAGATTGGGTATTTTTACGGTTACAACCATACAAACAAATGTCCCTCAAGCAAGCAAAGAAGGATAATAAATTATCGCCAAAGTACTATGGTCCTTACAAGGTGTTGCAAAAGATTGGTACTATGGCATACAAATTGGAGCTTCCTGCTTCTTCGCGAGTACATCCGGTTTTCCATGTTTCATGCTTAAAGAAGGTTATAGGTGAAAATCTTCCAGTTCAAACAATATTGCCAGAACTTGATGAGGAAGGAAAAATCATATTGGAACCAGAAGCGGTCATGGAAACAAGAACTCGACAACTACGGAATCGATCAATTTCAGAGTATCTCATCAAGTGGAAGAACTTACCCACTGAAGATTCTACATGGGAGGATGATAATTTTATACAGAAGCACCTAGAGCTACTCAAGCGTTGAGCACAACACTTTTTTGAAGGAGAGGGGCATGTTAGGTCCCTATATTACTAGTATAGTCCCTTATTGTTGTTAGTGTAACCCCTTTATTGTTATTATTGTACCCTTGTAACCCCCATTTTGTAATTATTGTGCCCTTAAATTATTATTGTTAGGTCGGCTAGGATTACATTGTGGCCCACTAGGATTACATTATGGCCACATGGACTCCTATATATAGAAAGGAGGTTTTGTAAATTGTATCATTCAAGAATTGTTCATTTATGTAATGTATTGGAGCTTGCCCCCTCGAAGTGGCTTATTTCTAAGGCGTTGATATCTCTTTTCTTCTATTTTTGGAGCTAGTTACACAATAGATTCATCTGTGTCTGTAGACACAAATGATCGCCATAGTTTTTCCCTCCACTCTTACCCCAAAGCTAGAGTGGATTTTGTCGCTAAGATTTTAGGTGATTCCAAGTGTTTTAGATCGAGTCTATGTAAAAGTGATTTGGGAATAATCCTAGCTAATTGGATAGATTATTTTATTACAAGTCACTTGGTCTACTGGATTATATTTTTGTTGTAGAAATGAGTATTTATTGAGGGTATATAACGAACAGGTTTTCCCACTTCATATATTAAAATGTAAAATCTTGATGTACAAAAATATTTAGTGCATGGTCCCTCATAATTAGACACCATGAATAAGTATTAGAGGGTTGGAAAAAATAATTAATCCCCTCATGTGTAAATTAATTAAAATTTCTGGCAAAAATAAATTAAAATTATAAGCTAGAAATTTAATTAATTTTATATTTTAGGTAAATTTAAATTCTTCAAAGGCAAAATTCGTGGGTCTTTAAAAAATAATTTTTTAAAGGTCTCGGGCCAAAAGAATATTGGAAATTTTAAGAAACCTTGGATTTTTGGACATTTGTAGTTAAGTCAAAGTCAATTTTTTGAAGTAATTAACTCAAAAATATTATTTTTGAGTTAATTAAAAAAATAATTAAATGAAAAATTCAAAAATCCTCAAAAAATTAATAATTTGGATGGACGAGATTAAAAGATAATCAAATATTTTTCAATGGTCGAGATTACTTTGACGGGGATCAAGTGAACTATCCATTGGAGAATTTCGTTATAAATTAGAGGTCAGTGTCAGTCTAGCTTTTCATCCAAACTTTGAATCATGTATTAAGCTCTCAAGCTCTCTTGTATATTTTCTGGAATAAATGCCGTCTTTGGAGTTTCAACTTACGGTGGTGTTCCTCTTCATGAATTTATGGTAACATTGTTTTAATTTATGAAAATATTATTTGAAGATCACAAATCAATAACTCTCTTAGAATAATATGAATACATGTATCTTATTTAGTTTGTTGGAACTAGAGTAACATTTTTAATTTTGTTTGAAGTAGCAGGTATCTCTATTTCTTCAGAATTTTATTGTTATTTTATTTCTCTCCTGGGTTTGATGGTTGATCTAGTGTTTGCAGAATATCTCTAAGGTTTCATTGAACATTTGGGGATAGTCCTCGGTTGGACAAACCAACTCTCTACATATATTTTCTGAAGATCCTACCTCGTACTAACTTCAAGATTTATCTAAAGGTTAAATTTTTATACATGAAGTTTTTGGGCTAGTACCTCTCTAAAAAACCAAAATATTTTAAATATTTTGCGGAAAATTTGATAAATCTTGCTAGTAAGAGCCTTAGATTTTTAGATCTGGGAGTGGAGTTGGACTCATGCTCCTCAGATTTGATAGATCCACAACTCTTGTGCATAGACATGTAGATATTTTTGTATAGATTTGGAGATTTTCTAACTTGGGATTGGGTTTTGTTTTCATATTTTTTGTATATGTATTGGGTGTTTGGGTTTTTTGTTTTTGGTTTGTGCAGGTGAATATTTGAGGGTTTTCAAAGATTTTTTTAAGATCTGAGATAGATCTATGCCCTGGAGGGAAAGATCTTGTCTTAAGATCAGGTTATTTATAGGAAATTTTGCAGATCGGAGTTTTATTGGGCAAAAATTATTCCTGGGATTTGTTAAAATAAATTTATGGGAAAAAAAAAGTTTTCGTTTTTTTTTTAGATTGCACCAGCATGCTTACATTTGTCTCCTTGTTGTATGTGGCTCCCTTCCTTGTTGCTTGATTTTGCTTCTCTTCGGTGCCCTGACGCAACTCCTTTCCCTCTGTTGCTTGTCTTTTATAACCTCCATCCAACTCACGTTTCTCCTTTCTTTCTTTGCTGCTTGAGTCTTTTCTCTACGCGACCCTAATCTCCTTGTCTGCCTGCGCCCTCACCTGCAAACCCTCATCTCCTGCGCGTCCATTCCTGCTCCACGTCCTCTCCCTTTCCTTCAACCCTCTCCTCATTCCCTTCTCCTTTCTCTCGCGGCTCCTGTCTCCTTATCCTTCCCCTCTACGTGCATGTTTCCTCGTCAGTGTTTCTCCTTATGCCATCTATACCCTCGAGCTCACTGCCTTCCTCCTTATTCTCTTTCTCTGCGTGAGGCTTCTTCCCTCTCCTCCTCGCTTCTATTTACTTCGTCGACTTTTCTCCTCGAAACCCTTTGATATAATTAAAATATTTAAAATAAAAAACCAAAGTTTCGATTTCGATTTTGGGCCCTCATTAAAATTAAATATTTTTTATTAACCATTTAAAAAAAGAAAATCAAAAGAATTTTTAATTCTTTAAAAGTTCAAAATTAAAGAATTTCAAACTTTTAAATTTTTGACATTAGCACTTTAAAATAAATAAAAAATTTAATTCTTTTAAATTTTTTGTGTGACACACAATTTTATGAAAAAATCAATTTTTGAGGTTTAACTTTTGTCATTGGGGTTTGGGCCATTTAAATGTATTAATTTTTTTTTGGGCTTGAGAAAATATTTCATTGTGAAAAATTCTTTTAAAATCATTATAGTGAAAGGAAAATTTTATTTTTTTTAACATCTCTAAAGTTTGACTATATAGAAAAAGTAAATTTTATGGATTGGAGTACTTAAGAAACTCATTTTAATTCTAAAATTGCTTGAAGTGTTTAGCATTTTAATTTCATGGTTCTTTCATGGTAATAGCTTTCGAAATTTAAAGTGCTTAAGTCTTCCGCGTGATCATCAACATTGGGTTTTAAGTATTTTAATGTTTGATGTCAATTGAGATCACCTATTGTTTTAAAGGAAAATTGACTCTAAGCATGGTTTTTACTTGAATGTTTAGATATTTATTGAATATTTAATATTGGGAAATTTCTTCAAGTAAATTGGAACCAACATTTTTTCTATCGTGGAACTATGACAATTGCATATATTTCGATTGGACATTTGCATGATTGGCTTTTTTACTTAAGTGCTCACTGTTTAAATCAGATAAATCAAAATCTAAGTGCTTCAAGTCTCTTAAATCGCGTTTCACTCACTCATATTCTAATTCTCCTTGCATTCCAGATTTTAAGCTAATCATGCATAATTAAAATTTATTGTCAAGCATAAGCTTGGTCGATAGAAAGATAGGTACCCATCCATCTTTGTTTGAGAAGCCTAGTTTTAATAGTACTTAAAACAGTGACCTTGCAGTTGTCAGAGCCACAACTCTCTGCAGCGTCGGAGGCACTGGGCATGTTAGATTTTCAAGAGAGGTATCGTTAATCACACCTTAGTGTACTTCACTTAAAATTCTCTCTGCCGCTTACTACGAAATCAGAATCAATATAGAAAAGATCGAAGGGTATAAGCTTAGAATATGCATTCAACTAAAATTAACAAAGATTCCCGCATTTCACATTAGTCTTAGGATCTGCATTACATATAATATAGTTACTCATCCAGGCAGTGCTTGCTCTTCACTTACTTGGTCCTAAATTTCTTAGCAAGATAGTTGACTCCATAAGGCCCTGGTATCAATCGTCTAAATCAAATCAAACCCTTTAAATCTTGCTAGATATAATATGAGTATTTGGTCGCTTAATTGTGTCTCCCAAGCTGGTTGGTTCCCAAATAGTTCTTCTTCATTCCATTTCCATAAGGTCTACCCCCCTTAGTCTGTTGTAGGGAGACAGATTAAACAGAGAGATTGGGGATCAGGGTGACAACCCCCAAAATGAGTCATTGTTGCGGTGCCTAGACATTTTGTGCAACAACATTTTTTGGCATTGTTTCCAGGGAACATCTTGTTCTTGGCGCTTCAACGACATTTTCTAATCTTCTAATATTTTTCTCCATTCATTAGCCCATCAAGCGACATAGCATTTTCTAGTGTCGTTGTCACAGACCAATTTATTGGACCTTGGATTTGTGACTTTTGTCTTAATCAATCATCTTCATATTTTCATCAATGCCACATTTTTTGGCGCCATTATTAGGGACAAGTTTACTCGTTGTTGTGGTTTAAAACAATTTTTTTTATCCTTCATCTTTAATCTTTTCATTTAGCCGGCAATGCCACATTTTTGGTGTCGTTGTATCTCTTCATCTTTTCATCGCCTTATCTTTTGCCATTTCACTAATCCTTTCATCTTCTCCATCTACACCTTTAGCACTTGGACATTTCAGTTGGTTTTTAGTTTGGGTGGCGACTCCACTTATTTCATTTATTACATCTTAGGCAAGAAACCCTCCTTGATATCCATATGCTTCTCCCTAACTAAATTTTTGGTTTTTTTCCTTTTAGATCTTGGTGCTAGATTCATGTTCAAGTGGCGACTCCACTTCTTTCATTTCTTTCAAGAATTCTGCTAGAAGCTCGCTTCTTGGGGATCTTTTTGCTTTTCTTGAGCAAAGATATATCTTTCTAGCATCCATTTGGTGTTCCCTTTCCCCCCTTTAAGCAAGTCATCATGGATAAATTGTTTTCCCCGTGTTGTTTCACTGATACTCTTCATGATATGCGAAAAGAGACCATTCATAAATTGCCTTTGTTCTCAAGTGGTGATTCAACCACTGTTGGAAAGCATCTCATCAAGGTTACTCATATAATAGCCAGAAATTGTATTCCTTCACAATATAATCATGAAGATGTCAAGATACGTCTCTTTTCCTTTTACTTAAAAGGTGATGATATGGATTGGTTTCGTAATTGTCCTGAGGATTATTTTTATTCTTTACAATACATCATCGATGCATTTAAGGATAGATACATGAAACAAGGTGGCTCACCTTATGCCCCTAGTACTATGCAAAAGAGTGGAAGTGATCTTGTAAAGAACTCAAGTGTCAACAAAAGATTTCAAGACAATTCTCATGATGAATCCACCTGTACCATGGCAAGACAAATCCATGATAGTGGTGAACCAGAAACAAGTTGTCAAATCAGTGTTGACAATGAGAAGCATCTTATTAAGGAATTGATTCAGATGGTTATAGATATACAATTGAATCAAGCTCAAGTAATAAAGAATACAAAGGTTAATTAGGCTCAAATTATTAAATATATGGAACTTAACCAAGCAAGATTAAATATTGATCATGCCAAGGAAATTGATTCTATACAAAGCAAGTTGTTAGCCTTAGAGGAAAAAATTACGATCATGGAATTCAATCACTCCAATCAAATGACTGCCATGGAAGAAAGGCATGATGGAGAAATGGCCATCATGGATTTTGATCACAACAATCAGTTAGCTACCATGCAAGCAAATAATGAGAAAGAAATGAACTATATGAAAAATTGCTTCATGTCCGTGAAAGCGAATGATGATAAAATTATAAAAGACATGGAAACCAGTCATATGTCTCTTCAGCATTGGTGGCTGACTGTTGAAGGGAGTCATGCAAAGGAAATCAACGCTATAAAGGTTAAATATTCTAATCAAATGACTGTTATTTAGAATAAGTTGGACAAAATGGAAAGGTCACACATTTATAATTTCCAACCCCAGTCAGAATTGTCAACAGATCATAAGCTTCCCAGTTTGCTGAAGCAAACTCCATCCTATTATGAGGAGGCCATTTTTTCCATTGAAAAGTGGATAATTGAAGGTGACCCAGATAAAATGAAAACTAAAGGGAATCAAGTTAATTCATCACCCTTCACAAAACAAATTCAAAATGAAGAGGGACATGTCACACATATCTTGAATACTTCATTTGAAAGTTCTCAAGCATAATGTTCCACATCATTAGCAATACATCCTGCCACGAAGAAAAGCTTGAAGCGTAAAAGAAAAATAATAAGGAAGCAATTTGATACATCTCATGGCCGTGAACAACTCAATTTTCGAATAAGTCAAATTCCTACTGTATGCAGGATTGGACATGGCACATCTGAAAAACAACCCACATATTTGCCTGAAAGTAGGAAAATGCTCAGTATGCACTATATTGAGCACATCTGATGGCACAAGGCATCCTTTGTATTGTATCTCTAACCTTACACCCTGCTATTTCAACAATTTCACTTTGTAGTTAGATAAAATTTATATTTTCATGTTAGTAGAATAGTTAGTAAATGAAGAGATTCTATTGTCATGTGCTTAATGTTATATGATGAATTTTGGATGGACGCTACTTATATAATCTTATGTGTTGTTTGGATGTAGATTTTGGATTCTCACATTCCTCTGATGAAACAACGTGTCCCTAAGTAGAACCAAATGTTGACCACTCTATCTCAATGACCCCATAGCAGTACACCCATTTTTTCGCAAAAGGGATCCATCATGTTTGAGTGTCTGTGCCATTCAGACTTCATCATTAGTCGACAATTTTATGAATATGTCAGCCCTTTCTGCATATGTAAAATGTAAATAATCTCAGTATGACTGCGTCTGTATGTAATAGCCTATGTAAACCTATGGTTTTGGTGATGATCTCCATTCTAGGAGGTTTTTGTCTCACTGATTCATTTGTCTCTAAACACAAATGATCAACAAAGTTTTTCCCTCCACTCTTACCTCAAAAATAGAGTGTGTCACTAAGATCTTAGGGGATTCCTAGTGTTTTAGACCGATTCTATGTAAAAGTGATTTTGGAATAATGCTAGCTAATTAGCTAGATTATTTTATTACAAGTCACTTGGCCTACTGGATTATATTTGTGTCGCAAAAATGGGTATTTTTTTAGGGTCTATAACGAACAAATTTTCCTCCTTCATGTATTAAAATGTAAAATATTGATGTAAAAAAATATTTAGTGCACGGTCCCTCATAATTAGACACCATGGTTAAGTATTAGAGGGTTGGAAAAAATAATTAATACCAAAAATTTAATTAATTTTATGTCTTAGGTAAATTTAAATTCTTCAAAGGCAAAATTCATGGGTCTTTAAAAAATAATTTTTTAAAGGTCCCGAGCCAAGGGAATATTGAAAATTTTAAGAAATCTTGGACCTTTGGATCTTGGTAGTTAAGTCAAAGTCAAATTTTTGAGGTAATTAACTCAAAAATATTATTTTTTAGTTAATTAAAAATGAATTAAATGAAAAATTCAAAATTCCTTAAATAAATAATTTCGATGGACGAGATTAAAAGATAATCAAATATTTTTTAATGGTTGATATTACTTTGATGGGGATGAAGCAAACTAGCTGTTGGAGAATTTATATATAAATTAGAGGTCAATGTCAGTCTAACATTTCATCTGATCTTTGAATCGTGTTCTAAGCTCTCATGCTCTCTTGTATATTTTATGGAATAAATGCAAAGTCTTTGGGGTTTCAACTTGCGGTGGTGTTCCTCTTCATGAATTTATGGTAACATTGTTTTAATTTATGCAAATATTATTTTAAGATCACAAATCAATAACCCTCTTAGAATAATCTGAATACACGTATCTTATTCAGTTTGCTGAATCTAGGGTAACATTTTAAATTTTTCTTTAATTAGCAGGTATCTCTATTTCTTTAGAATTTTATTGTTATTCTATTTCTCTACTAGGTTTGGTGGTTGATATAGTGTTTGAAGAAGATCTCTAAGGTTTCATTGAGCGTTTGGGGATAATCCTCAGTTGGACCAGCCAACTCTCAACATATATTTTCTAAAGAACCTACCTCATACTAACTTCAAGATTTATATAAAGGTGAAATTTTTATGCATGAAGTTTTTGGGGTAATACCTCTCTAAAAAACCTAAATATTTTAAATATTTTGCGGAAAAATTGATAGATCTGGCTAGTAAGAGCTTTAGATCTTCAGATCGGGGACTGGATTTAGACTTATACTCCTTAGATCTGACAAATCCACAACTCTTGTGCATAGATCTGTAGACATCTTGTATAGATCTAGGTATTTTCTAACTTGGGTCTGAGTTTTTTTTTTTTTTTGTATATGAATTGGGTGTTTGGGTTTTTTGTTTCTGGTTTGTGTAGGTGATTAGCTGAGGGGTTTCAAAGTTTTTTTTAGATTCGAGATAGATCTAGGCCCTGGAAGGCAAGATCTTGTCTCAAGATCAGGTTATTTGCAGGAAATTTTGCAAATATGAGTTTTATTAGGAAAAAATTATTTCTGGGATTTGTTAAAATACTTTTTTTGGGATTTTTTTTTTTTTTAGATTTCACCAGTGTACTTGCGTTTTTCTCCTTGCTGTCCGTGGCTCCCTTCCTTGTTGCTTGATTTTCCTTCTCTTCGCTTTCCTCATGCAACTCCTTCCCTCTGCTGCTTGTCTTCTATAACCTTTGTCCAACCCACGTTTCTCCTTTCTTTCTTTGATGCCTGAGTCTTTTCTCTGTGCGACCCTAATCTCCTTGTTTTCCCGCGCCCCCACCTACAAACCCTCATCTCCTACGCATCCATCCCTGCTCCGTGTCCTTTCCCTTTCCTTCGACCCTCTCCTCATTCCCTTATCCTTTCTCCCACGACTCCTCGAGCTCCTGTCTCCTTAACCTTCCCCTCTGCGTCCCTGTTTCCTCGTTGGCCTTTCTCCCTCATGCCACCTATACCCTCGAGCTCACTGCCTTCCTCTATATTCTCTTTCTTCACGTGAGGCTTCCGCCCTCTCCTCGCTTCTCCCTTCTTCGTCAACTTTTCTCCTCGAATCCCTTTGATCTAATTAAAATATTTAAAATAAAAAACCAAAGTTTTGATTTCGATTTTGGGCCTTTATTAATTTTTTTTTTTTTTATTAACCACTAAAATTAAAAAAAAAATCAAAATAATTTTTAATTTTTTAAAAGTTAAAAAATTTAAAATTTCAAACTTTTAAATTTTTGACATTAGCACTTTAAAATAAATCAAAATTTTAATTCTTTTAAAATTTTTGCGTGACATAAAAGTTTGGAAAAAAATCAAATTTTGAGGTTTATCTTTTGACATTGGGGTTTGGGCCATTTAAATGTATTAATTTTTTTTTGGGCTTGAGAAAATATTTAATTGTGAAAAATTCTTTTAAAATCACTATAGTCAAAGACAATTTTTTTTTTTTTTTACATATCTAAAGTTTGACTATAGGGAAAAAGTAAATTTTTTGGATTGGAGTACTTAAGAAAATCATTTTAATTCCGAAATTGCTGTAAGTGTTTAACATTTTAATTTCATGGTTCTTTCATGGTAATAGTTTTCGAAATTTAAGGTGCTTAAGTCTTCTGCATGATCATCAACATTGGGTTTTAAATATTTTAATGTTTGATATCAATTGAGATCGCCTATTGTTTTAAAGGGAAATTGACTGTAAGCATGGTTTTTACTTGAATTTTTAGATACTTATTGAATATTTAATATTGAGAAATTTGTCAAGTAAATTGGGATCAACAATTTTTCTATCCTAGAACTATGACAATTGCATAATTTTTGATTGAGCATTTGCACAATTGGCTTCTTTACTATGTGCTTAGTATTTAATTCAGATAAATCATAATCTAAATGTTTCAAGTCTCTCACATCGCGTTTCTTTCACTCATCATCTAATTTTCCTTGCATTCCGCATTTTAAGCTAGTCGTGCATAATTAAAATTTACTTCCAAGCATAAGCTTGGCTGATAGAAAGATAGGTACCCATCCATCTTTGCCTTAGAAGCCTAGTTTTAATAGTACTTAAAACAATGACCTTGCAGTCGTCAGAACCACAACTCTCTGCAGCACCGGAGGCACCGGGAACATTAGATTTTCAGGAGAGGTATCGTTAATCACACCTTAGTGCGCTTCACCTTAACTTCCCTTTGCCACTTGTGAAATCTGGCTCAATATAGAAATGATCGAAGAGTCTAAACTTAGAATAGACATTTAACTAAAATTAACCAAGATTCATGCACTTCACATTAGCCTTAGGATCTGCATGACATATAAGATAATTCCTCATCCAAACAACAATTGCTTGTCACTTACTTGGTCCTAAATTTCTTAGCAAGATAGTTGACTCCATAAGGCACTGATATTAATCGTCTAAATCAAATCAAATCCTTTAAATCTTACTCGATCTAATATGAGTATTTGGTCGCTTAACTGTGTTTCTCGAGTTGGTTGGTTCCCAACTAGTTCTTCTTCATTCCATTTCCATAGGGTCTACTCCCCTTAGTCTGTTGTAGGGAGACAACTTAAACCGAAATATTGGGGATCATGGTGACAACTTCTCATTTGAGCCATTGTCACGATGCTTAGACATTCTGTACGACAACACATTCAATAGCCTTGTCATAGCAATCCACTTTAGTCCTGCGAATGAACAATAAATCCATGCCCAACAACATACTATATGAACCCAAAGGAAGCACATTTAGATGCGCTGATGTAGGCATACCATAAAGCTCAAATGCACAAGACCTCACCCAATGATGAAATCTTCTCTTGGTCTCTGTAGCCAACTTCACCAACCAAGATTCTACATGCACTTCCTTATTCAAGCAACACTTATCCACAAGGTTAGGACTGATGTAACTATAATTTGATCCAAGGTAAATTAGAATAGAAACAAATTGATCACAAAACTTACCTTTCATCTCGATAATGGATTCTTGATGATCTACTTTCCTATTATCCATTGCTGCATAGATATGAGGAATATTTTGACCAACATCCCCAACTATTTGTGGCTCCTGAGCACTGTAAATTTCAGGCCTGCTACCCTGATGCGATGGAAAATCCCTCCTGCGATATTCTCCACCACAAGTCCAACACCTTAAAGGATTTTTTCCATCAGCCTTATTCTTCTTCTCAGGCTGAGAGCCAAGTCCTCTCTCAACTACATTGAACTTCTTGTAAGGTGCCACATTTTACTTGTTAGCTGCATCCTGAGGTATTCCTTGCTTTTTAAGACATTTTCCTTTAGTCTTCTCATTGCCTTTCCAGTCACACTTGAACTCAATCTTGTGCTTTGAATGCTCATAACAATGCTTCAAATTTTTAATGGCTTCCTCTAATGACCGAGGCTCATCAAACACAATCCGGTCTTTCAATGCTACTGGAAACCCACTAACGAACCTTTGAATTTTTTCCTTCTTGTCCTTGAGATAAGGCACATAACTCAACAACTCCAGGAATCTGCTCATGTACTCATCATTCATCATGGAACCCATCCTTAGCTCATAGAACTCCTTGGCCCTTTCATCATAGTATCTTTCAGACATGTACTTCTTTTTTAAGAGTCTTTCAAACTCGTCCCAAATCAGATCCTCTTCTCTAATGCCTTTGACATGCTTTACATCTTCCCACTAGATATCTTCCTTTCCCTTGAGACCACAGGTAACTATCTTGGCTTTCATGTTCTCTAAGTAATCACACAATTTGAAAAACTTCTTCATCCTAAGCATCCATGCTTTTGCATCTTCTAATTTCTTAATCTCTCCATCAAAAGTAGGAGGCTTGGCTTTCTTGAACTCTTCTGGCGAATATTGCTTCTCACTCCTCCTATAAGGATGTTGGTGGAGAAGGTGATGGTTTCTCGGAACCAGAGCCAGAATAAAATCTGAGTGTTGCCCCTCCTCTTAGGTGTATCCAAGGATCTGCCACCTCTGATTGCATCATATATTTCCATCCCATGTCTTCTCTGAGACCTACTATCATATGCCCCATTAGTCTTCTACTCCTTCCTATCTACATGACTGGTCCCCAGCTATCCCTGCTTCTGTAAATATGAAAGGCTTTGAAGTATCATTGCATTGAATTCTGCTTGCTTTTATTGAGCCCTTGCAAGTCTTTCCTGTGCCTCAATCAACCTGTTATTATCTGCCTCGCATCTTCTAATTTTTCCCCTCAAACTCCTCAATGTATCTGCTAGATCAGGAGTATACTCTTCTCCTTGCTGCTCAACTGACTTTTCCCATTCCATTGAGTTCACATCAAGTCTGTATGGGGAGTCATGTGTGTTATCACTCTCGTAATTCTAAAGTTGTGAGATTTTTGGTTTTTAGTCAAATAATACTAGAGGTAACCACAAACCAACTTCAAAATCTAGGATCTAGCCTTCCTAGGGTTCAGAGAGGGCTCTCCCCTTAAAATTTAACTTTGTTTTTATTTGTAAATATTAGGCTCGTTATGAATATGCAACTTTGGTTTGGTTTTGGTAGATTTGGTTGGAAAAATCACTTGAAAGGATAGATAGTGGGAAATCTATTTTTCCATTGGGCTAAGGAGTCAAAATCAAGCAAACATCACTGGGATCAAGACCAAAAGGTCAAATGTTTTCAGGGCAAGATAGATAACCCTTGAAGATCTTGGAAAGTTGTTTTTATGAGGTGGTATGATTAGGATAAAGGGCAATTAAGAATTCTTTGATCCAGAAAAGGAAGTAGTAGGAAGAGGTCAAATGAGAGAGGGAGCAATTAAGGGTTCCCTACACTGGAAATCAGAGGGAAACATATAAATGATAACTAGTTAAAAATATGGTGCTTTTAACAAATCCTGTAGTAATACTCCTAGTTATTCATTCAAATTTAGAAAAAACATAGATTGATGCATGTAACAGAGAAAGATGACAATGAAAAGTAAGGAGATACTTCACTCCAAATAGCTCATCACAGGAATCTTGAAGTATGATTCCAATTGGTTTGATCCAGCCCGCTACTCGAAATTTGACACACAAAAGCTTTCAAGTCCAACAAAAATGACTATAACAATCTCCAACAATTTTATTCCACACAAAATACTTATAAAGATGAAGTATATATACATAGTTCTTTACAAAATATCCTAGAATGGTTCTAGGAATTATCTAAGGCAAAATAAAATATCTTTACAACAATAATAGGGACATCTGCTTAACAAATCAGCAAGCTATCCTATTTATCCAAAAGAAATAGAAACTGCTTTAAGGATAAGATGCAGTTGGCTGCCTTGGTGTCCTCCTTGCTGGCTTTAGATATTTAAATTTGTTTTTGGAATCTGATCTGCCTTGTCTGATACTCTTTATTCACTGATACTCTCTAAAATCTGATATCCTTTAACCATAATAAAATACTATTTACTGCTGTAAAAAATCTATTTTGATTGTAAATCAAAAAACAATTTTTTCCTTCTTTCATTTGTCTGTCTTTTATCCTTCATAATAAATCAGTGAGTGATTGTCAATCCTCATCTTTAGGAATTTGTATTTTCTTTAATTTCCTAAAGTTTTCATCAGCTTCACTGTATCTGGCAAAAGTTGGCTTGATGACAAACAAGTGTTTTATCTCATGTTGCAAATAGAATAAGTCTTCAAAGCTTTTGAGTAAGACATTTCCAGTTGGAATGCCTTGTCCTTGTGGTTTATTTACCTGTTCTTTTGAAAACTCTCTAATTTTATTATCATAGTCATTCTGAGGCATCAGTTTATCATTAATGACCATAATGTCAGGTAGTCCTTTTTGCCTCAAATTTGTAAACTTGACCATAACCTAGTTATGGCAGTATTGATACTCTCACACTTTTCTTCCAGTTGCCTCATAAGATTCTTCTTTGTAGTAACTTTCCAAATTTCTAGGATAGTTTCAGTCCTATCGGTAATCTTGAGTTCTTCTAACTCTTGTCTGTTTTTACTGTTGAGGAATGTGATCAGCTTTAAAGCTTGTTTTGGTTTATCAGCCAGTTCACTTTGAGTCTTTTGAATTTCTTCTTGGGATTTTAGTAATAACTCTCTCCGTTCAAAAATTACCTGAATTGAAGGCCATACATCATGGATGGCTTCAATGACATTGTTCCAAATATGGGTTTTGATATATGATATTTTTTCCTTCAATGTCAATTCATTTTGCAATTTCTTCAACTCTTCATTTTGTCTGATGGAATTTTGTCCATGTGTCTTTGCATTTATCTGAGCCAATTTATTTGACTTCTCAAGATTCTCTATTACCTGTTTCAAACTACTGATTTCATTTGTCTTTAGAGACATTTCCTCCATAGCTTTCACCAATTTGCTGGCTTCATCTGTGTGGTGAACTGTTGTTGTAGATGATTCAGTCGCTGAGGTTGTGGAAGAAGTTACTGGCACTGCTGTAGCCAGTGGTTCTTTTGGTGCTAACTTTTCAGCTAAAGTTGAAGGCACTGCTGTAGTGATTACAGGAATAACTGTAGGAATCTTTGGTTCTTTCACTTTTTCCTTTTCATGGAAAAGTTTGTCCATCTGAATCTCCATCTCCTTAATTTTTCCTGTGAGCTGAAAGATGATGTTCATCATGTCATCTTTGTCATTTTGTTCGTGTATGATTTCTTTTGTTTGAGGATGTTCACTTTGAGGAAGTCTGAGCTGTTTCCTCGAAGCCACTATATCTTCATTTTTCTTCTTCACCAATAACTCTACTGCTTTGATATTAGTAGGATCATATCCCACCTACAAAACTAGTTCTTCTAAGGCTTTTATCCTTAGATCCTTGGCATACAATGAGGCTTTTTCCATCTTCATCTGATCTTGCATGTTGGAGATGGTGTTTTGGATTCTTTGAGCACTCATGGCTTTATTTGTGACAGTAGAGTATAGCATTTCCGAGGTATGTCTATGGAACTCAATTTGATCAAGAGAATGGATCTTATCTGTCTAGATTTCCAAATCAACTTTCTTATAATCTACCACTGCCTTAGGAGATTTGACTGTGGTCTGTAACACTAACATTATTAACTTTTGATTTGAATAATCAAATGCAGAAAGGAGCCTATTTTGTACACTTGAAGTCTGCTTGAGATATTGTGAATAAATATTGTTTTTTATCTCCTCATTCTTCAGCTTGATTTGTTTATATTTTTCTTTGATATCCAAATCTTTTTCCTCAGCTGCCTGTGAGGAAGAGGCTTCCATGCTTTCCTGTCTTTCCATCAACTGTGTATCTTCATTGTTGACTTGTTCTTCATTCTGATTCTTTATGGCTGGCTCAGTGATGATCACAGTAGCAACATCTGTTTCTGGCAATTTAGTGTTGGTATCTATAAGCTCTGTTTCTTCCATATCAATTGTTACTTTTTCTTTACCTGCTGAATCTAACTTGCGAATTTTGTTATATATGAGCTTGAACTTAGTTTCAGTTCTAGTTTTTGCCACGTAGCCTCATTCTTCCCTTACTCTCTTAGTGGACTTTTCTGGCTAATTTGCAGTCTCTAAAGTATGACTAGTATTAATTTTGTTTACTGCATCTGTTAAAGTGTTTTCAGTCTGCTCAATCTGATTTGCAAATTTTTATATTTCTGGTTTTTCTTCATTGATGAAGGGTGTTAACTTGCATTTAACCCTTATCTTACTCAAGATCCCTTGTGGATCATAATTCCAAGAAAAACTTTCTTCCAATTTGAATTCCAATAACTACTTTGCTGCTTCTTTCTTTGCATCTCTGTGATTGCAGATGAATGGCCCTATCTGATTCTTTAGTTTGAATTGAGTTTTCTTCTTAGCTTCCATGAAATTTATGGAATCAGAGTTTAGGATCTGCCTGATATACTCCAAGGAAAAGATCCTCATTGAAGGATGTATGGGTAATTTGTAAGGTAAAAAATTTGACCCAAAGACTCTGATCTCAGTATATTTTTCATATAACTACCAGTCACCAACCTTATTCTGCTCTGACAACTGCAATAAATTTTTCATTTCTTCATTTATCCTTGGTTGCTCTGTTTTTGTTAACATTGTAATCACTAGATGTAGGAATAACTCTGAAAATTTTGAATAAGTGAAGTCTGTACATTCTTTTCTGAGCAAATATGTCTAGAAAATGACAGATAGAGAATTTCCCTCTATGTCAAGCTTTTGGAGAGTAACTGTAAAATTATATGATTGGAAGTATAAAAACATATGAAAAAGGAAGGAAGTATATCTGAACACTCCCTCAATTTTCAAATTGGTTAATTGATAATGAATATTATTTGCAATGAAACCAACATAATCAAAGATCACTGATGGGGGTTGACCTGGGGAGAAAGTGGATAAGAATCCCAAGATGGAATCATCTGTATGTTTATCAGTAAAATATCCTAGGATGAAGGAAAGCATGGAAATCACATGTCTTGAACCTTCAGGGAATTTAGCAGTAGAATATGGGGGATTTAACTTAGGAATTTCTACATGCAAAGGCATAAATGTCTGAAAAATCATGAATCTCTTGGGAAAATCTAGGCCAATATACAACTTGGTGAGGGCCTCTATAGATAAAGGGACTGATTGGGGGTCAAGCTGAAGCTGTAGCATCTGGTTAAATGATGCTATAGTAATGGTAAAAAGCACTTCTTTATTGGTCTTTATAATGGCTCTTTGTTCAGGCATATAATGTTGTTGACATAACTTAATGACTTCCTGGCATGGGTGAGTTAAAGGGACAACATATTTGGGCAAGTGGGGTTCTCAAATATGGACTTCTTCTTCATTATCTAAGGACTTCTCATAGCACCAGTTATGCATATCTAGTAGGTTAAATTCAACAATGGGATCTGCTATCTTGTAATCAACATTAGCCAATAGAATATGTTCAATGTCTATGACTGGAGGTTATAAAGGATTGACAACAATAACAGCATTAGAAGTCATGACAGGGTTTGGTTTAGGCACTTTGGAAGCTTTAGGTTTGCTAGAGCTCTGCGTTTTAGGAATTTTTGGCTTCTTCTGCATGTTTAGACAGTTTGTAGAAGTAATTTTACTTTTAGCAAAGGTTTCTTGGATAAATAGGCAAAGTATGGTCTCTTCTTTGGGCTTTCTTTTCAATTAGGTCTGTAAAAGAGGTTTACAGGCTTTTGACTGGCTTAAAACAAGAAACAAAGGTTTCGTGAGTCTTTTTAATGAAAAATTGGGTTAAATAATCTGTTGAAATTAGACAAAGAGGTTTGGGATATCTTCAAAGGTTTTTTGGCTTAATTCAGGGGTTAAAATAGTTCATCAAACTGTGAAAACTCACAAATTTCCTCAAAAATTGTGCGCAATAGTTTAAAACAGGGTTTCTGGAAAAAAATTAATAGAGTTTGGCTTGTTTTTGGACTATTTTGATGGACTTATTTTGATATTTATGGATCTATGAATGAAATTTGTCTTTTAAAAGGCCTTTAAAATTAATTGCAGGTTCAAATTTCAGAGAAATACCTTTTGTACGCAGGTATTTGGGCTTCAGAACAGTTTCATAGGTTTTTGAATGAGTTGATAACTTCTGTAGATTTTCTGGAGCAATGTAAAGCTCCTCGACAGTCTTCAATGGTCAAAGGGTAAATTTTGCAGGCTTTTGTGCATAGAAATGGCGAAAAAATGATGTTTTTACAGTCGGGAGGCTTCATGCAGGGTTAACGTGCAAAAGAATAAGAAATGTATGCATTTTCGTAAGTTTATTAAACATTTTGGTTACATTTAACTCTGCATTGAATGATAGTCACATCGGACGGGAGCTGTGGTTTCGGACTCGGAGGATCAAAACCGTTAGTGGTTATCATGCGACATTACAATGGTAAGTGGTTTCAGGGCTAACCCACGCGATCCAATGAGAGATGGGCACGTGGAGGAGAGATAAAGTTCTAGTACCGCCCATTTCACATAGAAATGGAACGTTGGTGATCGCGCAAGTTTTCTACGTGATATTGGATTTTAGCCGTCAGATCTAGGGTTCGTTTGTGAACGACTCAGATTGACTGGTGGAGTTGCATTGGGAAGGAGTGGGGCCGGGGTATCATATGCGGGGATGGGTTTAAACTTTATGAAAAGGCATTTAAAGAAAGTTTTTTAAACCTTAGGCTTTATATAATATGTGGCGGGGGTTTAAGGTTTTTTGTTAAATTAAAACATTTATACAATGTTTCAATCAATGTATCGGAGTGAGCGTTTTTTATATAGTTTTATCAAATGTAATTAACACTTGTTTAAAATACATGGGGCATGATATTTGTGTTATAGATATGCTTAGACCAATGGGATAATTAGTCAGGGTTTTATATTTGCGCACATGGGATATAAAACATTGGTCCAAACTTAAAATAAAGGGTTTGGAAGGTTATTTAAAATAAAGGGTTTTAATAATATAGAGGTGGGAATAGTTAGGGATTTAATAAAAATAAGTTAAGTGTAAATATGAAAAAAGGGATAGTGTAATGGACATAAAATACATGTTAACTCTAAGTAAAGTGCCAAAAATAAAGCATTGCTTTATCTTTATTATATTTCACACTTTAACTTAAGATACACTTTTAACTTAGGATAAAATGTATTTTGAGGGTTTATGAATGATTTTTGAAAGGGAATGAGATTAGCTATTTAGGGTTTAGCTTTTACTAAGTAAAAATGGGTTTTTACTTAGGAAAAGGGATTGTGATTTATGAATGAAAGGTAAATGTTGATGAATGTGGGTCTAGTGTGGGAATTTGATATTTTTAACTAATCAGTTATCGAGCCTTGAGTCCAGTCCCAACAAAAGTCAGAGAAATGCTCTGAGCCTTTTTGACTGATAGTTTATAATACTAAATGTTTATAGGGGAGGGGAAATTAGTAATTTTTCCAAATGATGCTTTATTACATGATTTCTCCACTGCTTTCTACCTACCCATATTTATTTCTAACATTTTTACTTCATTTCCATAGGTGCATTTAGGCTTGCAACCCTAAAATTTTTTTCTTTCAAAGCATAAGACTATCTAAATCTACCTTATTTCATCTGAGGGCTCAGATTAAATTGTTGAGCTCCTCATTATTCTCTACCTATCTACTGATTTGTCAAGTTTAAACAGTTTGACAAATCCTTATTCTCTATGTTAAACATGAAATTGAAAGCATGAAAAGTTTAAGATTAAACTGTTTAATTGATCATGGATTATGACATTTATTGACACTCTACACATAATCATTATTCTTGCAAAAAAAGTAAAGTATTGGCATTTGGACTTTCTCATTTTCAAGGGTTATTTTATCTCTTTTTTATTTTGAGGTCTATCTTTTTCTGAGTCCTTTGATTTTTCTTTTAGGACTTTTTACCCTCTTTTTGGTTTTTTTATTATTTTTCATTTTTTCAAAATATGGGAAAACAACTTGCAGAAAGCAATGTATGTACATATTTACAAGACTATCAAAGTCAACTCAAAATTTATGAACCCTATTATCATAGGAACCTAACAGTGGCTCCACATGGGATGGCATTTCCTGGTGAATTGTCAAGAACTATAAGACTAATAGCCTTTGAAATTTGACTGTGATGACCCTGTAAATGTCTTCTGATGTCTACAATTTATTCATATTTATGATATTTACCTATCAAAGCTTAGGGCCTTCTCTCCGGGCTTCAAATTTGTTAGGGAAACAATCCAATCTAAAATCTGCAATGTATATGTACAATAATCAAAGTGAATAAAAACTAACTATTTGTTAACTCAGGAGAGTAGTAGTGCTTCAACATTCTGCCATTTACTGGTCTTTCTTGTAGATATGTTCCATCCATTTCTTTGAAAAAGAAAACATTATTACCTCTATATCCATAAATCACATAAGGTCATTTCCACAAAAAAATCAAATTTTCCATGTTTACCCTTGTCTTCTCTTCTGGAATCCCATTTTAACACTTTATCTCCAATATAGAAATCATCCTCTTTACTCTTTTTATCAAAAAATTTCTTGATCTTACCCTGAATGACTTGAGATTTTATATAAACTTCTTCCCTTGTTTGTTGCAGGTGAATAGTTTGATTGATCCTTCTTTGGATGTCATTTGTTTCAACTTGTAACTCTTGGATAATCTTCATCACTGGAACTCCTAAGGAGGATGGAAAAACATCCATTCCATAAACAAGATGGTAAGGGGAAGTACTAATGGATTTTTTAGTAGTAAGTCTATCTGCCTATAAGGCATTGACTAACTTCTTATTCCAAGTTTTTTTATTGTCTTCAAGTAAATTTTTGATGATGTTTACAAGGCTCTTGTTTGAGGATTCA